>CM040125.1:114047822-114735690 GCA_022559845.1 Amorphophallus konjac | reverse complement strand
TCAAAACACTGAAGGCCAAAGACCACCTCGCCGACTTAGCCGAGACCTTCGACACCCTCCTAAAGTGCAACATGAAGCTTAACCCCGCCAAGTGCGCCTTTGGAGTCAGATCCGGGAAGTTCCTAGGCTTCCTGGTCACTCAGCGTGGAATTGAGGCCAACCCCGACAAGGTCCAGGCCATCCTGGACATGAGGCCACCTACCTGCATCAAGGACGTCCAACGCCTAACGGGCCGCATTGCTGCACTCAACCATTTTTTGTCTCGGGCGGCCGAACGATGCTTACCCTTCTTCAAACTATTGAGGGGACCCAAAATGGCATCAGCTACATTTTCTTGGGATGAGGAATGTCAAAAGGCGTTTGCTGAACTCAAGGAATTCTTGGCCTTGCCCCCGGTACTGTCCAAACCAGTCCAAGGTGAAGCTCTACACCTCTACCTCTCAGCGACCCCTTCTACTGTAAGCTCGGTCCTGGTCAGGAACGACGCAGGAGTCGAGAGACCAGTTTACTATGCCAGCAAGGTGCTTAATGAGGCCGAAAGAAGGTACCCCGCAACCGAGAAACTCGTGCTAGCGTTGGTTATCTTGACCAAGCGCCTTCGACCCTACTTCCAAGGGCACTCCATCGTCGTATTGATCGGCGAACCCCTGAAGAAGATTCTCTTTCACCCTGAAGCCTCGGGACGCCTCGTCAAATGGGCCATCATGCTCGGGGCCTACGATATTTCGTATCGCCCCCGCTCGGCTATTAAGGGACAGTCTCTCGCGGACTTCATCGCTGAAAGCACGGTCCCGATTGAAGAAGCACTTCCACCAGCGTCTAGGCCTACTTGGGATCTGTTCATCGACGGGTCCTCCAATTCAACAGGAAGCGGTGCCGGTATTCTCCTCAAGTCCCCCGAAGGAGCGGAGGTGCGGTACGCCCTAAAGTTCAACTTCCAGGCGTCCAACAACGCCTCCGAGTATGAAGCCGTTATCTCGGGAGCCAGGATGGCTCGACGACTGGGGGCCGAACGAGTCAGGATCCACATTGACTCCCAATTGGTCGCTAGCCAAGTCAACGGTGAATACGAAGCTCGAGAAGGACAAATTGTCAAGTACCTCCAGGCGGTCAAGAGGATGGCCCAACTCTTCGAGAGCTTTGAGGTAGTCCGAATAGCCCGGGAGGAAAACTCACGAGCGGACGCCCTCTCTCGATTGGCCTCTTCGCCCGATCCCGCTAGTACACAATCAGTCTTCCTCGAAGAACTCAGGTAACCGAGCTCGAATCCGAGCTTATGACTATTGATCCGGCACCCTCAAGCGACTGGCAGACCCCCTACATATCCTGGCTCCGGGATTCTCAAGAGCCCACCGACCCTCAGGAGGCTCAGAAGCTCAAGTACCAAGCTCAGCGTTTCATCATGCTGGATGATACCTTGTACCGCAGGTCGTTCTCCGGCCCTCTCCTCAAGTGCATCAGCGCTGATGAAGCCAGCCGAGCGATTCATGAAGTACATGAAGGCATCTACGGAGCGAACCAAGGAGGAAGATCACTTGTCATGATCTTGCTACGGCAGGGTTACTGGTGGCCCACTCTCCAGCGCGACTGCTCGACCTACGTACTGAAGTGCGATCGATGTCAGCGCTTCGACCACCTAATTCATCAGCCCGCTGCGGAGCTCATCACCCTTACCGAGCCATACCCTTTTGCTCGGTGGGGGATCGACATTTTGGGGCCGTTCCCTACGGCTCAAGCTCAGAAGAAGTTCATCATCGTCGCCATCGACTATTTCACCAAATGGATCAAGGCCGAAGCCACCACCAGGATCACCGAATCGGTCGTATGGAGTTTTGTTTTGAAATCGATCATCTGTCGCTATGGTGTCCCCCGAGTGATCATGAGCGATAACGGTCGGCAGTTTGATTCTCATTATTTCAGAGACAGATGTGCCGACCTAAACATTCGCAACCACTTCACTTCGGTAGCCCATCCTCAGGCTAACGGACTGGTCAAAAATGCCAATAAGACTATCTTAAAAGGCATCAAAACCAGGCTCGGCAAAGCCAAGGGAAGCTGGCTCGAGGAATTGCCGAGCGTACTATGGTCGCACCGAACTACTCCGAGAATGGCTACTGGTGAAACACCTTTTCAGCTGGTGTATGGCACGAAAGTCATGATTCCGTTGGAGGTCAGTAATCCCTCTCTCCGCATCGTCCACTTCGAGCCCGAGGTAAACGAGCAGAAATTGCGAGAGAACCTCGACTTAGCAGACGAGATCCGAGAGAGTGCAAGAATCCGAGCAACGGAATACCAACGGCACATCGCTCGATACTACAACAGCAGAGTCCGAGACAGACACTTCTAGCCAGGAGACTTCATCCTGAGGAAGGCCGAAGCATCTCGACCACTAGAGGCGGCGGGGAAGCTGGCCCCTACTTGGGAAGGTCCCTACCAAGTGGTCGAGAAGCTCGGGAAAGGGGCATACCAATTGTCCACCATGGAAGGAACACCCGTCCCTCGGACGTGGAACGCGACAAACCTTCGCAAGTTCTACTTTTGACAAGCATACACATGTAAGCGAAATAGAATAATCACCATTCTTCTCTTCTTATTAAACTTTGATGTACATCCAGAAGGCTGTAGCCGGTATAGTATACATGTACAAAAAATTACATCCCCTAGTACTATAATGCGAGCAGAACGCTCGGCTGACCCAGTAGGCGCTCCCATGTCCAGCCACTGACTCTGCCTCGTGTAGAAACTGGCTCGGATAAGGGATCGCCGGCTTCGTTGGTTTGAGATAGCTCGGAGGAAAAAGAAAAAGAGGGGAAACAAAAAGAAGAAGAGAGGAAGGAATACAAGTGAAGGCCTCCTCTCTGCCAACTCTTTGGAAGGCAGAGAGTGCAGGCACCCTCCGAAGAGTGAAAGGAGAGGGAGAAAAAGAAAACGGCAGAGGTGGACGAGGAGGCCAGAAAGGAGGGAGCTTAATCAGCTCCCCTCCTCCTCGCGGGATGGCTTCAGCGGGTCAGGGATAGGAGTGCGACATGCTCCGGCATGACGAGCCCTCTTCCTGAGTGGCCTCCGACTGACAAACCCTCTTCCAGGCTGAAGCAACAGGAGCTTCCCTCCCACCGCCATCTGCATCATCATCTTCTGATGCGCCTTCCATGCCTCGCCAAGACTAACAGCACAATGCTTCGCGGAAGGTAAAAACCGCCAGGAACGGCCTTAAGCGATGAAAGGAAAAGGAGACGCCCCTCGGACCTTTTATAGGCCAAATGGGGAGCTGATCGCCTTAAATGACTCTCCCCTTACAAAACATGCTACCAAGGCTTTCCCTGGGTTGGTTACCTTATCTCCCGATATTCCCCCAGCGGGACGCGTGAAGTGGCAAGTCATTAAGGGCGGTATGGGAAAATGGAAAGGTGCCAGCGTCATGTCAGTTATTTGACAGATTGGCGCGCGCAAGATCTGCAGAAAATCGGCACTTCCTTCAAACGAATGCAGATACGATAGTCAAATCACACCAAAAGTGGTAAGAAACAATCAATTCAGCATTCAATACTGTCGCTATTATAGTTTCCAAAAAAAGCCATACTCGGCTACATATGAAAGAGAAAGAAAAAATAAAAAGAGCTATTACATCAAGCCTCGGGCCCATCTCCAAGCACGGCAGATAAGGCTTCTTCGACACCAGGCGATCTGCCCCCAGTGTTCTCGACGACGGCCGGCCCAGACACTGACCCCACCTATGTGGGAACTGTCTCGGCCACGTGCCCTCCCAAGGATGCTGGAGTTGGCAGTAGCACGGACGGGGCCGAACTCACCTCTTCACTCGACGTATAGTGGGAAGAGTCAGTGGAGCCCCAATCCGAGTCATAGCACTGACCAGAAAGAAAAATGAGCGTAGACGACTGGGCCACTGCCTCTAGGACGGCCCGATCGTAGCCTTGGGAGAAGCCCTTCCGGAGTCCCCATCGGTAGCGTGACTCGAAATAAGGAAAGGCCGCCTGCTGTAAAGCTGCCTGGTAAGCCTCTAAGCACTTATGTTGCTCGAGCGCTTCCTTCCCAGCCAGCTCCGCCTTCCTCTCGAGCTCGGCTATCCGCTGCTCGGACTCGGATAGCCTTCTCTCGGTCTCGGATAGCCTTCGCTCGGCTTCGGTCCGCGAATCCTCGGCCGCCCGAACTTGATCCTCGAGCCCCTCTCGCTTGGCCTTCCATTGGTCGTCGCGCTCGACCTGGTTTCTGCGCTCCGACTCCAAAAGCTCACTCTTTCGGTTGACCATGCGACAAGCCTGGGCCAACTGCTCCGCCAACGACCGAGCCTCCGCTTGGCTCGACTGCGCCAGCGCTCGGAGCGGGGCCATCTCCCGGTGAAGGTCCCCAAGATCGAGAGTCAGACGCTCGACCTTCCGATCAAGCGCACCGCGGGTCCATGAGAGAGCCTCCCGCTCGGACTCCACTTGAGCGTACGCATCCACAGCTTCATCCCCCAACTGGGCCAAAATCAGCCCTCCCTCCATAATCTGCTCAAACATCGAAGAGGGGGGACCCTTCCTGACTTTTTCCCACAAGTCTCGAGAAGCTAAAGAATGGCACGCCCGGTACAGAGGAGCCCGGACACTGAAGGTGCTGGTAGAGGGAGGGGAAGCTCTCACCGGAGCGGCTGGGGTCGGGGCATCTCCCTCGGGCAATCCCGTCCCGGGGGCCCCACCGGTTGGCTCGGCATGAGCGACCCCACCGCGTACCTCCCCAGCTTCGGTCGACTGAGATCGAGTTGCCTCCTCCTGCGACCCTCCAGCCTCGACCGGCTCAAACCGGACCCCCTCGTCTGGCAGCCCCTCCACTACGCTCGACGCCTCAGCATCGGCGATGATCCCTCCTTCATCGGCCCCCTCTTGTTCAGTAGAGGGGAGAGCCGGCAGGGAATCTCCTCCGGACGGATGTATGACCTCCTCCTTCCTCGCTCGTTTCTTCTCAGCAGACTGAGCCTGCATTGAAGACTGCAGCAACTTGGCCACGGGATCCTTGCGCTTGACCCCCGGCGCTCAAAAACGTCATCCCGGGCCACCCGCTTTCCCTTGTCCCGGGCACGGGATGAGCCCCCTGAAGCTTGAAGATCATCATGAGCCGGCGCCTTGTCCAAATCAATGATCTTCAATTCGGCCGACGGTGCCTCCTCCTCAACCGCTCGCATCGTGTCTGAACCACAGAAAAGCAGATTAAGAGAAGGAAGGTTCTCACTCCGCAAGAAGGAAGACCAAGCTCCCGAACTCCTTACCTGTCGGCGATAGCACTCGAGCGAGGTAGCCCTCAATGTTGGAAGAAGTCACCAAATCAGTAGTCTCTTGGCGATTCTGCTGCAGAACGGCGGCCTCACCTTCCACCTCCGGAGAAAACACGGGCTGCCTCGAGGAATGTTCGGATGGAAATTGGGCACCGTCGGGAAATTTCAGACTACACCAACTGCCGATGGGCCCACCCAGAAATATTGTGTCATCAACCCTTTGTGAGAAGAGTCCTTTGCAGAGAAGGACACGCAGCTTCTCCCCCGCTTCGCCTGAATATAGAAGAAGCCTCTCCCGCATGAGGATGCTCCTTTAACTCAAAGAAGTAATGGAAAAGATCTAGCGAGGCGCGCACCCCACACTGGCCGCAAAGGAAAATAAAGGAGAAAATGAAGGTATAAGAGTTGGAGACCAGCTGGACAGGAGCCAGCCGGTAGATGCGAAGCAACTCGGCGACAAATAGATGAAGGGGCAGACGAAAGCCACATTTCCAGGCCAAAAGAAAGGAGCAAAAGAGGCCAGAACGAGTGGACAGGCTAGACTCATGAGGCTCAGGCGCCAGGAATTGGAACCGCCAAGGCAGCCCGTAACGACTCCCCAGCCACTTCACCTCAGCCTCCCCCAGCTCACTGCAGAGCGGCTCCGGCGGCGTCAAGAAGACCCTTGGATCCCGTTCTCTCTGTCGCCCCTTGGCCTCAAGATGATGGTCTGCCATGAGACAGAGAACTTCGGAGAAGAAAGGGAGCTTACGAATCACTGCCTCAGGAAGCCCTTCTAGCTCCGACGGCTACAACGATTCTCCGCTCCTCCAAAACTACTCTCACAGTGTGGGAGCCTCCCTCAAATATAACTACAAAGAGAGGCAAAACCCTAAAACCCCAGAGATAAAGGGATGCAAAACGCGCAATGCCTAAAAACCCTGACGGGAGGCGGCGCGGCGTCCGATCTCCCGAGGAGGGGCCTTCTCTTATTCATCATAACGAGCGTATTTTCAAGGTGAGCTGCATCACGTGGCCCCTATCAGAGAGATATCTTTACCCAATCAGTGCCACCAATAGTCCAGCCCAATTGCTACTCGTCCGAGCCTAAACTTGGCTCGGGAGTAGGAGGGGGACAAGTGCACAGGGGAAATCTCACCGCCCGTACGGAGAGGCCAAATGAGGTCTAAACCGGACCGAACAAGGCTCAACTCCTCAAAGTGGCAGCCCCCAGGGCCACTTATTATGAGGCCCAAAAATTCACTCGGTACAAGCGCTTCCTAGGCGGCCTTTGGGTTGGGAAGTCTCAGCATCAGTCAATCAGGAAAGCTCCCTTGGAGCCCCCTATTCCTTATCCCGACCCAGCACTTATCGCTCGGGAGACCACTCCTGAACAAGTGCCATTCGCTCGGGCTCGCTGATGGAAGCTTATTGATTCGGCCGTTGCGAATCCCTTACTGGCAGGAAGCTCAAGGGGACAAGGGAGACCAAGAGTCCGTGCGCCATAAGGAGCCCGCATGAAGGACGTAACCCCCCCAGAACTCCTCTGCTCACAAGGACCAATTCGCACAACAGGCCATTATTTAAACAGGACATGCCCTACTACGAGAAGGTAAGCCTAAGCAAGGCAAGAGCCAGCAACCCTGAGTAGGAACCACTTCACCTTTCGGTGGAGAGGGATCTCAAGCTTCCATTTTCCTCCCAACTCTTCTCTTCGCACCAGTGCTCTACTACCTGTGCTGACTTAAGCATCGGAGGGTCTTCCCCGGGGATCTATCCCTAGGCACCTCTGACTGATTTCCCTTCTTGCAGTTTATACTCCAACGGTACGTGGTCATCTTCCTCCCCGCTCAGGAGCAGCGCGAGATCGCCCCTCTTCAAAAAGGCTTACAAAAGAAGGAGCAACTGGGCCAATAGAGCAGGGGGAAAACTACAAAAGAAAGAAAAGAGAAATGGCAGGCCCCCCCTCTCAACTGCTCGCCTCGGTAGCGGCGTCACGTGACCCAACATCCTTGGGCTCACGTTCGGCAGCCGCTTCTGGAGACGGCGGATCATCGATCAAGTCAACCGGGCCCTTCTCCACTAACGGGCCATCAACGGGTGCACGCCCACTAATGCTCGACTCCGGTGCATGCTCCTCGTCCCTAGCCTCCTCGTCACCAAGTTCCTCCTCGCCGCCGCTGGCCTCAGGGCCATGGGGCGTCGACGGAGGAGGAAGAGAGGGTACAGAAATGCCAAGACTCTCGGTCGTGACTTGGAGAGCAGCCGTCCAACCCTCCCGGAAATAGTGATCATGGGCCGGCCCAAAGACTTCCAAGGCTGCCGTGGTCAGCTCGGCTCGATAGGCCGAGGACGAACGGAAGCTCTCCACCGCCTCCTCACCGGCAGTAGACATCGACGAGTGCAGGTTTTCAACCTACACTTCCACCTCTTGGGCCTGGAGCTCGACGGCCTTGACCAGTGCCCCCAGCTTGGACGCCTGGGCTTCAGCCATCTCGGCTGGAGCGCAAAAGAAATCTCGATCTCGCTCTATCCCGACAAGGACCCGCTCCACTTGACTCAATTGTCATCGGAGCTCGGCGACTTCTGCCTCAGACGCTTGCTGACATCCCTCGAGCTTCTCACAGTTGGCTGACAACTTGTCTTGCACGGCCTGACTGGCCTCCAGCCCCCGCACAACACCACAAAAGTGGTATCGCCACAAGCTAAGCACCCGCGCAACACAACAGGTCCATCAGCTCGTGGTGGGCCCCGAAGCCGAACTCCCCAGTCCAGTCCTGCGGTTGCATAGCCTTGTCCATAATGTTGGTTACCTCCGCCCGGAGGACAAGCTTAAGGACAGGCTCGTCCAGCGCCAAGAGGCGGGAGCCCGAGGGAACGACGGACGGCATAAGACGAGCCCTCACCTCCTCCCAACTGAGCAACATGCAGTCCAGGGCAGGAGTCTTGCCCTTGTCATGCGCCTCCCACGTGGGGGTAGGTGCAGGGGGAACGATCACAGGCTCCTCAATCAACAGCGGTGGAGGAGGAACCTCAGGCGGGGGAGAGGAGGAACCTCAGACGGTGATGGTGGCAGAGCCCAACTTCGGACCGGAGTAGGAACTCTACTCCTCTTCCTCGAGCGACGCTGGCTGTCCAGCGTCGCCAACTCGTCCACGTTCAGCGAGATACGTCCACCGCCAGGCATGGTGGATTCTACTTCAGCAGCACTGGCGACTTCCTCGGAGATGTCTATCGGAGCACTCGACCCGTCACTAGCCGCGGGAGCCGCGGCCGAACCCTCTGTTGGGAGAGCCGTTGGGGGTGGATACGACAAGTGCCCCGGCATGAAAGCAACAGCCACCTGAGGGACGGTGTCGGTCACCTAACCGGTCCCCGGCTCAACATGGTCTACCAGGCAAGGTGCACACTACGGCAGCGGGACTATTCCGTAGCGCAACTCCGACGACTCCTGCGCCCCTGCACAAGAGCCCAGAGAGGATTAGTTCGGCTCACTACCAACCAATGTGACAAAGAACAAGGTTAGTACCCTGAGGTAATGGGGGGCTCATCCCCAACTCCTGAAGTACCACTGGAGATTGCCCGAAGTCAGCGTCGAAGAGGTGAAAGCGGAGAAGGGCCTTTATCTTCTTGGACTCCTCAGCCAAGGCCAAGGGCCGCCTATCAGCCCAGACGGGATGGGAACCTGCGAACCTCCAGTCGCTGGAGTAACTGCGAGCTCCCGCCCTGGTGATATATACAAAACGATCTGCCCAACGCTTGAGGTTGGATGTAGCTTCAGAGACATAGACAAGGTTTTGGTTAGGCCGAGCCCGTAAGTAGGTGAAGGAAGTATCGGAAGGGCAATTCTGGAGACTGAAGAATTGCCGAAAGAGAGAGACATTCGGTTCCACCGAAGCCTTCCTACACACGAAGACAAAACCACAAAGAATGTGGTAGGAGTTGGGAGAAAGTTCCCCTGAGTATCGACTATAATGGTGGAGAACGGGCTCAATGAAGGGATGTACAGGGAGGCGGAAACCCGCCTTGAAGGATGCTATGGGGACCCTAATGCCACCCGGAGGCAGACTCAAGAGGTCATCGTCAACGGTCGAAAAGATAATATCAAAGTCGGGGGGAATCTGAAAAGCTTCCTGTAACGACCCGAGATCTAAGTACCGGAAAGGAACCGGCGCGACTCGAACCGCGGCCCGCCACCCACGAGCCCGAAGACTCAGAAGGGTTAAAGGATGGTGTGGGGATACAAGAGAATCCAAAATAACTGTAGAACTAGCATGATAACCAACTAAATAATAATGTAGGAAATTAAATCAATAACTAAACTGCTACAAGGTCCAAGGTGTCTCATGTCCAAGTTAAGTATAGTCCACAGAAAGAAAAGTACAGGTACACGGGACATACCCCTGCTCTGGCAACTGGCGACTAACCTCGGCTACTAGAACCATGCTGAAACTCCGCCGTGCCTCACGACGATCCCGCCTCACCTGAAAACATAGGGATGATCCTCATTTCAGTGGCCCAGTAGGGATCCCTCGGACCCCCACCGCACAACGAGGAACATGAGACAACAAGGCACGAACAACCGCGGAAGGTAACACAACCTAGCAAGAGTACGGTAGCAGTAGCAACCAGTAATAAATAAATGGAAAAAGCTCCCTACAACTAGCCATACCAAACCAACCGACCTCAAACTGGTGGAAAAATGAGTCCGTACTTGCCTGGAGATAGGAGCACCACCCACTAGAAGCAAAGCCGGATGCGCCCCGACGTCTCACATCGCACCTCAAGTGTCTCTCTACAATGCCCCGGGCGGAGACTGAGACACACAACAGTAACCAGTACCACGAACAAGGACTAGCTGGGGTCACGGTCGTCAACGCGAGTCTAACGCCCCCAACTAAGTGTGCACACATAGACCATCTGCTCTAAGTCAGGTCCTCTAGCTGGTTTTCCCCCCAACTGGACTCAGGCTGCAAAAGTGAGGGGCCCTACGGTAACTAGTCTAAAAACCGTCTATCTCGGGTAAGCCGCTCCACCACTCCTGGGTGGGTCAGCATACGCGTGCCGTAAGAAGGCTACGACTAGTGGACGTGTCACCGAAGGTGAGACTCTGACTCACGAAAATCGTCGGAGAACCACCGACGGGGTACGGAGACAGCCCTCCGCACCGACACCGACTCTCGGTGACAAGGCTAGGGAGACCGAAAAACCTGGGATGCACACACAGGGTCCCACGACCCCTATCTCACTCAAGCATGCAAACCAAGGCAACCACACCTCCAGGACCCCTGGGCGGACCTATGGCTCTCACTGGGTGCTCTAGGCGACCCTCGGGCCATGCGCCACACAGGTCCCAAAAACTAGCCTAACGGGAGGCTAAACTGCTGGAGTGAAACACGGATCGAAAGGGAACTGGGACGTGACTGTAGATCTAAAATTAGACCTTCCCCCAAATGGATGATTTGAATAAGTGATGATTTAACAAGATATAGAACCAAAATCAATGATAAAAGGGGGGTCACATGTAATAATAAAAATCCGTGATCGCCACTGAGGCCAACAACATGCCAAATAATATGAAGATCAAAATAAGGGCATGTTACATACCTCAGAAATTCAAGGAAGGCCAAGAGTTGGCCTGGGAAGGAACACGCTATATCTTCCTAGCGCCTTCTCAAGATCGCGCTATGTTCGTATGCCGCGATATCAGACAGAAAGCGGGATGAACTGGATTCGTTTCTTCCTTGCTCCAAGGCCGGCCAAGGTGCAAGGGCTCCATGTATCAATCTTCTAGTGCCTGCAAACAATCATAAACAACAAATAAAAGGCCCATTAGATCGAGACTTATGTAGAATCTGTCCCTATTCTTAATCAAAAGCATATAAGTGAAGGGCTAGATCACGTGGGGCTTTGGTGGTTTTTAAACCCCTATGGAAGGGCCAAAAAATAGGTTTGATGTGTGTGAATGCGTGTATTTTGTAAAAGAAGTGTTTTTGAAATCAATATGCAATGTTATGCGAGGATTGAAATAAACGAATTGGGGAGAAAAAAAACTAAGAACGAGGAAGAACACAATAAGCCCCAAAATACTCCCTTGGATGCGTGAGGAGCGAGGAATTATTGATTTGGAACGAATAGCAGCCTCCTCCTCGTCAAGATCTCGAGTTGCATCCTTCAGAACGACGACCAGAGGTCCAATTTATAAGAGAAGGATCAAGAACAAACCCTAGGTCGGAGTTCGATCCAATCTAATGACTTGGCGGCTCAAATCAAGGTAATCTTACCGATTAATGAGGGGGGAAAGACTACTATTAGGAGTAGGAACCTTCCTTTGGATGAAATATGATTGGAAACTTACCAAAATAAGGACCCAAATCGAAAAGGGGGAGTCCGGGTCGGACTGGGTTTCTGCTTGAGAACGCGCTATAAATGTATAGCGCGTTCTTCATGAACGCGCTATAACGATATAGCGCGACAACTATTGGTTCGCCAAATGATTAAAAAAAGAATAAATACCCTTTGGACAGTCGTTCAATCAAATATTAAGTAAGAATAACAACCAGAGTGGATGATATAAAGATCAAATATCAAGAAATAACGACTGTTCAAATGATCATTCAATTAGGTCCATAACGTGCTATGAACAAGAAAGTGATGTGAGTGAATAGCGCGAGAATGCCAAATTCGAGACGAGATACAAGGTATGGAAATTGAATTGTAGGGCCAAGAATAGGGAGAAATATCCCAGAAAATCAACCAATTATGGATCAATTAGGACATTAACTAGGAGAACAAAGAAATTGCTCAACTTATCGGTAAAAAATGGGTGTCTACAGATGCCCCTCCTTGATATCCGCTTTGCAGGGGAGCGAGACGGAGATGAAACGGAGACAAAACGGAGATGACACGGAGTGGTAATGAAGGAGACATGAAGTGGAAACGTAGTGGAGCGTACTGATAAGTGGATATCAAGGAAAAAGAGACACCCGTCACAACCGACAAGTGAGAGGAATAATCCAGAAAACTCCGAGCTAACCACAAGGTCAAGCTAGCACCGGTGACTCCTACCTAGAATGATAGGCGCGGAACAAAGAAAAGGAAACTGATCAACCTCTTGCACAAAAGAGGCATCTGCAGTGCGTAGCAACTACGAATTTCACTCAGTTAGTGGAATGGACGCGAGCCCGGCAGATCCATCGATGCCATCGTGCGGTTCACAGCTAATGAGTGGACCAAAAGGGATAAGTTGAATTGGATTGAAAGGAGATAGATAAATTCCAGGTAAGTGTCACATCGACCAACGAGATCCAGCGCTCAACTAGGAGTAATCTTTCAAATTCAAAATGGAATTGAATTTCTTTATTCAAGAACTTAAGCATTATTGATCCTTAATTGGGAAGAAAAATTGGACATTTACGAATGCGAAAAGGGCATGATGCGTGCAGGGCTAAAATAAAAGAAATCATTAAAACAGATGCAAAGAAAGAATAAAATATAAGATACTCAAGGATAATATTATTAAATCAAGCAGACTCGGGTCAAGAGTTATCCGCAACCACGGCGTGCGAGATGAAGTCCATCGTCCCCAAATTTGTCCGACCTAACGACCTATCCGACGATTAACTGCATGTTGCTAGATCATCACTGTTTTTGGTAGAAGGGAACTCAGATCCCGAAACATATAGAGAACCGGCCGGTCCTTGACATAATATAATAATGTAAGTATCATATAGTAATGCAATAAAGGAAGGGATAAAGGAATACTTACCTGATGGCGTGCCATTTTTTTTCTTTTCCTGGGGATACAATTGTTAAGCGAAAATAGAGCAAATTTAAGCACGCATAAGCAAGAGAACACAAACTTAAAACACTCCAAACATTCTCATTGTGTTTTCTTTTATTTTCTACCCTCTTTTTATTTCTTTTCTTTTTCTTCTTCTCTTTTTTTTTATAGCGCTTTCATTACGCGCACAATTCAAAAACCGCCCCCCACCCTTTCATTCATTCAAACTCATTCTTTCCCTCTCTCTATTCCCTCTCTCGCCCTCTAACCAGCCCAAACCTCCATTGCCCTAATCCGATGGAAGGAGAACCTCCTCGAAGTTCCAAACGGCGTGCCACCCGCGGCCGCCACCGATCTCACACGGAGGAGGAACGGGCACCCTCTCCAATGGAAGAAAACCCCGATTCAGAGGCGACCGTCTCGGCTAGGCTTGCAGGAGAAGAGATGGAGGTCCCTTCCGATGAGGTGGAGGGGGCTGAAGGTGTCGCGGCGGTCGAGGAAGTAGCGGTAGAACCCGTTGGTGGTGCGGCGGTTCGAAAATGATGATTGGTAAGTAACCACCTCTAACTTGTTTTATCTTTGATTTTTCTTGTTTTCCTTTCATAAAAGATAAAAACGGAAGGGTAGATGCCCTCCCTTTAGCACCAAAATGTAGAGAGGATGCCCATGACATGGATTTGGGGAATGAGGGGTCGCCCCTTACCATCCGAATATGAACGCGCTATGTTTACATAGCGCGTTCATCATGAACGCGCTATAACGATATAGCGCGTTCAAGAATAGAATGCCAAATTTTTTTATTTTCTTATTTTTTTTTTGTTGATGAACACAAATTGATACTTCTTGCTCTTTTGTCATGTGCAGGGTGTAGAGGGTGCAGTTCACGCCCGGATTTCATGGACATTGGTTCGGGCCGTCTACTTTGCACTACCAGAGTTTCAATGGGCCCGCCTCTGTCGAATGGGCTTTGGAGAGTTCTTCGAAATAGAGGTGCTGAGAGTTGATGTGGGATTGACAAGGGCCTTGAAAGCCAGATGGGATACGGGGTGCAAGGCCTTCCTCTTCCCCTGGGGTCATGTGATCCCGACTCTAGAAGACGTCACCCGTATTACTGGACTGCGGGTGCATGGATCGGCAGTGACAAGCTGCACCTACCCCGACTACCGGGAGATGGCACGCAGGCTGCTAGGTTTGGAGCTGGAGGGGACCGGCCGGACTTCGCTAGTGTCGAGAATCACTTTACCGGAGAGTCTCAGCTTGTTCCACACACAAAGGGAGGTGGGGGAGACCTCGACGGCTCATGAGAGGAGACTAGAGGCTGAGGCCAGAGAGAGCTTCACGACCGAGGCTGGTGCACAGGCCGACATGGAGCTGAGGAGGTTTCTTATTCTGATGATTGGCAAGCTGCTTCTAGCGACCCAAGGTGATGCAGTGAGCTACCGATTTCTACCTCTACTGGAGGATCTGAGCAGAGTCGGATGGTACGCTTGGGGTGCGGCAGTCCAAGCCCATTTGTTCGACAGTTTTGGCATTTCTTCACTCCAGTCCTCACTCGAGGGATTCTACCCTCTACTTCAGGTATCTCCCTAAGCCTTAAACTCCATGGATTAAATTATGCACTTGCCTCTTATACTAATCACATGAGCTACATTTCAGGTTTGGAGCTATTTGTATCTTCCTACTCTCAGGCGTGCTTGGGAGGATCGAGAAGATCTACTGCCCCTGGCCAGACGATGGACCCCAACACGAGACAGTCGATCTCTGAAGGACCAGGTCACCCACATTTAAGAGATGTTAGATATGATGCCCCATATAGAGGTAAGATTTAATGTTTGAAATTGAATTTAATTATATGAATGAAATCAAGGGCAATGACAAATTGAACTCTGCAGGTGGTCTGGACTCCGTATCAGAGGGATATCGGGGTGATGCCCTGGGTGGAGGCGGCCATCCCATACTTCGGGAGAGAGATCTGGTTGCACGCCCTCAACCTGGTTGAACCCCTATACTATAGGCTAATCATGAGGACTCTGGGGCTCCACCAAGCGGCAGTAGAGTTCCCGACCCAGGCGACGGACCCACGACCTGGGTGACGTTTTTGAGGCCTCCAGGGGACAGATGATTGGCGGCAACGTGCCCGTGAGCAGTTTGCAGATTGGAAAAGGCGTGGCCGACCAGTCCCTGTGGGAGCGGACTCAGATGATGCCTATCTTCAGGCCTACTCTCAGACATACGGCAGCCGAGTCTACCAAAGCGCACGTGGACATGTATGCTTTTAATTCATTGACATTTTCCAACCTTAATGTCTTAATTGCCTGATATATGATCACCATGTGTTTAATGCAGTTTGACATAGAGGGGAGACTAGCCATGGTACAGGGGCTCCTTGACTCCACGATCCGACAGCGCGAGGACCTCCAGCATACCGTAGATGAGCTAGTAAGAACTTGTAATTAGAATGATTTGAATTTAAATTTCAATTAACAACAATGTTCCTTTTTCAGCGCGAGGAACTAGAGGTAGTCCGATCCTCGCCTGGCGCCTCATCCTCTACTCAGCCCGCCTGTGACCACACCGATCTAAAGGGCCAGCTTGCTAGTGCAGTTGCTCAGGCGAAGGCAGCTGAGGCCTCCCTACAGGAAAGAGTAAGCAATCTATTCTTTTAATCTAGTCTTGAAAACTTTTATTAACATCAGTATTTGACCAAGATTTCGGGAACAGGAGCACGAGTTGCGGATGGCAGAAGCAGAGCTGAGGCGCCGAGACACAGAGGAGCTTCCTCGAGATGTGGTGGAGCTACGCCTCCTCCTCGGGGTGGAGAGGAGTGAGCGGCAGAGAGAGAGGGAGGATCGAGACAGAGAGAGAGAGAGAGAGAGAGAGAGAGAGAGAGAGAGAGAGAGAGAGAGATGGGAGAGAGAGAGAGTGGAGCGGGAGCTGGAGAGAGTGCAGCTGAATACTAGATTAGGAATTGCCGAGCAGCGGGCGAAAGATGCGAAGGATCGCTATCGGCGGGGGCGTGAGCGGGCTCAGCGCGAGGGATACTCCTGGGCCTATTCGAGCACTGATTATTTAGTTACCTCCTCTGAGCATCAGAGGAGGGAAGATGCTGAGAGGAGAGCACGCGGTGATAGGGGTTCAGCTTCTCGGGGATCGATGGCTCCTCCTAGGCCTTCCCGGGGAGGACAAGAGGAGGCTGAGAGCTCGCGTAGAGGGGGAGATCAGGAGGGTCGAGGGGAGAGCTAGAGAGGTTGTTTGTACCCACTCTCATTTTGTACCCTTTTGACATATATAGTGGAATGAGACAGTCTTTGGTACTTCTTGCACTTCTTGTGATTGTTCTTTTGATTTTTCATGCCCCTGCAAAAGGATATCCCTGCAATAATGCCATCAGAAATATAATGCAATTTTTTTTAATTTTTTTGAAAATATGCAAATTTTTATAAGTTTTTGAAAAGTATTTACATTTTTATGAAAATTTCAAAAAATATTCGATTCAATTTTTTTGACGCTTGGGAAATATTCAAATTTTTTTTAAAATTTTTTGGCAATATTCAAATTTTTGTTGGAATTTTGGCAATATTCAATTTTTTTAGAATTTTGGTTTAGACAATATTCAAATTTCTTTTTGTTTTTTGTTTTTTTTATTTTTTGTAGAAATTTTGGCAATATTCAATTTTTTTGGAATTTTGGCAATATTCAATTTTTTTTGAAATTTTGACAATATTCAATTTTTTTGGAATTTTGGTAATATTCAATTTTTTAGAATTTTGGTTATAGACATTGCTAGTGCAGCATCAACGGATGTTTAAACCACTGGCTAAGGGTCCTTGTTCCTTCCCATTTCGCTAAAAACAGTCCAAAGCTGGGCGTGTATTTAAAGGTGGTGCCCTATGACCGGCTACCTTTGGTTAACGGTGCTCCTACCAAGGCCATACTTGAGAAACACTCGGTCTTAGAGGGAGAAGAGAAGAATAATTGGAGATAAGCTTTGTGCAGGATGGGAGGTATCGGGACTTGAATTCCATCCAAGGTACTACCCCTCAAAGAGGTGGTCTGTTACGCCGGGACTTTGTGCCTTTGATTTTTAGACCCTTGACATGCATACGACTAGGGTTTTCCCTGCGGGGACTTTGCCTCTCTTGACATGCCATAATTCATAATTTTACATTTATCGAAATTTTGACTTGATTTTCATAATAGCCCTTTTTGGCTAGATGTATCATGAAATTTCACTTTAATTTGGGGGGTCAAGACTGCCCCTATTTGAGACTTCTCTCGTATTGGGGATTACATAGGTTGGTCATCTCATCCGTCAACCTCTTGCCCCTGCACTTGGCCGAGTAAAGAAGAGAAAAGACTTTCAGGAATTCTCATGGCATGGCCAAAGTAGCAACGGTGTTTTATCAAAGGAGACGGCTAAGGGCGCCGTGAAGTGTGTGCGGTGCCCAGCTAAGGGTTGCTCTTAAGAAGCGGAGAGAGAATGTCGAACTCCCAGCGCAGGGTTCTTATTAACCAAAGTGCTGTAGAAGCAAGCCTAAAGACTATTTTTCGACTCTTGGATTAACTTAAACAAAACTTAAGGTAAAGGTTTAAAATTCCACTCTTAATCAAGTTAAGAAGCACTTTCTTTTGAAAACCGTGGGTGAATAAGGTGATAAAAATGCACCAAAATGCACACGTACACATTACCTTGCGACCTTTGTTGAAGCAGCTGCCAGCGGCAATGTTGATAGAACATGGGATTTGTTGTCCTCATTTGGCAGATAAGGAAGGATAGCAAAGTTTTGAAAGTGGCTTAACAAGAAGGAGTGGTGTTTAAACCAAACTCAGACGAATAAGGATGAAAAGGAAGAGAGGTGAGGGCTAGAACTCCCTCACTAAGGTGCTAAGACCATGATCACATGAAAGGTCTACAAAAGGAACTGGGAATTAAGAGGAGGGGTGAGGACTAAAGCCTCGGAAGCAGTGGGAGAACGGGCAGGTGCCCAAAGCAGTGGATGTGGAAGAAGTCGGGTCGGACCTAGGAATAGGTGAAATTAAGAGAAGGAATTAATAGATGGAAAGGGGTGGATCCGGAGGGTCTGGAGGCCGTGGAGGAAAATCATGAGGGGAAGAAGAATCTGGAGGCTCCGGAGGGATAAGATACCGAGGGACGCGATCCCCTGGGAAGAGATATGGAAAAAGATGATGGAAGAGGAAGAAAAGAATGAAGGACGCAACGTCCTGGCGAAGTAGGAAGAGGAATCGGAAGAAAGATGGAGGGTCCGGAGGTTCCGGAGGAATGAGACACCATGGGGCGTGATGCCCCAGGAGAAGGTATGGAAAAAAGTGATTGAAGAGGAAGAAAAAAATGAAGGACGCAACATTCTGGAGAAGTAGGAAGATGAATCAGAAGAAAGATGGAGGGTCCGGAGGTGCCGGGGGAGGCAAGTAGAGGGGGACGTGATGCCTAGGGAGAATCAGTGGGAAGCCCAGAAGATCCGAACGTGAGGGTGTGTAGGGGCGCGATGCCCAAAGAGCAAGATCCGGAGATTCCAGAGGGGGAAGATACCATGGGACGCGATGCCCAGGGAGAAGAGAAAGATCCAGAGGTTTCAGAGGAAGAAGACAAAAAGGGGCGCGATGCCCTAGGGATAGAGAGAGGGATGAAGGATCCAGAGGTTCCGAAGGAGGAAAATAGAAAAGGGTGCGATGCCCTGAGAGAAAGTCCGGAGGTTCCGGAGGAGTGGAATCAGAAAGGGCGTGATGCCCTAAAAGGAGGGATAAAACACCTGGAGGTTCCAGGGAAATAGCAGGAAAGGGGGCGCGATGCCCCGGGAGAATGAGGAAGGAAAAGTATGGAGCGACACGATGCCCTGGGGGGAGTGGATTAGAAGAGGATGAAGGGTCTGGAGGTTCCGGAGGAATGAGACACCATGGGGCGTGATGCCCCAAGAGGACAAGAGAGAAATCCGGGGAGTCCGGATGCAATAGTTGGAAAGGGGAGCGATGCCCTGAGGGAAGATCGGAGGGGGCACAATGCCCGGCGAGTGTAAGGGGACCTGGAGATCCTGAAGATAGAGGCGGAAGATATAGGAAACGTGGAGGATCTGGAGGTTCTGGAAGGTGGGGAAGATACGGGTTTGGAAACCCGGGAAAGGAGAAGTGCAAATGCATGTGGACGCAATGCAACGGATGCGATGGATGCATGAAATGCAAAGAATGTAAAGAACATGAAGGGCGAGAGGATGAGATCCTCTTCCTTACCCCTGGAGTGGCCCATGAAGAATCGGGGATAGACAGGAATATGGATGGCGTTGAGTAGAAGGTGGATAGAATAGTGTAAGGCCCCTTAGCACCAAGATAATCGCCCCTCCATGGCAGTGAAAGTGTATAGCCAATTGGCCCAATGGATAAAGCAAGAGCCCGTGACGAAGCTTCAACAATAAACGACAACTTCCTTGGAGGGCAAAGAACAATAATGTGAGGGAGTTGAAGAGTTAGAACATGAAGCATCGTGTTGCCCAGGGATTGTGACATATAAAGAGTGTTGAACAGAATAGGCATTCGCCCCTTGTATAGAAGAATGGGTTCAAGATTGGAAAGTTGGAACAAGGGGTGCCCTGCCCGGCCTTTGGGCACGAACTTACATGGCATCAAAGCTTGACATTCTCTCTTAGTGAGCAGTGGCGGGGACTTGGCCTCTTCGACCATGCTTGGCACAACAACCCAGATTGGCATCCGGCAAATAAACTCTTGCATCTTGAATATCACGGCCATGGCCAAATCTTTCTTATCCAGCTCCTGATCATCTTCGGTACAAGTACTTGAAGAAGCACTCCCATTCTGAGTGGTAAAGGAAGGCGAAGCGGAGGCGGAAGGCTCCATGGGTGGTGGTGTAATTGAAGGTGTTGGAAAAAGAGTGAGTGGAAGCGAAGGTTCAAACACAACAAGCTTCCCCCTTTGCTCGGAAGCGAACGGGATTGGCTCGAGTGCAAAAAGGGATGGACCCTGCTCAGGATTAGCCACGGGTAAGGGTGATGGGTTAAGTGGTGGAATAGGGAAAGGGACTGGCAAGGCTGGTTTTGGCGTCATAGGGATAAGGTAGGGTTGAGGTGGCGAACAAAAAGGAGGAGTAATAGAAAGCTCGGCGGAGACCGGCGTAGTGGAGGGTGATGGAGGCTCGGCAGAGGCCGATGGAATGGAGGCTACTGGTGTGGTTGCGGGAGGTGCGAACGGAGAAGGTTTAGCACGTTGAAAATGCCCGATGGGGTGAGAGGTGTTAGGGATAGGATGAGACTCATGGTGTGGTGGTATGGGTGGTTGAAATATTGACCCATCATCATAACACCAAGAGGTCTCATAAATGGGGGTTGGAGCGGGGACTGTGGCATCATCCTGAGCATAGGGGTCTTCTGGCGGTGGAGGAAGAGGATGGCGAAGGAAACTCGGAAGGGGTGCATCTGGAGGAGCTTCAAATTCTTGTACCATCTCCAAACCTTCATCATTAAATAAATCCAACGGACGCCGTGGTGGAGGCGAAATGATAAGTGGTGGAGTATGGTGTTGTGGGGGATTTTGAGGAGGCGAATATGTATATGGAGGCGGAGAGCCATGTAAATGCGTAGTGTGGATGAGTGGAGGGCGGACGACGTCCACTTGACTATCAGGACTTGTAACATCTTCTCGCTCACATATATCATTGATGTCATTGTCCCTCCTCTCCTTCCACTCTTTTTCCATCTTTGTAATCTCATTTAGAGCAGCATAGAAGAGATTGACTTGAGTAGGAGGAGCAGGCTGTGGGCTCGTAATCCTCTTTAATTGTTCCTCCAACGAAGCGACTTTATCAATAAGAGTTTGTTGGAGAGGTGTAATGATGAGGGCATCCCTTGCCCCTCCACATTTTCTCCGGACTCAGATTGTTCATCGGCAAGCGCCATTATGTTAGTCATGTATTTTTGAGTCTAGTTATGTAATCTTCACATTTTCTTTGAGTCAATATCATGTAATTTTCCCTTTATTTGAGTCATGTACCTAGGTTGTTGAGTCATTTTCCTAAGTATTGAGTCATTATGTTGGTTTGATAGGTTAATGGGCCCAATTCATTGGGCTAGGCCCAGGGGCGCCCCTCCCTTGGACTGTTTGGTCATTAGTTAGTTTGTCAGGGTCAGTTTGGTCTTAGGAAAAGTGTGGGGTCTATAAATAGCCCCACCCCTCTCTCATTTGTAACAACTTATGCATGAATATTGAATTCCAGAAAAAAACTCCAAATCCCTCTAGATTTCTCCTTCAATATCTCTCTCTCTCTCTTTATCTCTCTCTCTCTCCCCCTCCACCCAATTTCGGAATTTTCTCTCTCCTCCCCATTCACCCCTCATTAAGACCTCTCCCCTTCCCCATACACCCATTTAACTCCCCCCCAACCCAAGGTGGCATCCTCCAATCCACACCCCACCTCCCAACCCCCAACTACCCAACACCACTTCCTAAGCACCCCTTCCTCTCCCCAAGGTTGAAGGGGCTCTTCCCTAAGCCCAAATTCAAATTTCCCTCTCCCTAGGGCAGTGCCCTTCCATCTCCCCACCTCCAAAACCACCCAAAGTCGCAGCCCCCCTTCCCCATACCAGCCAACTTCACCCTCCACCTCTTACTCTCTTGGCCATCCCCTTCCCCACCCCCTCATCTTCTTCTCATTCAGCCTCTGTTTCAGGCAGCAGAGTTGCAGCGACTTGCAGAGGCAGACACGACCGTCTCTCAAAGATTCAGGTGGTAAGGCCTACATCTCTGGAAAGTTCGTCCAGAGAGCTTTCAAGGCGAGGTGGTTTCGTCGACATCCGAGGTCGGAGCTGTCCGCAGGAGCCGATCTCCCTCGACTGCGCAGAAGACCCCAGGCAGAGAACCAGAGCGAGAGTGGAAGCTCGCCCACGGTGAACCTTTTGGGATTCAGATCAAGTGTTCTTCATAAAAATTCTTCCCTCTCAAGTCCTCTTTCATCCTCAAGAAGAAGAGCTTCATTTGGACATCGGCATCTGAAGTTACGAATTTTCTACTACAAGTGTGTCAGGTCAGTTTACAGGAGCCAGAATCGACACCCCTCTACTCATCTGATTGCCCTGGTCTTCTCCGACATCTTCCGACCCCGCCGTTGGCGTCGACAGAAAGAAGACTCGACCACAGTTCCAACGGTTTAGGTCTTGTATCAATCAGAGCTTGGTAGTGATCGTGGCACCCTCTGAAACAAGCCACATTGTTCTGCACCAGACAGAGGCAGAACCAATCCGTCCGGTTCCAGACTCTGCCCCGGCCAGCAACGACTATACCAAGCTCAGAAAAAATTCGGAGATCATCCTTGGTCCATTGGAAAGCTTTTGGCGCAAGTCTCATCAAGTTCTGAGCTATTTGGAATTTGTGGCGGCATCATCACCGCACCCCTGTCCAGCCATTCTGAAGATTGGCAGAACCGGCATCAATCTGAACGTCGAGTTTTCTTCATAATTCCCCACCCCGCTTGGCCGGCTGAAGGCCCCTCCCTGCGTGGAAGTAGTTTTGGCTGTAATTCACATAATCCCCATCCCGAGATCCCCCCCCCCTTGCATGGGGTGTAGTTCATGTCACTATTAAATCACAGGTTTCAAGCTTCAATCGACGCGGCGTGCGGGTGCATACCCTCGCCTCCCCGCTCGCCCCCGCCTCCGGCCGGAGTCGGCGTCTTCACGCCGGCTAGGTGAGTCTCGGACCCTCTCTTGACTGGTTTAATCACTTGCTTAGCTTAGTATTATTACTATTGCTTCGTCGGACGGAGAGTGAGAGCTCGGCCCAAATTGCTAGTACCGTGAGTGACCACCGCGGGCAAGTTGAGAGTGAATCCACTTAACCCACACCCTTGGTGTGTTGGCCGCCCATGATTTGGGCATCCTAGGCCCATTTGGGGTTCTTCCCAAGCTATCCAACCATTGGAGCCTAAAGATCCCGCCTCGGACCCTCTCCAACATCGCCTAGTCGCCATCGGGTACTAGTGTGCGCCATACGGGTGAGCTCGCTAGTGTGAGTCCGCTGCTCAAACTTGAATGCTTGCAAAATAGGTCCAATGTTGGTTTTACATCAAGTGGTATCAGAGCAAGTTCACAACTTGTCTCTATCAAGTTGGTCCTAGGGCATGTTTATGCATTTAGAGTCATCGGTTGCATCTTTTTGGTCCCTAGCATGGCCACCTCTTACCAACCTCACCAATCGGTCCTCTCCATAAGTCCAAATCACCAAAGGATGTCTACCACTAACACACATAACCTCACAGGCCATGTCAACTACCTCATGAAGGCCTTGACCCATGCCAATGAGTGCCTTGATAACATATCAGGTCGACTCAACCAACTTGGAGAAAATGGGCCCGCCCCAAGGACGGACGATAGAAGGGCATGCAACCCACCTCCCATATTTGATGGAAATCAACCTAATGACTATTTAGATTGGGAAAACTTGATGGACCATTACTTCAGTTTGTATCCCATGTCCGAGGATGAGAAAGTCCGATTTGCCAAATTGCAACTTACCAAACGGGCCCACACTCATTGGTTGAAAATTGAAGGCTTAAGGATAATTAGAAGGGAAGCTCCCCTCACAACATGGGGGGACATGAAGGAACAACTTAGGGCTAGATATGTTTTCCCCTCATACTCAAATCACCAAGACCTAAGGAGCACTTCAACTCCTTCATCCCCACCTTGCCAACCCATGACCCTAATTCCCCATTCCACATCACTTCCCACCTATCCTACCCCAACCACCACACCAGCACCCTACCTACAAACTCACACCACAATCATATGTCCACAAACCCAATTGGACCCCATGTCCACCCATCCACCGAGGCCCATAATAGCCACCACCCCCAAACCCAAAACCCCTCACCAAACCCGTACCCCACAAGCCCCCACCACAAACCCACCATCATCCCCAAAAAGGGACACATCTCCCAAAATAAATCAACCCAAAATCTCTCACCCAACCCACCTCCCGCTTCCTACACCAATTTTTCCCCAACCTAGACCTCCTCTACTTCCCCTTCCTATCCCAACCCAAGCCCATGCTTGTTCACCACCCCGGGTGTGTCATACGCTAGCTATCACCAAACCACCCACCATAGATCCCCCTACTCCATTAGCAATAGAAGTTGCAACCCACACACTCACCCAAGTGGAGAAGGATGCCCATCCGAATCCACCTCCCAACATAGAGGAAATCCAAAGGCCAAACAACTCACGCACCTTTAGCCTAGCTCCTCTAGAGACACCCAACCTCACCATAGATAAGTCCATACTCCAATGGCTCAAGAAAGGTCTCACCATTCCTAGTTCACAACCATGCCACCTATCCATGGGATATCAATCCCAAATCAATCTCATTCAGCCACATGTCACTTATCAAACTTCCTATTGTGTGGAAGATTTGGAAAACTTAGTGAACTACCTACAATGGCAAATTCACTTGACCAATATGCTAGCCATGAGGCCGTCCATGACTAACACCATTAGTCTAGCATATCCAACCATTGGCTCCATCACTTCCATCTACACTAATGGCCAAGTTACTAGTGAGATCATCCTCCTTCTTCCCATGGAGGAAGAACCTATCCTAGTCCACTCCCCAACCATTGAGATTCCAAGTGCTTTGATCGGCCAACCCATTAGCAACCTTGGCCCACTTATTGATGAGGATGACTCACCATTCGAGGATCTTGAGGACATGGAGTACCCCTATCTAGGTGACCCTTACCATGATCCCTTCGACCCTTTCCTATGGGAACCTAGATCTCCATGTCTTCCACTTACCTTATTCCTCACCCACCTTACCCTACCATTACCACCCATGTTGAACCAAACCCCTCCCTTCCTAGACTCGGGTTACACCATGGGAACCTTGACCTTCGGCAACATACACCTTGCGATTGATGAGTTGCCCCACTCCATGATTTTCCCCTTCTTAGATCCATTTGATCCATACGAGTGGAAGCTCAAGGGCCACCCCATACCCATGCACATAGAAGTCATCTCTAGGATAGGAGTGCATAAGTCTTGGTACCACACACCACTTGGCATGATTAGAAAGACAAGTCCATTCATTCACATCACCCACATGTCAAGTAGGAAGCATGAGTGGTCCCTATTTGGGTGTAACGGTCCTCCCCAATTCACCATTGGTCTTATGTATGCTAGGAGCCTACATGGGTGTCCGAGTCCCCCAACATTCATCACACTCACTTGTAAGAGGGACACCAATGGATGCCCCGGTCCTCCCAAATCCTTCAAAATTTTCATAACATCAATGCATGATAGGTCTACATGTGGTTGCCCTGGACCACCTTTGCATACCACGCACTACTCACTCACACCGCATCTTAGTACATGGCATATGCGTCAAAACATGCATCAAGCAAAAGGCGGTGAGAATTACAAAACGCGGGCAAAAACTCGTGAGCGCCACTTGAAATTCCATGTTGGCGACTTGATGATGATGATTTTTGGAGTGGCTCTACTCTAGGTTCACCTCCAATTTGAGGGCACGAGGACTTGGACCTTGCCAAGTTCCGAGTGGCCTTGGCACCCGGCTTATGGGTTAATTTTCAAAAGGGTTTTGGGATTCTCCCCATTTCTCATGTGGCGGATCCAGCACCCTCTTAGGGCACCGCGGTGGATCCTAGTGAGTGCCTCGAGCTTACGCCTACCCTTGTGAGAGACACCCTCGGAGTGCCACCACAAATAGCCTGAGAGCCCGACGTGAGCACACAGCGGCAATACTAGGCAAGCAAGATCCCATCGCCAGCATGAGGGTATGACCGAGCCACTTTGTCGAGCTGAAGCGCCGTTCCCCGACTATGGTCGCGGGTTGAGTATGGAGATCGTGGATCGCCCAGAGTCGCAGTTCGATATACTACTTCCCTGGTGGACCCATACTCGACGGGGTCAAGTTTTCCCCACCCCGGGGGTATGATGAGGGCATCCCTTGCCCCTCCACATTTTCTCCGGACTCAGATTGTTCATCGGCAAGCGCCATTATGTTAGTCATGTATTTTTGAGTCTAGTTATGTAATCTTCACATTTTCTTTGAGTCAATATCATGTAATTTTTCCTTTATTTGAGTCATGTACCTAGGTTGTTGAGTCATTTTCCTAAGTATTGAGTCATTATGTTGGTTTGATAGGTTAATGGGCCCAATTCATTGGGCTAGGCCCAGGGGCGCCCCTCCCTTAGACTGTTTGGTCATTAGTTAGTTTGTGAGGGTCAGTTTGGTCTTAGGAAAAGTGTGGGGTCTATAAATAGCCCCACCCCTCTCTCATTTGTAACAACTTATGCATGAATATTGAATTCCAGAAAAAAAACTCCAAATCCCTCTAGATTTCTCCTTCAATATCTCTCTCTCTCTCTTTATCTCTCTCTCTCTCTCCCTCCACCCAATTTCAGAATTTTCTCTCTCCTCCCCATTCACCCCTCATTAAGACCTCTCCCCTTCCCCAAACACCCATTTAACTCCCCCCCAACCCAAGGTGGCATCCTCCAATCCACACCCCACCTCCCAACCCCCAACTACCCAACACCACTTCCTAAGCACCCCTTCCTCTCCCCAAGGTTGAAGGGGCTCTTCCCTAAGCCCAAATTCAAATTTTCCTCTCCCTAGGGCAGTGCCCTTCCATCTCCCCACCTCCCAAACCACCCAAAGTCGCAGCCCCCCTTCCCCATACCAGCCAACTTCACCCTCCACCTCTTACTCTCTTGGCCATCCCCTTCCCCACCCCCTCATCTTCTTCTCATTCAGCCTCTGTTTCAGGCAGCAGAGTTGCAGCGACTTGCAGAGGCAGACACGACCGTCTCTCAAAGATTCAGGTGGCAAGGCCTACATCTCTGGAAAGTACGTCCAGAGAGCTTTCAAGGCGAGGTGGTTTTGTCGACATCCGAGGTCGGAGCTATCCGCAGGAGCCGATCTCCCCCGACTGCGCAGAAGACCCCAGGCAGAGAACCAGAGCGAGAGTGGAAGCTCGCCCACGGCGAACCTTATGGGATTCAAATCAAGTGTTCTTCAGCAAAATTCTTCCCTCTCAAGTCCTCTTTCATCCTCAAGAAGAAGAGCTGCATTTGGACATCGGCATCTGAAGTTACGAATTTTCAACTACAAGTGTGTCAGGTCAGTTTACAGGAGCCAGAATCGACACCCCTCTACTCATCTGATCGCCCCGGTCTTCTCCGACATCTTCCGACCCCGCCGTTGGCACCGACAGAAAGAAGACTCGACCACAGTTCCAACGGTTCAGGTCTCGTATCAATCAGAGCTTGGTAGTGATCGTGGCACCCTCTGAAACAAGCCACATTGTTCTGCACCAGACAGAGGCAGAACCAATCCGTCCGGTTCCAGACTCTGCCCCGGCCAGCAACGACTGTACCAAGCTCAGAAAAAATTCAGAGATCATCCTTGGTCCATTGGCAAGCTTTTGGCGCAAGTCTCATCAAGTTCTGACTCTTTGGAATTTGTGGCAGCATCATCACCGCACCTTTGTCCAGCCATTCTAAAGATTGGCAGAACCGGCATCAATCCGAACGTCGAGTTTTCTTCATAATTCCCCACCCCGCTTGGCCGACTGAAGGCCCCTCCCTGCGTGGAAGTAGTTTTGGCTGTAATTCACATAATCCCCATCCCGAGATCCCCCCCCCTTGCATGGGGTGTAGTTCATGTCACTATTAAATCGCAGGTTTCAAGCTTCAATCGACGCGGCGTGCGGGTGCATACCCTCGCCTCCCCGCTCGCCCCCGTCTCCGGCCGGAGTCGGCATCTTCACGCCGGCTAGGTGAGTCTCGGACCCTCTCTTGACTGGTTTAATCACTTGCTTAGCTTAGTATTATTGCTATTGCTTCGTCGGACGGAGAGTGAGAGCTCGGCCCAAATTGCTAGTACCGTGAGTGACCACCGCGGGCAAGTTGAGAGTGAATCCACTTAACCCACACCCTTGGTGTGTTGGCCGCCCATGATTTGGGCATCCTAGGCCCATTTGGGGTTCTTCCCAAGCTATCCAACCATTGGAGCCTAAAGGTCCCACCTCGGACCCTCTCCAACATCGCCTAGTCGCCATCGGGTACTAGTGTGCGCCATACGGGTGAGCTCGCTAGTGTGAGTCCGCTGCTCAAACTTGAATGCTTGCAAAATAGGTCCAAGGTTGGTTTTGCATCATGTAACTTGAGTAACAGAGGGTTGGCAAGATGGCCTTGAAGGAGGGGCCGCATAAAAAGGCCGTGGAGGGGGATTAATGGGCTGACCCCTAGAAGAACCCGGATGGGCCGGGTTGCAAGGAATAAATGGGCCTTGGGCCCGTGAAGGATGAGAAATAGAAGGAGGTGGGTGATGGGCCACCCGAATAGGAGTAGGTGTGAACGAAGGAGGCGGATGATGGGCCACCCGAATAGGAGTAGGTGTGAACGAAGGAGGCGGGTGATGTGCCACCCGAATAGGAGCAGGTGTGGACGAAGGAGGCGGATGATGGGCCACCTGAATAGGAGTATGTGTGGATGAAGGAGGCAGATGATGGGCCACCCGAATAGGAGTATGTGTGGATGAAGGAGGCGAATGATGGGCCACTCGAATAGGAGTAGGTGTGGATGAAGGAGGCGGGTGATGGGCCACCCGTGTGGGATTGGAAGGAGGATAAGGAGAGGATGTGCCCTCAACAATAGCCTTAAGGGCTTGGATTTGTTGAGGGGTGAAATGATCTAATGCACGAATGATTTGAGAGACCTTCTCATCATTGGGAGGAGATGGTCCCGAGGGAGTAGTGGCTCGAAGAGAATGCGAGGGATCATGAGATTGGAAATTACCCATAGGTCGGGCAATACCGTAGGAGTGCGGACGCGGTCCCTTGGAAGTGTTGTGATAAGAGCAATGAGATTGAGGAACATAAGATGTGCTTGGTTGATTATCCTCTTGGTTATAAAAATTATTAGCCATGCTGACTTGTTTTATCAGAACACCATGCAAGTTTACAAACAATTCCAGTCAATAAGCAAAGATATTAAACGATGAATGTTGCTCCTGTTGTTTCTATATGTACCTTGATGTGACGAAATTTTGTTTTGAAAAATTTAAATAATTCACACAAAGTAAGAACCTAGTTTTCAATGTCGTTTAACTCCGGTGCCAACTAGGTCAACTCTCACTGCGCGTAGGCCAACTAAACCCGGGGGACTTCAAGGTACAACCGGCCCGACGTCCGTGAGGGAATCCACGGGTGCGGGGACTTACGGAGGCTTGGTTTAGAAATTATCAGTCCAAAGAGACGGAGTGCTCAATGGAGGGTCATTCCTTCACCAAGAGGGGGTATGGATCCTAGAAAGGGTGGAGAGAGGAGGTCTCCCAAACCAACAAGATTATGATGCTATGTAATGCAAGAATATCTAAACTAGAACTAGCAAATAACAAGAAAATATAAGAAAAATGAATACACAACAGGAAATGTACAAGATGCAACCAGAGAAGATGACAATTAGAACCCCGACAGAAGGTGTGAGTGAAATACCCTCGGGTGAATAACGCACTATATGTCAATAGCGCGATCTGATAGAACGCGCTATGGATATATAGCGCGACCAAAGACAGAGGGGGAAAACCCCCAAAAGATAAATAATCACACACACTTTGATGGATTGACAAGCAGGCAACCAAAAGAACGAATGTGGTGGCACAAAGTGTCCCACCGTGATCGCCAAAATATGTAGATCTAAAATTAGACCTTCCCCCAAATTGATGATTTGAATAAGTGATGATTTAACAAGATATAGAACCAAAATCAATGATAAAAGGGGGGTCGCATGTAATAATAAAAATCTGTGATCACCAGTGAGGCCAACAACATGCCAAATAATATGAAGATCAAAATAAGGGCATGTTACATACCTCAGAAATTCAAGGAAGGCCAAGAGTTGGCCTGGGAAGGAATGTGCTATATCTTCCTAGTGCATTCTCAAGATCGCGCTATGTTCGTATGGCGCGATATCAGACAGAAAGCGGGATGAACTGGATTCGTTTCTTCCTTGCTCCAAGGCCGGCCAAGGTGCAAGGGCTCCACGTATCATTCTTCTAGTGCCTGTAAACAATCATAAACAACAAATAAAAGGCCCATTAGATCGAGATTTATGTAGAATATGTCCCTATTCTTAATCAAAAGCATATAAGTGAAGAGCTAGATCACCTGGGGGTTTGGTGGCTTTTAATCCCCTATGGAAGAGCCAAAAAATAGGTTTGATGTGTGTGAATGCGTGTATTTTGTAAAAGAAGTGTTTTTGAAATCAATATGCAATGTTATGCGAGGATTGAAATAAATGAATTCGGGAGAAAAAAACTAAGAACGAGGAAGAACACAATAAGCCCCAAAATACTCCCTTGGATGCGTGAGGAGCGAGGAATTATTGATTTGGAATGAAGAGCAGCCTATTCCTCGTCAAGATCTCGAGTTGCATCCTCCAGAACGACGACCAAGGGTCCAATTTATAGGAGAAGGATCAAGAACGAACCCTAGGTCGGAGTTCGATCCAATCTAATGACTTGGCGGCTCAAATCAAGGTAATCTTGCATATTAATGAGGGGGGAAAGACTCCTATTAGGATTAGGAACCTTTCTTTGGATGAAATATGATTGGAAACTTACCAAAATAAGGACCCAAATCGAAAAGGGGGAGTCCGGGTCGGACTGGGTTTCTGCCTGAGAACGCGCTATAAATGTATAGCGCATTCTTCATGAACGCGCTATAACGATATAGCGCGACAACGATTGGTTTGCCAAATGATTAAAAAAAGAATAAATACCCTTTGGACAGTCGTTCAATCAAATATTAAGTAAGAATAACAACCAGAGTGGATGCTATAAAGATCAAATATCAAGAAATAATGACTATTCAAATGATCATTCAATTAGGTCCATAACGTGCTATGAACAAGAAAGTGATGTGAGTGAATAGCGCGAGAATGCCAAATATGAGACGAGATCCAAGCTACGGAAATTGAATTGTAGGGCCAAGAATAGGGAGAAATATCCCAAAAAATCAACCAATTATGGATCAATCGGGGCATTAACTAGGATAACAAAGAAATTGCTCAACTTATCGGCCAAAAATGGGTGTCTATAGTGACCATCACTGGGGTCGCGACATTAGCGCGCTCAATCCCCTGGGCGAGACACTAACGTGCTCAGGTGCCGGGGCGCGACAACCAGAGAACGCGCTCAAGGGAACGAGCGTGATCTGGAGTGAACGCGCTCAACCTCGTGATCGCGATACCAAAAATAACGCGCTCGACACCATGAGCGCGATCCAAATAGACGCGGCGCCCTCGAAGGGCGCGATCTGGGTCAACCTAGACACGCTCAGACGAACGCGCTACCCATCTCCACCACGACATAAATGCGGTATCCTCGGTGGGCCCGTTCTACATCATCGCGCTCGGTCGGGTGGGTGCGATCCCAACCGCCAAACTGTTCATCTTCCCCGATGAACGCGCCAAATCGACGTGTCGCGTTCGTCAAGAACGCGACCGTGAGAACTAGCGGGATATCAGGCTGAGTCCGGTTCAAGTAGTTCGCGCGAAAAACTCGATCCCACGCCCCATTCACCCCCAGGTGAAGGGGAAACAAAAGGGGAATCCTTCCCCTACCCCTTTAGCACTAAATGGAACCCAAAAACCAACCAAAAACTGCACAAATCGTGAGATCCGGCGCTCGAACCCCAAACATGTAATTTTACTTCCCAGCATGAAAAAGCCCCGCTCGACCTCCCCGCGACCTAGAAATCATGGGGAAAGCGGGAAAGGAAGTAAGGATTCGTCCCCGTACCCCAAAGAAGGCCGAAAGCCACCGGATCGCCACCGAACAAGAAATCTCGCCGTTCACGAACACCACGCCTCACACCGCGTGAATGCCACCGTCTCGACCACCTCACTGCTACCGTCGTCACCGCGTCGCCACCTTGGTCTACCACCCGTCACCGGAGGAGGAGGGGGCGTCGCGAGCTCAAACGGTGAAGAGGGGCAACGGTCGAAAGCGCGCACGGGAGGAAGGAAGAAGAAGAAAGAAAAAGGGTTATATATAGAAAATTCAGAAAATGCAAAAAATACGATTTCCGTGATCCTCGGGACACGCTCAATGCACTGGTACCATCCCGGAGTAGGAGAATGCTACGGTTTGCCCTACACAGGGTTCCGTAGGTCCATCAGGGAAAAACACGCGTGAATCACAAAACACGCTCTGGGACCCCCGAAAGTGATCCGAAGCTCACGAATCCTGATCCGAAAAAATGTCCGAAAAACTCGGGACATTATAGCCCTCCCCCCTTAAACAAATTTCATCCTCGAAATTAAGAACGAAGCACGGGAACAGGGGAAAAGACTCACCCGAATAGGTAAGGATATTGATGTCGCATCTCATCCTCACGCTCCCACGACGCCTCGCCACCAGAATGACGCTGCCATACTACCTTAACCAGAGGAATAACATTGTTCCGCAGGCGCTGCTCATGCCGATCCTCAACGTGGATAGGGTACTTTGGAAGGGAAAAGTCTGGGGTACCTCGGGCCACACAGCGTCCCCCAAGACATGGGAAGCATCGGGCATGTACCTCCGTAGCATAGACACATGAAACACATCATGCACTACAGATACCTCCGAGGGTAACTGCAACCGATAAGCAACTTCGCCAATTCGCTCGACAATGAGAAAAGGACCAATGTAGTAGGGACTCAACTTCCCATGTGATGGGGCATCAGAGGTGATTTCCTTACACGGGTGGAGTGTATTTGTGTGTTATGGCTTGTATGAGATTGTAATTGTGTCATTTCTTTCATTTGGGCTCCTTGTAAGGCTTATATCAAGCCAATGGGCCATTTGTAATGTAGAGTCCATGGCTAGGTTACCATTAGTAGAGTCCATTAGGAGCTTATTCCATATTGGGTCTTAAGGCCATCATTATGGACCTTAATAGCCACTTCGGCCCAAATAGGCTTCTCTCTCTCATGGGCCACCAAGGGTGGAAGAGTCTAGCATGGTTAGTGGGCTTGTAACATGGCATTTGACCACACTTGGCCCAAGGGAGGCCCATGAAGAGGGCGCCCCCTTCTTTGGCTCTATTAGGCTAGTTAGGTGTGATTTAGGTGAGGTTGGAATGGAATTAGTCCAAGTTTGAATTGGAATGGTCAAGATAGATTAAAAAATTATATTTGGTGTGTTATTCACACTTCATCTCAGCCATTCAATCCCCAACCCTTGATCCAAGGGTCCATATTAGATTTGATTGGAGTCATATATAACCATGTATTTTCATGAGAAAATCAATGAAAAATCAGAATTTTGTTGAATGCCTTGAGTGAATTTCGACCTCCTCCCTCTCTCCCTCTGGTTTCTTCATCCCAACCTCCATTTCTAGAGTGTTTCTATCTCCCTTCATCTCCTCTCAACCTTCGGTGATCGTCTGTGCCGCCGCCGCCGCCGTTCGTGCCGCCATCGAGCCGCCTCTGCAGTTCTGCCTTCATCCGACCACAGTAACTTCCACGATTTGTCTGTCTCAACCACGAGTTCAGATCGATTTGAAATTTTGAGAGTTGGTTCCTATACTCTAGCCCCTTCCCCAAAAAATAATTGAGGTTCAAAATCCACCGTTTCATATTTTTACCTTTTCGTTCAACTCTCAATCTCAGATCTGTTCTGTCACTATCTACAGTGACAGTAGCCCTAAGTTCTCCACCTTCGACCACTCTTTTGATTTTTTTTAGATCTCCCAATTTAACTTGGCATTCTGACTATCGTCCCCTAACATCACAATTTTTCTTAAATGTTTATCATCCTTCTACCTATTTTTAAAAATTCATGTTCTACCGGAGCTACAGTATTTTTAGTCAGATCCCAGATCCGACCTTTGTCCAGTAAACAAATCACAGAAAATCATAGACACATCCAAACATGTCCAAATCAATTTTTCTGTCTTCCCAACTCCATTTTCAACAACTTCTTTGAAGAACACAACCCCAGATTCGGACGTCTACCTCATGGTCAAAGGCAATCCACAGTCAAGTTCTCTGCAGGCCTGAGTCTTCGGTTACTGTACAACAGGAGATTGAAAATTCCATACGTCAAGATCAGAGCAAATCCAGGCCAGATCTTTGGGCCTACATTGAAGAACTTCAAGCTAGCTTTCCAACGGCATCAGTCTCGTGTCGATCCGACATCAGGGCTGATCGCAGCGTTCATTCTCGCCGGAGCGCACGCTGCAAAACAGCAACCACCAGTCCGTGGACAGCAAACCCGACGGGTGCCGATCGGAGCCGCCCGACCTCCGGGCGACGTTCCGGTGTGCCGCCAGCCCAGGGAACACTTCCCTAAGTGTCCACACTACAACGGTGCCACCGGGTCCCACACGGCCCCTCCAGACAGCACGTGGGCCCCACGGTCGTGATCGCGCGTGTAGCCGAATCAACACACGAAGCTGCCCGTCAACCCGAATTCGGTCCTCCCGGACCCCATTGTGTAGCCCTTTACCTCCCTGTGTGGAGTGGGCAGCGGCTTGCATTTCTGTAATATTGTGTAATATTGTTCCGGGAGTACGAGTTTCGGCCAGGTCCGTCGTCCCCACGCCGAGCGCGTGGAGGTATCGTCTTCGCTCCTTACTTGGCATTTTGCTTGATTTCATATATGCTTGTTTATGCCACTGCTAGAGAGCATGTTTTAGGACCTAGCTCGCTATAATTTCATATCACCGCTGCTGCGAGAGAGTGAGCGAGACCGTCCCGTGACCCGATCCGGGCACGAAAGTGCGAGCCGACCACCCTAGCTCTTGCCGGTTTCTCAACCGCGCACGTCCGACGCTTCCCTCATCAAGGGACGATCGCGAGCTTGTCGTGTCCGTGTCTCGTCCCGCATCAATTTGGTATCAGAGCCAAGTTTGAGTCTAGGGTGTCAAAAAAAAAAGAGTGTCATTTACGTCTAATCATTAGTCGGTCTAAGTCGTGTTTAGGGTCATCATTGTTTTAAAACAAACAAAAAAGGGTCTTTTCGCATTTACATCCCTTTACTCGATATATCAAAAGGTGTTGTCCGAACGTTAGGCTACGCCTATCGGGAAGACCGCACACTTGCGCGAGTGATCTTCGGATCGATTAACTCCGCCACGTGCCGAGTTTTGGTTACGTCTAGGTGCATCATATTAGTGTGTGTTTGCTTTAGTCGGCGTCATCTAGTCGGTGTATTTGCATGCCCACTCGTCGAGGTACTCAATACTCACCCCCACCACCACCAATGGCGGAATCCCGAGTCTATAGTTCCGATGAGGTGGCCACTATGTTTCGAACTCTGATGGGAAAAATGGATGGGTTGAGTGAGCGCATGGATGAGTTAAGCACTCGAGTGGATAGGATGAAAGAAGCGAGCACCCGAGTGAATGGCCTAGGCACCCGCCTAGAAGAGAGGATGAAAGTTGTAGAGGATAGGGCCACTGGGTCGAACCAGTACGTTCAAGGATTGGTCGGGAGAGTCACCGCACTAGAGAGAGGCCCTGCCGAGGCACCACCGATTGCCCCAGTCCAGGCACCCGTCCCACCTACACAAGGTCAACCGGAGCCGGTTCATCAAACCGCGACTCCAAGGGTTCACGGGGTAGCTAATAGGAGGCATGAAGTCCCCGAGGTGCATGACTATGAGTCCGATAATGAGCATCGGGGACATGGTCGTGATTATCGCCATACACGGCGTACCCACGACCAAGATATGAATGAACGGGCCATTCGGACCGTTCGGGCTGACCCTCCCACCTTTGACGGGTCCTTAGACCCGAAGGTCTACCTTGATTGGGAGGCTGGTATGGACCGATATTTTGAGTGGTTCGAGATGTCGGACCAACGAAAAGTCAAGTATGCCAGGATGAAACTTTTAGGCCAAGCCCAAACCTATTGGAGAAACATGGAGAACCTATTATTTCATCGTCAAGAACCCCCGATCGATACATGGATCGATATGAGGGAGAAGCTTAGGAAGAAGTACCTCCCTACCTCCTACCGCCAGCGTCTTATAGAGAGGTGGCAAAGTCTCACCCAAGGAGACCGGTCCGTCTCTGATTACATCGCCGAATTTGATGAATACTACTTGCGATGTGATGCCACGGAGGAGGATTCCCTTACCGTCTCACGGTTCCGGCGTGGCCTACGCCCACACCTACGGTATGAGCTTCTCCGCCACAAGGTGGACAAGCTGGAGGATGCATACCAAGTTGCTCTCGAGATGGAGTAATTCGAGGGTGAGTTCGAGTCTATTCCCCGGTGGAGCCCCGCTCCTCCCCGTAGTGACTCCCGTGGCTCCTTAGGTTCATACCCGAGGGGACCCATGACTCGTCCACAGGAGCCCCCCCGTCAGGAGCACTTTGCTCCTAGACCTCGACCTCCCCCACCATGGGATCTACCTCCACCCCATCCACCGGCACCCGTTGCCCGTCCCCCAGCTCCTATAGCCCGTACTCTGGCACTGGCACCCCCTCCACTATTGTCCAAGGCACCTACACCTCCCCCATTGCTGCCTACAACCCTACCCGACGGGATGATAAGGGTAAGGCCCCTCTTTTCGGGGAGAGTAGTCGATCGCGAGTGCAGTGTTTCCACTGTCATGGATTTGGCCACATTGCCAGCGAGTGTCCCGCTCGCGCCACCCTAGCCTTAGGTGTTGGAGGATCCGTACCTCCCGAGCCTGAGTGTGTTGATTACGAGGCCGATGAGGCACTAGCCGAGAAGTACTATGCCTTGGGAGGGGAAGAGTGGGAGAGCTCTCCCACCGCTCAGGATGCAGCCACCTAGTGGGCTTGATGCTACCACCTTCGTCTAGAGTCGTGCATGAGTCGGTGTGTTTTCCTTGTGTGATTTGTTTTGTGTGGTGTGTTTTGAGTCGATTGTTTGTGTGGGTTACATACGTGTGTTAGTGCATGGTGAGTCTACATGTGTCTTGTGCAAGCTCGTTGTCGTTCTCTTATGAGTAAGAGGCGAATGGACTCCCTCGATAAGTATGGGATCGGTTCCACATCTATACCCGGATCAGTCACCTATAGGGACTCAGCGGTGATTCCTAGTAAGTCTTCGAGCCGCTTCCTTTCCTTTTGAGAGTGCCCCACCCGGAGTGTCCACCTTTAGCCCATAGCAGTTCAAGCATATCGAGTATATATGGAATGAGCAGGTGCCGATCACTTGGAGTGGAGCATACCCGCGCTACTTGGCACGGTGACGGATCCGCCAGAGTACCGGAGCAGTCATACCCCTACTCGACGGGGTCGAGTTCCTCCCACCCGGGGAGAATTGATGGGGCATCAGAGGTGATTTCCTTACACGGGTGGAGTGTATTTGTGTGTTATGGCTTGTATGAGATTGTAATTGTGTCATTTCTTTCATTTGGGCTCCTTGTAAGGCTTATATCAAGCCAATGGACCATTTGTAATGTAGAGTCCATGGCTAGGTTGCCATTAGTAGAGTCCATTAGGAGCTTATTCCATATTGGGTCTTAAGGCCATCATTATGGACCTTAATAGCCACTTAGGCCCAAATAGGCTTCTCTCTCTCATGGGCCACCAAGGGTGGAAGAGTCTAGCATGGTTAGTGGGCTTGTAACATGGCATTTGACCACACTTGGCCCAAGGGAGGCCCATGAAGGGGGCGCCCCCTTCTTTGGCTCTATTAGGCTAGTTAGGTGTGATTTAGGTGAGGTTGGAATGGAATTAGTCCAAGTTTGAATTGGAATGGTCAAGATAGATTAAAAAATTGTATTTGGTGTGTTATTCACACTTCATCTCAGCCATTCAATCCCCAACCCTTGATCCAAGGGTCCATATTAGATTTGATTGGAGTCATATATAACCATGTATTTTCATGAGAAAATCAATGAAAAATCAGAATTTTGTTGAATGCCTTGAGTGAATTTCGACCTCCTCCCTCTCTCCCTCTGGTTTCTTCATCCCAACCTCCATTTCTAGAGTGTTTCTATCTCCCTTCATCTCCTCTCAACCTCCGGTGATCGTCTGTGCCGCCGCCGCCGCCGTTCGTGCCGCCATCGAGCCGCCTCTGCAGTTCTGCCTTCATCCGACCACAGCATATTCCACGATTTGTCTGTCTCAACCACAAGTTCAGATCGATTTGAAATTTTGAGGGTTAGTTCCTATCCTCTAGCCCCTTCCCCACAAAAAAATTGAGGTTCAAAATCCACCGTTTCATATTTTTACCTTTTTGTTCAACTCTCAATCTCATATCTATTCTGTCACTGTCTACAGTGACAGTAGCCCTAAGTTCTCCACCTTCGACCACACTTTTGATTTTTGTTAGACCTCCCAATTTAACTTGGCGTTATGTCCATCGTCCCCTACCACCAAAATTTTTCTTAAATTTTTATCATCCTTCTACCTATTTTTAAAAATTCATGTTCTACCAGTACTACAGTACTTTCAGTCAGATCCCAGATCCGACCTTCATCCAGTAAACAAATCACAGAAAATCATAGACACATCCAAACATGTCCAAACTAATTTTTCTGTCTTCCCAACTCCATTTTCAACAAATTCTTTGAAGAACACAACCCCAGATTCGGACGTCTACCTCATGGTCAAAGGCAATCCACAGTCAAGTTCTCTGCAGGCCTGAGTCTTCGGTTACTGTACAACAGGAGATTGAAAATTCCATACGTCAAGATCAGAGCAAATCCAGGCCAGATCTTTGCGCCTACATTGAAGAACTTCAAGCTAGCTTTCCAACGGCGTCAGTCTCGTGTCGATCCGACATCGGGGCTGATCGTAGCGTTCATTCTCGCCGGAGCGCGCGCTGCAAAACAGCAACCACCAGTCCGTGGACAGCAAACCCGACGGGTGCCGATCGGAGCCGCCCGACCTCCGGGCGACGTTCTGGTGTGCCGCCAGCCCAGGGAACACTTCCCTAAGTGTCCACACGACAGCGGTGCCACCGGGTCCTACACGGCCCCTCCAGACAGCACGTGGGCCCCACGGTCGTGATCGCGCGTGTAGTCAAATCAACACACGAAGCTGCCCGTCAACCCGAATTCGGTCCTCCCGGACCCCATTGTGTAGCCCTTTACCTCCCTGCGTGGAGTGGGCAGCGGCTTGCATTTCTGTAATATTGTGTAATATTGTTCCGGGAGTACGAGTTTCGGCCGGGTCCGTCGTCCCCACGCCGAGCGTGTGGAGGTATCGTCTTCGCTCCTTACTTGGCATTTTACTTGATTTCATATATGCTTGTTTATGCCACTGCTAGAGAGCATGTTTTAGGACCTAGCTCGCTATAATTTCATATCACCGCTGCTGCGAGAGAGTGAGCGAGACCGTCCCGTGACCCGATCCGGGCACGAAAGTGCGAGCCGACCACCCTAGCTCTTGCCGGTTTCTCAACCGCGCACGTCCGACGCTTCCCTCATCAAGGGACGATCGCGAGCTTGTCGTGTCCGTGTCTCGTCCCGCATCAATTTGGTATCAGAGCCAAGTTTGAGTCTAGGGTGTCAAAAAAAAAAGAGTGTCATTTACGTCTAATCATTAGTCGGTCTAAGTCGTGTTTAGGGTCATCATTGTTTTAAAACAAACAAAAAAGGGTCTTTTCGCATTTACATCCCTTTACTCGGTATATCAAAAGGTGTTGTCCGAACGTTAGGCTACGCCTATCGGGAAGACCGCACACTTGCGCGAGTGATCTTCGGATCGATTAACTCCGCCATGTGCCGAGTTTTGGTTACGTCTAGGTGCATCATATTAGTGTGTGTTTGCTTTAGTCGGCGTCGTCTAGTCGGTGTGTTTGCATGCCCACTCGTCGAGGTACTCAATACTCACCCCCACCACCACCAATGGCGGAATCCCGAGTCTATAGTTCCGATGAGGTGGCCACTATGTTCCGAACTCTGATGGGAAAAATGGATGGGTTGAGTGAGCGCATGGATGAGTTAAGCACTCGAGTGGATAGGATGAAAGAAGCGAGTACCCGAGTGAATGGCCTAGGCACCCGCCTAGAAGAGAGGATGAAAGTTGTAGAGGATAGGGCCACTGGGTCGAACCAGTCCGTTCAAGGATTGGTCGGGAGAGTCACCGCACTAGAGAGAGGCCCTGCCGAGGCACCACCGATTGCCCCAGTCCAGGCACCCGTCCCACCTACACAAGGTCAACCGGAGCCGGTTCATCAAACCGCGACTCCAAGGGTTCACGGGGTAGCTAATAGGAGGCATGAAGTCCCCGAGGTGCATGACTACGAGTCCGATAATGAGCATCGGGGACATGGTCGTGATTATCGCCATACACGGCGTACCCACGACCAAGATATGGATGAACGGGCCATTCGGACCGTTCGGGCCGACCCTCCCACCTTTGACGGGTCCTTAGATCCGAAGGTCTACCTTGATTGGGAGGCTGGTATGGACCGATATTTTGAGTGGTTCGAGATGTCGGACCAACGAAAAGTCAAGTATGCCAGGATGAAACTTTTAGGCCAAGCCCAAACCTATTGGAGAAACATGGAGAACCTATTATTTCATCGTCAAGAACCCCCGATCGATACATGGACCGATATGAGGGAGAAGCTTAGGAAGAAGTACCTCCCTACCTCCTACCGCCAGCGTCTTATAGAGAGGTGGCAAAGTCTCACCCAAGGAGACCGGTCCGTCTCTGATTACATCGCCGAATTTGATGAATACTACTTGCGATGTGATGCCACGGAGGAGGATTCCCTTACCGTCTCACGGTTCCGACGTGGCCTACGCCCACACCTACGGTATGAGCTTCTCTGCCGCAAGGTGGACAAGCTGGAGGATGCATACCAAGTTGCTCTCGAGATGGAGCAATTCGAGGGTGAGTTCGAGTCTATTCCCCGGTGGAGCCCCGCTCCTCCCCGTAGTGACTCCCGTGGCTCCTTAGGTTCATACCCGAGGGGACCCATGACTCGTCCACAGGAGCCCCCCCGTCAGGAGCACTTTGCTCCTAGACCTCGACCTCCCCCACCACGGGATCTACCTCCACCCCATCCACCGGCACCCATTGCCCGTCCCCCAGCTCCTATAGCCCGTACTCTGGCATTGGCACCCCCTCCACTATTGTCCAAGGCACCTACACCTCCCCCATTGCTGCCTACACCCCCTACCCGACGGGATGATAAGGGTAAGGCCCCTCTTTTCGGGGAGAGTAGTCGATCGCGAGTGCAGTGTTTCCACTGTCATGGATTTGGCCACATTGCCAGCGAGTGTCCCGCTCGCGCCACCCTAGCCTTAGGTGTTGGAGGATCCGTACCTCCCGAGCCTGAGTGTGTTGATTACAAGGCCGATGAGGCACTAGCCGAGGAGTACTATGCCTTGGGAGGGGAAGAGTGGGAGAGCTCTCCCGCCGCTCAGGATGCAGCCACCTAGTGGGCTTGATGCTACCACCTTCGTCTAGAGTCGTGCATGAGTCGGTGTGTTTTCCTTGTGTGATTTGTTTTGTGTGGTGTGTTTTGAGTCGATTGTTTGTGTGGGTTACATACGTGTGTTAGTGCATGGTGAGTCTGCATGTGTCTTGTGCAAGCTCGTTGTCGTTCTCTTATGAGTAAGAGGCGAATGGACTCCCTCGATAAGTATAGGATCGGTTCCACATCTATACCCGGATCAGTCACCTATAGGGACTCAGCGGTGATTCCTAGTAAGTCTTCGAGCCGCTTCCTTTCCTTTTGAGAGTGCCCCACCCGGAGTGTCCACCTTTAGCCCATAGCAGTTCACGCATATCGAGTATATATGGAATGAGCAGGTGCCGATCACTTGGAGTGGAGCATACCCGCGCTACTTGGCACGGTGACGGATCCGCCAGAGTACCGGAGCAGTCATACCCCTACTCGACGGGGTCGAGTTCCTCCCACCCGGGGAGAATTGATGGGGCATCAGAGGTGATTTCCTTACACGGGTGGAGTGTATTTGTGTGTTATGGCTTGTATGAGATTGTAATTGTGTCATTTCTTTCATTTGGGCTCCTTGTAAGGCTTATATCAAGCCAATGGGCCATTTGTAATGTAGAGTCCATGGCTAGGTTGCCATTAGTAGAGTCCATTAGAAGCTTATTCCATATTGGGTCTTAAGGCCATCATTATGGACCTTAATAGCCACTTAGGCCCAAATAGGCTTCTCTCCCTCATGGGCCACCAAGGGTGGAAGAGTCTAGTATGGTTAGTGGGCTTGTAACATGGCATTTGACCACACTTGGCCCAAGGGAGGCCCATGAAGGGGGCGCCCCCTTCTTTGGCTCTATTAGGCTAGTTAGGTGTGATTTAGGTGAGGTTGGAATGGAATTAGTCCAAGTTTGAATTGGAATGGTCAAGATAGATTAAAAAATTATATTTGGTGTGTTATTCACACTTCATCTCAGCCATTCAATCCCCAACCCTTGATCCAAGGGTCCATATTAGATTTGATTGGAGTCATATATAACCATGTATTTTCATGAGAAAATCAATGAAAAATCAGAATTTTGTTGAATGCCTTGAGTGAATTTCGACCTCCTCCCTCTCTCCCTCTGGTTTCTTCATCCCAACCTCCATTTCTAGAGTGTTTCTATCTCCCTTCATCTCCTCTCAACCTCCGGTGATCGTCTGTGCCGCCGCCGTTCGTGCCGCCATCGAGTCGCCTCTGCAGTTCTGCCTTCATCCGACCACAGCAGCTTCCACGATTTGTCTGTCTCAACCACGAGTTCAGATCGATTTGAAATTTTGAGGGATGGTTCCTATCCTCTAGTCCCTTCCCCACAAAAAAATTGAGGTTCAAAATCCACCGTTTCATATTTTTACCTTTTTGTTCAACTCTCAATCTCATATCTGTTCTGTCACTGTCTACAGTGACAGTAGCCCTAAGTTCTCCACCTTCGACCACCCTTTTGATTTTTGTTAGACCTCCCAATTTAACTTGGCGTTATGTCCATCGTCCCCTACCACCAAAATTTTTCTTAAATTTTTATCGTCCTTCTACCTATTTTTAAAAATTCATGTTCTACCAGTACTACAGTACTTTCAGTCAGATCCCAGATCCCACCTTCATCCAGTAAACAAATCACAGAAAATCATATACACATCCAAACGTGTCCAAACCAATTTTTCTGTCTTCCCAACTCCATTTTCAACAACTTCTTTGAAGAACACAACCCCAGATTCGGACGTCTACCTCATGGTCAAAGGCAATCCACAGTCAAGTTCTCTGCAGGCCTGAGTCTTCGGTTACTGTACAACAGGAGATTGAAAATTGCATACGTCAAGATCAGAGCAGATCCAGGCCAGATCTTTGGGCCTACATTGAAGAACTTCAAGCTAGCTTTCCAACGGCGTCAGTCTAATGTCGATCCGACATCGGGGCTGATCGCAGCGTTCATTCTCGCCGGAGCGCGCGCTGCAAAACAGCAACCACCAGTCCGTGGACAGCAAACCCGACGGGTGCCGATCGGAGCCGCCCGACCTCCGGGCGACGTTCCGGTGTGCCGCCAGCCCAGGGAACACTTCCCTAAGTGTCCACACTACAGCGGTGCCACCGGGTCCCACACGGCCCCTCCAGACAGCACGTGGGCCCCACGGTCGTGATCGCGCGTGTAGCCGAATCAACACACGAAGCTGCCCGTCAACCCGAATTCGGTCCTCCCGGACCCCATTGTGTAGCCCTTTACCTCCCTGCGTGGAGTGGGCAGCGGCTTGCATTTCTGTAATATTGTGTAATATTGTTCCGGGAGTACGAGTTTCGGCCGGGTCCGTCGTCCCCACGCCGAGCGTGTGGAGGTATCGTCTTCGCTCCTTACTTGGCATTTTGCTTGATTTCATATATGCTTGTTTATGCCACTGCTAGAGAGCATGTTTTAGGACCTAGCTCGCTATAATTTCATATCACCGCTGCTGCGAGAGAGTGAGCGAGACCGTCCCGTGACCCGATTCGGGCACGAAAGTGCGAGCCGACCACCCTAGCTCTTGCCGGTTTCTCAACCGCGCACGTCCGACGCTTCCCTCATCAAGGGACGATCGCGAGCTTGTCGTGTCCGTGTCTCGTCCCGCATCAATTTGGTATCAGAGCCAAGTTTGAGTCTAGGGTGTCAAAAAAAAAAAGAGTGTCATTTACGTCTAATCATTACTCGGTCTAAGTCGTGTTTAGGGTCATCATTGTTTTAAAACAAACAAAAAAGGGTCTTTTCGCATTTACATCCCTTTACTCGGTATATCAAAAGGTGTTGTCCGAACGTTAGGCTACGCCTATCGGGAAGACCGCACACTTGCGCGAGTGATCTTCGGATCGATTAACTCCGCCACGTGCTGAGTTTTGGTTACGTCTAGGTGCATCATATTAGTGTGTGTTTGCTTTAGTCGGCATCGTCTAGTCGGTGTGTTTGCATGCCCACTCGTCGAGGTACTCAATACTCACCCCCACCACCACCAATGGCGGAATCCTGAGTCTATAGTTCCGATGAGGTGGCCACTATGTTCCGAACTCTGATGGGAAAAATGGATGGGTTGAGTGAGCGCATGGATGAGTTAAGCACTCGAGTGGATAGGATGAAAGAAGCGAGTACCCGAGTGAATGGCCTAGGCACCCCGCCTAGAAGAGAGGATGAAAGTTGTAGAGGATAGGGCCACTGGGTCGAACCAGTCCGTTCAAGGATTGGTCGGGAGAGTCACCGCACTAGAGAAAGGCCCTGCCGAGGCACCACCGATTGCCCCAGTCCAGGCACCCGTCCCACCTACACAAGGTCAACCGGAGTCGGTTCATCAAACCGCGACTCCAAGGGTTCACGGGGTAGCTAATAGGAGGCATGAAGTCCCCGAGGTGCATGACTACGAGTCCGATAATGAGCATCGGGGACATGGTCATGATTATCGCCATACACGGCGTACCCACGACCAAGATATGGATGAACGGGCCATTCGGACCGTTCGGGCCGACCCTCCCACCTTTGACGGGTCCTTAGATCCGAAGGTCTACCTTGATTGGGAGGCTGGTATGGACCGATATTTTGAGTGGTTCGAGATGTCGGACCAACGAAAAGTCAAGTATGCCAAGATGAAACTTTTAGGCCAAGCCCAAACCTATTGGAGAAACATGGAGAACCTATTATTTCATCGTCAAGAACCCCCGATCGATACATGGACCGATATGAGGGAGAAGCTTAGGAAGAAGTACCTCCCTACCTCCTACCGCCAGCGTCTTATAGAGAGGTGGCAAAGTCTCACCCAAGGAGACCGGTCCGTCTCTGATTACATCGCCGAATTTGATGAATACTACTTGCGATGTGATGCCACGGAGGAGGATTCCCTTACCGTCTCACGGTTCCGGCGTGGCCTACGCCCACACCTACGGTATGAGCTTCTCCGCCGCAAGGTGGACAAGCTGGAGGATGCATACCAAGTTGCTCTCGAGATGGAGCAATTCGAGGGTGAGTTCGAGTCTATTCCCCGGTGGAGCCCCGCTCCTCCCCGTAGTGACTCCCGTGGCTCCTTAGGTTCATACCCGAGGGGACCCATGACTCGTCCACAGGAGCCCCCCCGTCAGGAGCACTTTGCTCCTAGACCTCGACCTCCCCCACCACGGGATCTACCTCCACCCCATCCACCGGCACCCGTTGCCCGTCCCCCAGCTCCTATAGCCCGTACTCTGGCACTGGCACCCCCTCCACTATTGTCCAAGGCACCTACACCTCCCCCATTGCTGCCTACACCCCCTACCCGACGGGATGATAAGGGTAAGGCCCCTCTTTTCGGGGAGAGTAGTCGATCGCGAGTGCAGTGTTTCCACTATCATGGATTTGGCCACATTGCCAGCGAGTGTCCCGCTCGCGCCACCCTAGCCTTAGGTGTTGGAGGATCCGTACCTCCCGAGCCTGAGTGTGTTGATTACGAGGCCGATGAGGCACTAGCCGAGGAGTACTATGCCTTGGGAGGGGAAGAGTGGGAGAGCTCTCCCGCCGCTCAGGATGCAGCCACCTAGTGGGCTTGATGCTACCACCTTCGTCTAGAGTCGTGCATGAGTCGGTGTGTTTTCCTTGTGTGATTTGTTTTGTGTGGTGTGTTTTGAGTCGATTGTTTGTGTGGGTTACATACGTGTGTTAGTGCATGGTGAGTCTGCATGTGTCTTGTGCAAGCTCGTTGTCGTTCTCTTATGAGTAAGAGGCGAATGGACTCCCTCGATAAGTATGGGATCGGTTCCACATCTATACCCGGATCAGTCACCTATAGGGACTCAGCGGTGATTCCTAGTAAGTCTTCGAGCCGCTTCCTTTCCTTTTGAGAGTGCCCCACCCGGAGTGTCCACCTTTAGCCCATAGCAGTTCACGCATATCGAGTATATATGGAATGAGCAGGTGCCGATCACTTGGAGTGGAGCATACCCGCGCTACTTGGCACGGTGACGGATCCGCCAGAGTACCGGAGCAGTCATACCCCTACTCGACGGGGTCGAGTTCCTCCCACCCGGGGAGAATTGATGGGGCATCAGAGGTGATTTCCTTACACGGGTGGAGTGTATTTGTGTGTTATGGCTTGTATGAGATTGTAATTGTGTCATTTCTTTCATTTGGGCTCCTTGTAAGGCTTATATCAAGCCAATGGGCCATTTGTAATGTAGAGTCCATGGCTAGGTTGCCATTAGTAGAGTCCATTATGAGCTTATTCCATATTAGGTTTTAAGGCCATCATTATGAACCTTAATAGCCACTTAGGCCCAAATAGGCTTCTCTCTCTCATGGGCCACCAAGGGTGGAAGAGTCTAGTATGGTTAGTGGGCTTGTAACATGGCATTTGACCACACTTGGCCCAAGGGAGGCCCATGAAGGGGGCGCCCCCTTCTTTGGCTCTATTAGGCTAGTTAGGTGTGATTTAGGTGAGGTTGGAATGGAATTAGTCCAAGTTTGAATTGGAATGGTCAAGATAGATTAAAAAATTATATTTGGTGTGTTATTCACACTTCATCTCAGCCATTCAATCCCCAACCCTTGATCCAAGGGTCCATATTAGATTTGATTGGAGTCATATATAACCATGTATTTTCATGAGAAAATCAATGAAAAATCAGAATTTTGTTGAATGCCTTGAGTGAATTTCGACCTCCTCCCTCTCTCCCTCTGGTTTCTTCATCCCAACCTCCATTTCTAGAGTGTTTCTATCTCCCTTCATCTCCTCTCAACCTCCGGTGATCGTCTGTGCCGCCGCCGTTCGTGCCGCTATCGAGCCGCCTCTGCAGTTCTGCCTTCATCCGACCACAGCAGCTTCCACGATTTTTCTGTCTCAACCATGAGTTCAGATCGATTTGAAATTTTTAGGGTTGGTTCCTATCCTCTAGCCCCTTCCCCACAAAAAAATTGAGGTTCAAAATCCACCGTTTCATATTTTTACCTTTTTGTTCAACTCTCAATCTCAGATCTGTTCTGTCACTATCTACAGTGACAGTAGCCCTAAGTTCTCCACCTTCGACCACCCTTTTGATTTTTGTTAGACCTCCCAATTTAACTTGGCGTTATGTCCATCGTCCCCTACCACCAAAATTTTTCTGAAATTTTTATCATCCTTCTACCTATTTTTAAAAATTCATGTTCTACCAGTACTACAGTACTTTCAGTCAGATCCCAGATCCGACCTTCATCCAGTAAACAAATCACAAAAAATCATAGACACATCAAAACGTGTCCAAACCAATTTTTCTGTCTTCCCAACTCCATTTCCAACAACTTCTCGGAAGCACACAACCCCAGATTCGGACGTATACCTCACGGTCAAGGCAATCCACAGTCAAGTTCTCTGCAGGACTGAGTCTTCAGTTACTGTACAACAGGAGATTGAAAATTACATAAGTCAAGATTCGAGCAGATCCAGGCCAGATCTTTGGGCCTAGGTTGAAGAACTTCAAGCTAGCTTTCCAACGGCGCCAGTCTCGTGTCGATCCGACATCGGGGCTGATCGCAGCGTTCATTCTCGCCGGAGCGCGCGCTGTGAAATAGCAACCACCAGTCCGTGGACAGCAAACCCGACGGGTGCCGATCGGAGCCGCCCGACCTCCGGGTGACGTTCCGGTGTGCCACCAGCCCAGGGAACACTTCCCTAAGTGTCCACACTACAGCGGTGCCACCGGGTCCCACACGGCCCCTCCAGACAGCACGTGGGCCCCACGGTCGTGATCGCGCGTGTAGCCGAATCAACACACGAAGCTGCCCGTCAACCCGAATTCGGTCCTCCCGGACCCCATTGTGTAGCCCTTTACCTCCCTGCGTGGAGTGGGCAGCGGCTTGCATTTCTGTAATATTGTGTAATATTGTTCCGGGAGTACGAGTTTCGGCCGGGTCCGTCGTCCCCACGCCGAGCGCGTGGAGGTATCGTCTTCGCTCCTTACTTGGCATTTTGCTTGATTTCATATATGCTTGTTTATGCCACTGCTAGAGAGCATGTTTTAGGACCTAGCTCGCTATAATTTCATATCACCGCTGCTGCGAGAGAGTGAGCGAGACCGTCCCGTGACCCGATCTGGGCACGAAAGTGCGAGCCGACCACCCTAGCTCTTGCCGATTTCTCAACCGCGCACGTCCGACGCTTCCCTCATCAAGGGACGATCGCGAGCTTGTCGTGTCCGTGCCTCATCCCGCATCACCATGCCTGCCGAAGCGCATCACACCCTTCATGAAAGAGACCCTCAAAAACACCCGGTCTCCTACAGCAAAGCTGAGGGGCTGCCTCCTCTGATCGACATAACTCTTCTGTCAACTCTGCGCCGTCAACTTCTTCTGCCGGACCAGACGCACCACCTCAGCACACTGCTACACCAAATTTGGTCCTGTCAGGACACGCTCCCCCACCTCGAACCAATCAAGCGGATTCCAACAAGGTCGCCCGTACAACTCCTCATAAGGAGCCATACCAATGCTCGAATGGTAGCTGTTGTTGTAGGCAAACTCCACTAACGGTAAATGGTGGGTCCAACTTTCTTGCCACTCCAGGCAACACGACCACAACATATCCTCCAAAGTCTGGATGGTCCTCTCAGACTGACTGTTCGACTGAGGATGGTACGCCGAGCTAAAAGCTAACTCGGTGCCTAGAGCTCTCTGGAAACTCCTCCAGAATTCTGAAGTGAAACACGGATCACGATCGGACACAATGGAGATGGGGACTCCGTGCAATAGAAAGATCCGTTCCACATATAAATGGGCCAACTTATGCACATTCCAATTGACTTTGATCGGCAACAACCGCGGCGTCTTCATCAGTCTATCCACCAGTAACCAAATACTATCATGCCAACTAGACGTCCTCGGTAACCCAACCACGAAATTAGTGGTCACGTGGTCCCACTTCCACGCAGGAATCTCCAACGGCTGAAATGTACCACCCGGACGCTGGTGTTTCACCTTCACCTGCTAGTAGACCAAACACTTGGCCACATACTCTGCTACATCTCTCTTCATCCCAGGCCACCAAAACTGTCTCTTCAAATTCTGGTACATCTTCTCTGATCCGGGGTGCACGGCATACCGGCTCCCATGAGCCTCTCGCAATACCGTACGCCTCACCTGCTCCTCGGTTGGGACTTACAGCCTACCTCTAAACCTCGCAGCTCCATCCTCGCCAAACTCCACCTCAGCCATCGACAAGATTCGAGATAGCTCAGGGTCCGCACGCTGAGCTTCAGTCACCTGACGATGAATAGATGGCGTGACAGTCAAGCTCGCAAGAACAGCCGAACCCTGATCCTGAGGGATCTTGAGCCTAAAAGTCATAGCCGGCACCTACTCCCATAACCTCCACTTCCTCAATAACATCTGACTAACCACCACCTTCCTACTCAAGGCGTCAGCCACGACATTCATCCTGCCAGGCTGATACGACAGAGTAAAGTCATAATCATTCATGTACTCCATCCACCTCCTCTGCCTGAGGTTAAGATCATTTTGGGTTGACGGGCCCCAGGTCGGTGAAGCTCACCGTCCCCGTATAGCTGCGACTCGAGCGGACTGAACTACGCTCACGGACCGGTCTGAATGCAGCAGCAAGGAAGGCGGGTCTCGGGCCCCAAGGATGGGGCAACGATCCCTGGAGGCGGAAGCAACAGAGGATGGCCACTCCGGAGGAAGGTGGAGGCCGACGACACTGATGTAGACCTCCGGCGTGATCTCGAGCGGTGGGCAGATTGCTGTCCAGGCTGCGGTGGTACAGGCAAACAGCATGAAGTAGAGGGCTGGAACGCAACCTTATGCTCGGCCGTTGTTCATGAAACTCGGTGTAGACGTTGGTGGGGACGTCCCAGAGACGCCCGTGGAGTATCGGCTGTAGCTGAGCACCGAGGAAGTCGTGGCGAATTTCATAGCAGACCATGCGCGATCTGGTCTGTCTGCTGGCAGCAGGACAGGGGGTGGAAGATAGGGCTGGAACCGGCGCTTCCTGGAGGCAAATGGGGCGGGGTTTTCTCTGGTGGATAGGTGATGGTCGTGGGATGATTGAGTAGCAGTGGCGGGGTGGCGTACAGTGGAGGTTCTGGGCGTGGGAAGTGGAAATAGTCCGGGCTCAGTTCTACAATCCAGTGCAGTCAGAACTGAGAGTAGGAAGTATGGGCAGGGTAAGCTGGGAAAAGGGGCTCATAAAAATGTATAAAAATTAGGTGGGAGTGTTTAGGGTGTGAATAAGTAATGCTCAAAATTTCAGAGTGTTTGAAGACATTTTTGTGGACGTCCCTTTGGAAGGGATTCGGCTCTGTCGCTGCAGGCCTGCACAGGGGCAGTCTGCACATGGAAAAGAGCTATTAAGGGAGTTTCTGCTACTAGTCGAGTTAAGGCACGAGAATTTAACTGGGTATGGAGGACATATGGGTGAAGAAATGTATAGAAGACATGAAGGTGATCAGAGGACGGGAAGGGGGCGTAAAAATTCGGCCTTTGTGGCTCTATCCCGCAGGTAGACACCCAGGTGCAGTCTACGTAGGGCTTGAGATCTATGAAGAGAACTTTGTGCACAGGACGAGTTAGGGCGTCAGATTTTGAGGGGATGTGGGGGACAGGAGGAGGAAGAAAATCTATGAAGAGGTCAATGGGATATGAGAACGGGAAAGGAGGGTGACAACCTGATCTTCTGGGCTAAATCCTATAAGCAAACATCCAAGGAAGGGGCGCAGCACAGCAAGGCTTTCTTCTCCGCGCTTGTAGCAAGACCTTGATCCATGGACTCCTGGCTTGAGGAGAAGATTGGGAGGTCGCCTCCCAGCAGTTGGAGGAGCAGGGAAAGTGAGGGGAGGGGCTAGGGCATCACACCCTAGAGAAAGAGGAGGAGGGAGATGGGGCAGCCTTCTCTTGCTTCTCACAAAAAAATAGGATTCTTCTCTTTATTCATTCATCCATTCATTCATTAAAATCCCTTAAGGGGGGAATACATGACAATATATAAAGTTTGGGTTCCATCTTCCCTCCTTGGAGTTTGAATTTGAACCCATTTAAAAATTGAAATATATGGGCTCCATTTTCCCTCCTTGGAGTTTGAATTTGAACCCATTTGAGATTTGAAATCTATGGGCTCTATTTTCCCTCCTTGGTGTTTGAATTTAAACCCATTTGAGATTTGAAATCTAAGGGGTCCATTTTCCCTCCTTGGAATCCTAGATGGGCCTTGGGTGCCCCTAGCCCAATACCAAGAGAAGGAAGGCTTGGGCCTAATGCACTCAAAATGACCCAATTCCCCCAACCTAGACTCTTAATGACCCATTAACCAAATGGCCTTCAAATGGCCTATAAAATGGAATCCAAAATAAAAATAATGATGAAATCATGCTTCATAACTGGGACTCCAAGCCGTCTCCAAGCCACAGTGATGCCTGCATAGCTCGAGCCGTATTGCGTGTCCTGTAATATCGATCAATAGCTCGTGTGTCCTCACCAATTCTCCCCGGGTGGGAAGAACTCGACCCTATCGAGTAAGGGTCTTTGTCGCTCTGGTACCGCTCTAGCAAGTCTAGATCTAAGCTCTCCAGCTCTGCCCGAGTGATCCATGCATCATCGGACGCGGGCCGTCCCCTCCAACGCACCAAGTAGCGGTGATACGCGCCACTCCTAGTGGTAGTCACCTGCTCATCAAGTATAGACTCTATCCGCTCACGCTACTGAGGTGACAGGGCTGGAAGTGGACTCTCAGGGGAGGGCTTGTTGTGCCCCTGTGGTCATTTGAGTTATCCTATGGTCACTGGGGTCATTCGACATCATCCTATGGTCATATGAGTTCTATGGTATTCTTGGTTTTGATAATGGCTAAACACTATTAGTCATTGATGTTTCCACTCTCATGTGACTAGCATACGTGATGTTCGGTTCATGACAGATATGCCAATGAATGGACAAGGCATTCAGTGAGGATGGCAAAAGTGAAAGCTCATTGATCGCGCCCAAGCAAGGATGCGAACACAAGCAAAAGTCGACACGTGATATTCGGCTCATCACACATTCAAGGTCAATGCACAAAGAAGTACAGCCAAGAGAATCCAAGGCCAGAGACTCAGTTGATACCTTTTAGACTATCAAGGGAGATGCCACAGATATGAACGGGCTGCTAAAGGACTCAAGCGACGGAGCTAAAGCGGTTAACGGACCGACCCGGGATGAACCGAGGTCTGCCCAGCTGGCGGTCGACTGCCAGCACATGGGCGGTCGACCGCCCCAGTCAGCAACCCCCAATTTGCATCTCTCTCAGTGGCGGTCGACCGCCAGCCAGTAGCGGTCGACCGAAAATTCCATGGACTAATCCTCTACAGCGATTCTCAGTAGCGGTCGACCGCCAGAAGCTGCAGGTCGACCGCCAGCCCCGATGCAGCCATGTTTGACTTCGATTTCCACCTCGAGGCCAGCCACTTTCCTTGGATTTGTTTAATCAAAACTCACCTAATCTCCCATGATTTGTGGATCTGGTCTGGGGGATGCCTATGGACCATTCAAAGTCTATAAACAAAGAGGGTTAGAAACCCTAATGCGTCATTTGGATCAAAGGAGGCTACAAGGGTGAGAGGAGTTCGAGTACTGTAGCCGTGAATAGTACTCCGGGAAGAAGATCTTCATCAATTCAAGGGATTCAAGCCTAGATCTGAAGCCATCTCAACCTCTAAGGAAGTAAGAAGCAATCAAGGCTCTCAAGGGTGATCTAAACTACATCAAACTCTTCATCAACTCAAGGAGATAAAAAGGAAGATCAATGCTACATCCATAGTCTTCTTCATCAACTCAAGGAAGATCATCTCTCAAGGAAGAAGACACCATTGAAGCATCCAACTCAAGCTCTAGCAATCTCATACAAGATTTTTCTTCTTGAGCATATTCTATATCTTGTTTGATGATTGAGTGTTTTCATATTTGTTCTTTTTCATTTCATACAAACGATTGAAACTGAAGATCATCCCTACCGGTGGTTAGTAGGAAGGCAATCGGAAGTTGTCCGATCTGCGGTGTTGACGTCTCTACCGGTGGTTAGTAGGAAGGCAATCGGTGGTCTTTCTGATTTGCGGTTCAGTGCGAGGCACTAGTGGAGCCTCACCGGATTTAGTGAGGGGTGGACGTAAGACTGGGGATTCAGTCTGAACCACCTTAAAATCCTTTGTGTTGTGGTTTGATTGTGCGATTGATATGTTTTAGATGCATGCTTAGGTTCAATCTCCATATTGTGAAATCATATTTCTAAGCAAATCGTTTTATTCATCGCTAAGCTAGTTGTATTCCGCTGTAATTATTTTTAACTAGCCTTATAGAGGGTTGTATTGCGAAAAGAGGGGCATATCTATTCACCCCTCCCCTTTAGATCCGCTGTCCACTACACAATAAGTGGTATCAGAGCCTAATCTCTCATTATGGGGTCCAACGACCTTGAGGGAATTGGTGGATCAGCGTCCAAGGGTTTTCTACCTGAAGGACATTCTGTGAACAGGTCTCCTTATTTCACTGGAACTAATTATCCTTATTGGAAACATTGTATGCAGGTGTTCATTCGCACCCAAGACTATGAACTTTGGCGAGTGATCAGCAAAGGTCCGTATGAGCTGCCGGATGATGAGGACTTGTGGACCAAAGAACAAATAAGGCAATCCACTGTCAACTGGAGTGCTAAACACATCATGCAATGCTCACTCCATGAAGTTGAATTCTCAAGAGTGGCTACCTGCGCATCTGCAAAACTAATGTGGGACAAGCTAGAGGTAATCTATGAAGGAACCTCTCAGGTACGAGAAATAAAAGCCAATATTTTAGCTTCCGAATATGAAATGTTCCGCATGAAGCCTGATGAGTCAATTCAAGATATGTATGCTCGATTAACTGTGCTTACTAATAGTTTAACTGATTTGGGAAAGAAATATTCAGAGTAAGAAATTGTAAGAAAAATTCTTAGATCGTTAACTCCAGCATGGCACACGAAGGCTACCGTGGTTGAAGAATCCAGAGATCTCGCAACAACTAAGGTAGATGAACTCATTGGATCATTGATGACCTATGAGATCAATCTCAAGAACAAAGAGGCTGAGGCACCTAAGAAGAAGTCCCTAGCTCTTAAAGTAGGACCTAGCGGTCAAGGATCTTCTGATGAAGGTGAGGATTCGGGAAGTGAGCGAGATGAGGATGACGTAGCCATGCTCACATGTAAGTTCAAGAAATTCCTGAGAAAGGAAGGTAAGAGATTCATGAGAGGAAGGTCAAAGGTAAGAAATGATTTCAAATCTAATTCTGAAAACACTAAGAAATCTGATAAAATCATTTACTATTCTTGCAACGAACTAGGGCATTTCAAGAATGATTGTCCCGACAGATTCAGAAAAGTTGACAAATGGAAGGGCAAGAAGAAGAACAAGGCCATGGTGTCCACATGGAGCGATGAAGAGGAAAGTGATGATGGAACTAGCTCCTCGGACAAAGAAAAAGAAGATCTCTGCCTTATGGCCAAAGGTGACGAAGAAATTGAGGTAAGTTCTCCATTTGAAGATTATACAATTGATGATTGGGAGGAGGTATATATACAACTCATGGAAAAATATGAAATGTACAAAAAGGAGAATAAATCATTAAAAAGGAAAATTAACTCATTTATGCATGATCATGAAATAAATGTCAAGAATACTTCACTTGAAACTGAAATTGTAGATCTTAAGAAAATGATTGAGAACTTGGAGGAAGGAAGAAAAGAAATAGCTGACTTGGAAACTGAAAATGAAGATTTAAGAAATGAAATTGATAGCATGAAGCTAAAAATGTAAATCTATGAAAATGACAATAAATTGAGCAATGAAAAGTATGAAGCTGTCAAACAAGTTAACACTCAACTCCTCCAAAATATTGAAAACTTACAAAAAGAGTTGAAGGATAAACAACAATCTGTGGAAAAAATTTTGGATGGAAGAGAAAACCTAGATGCACTGCTAGGAACCAGAATGAACTTCAACAAGGAAGGGTTGGGTTTTGAACCTACAAACAAAAGGCCAATTGGGCTAAAAATAGTCACATTTGTTTCCTCGTCTGATGCTTCTACCTCAAGAACAACATCCAAAGGAAAAGAAAAGGTTGCAGAAGAAGCTACTGAAATCCCCAAAAAGATTGCTCAAAAGCTCAAGAAGAGTCAACCATCCTCACAACACAGGCCAACACCTCCTTGGCCATTGCATGCTCAATCTTCCAGATATCACCATAACTGGATTGCACATTCATATAGGCCAACACCACCCCACTTTTGGGGAAATTGTGATTCATGTGTTCACCAATCTTATAAGTCTCAATCCCCTAGGTGGCAAAACAATCACTTTCAACCCAAAACCAACCAACGGCCTCAATGGTTTAAGAAGCAAACTTCTTCAAACTTCCACAAAATCCAACAAAGAGCTTCTAAACAAAAAGTGAATGTCAAAGCTGAAAAGAAAAATCAAATCCCTGCTCGAAGCAAACAAAACATGAATGCTAGGAAGGTTTGGATTCCAAAAGAAATGGTTTCATTTTTCAAAAATCTGAAGAGTTTGATGGGACCCAAATTTGGTTGGGTTCTAAACACCATTGCTTAATTGCTTGTGCAGGAATGTCTTGCAGCCATGCATAACAGGTGGTACTTTGATAGCGGCTGTTCAAGACACATGACTGGAGACAAATCAAAATTTTATCTTTTGGAGGAAAAGGAAGGAGGATACGTCACATTTGGAGGGAACAACAAGGGAAAAATCATTGGAACATGTAATATAAGTAAGAATCTCTCCAACTCCATTTGTAACGTGCTGCTAGTTGAAGGTTTGAAATACAACCTGCTTAGTATCAGTCAATTGTGTGATAAGGGTCATAAAGTGTTGTTTGACTCTCATGAATGCAGAATTCTTGAACCAAAATCTGACAAGGTAAAATTTTCTGGTAAGAGAGTCAACAATGTTTACATGATTGACTTAGATGATCCTGCTCATTTAAACCTTTGTCTTGCTGCACCAAAATCTGAGCTTGCATGGATATGACATCATAGACAAGGACATGCTAGCTACAATGTCTTGCATAAACTCTTGAAGCATTCAATGGTGAAAGGTTTGCCTGAACTATCTTTTAAAAAAGAAAACAAATTGTGTGATGCATGTGCCCTAGGCAAACAAACAAGAAAATCCTTCAAGGGAAGATCTGAAAATACATCATCCAAACCACTCGAGCTAATTCATATGGACTTGTTTGGTCCAACCAGAACTGCTAGCTTGAGTGGTAGAAAATATGGATACGTCTTGGTGGATGACTTTTCTAGGTTCACATGGGTTTTCTTTCTCACACATAAAAATGATACTTTTTATGAGTTTCAGGCACTCTACATGAAGATAAAGTAGGACGGTGAGTTTAAAATTTCCAAGATTCAATCTGATCACGGTGGTGAATTTGAAAATGCTGACTTCTATAATCTTTGTAGGGCTGAAGGCATTTCACATCGATTTTCTTCACCAACAACCCCCGAGCAAAACGGTGTAGTTGAAAGGAGAAACCGAACACTTATAGAGATGGCAAGAACCATGCTTGCTGAACGGCAACTTCCAAGGAGGTTTTGGGCTGAATCTGTAAACTCATCATGTTACATTATCAACCGCTCTATGGTAAGGTCACACACCAAAAAGACTCCTTATGAGTTGCTGAAAGGTAAAAAGCCCTCTCTCTCACATATGAAAGTGTTTGGGTCAAAATGCTTCATCCACAATAATGACAAAAGAGACTTAGATAAATTCGAGCCCAAGAGCGATGAAGGTATATTCCTTGGATATTCTAATAGATCTAGGGCTTATAGAATTTACAATATCAAGAGTCAAACTGTGGAAGAATCACCCCATGTTTCCTTTGATGAATATCATGATGATTCTAACAATGATAACTCTTGCAGGAAAAATGATGAAGACGGGAAATTCCTAAGCATGAAGGACAAGAGTGATTCTCCACAAGAAGAAATAAAAGAAGATGGTGACCTAGCTGAATCAAGTAATGCAAGGGATCAAGCTCCAGTAGAAGGTAATGATACTACAAACATTAGAATTCTTAAGGATCATCCTTTAGAAAATGTCATTGGTAGCTTGAATGACCCACCTAGAACAAGGTCACATTTTAGAATTGTGGAAGAATTAGACCAACTTGCTCTTGTCTCTCAGCTTGAACCCAAAAATATTGGTGAAGCATTAAAAGATGAAAACTGGATAAATTCAATGCAAGACGAGTTAAACCAGTTTGAGAGAAACAAAGTTTGGCATCTTGTTCCTTGACCTTCATCACAATCTGTCATAGGCACTAAGTGGGTTTTTAGGAACAAACTAAGTAAGGATGGTAAGATAATAAGAAACAAGGCTAGATTGGTGGCTCAAGGGTATAATCAAGAGTTTGGGGCAGACTTTGATGAATCTTATGCCCTAGTTGCTAGACTCGAAGTCATCAGAATTTTACTTATCTTTGCATGCTCCCTTAGAATAAAACTGTACCAAATGGATGTAAAAAGTGCTTTCTTGAATGATTTGATCAAAGAAGAAGTTTATGTTGAGCAACCCCCTGACTTTGAGAATTCTAACCATGTAGATTTTGTATACAAGCTAGAAAGGGCACTTTATGCACTTAAGCAAGCACCAAGAGCTTGGTATGAGAGACTAAGCTCGTTCCTCATTGAAAAAGGGTACACACGAGGTAAGATAGATCAAACACTTTTCACCAAGAAGTAAGGTAAGAACATCTTGATTGTTCAAATTTATGTTGATGATATTGTGTTTGGTTCTACTAAATCTGAAATGTGTGAGGAATTTGCTAATTTCATAACTAGCGAATTTGAGATGAGCCTAATGGGAGAACTCCAATTCTTTCTCGGTTTGCAGGTCAACCAAGGACAAGATGGTTGCTTCATAAGTCAAGCCAAATACATCAAAGAGCTGCTGAAAAGATTTGACATGACGAACAGTAAAATCATTGCAACTCCTATGAGCACCACAACATTACTGGATTCGGATGAAAATGGTAAATTAGTTGATGCAAAGATCTATAGAGGTATGATCGGCTCTTTGCTTTCTTGACTGCATCCCGACCAAATATCCAGTTTAGTGTATGCCTTTGTGTTAGATTTTAAGCTAGTCCTAGAGAATCCCACTTGACTGCCTTCAAACGTATCCTTAGATATCTTGCCGGCACTCAAGATTTGGGATTGTGGTATCCGTCATCATGTGATTTATCTCTTATATCTTATTCTGATGCGGACTATGCTGGATGCAAGCTGGATCGTAAAAGTACTAGTGGCTACTGCCAGTTTCTAGGCGGGTGTTTAATTTCTTGGGCCTCCAAGAAACAACACTCGGTTGCCCTCTCAACCGCAGAGGCAGAATATGTTGCTGCGGGGAGCTGTGGCACCCAAGTGTTGTGGATTAAACACCAACTCCAAGACTACTTAGTGGATCTTGGTTGTGTCCCGATTCTGTGTGATAACACTAGTGCTATCAACCTTGTAAAAAATCTAGTCCAGCACTCTAGGACTAAGCATATTGAGATTAGGCATCACTTCATTAGAGATGAGGTCGGTAAGAAAAATTTTGAACTGCATTTTGCTGATACTCTAACTCAAATTGCTGATATTTTCACCAAGCCCTTGTGTAATGACAGGTTTTCAACACTCAGAAGGGAGCTAGGTCTTTACCGACCTCAGGCCAATAAAAATTGAAATGATGATCTTGTTCAATTAGTTGTGTGTTTTTACAGATTGGTGTGCATGCATTGTTTATATGTAAATGTCATTTTGCATATGGTGTAGCATTGCATGTAGTCATGATGCATAATAAAGATTGAATTCATGTTCACGATGCATTGCGTGGTTGGTATCGCATCATTCTTGCATGGCCATGGTATATTAAATATTGATGTATGGAAAGGCCGGTTATGCTCAGCTAGAAGCACTCAATATGCGTGAGGTTTCACCTCCGTCAAGTACCATGTGTCAATGTCGCATATAGGCCATATAGTAAGGGGGAGTTGTCCTTGTGCAGCATTTATGCATATGTTTTATCTTCATTCTGTTACATTTAATAAGTGTACAACCATGTGTTGGGTCATGCATCTCATGTCTGCCAAATTCATATCAACCCCTGCATGTTTTTGGTCATTCTCCTCTTGACAGTTATCATTACACTTGCTTGCACACATAACTCCTTGAGTGTATTCATTGCATATCCTTAGGGGGAGTCTTGATGCTTTTCTTAATTTCTTGTGCTTCAATGGCTTACAGTCTGAATATGAGATCATGAGACTGACAAATATATGGTGTGAGAGCTTTCTATTATATGAACTGATGATTGTCTATTCAATGAAAATGGTTCAGATTTAATGATTTCCTTGTAGTTCTGATACATTTTGTTTGAAATCATCTATGTTCTGTGGTTTTAATAGACTTTAACTAAAGATTGCATATTATGTCTTGAATGACTACCCTGAAATCTGAAAATCCAAACCTCATGACAATCTTGGTGATACACTCAGGCTTAGTATTATTTTTAAACATCTTGATGAGTTGGAATTCTTAAAAATCAATTTGACAGAGCAATGATATTGTTGCACGGAGAAATATGTCACATCATCAAATCAAGTGACGAATGATATGTCATGATGTGCCCCTGTTATCTCTGTCTTAATACTTTTGGACTCTAGGCAGAGCAATGGCATAATTGTTGAGAAATATATCCTCCCATCAAAGAATTGAGATAGGATATGTCATGATGTGATAAAGGGGACATATCAACTCAATATATCCCTCCCTTTTTGCTGTTGTCAAAGGGGGAGAATTCTTTCTGTGAGTCCTTTGTAAGAGTTTTACGTTATCGCGTTGTCAAAGGGGAGAGAATATTTTGTTGTGAGTCATCCCTTACTTTGTGAGTTGTCATTGGGGGATGAGTGAATTGTGTACGGGGGAGAAACCTTTATGCACTTTTGTGTATGAGTGATGAGGGAGTCTTCATATGTGTATGTGATGGGGTTTGCATAATTACATCGCATTCATATCCGCATTCATATCTGCATTCCCATATTCTCATTATCATGGATCTTGAGTTGCATATGTTGCATTTGCTATAACTTTTGCCATTCTTGATATTACTGCCACATAATGACTCACAGTGTTACCATCATCAAAAAGGGGGAGAATGTTGTGCCCCTGTGGTCATTTGAGTTATCCTATGCTCACTGGGGTCATTCGACATCATCCTATGGTCATATGAGTTCTGTGGTATTCTTGATTTTGATAATGGCTAAACACTATTAGTCATTGATGTTTCCACTCTCATGTGACTAACATACGTGATGTTCAGTTCATGACAGATATGCCAATGAATGGACAAGGCATTCAGTGAGGATGACAAAAGTGAAAGCTCATTGATCGTGCCCAAGCAAGGATGCGAACACAAGCAAAAGTCGACATGTGATATTTGGCTCGTCACACATCCAAGGTCAATGCACAAAGAAGTACAGCCAAGAGAATCCAAGGCCAGAGACTCAGTTGATACCTTTTAGACTATCAAGGGAGATGCCACAGATATGAACGGGCTGCTAAAGGACTCAAGCGACGGAGCTAAAGTGGTTAACGGACCGACCCGGGATGAACCGGGGTCTGCCCAGCTGGCGGTCGACCGCCAGCACAGGGGCGGTCGACCGCCCCAGTCAGCAACCCCCAGCTTGCATCTCTCTCAGTGGCGGTCGACCGCCAGCCAGTAGCGGTCAACCGGAAATTCCAGGGACTAATCCTCTACAGCGATTCTCAGTAGCAGTCGACCACCAGAAGCTGCAGGTCGACCGCCAGCCCCGATGCAGCCATGTTTGACTTCGATTTCCACCTCAAGGCCAGCCACTTTCCTTGGATTTGTTTAATCAAAACTCACCTAATCTCCCATGATTTTTGGATCTGGTCTGGGGGATGTCTATGGACCATTCAAAGTCTATAAAACCAACACAAGGAGGGTTAGAAACCCTAATGCTTCATTTGGATCAAAGGAGGCTACAAGGGTGAGAGGAGTTCGAGTACTATAGCCGTGAACAGTACTCCGGGAAGAAGATCTTCATCAATTCAAGGGATTCAAGCCTAGATCTGAAGCCATCTCAACCTCCAAGGAAGCAAGAAGCAATCAAGGCTCTCAAGGGTGATCTAAACTGCATCAAACTCTTCATCAACTCAAGGAGATCAAAAGGAAGATCAAGGCTACATCCATAGTCTTCTTCATCAACTCAAGGAAGATCATCTCTCAAGGAAGAAGACACCATTGAAGCATCCAACTCAAGCTCTAGCAATCTCAGACAAGATTTTTCTTCTTGAGCATATTCTATATCTTGTTTGATGATTGAGTGTTTTCATATTTGTTCTTTTTCATTTCATACAAACGATTGAAACTGAAGATCGTCCCTACTGGTGGTTAGTAGGAAGGCAATCGGAAGTTATCCGATTTGCGGTGTTGACGTCCCTACCGGTGGTTAGTAGGAAGGCAATCGGTGGTCTTTCCGAATTGCGGTTCATTGCGAGGCACTAGTGGAGCCTCACCGGATTTGGTGAGGGGTGGACGTAGGACTGGGGATTCAGTTCGAACCACCTTAAAAGCCTTTGTGTTGTGGTTTGATTGTGCGATTGATATGTTTTAGATGCATGCTTAGGTTCAATCTCCATATTGTGAAATCATATTTCTAAGCAAATCATTTTATACATCGCTAAGTTAGTTGTATTCTGCTGCAATTATTTTTAACTAGCCTTATAGAGGGTTGTATTGCAAAAAGAGGGGCAGATCTATTCACCCCTCCCCTCTAGATCCGCTGTCCACTACACAACAGGGCTCGCTCATAAGGGGTGGAGAAGGCCCGAACAACTCACTAGGGATCACTGTCGGGTCCCTATATGCGACTAAGTCCGAGACATTGAATGTGGAACTGATACCATAGTCGTCCGGCAAGTCTACAACATATGGATTGGACCCAACTCGCCTTAAAACTCTAAAGGGGCCAGCACCACGAGCCTGTAGTTTCTTCACGGCTCCAGAGGGAAACCGTTCCGGTCTGACCCGGATCATGACATAATCTCCCTCCTGGAACTCGCGGGGGTGTCTATGAGCTTCAGCCAACTCTTTATATCGCGCATTGCTGGTCTCTATATGGTGACAAATATCATCATGCAAACCCCTAACATGCTCGGCAAACGACTCTGCAGACTGTGACACTCTAGCATGCATGGGCAAGGAAACTAGATCCACTGGCTTCCTAAGTCTATATCCTGTGACAACTCAAAAGGACTCATGCCTGTGGACCTATTGACTAAGTCATTATATGCAAACTCGGTAAGTGGCAAAACCAGATCCCAGTCCCTCTCACATTCCCTAACCAAACATCTCAAGTGATTCCCCAAACTTCTATTAACCACCTCGGTCTGCCCATCAGTCTGGGGATGGTAGGCTGTGGAGAATTTGAGCTGAGTGCCCAACAAATGCCAAAGGGTCTTCCAAAAGTAGCTAGTGAACCGCACATCTCGATCTGACACAATGGACTTAGGAAGTTCGAATCGGCTCACTACACTAGAGAAGAATAAACGAGCAACCCTAGAGGCATCTGAAGTCTTAAAGCAAGGAATGAAGAGGGCCATCTTGGAAAATATATCAACCACCACAAAGAGGGAATCATGTATGCGGGTGGTCTGTGGCAACTCCAAAACAAAATCCATACTAATATTTTGCAACAGCCTATCGGGCACAGGAAGAGGAGTATAGGGGCCAGAAACTTGCTTCGTCATCTTGGCCACAGTGCAAGTGCGACACTGGGCCACAATGCGAGAAACATCGAGTTTCAAGCTAGGCCAATAAAATCGATGCTCAACGGCCTCGATGGTCTTGTTCCGACCGAAGTGGTCGGCTAGAACTCCCGCATGCATCTCCCAAGTGAGGAAGTCGCGAACTGAAGTCTGCGGAATACACAAGCGACTCCCCCGAAAAAGGTAACCATCCTGCTAGGCTATCGAGACGGTCCTGCCTGGAGGGTGGTATAAATCGGACCAAAGTCCAGACAATCCGCATAGGCCTCCTTCATCCTATCCATCCCAACCACCTCTACACTCATGGTGGATAAAAGATAAGCGCGATGACTCAGAGCGTCGGCCACCCGGTTCTCCGCACCGACCTTGTGTTTCAGCACAAAGGTACAATCCTGGAGAAACCCAACGACTGTGACGAGAATTGAGCTTCTTCTGGGAATGGAGATACTTGAGCGCCTCGTGATCAGAAAACAAAACAAACTCTTGGTGCAACAAGTAATGTCTCCAATGTCGAAGGGCCTGCACAACCGCGTAAAACTCCTTGTCATACGTGGAGTAACGTAGTTTAGCATCGCTCAATTTCTCACTGAAATAAGCAATGGGATGGGTCTCCTGGCTCAGAACACCACCAATACCAACCCCGAAAGCATCGCAAGAGACCTTAAACACCTTCGTGAAATCAGGAAGTCTAAGAATAGGTGCCTGAGTCATGTGCTCCTTGAGGAGCGCAAATGCAGCGGAGGCGGCCTTCGTCCATTCAAACGTCCCCTTTCGGATGGAATCAGTGATAGGGGCCGTGATGGAACTTAAGCCTTGAATAAAACGGTGATAGAATGTTGCCAGTCCGTGAAAGCTACGGACATCATGAAGAGTACGAGGCTCGGGCCACTCCACTATGGCCCTGACCTTCTTGGGGTCGGCGGAGACTCCCTCGCTAGACACAATAAGCCCTAAGAAAGTGACCTGACTAGTCATAAAAGCACATTTCATAGGGTTGGCATAAAGACTCTCTCTCCGCAAGATAAGATAGACCTACCGTAGATGGTCTAAGTGGGCCTCCCGGGTGCGGCTATAGATGAGAATGTCATCGAAATAAACTACCACAAAGACCCCAATCAAAGGTCGAAGGACCAGGGTCATCAGCCACATAAAGGTGCTGGGAGCATTGGTTAACCCAAAGGGCATGACCAGCCACTCATAAAGACCATCTTTGGTCTTAAAGGCCGTCTTCCACTCATCACCGGGCCTGATCCGCACCTGGTGATAGCCACTCTTCAGATCGATCTTAGAAAACACAGTGGCTCCTGCCATCATATCAAGCATGTCATCTAAGCGGGGAATGGGAAACCTATACTTCATTGTGATTTTATTGATTGCACGACTGTCGACACACATTCTCCAAGTACCGTCCTTCTGAGGGGCAAGCAATGCGGGGACGGCACATGGACTCATGCTCTCACGGAGAGATCCCCTCGTCATCAACTCCTCGACCTGACGCTGAAGCTCGGCGTGATCAGCGGGGCTCATCCTATAATGTGGCAAGTTGGGCAATGAGGACCCCGGAATCAGGTCAATAGCATGCTGAATGTCCCGCATGGGTGGAAGACCCTCGGGTAAATCATCAGGAAATACATCAGCAAACTCCTGAAGGACATCAGCAGCATCAGATGGGAGATCACTCTCCGACTCTCTAACCACCTCTTGGACGATGATGGAAAAAATAGGGTCCCCTCTAACAAAGTCACGCTCCAACTCTCGGGAGCTGACTTGCATCAACCTCCTAGTCGGAGGAACGCTCGGGGCGGGGACATCCAGAGGTAAGGTTGTAGCCTGAGCCGGCGATGGGGTACTGGGCCGTGGAATAGCAGGAGCCGGGGTACTAGGCCCAGTGGGACCCCGGATGGATTGACTCCTTGGCTGGGATGGGTGAAGGGTAATCCGTTGGCCATTATGGTCGAATGTGCATGTGTTTGACCGGCCATGGAGGGTAGCATCCCGATCAAATAACCAAGGCCTTCACAGGATAATACTGCCTACCTCCATAGGCAACACATCACACCAGATCCCGTCCTGGTAGGCATGGAACTGTAATGGCACCAGACATCGCAGCCTGACCAGAATAGAGATGGAATCTACCCATGACACATGATAAGGGGAGGGGTGGTCCACGGGGGTCAACCCTAAGAGTGTCACAATACCCGTGGAGATAGCGTTAATACAACTCCCGCTATCTATGATCCCCTTGTAGGCTTTCCCGCCCAGCCTACAAAAGGTATGAAAAATGGTGGTGCGACGCCAGCCATCACTCACCAACGGCTGGGTCAAGATACACCTGACAACACCCAGCTGAACATCATCCTGGCACTGCGTGCCCTGGACATCTAGCTGCTCGCCCTCAATCAGCTCATCAAAGAACTCCTCTGCGAGCTCCTGGTCAGCCTCATAACTGATGGATACGATCCCATGTGCAAGCTCACCGGTTGAAGAATCCCCGATGACCAAAGAAGATCGGGTAGGACAACTAACAGCATAATGACCAACCCCTCCGCACCTATAACACTCATGACGGGACCCAGTGCCCTGAGGTGCTCCACCAGTCATCGGCCCCTTTCCCTTGTCATCACGATGGGCCAGGGGAGGTGGAAGCTGGGGTCGAGCAGGAATGGTGGGCTGCTGGGGCCGATGGGCAGGGTCTGGAGCCTAGGGTCGAGGGGGATAATCCCTCTGAGGGGGAGGGGGAGGTCTAGGGGCAGTGAAGTCCTGACGAGCAGGTTGCTGTGGATGGGCCATGGGTCCCAGAGGGTAAGGTCCAATCATAGCACGAGGGTCTGACCCACGAGGATATGTGGGTCCTGGGCGCTGGACCGGAGCAAACTCAGACTCAAACTGCTCTAACTCGAGTGGGACCTGATAAGCCTCCTCCAGGGTCGTGGCATGGTGGCGAAATAACTCATACTGGTAGTGCGGCCGCAGACCCCGATGGAAGCGAGAGATGGTCATAGCACTCTCCTCCGTGACCCCACATCGCAAGTAATACTCATCAAAATCAGCGATGTACTCCGTCACAGTCCGATCCCCTTGGCTGAGACTCTGCCACCTATCAATAAGCCTCTGACGGTATGTGGCGAGAAAGTATTTTTGCCTAAGCTTTACCTTCATGCCATCCCATGTCTCAACCTAGGGTTGATGTCGCTTCATCAACAGGCTCTCCACGTTCCTTCAATAAGTTTGTGCCTGCCCAAGCAACTTCATCTTGGCAAATCAGACTCTCCGGTGGTCCGTCATCTCATACCACTCGAAGTAGCGGTCCATACCCGCCTCCCAATCAACATAAACCTTAGGGTCCAAGGACCCATCAAAGGTGGGAGGATCCGCACGCACGGACCAAAGGAGACGATCATCCTCGTCGTCCCTATTGGGCCGGTTGCCACGCCGGGCACGGCCATACCCCTCAAACCCATTATCGGACCCGAAATCCTCAAACTCTTGAACATGTGGTCTCCGGTCGTCAGCCCTAGGGTGTGCCGGCCGAGGAGCAGGGTCAAGTGGGCCTTGGGCCTGCCCGAGGACATCCTCACACGGAGCTCTACCCTGGTTGGGCCATCCAACCAGACCTTGAATGGTCCGGTCGGAAGCCTTCATCCGGTCCTCCATGGCCTTCATCCAGCCCTCCATGAATGCAGCATGATCTCTAAAGCTCTCATCGGACTGATCGATCCGGTTCATGAGAGCCTGCATCATCTCCTAAAGGGAAAAGTCACTAGGGGCAAGATTCCTAGGGTCAGCCATCGGGACCTGGCGTTGGTAATTGGTACCACGCTGAGTGGGCATGCAAGACTCTAAAGGACAAGGGAGGGGCTAAAAACTCTAACTAGACACGAAGCTAAAATGGTAATGCAAAGGGTAGAATAAGGACTCAAGTGCACCTAAAACAAACCTAATGACTCAAATGTAACTTAGACAAACCTAATGACTCAAATTACCTAGGACCTCAATTTGATTGAACAAATTGGTTCCCAAGGCTCTGATACCAAAATTGATGCGGAACGCTATGCAAGCTAAGACTCTACGTGATGTCGGGACTAAACAACAACTATAACCAGCAACGACGATAGGTCAAATAGCTTCGACTCGACACCTACGATTCTCAAGTGGGAACTATGCCAACGAAACAAGCAACCATAAGCTCGCAAGCACCCCAAAGAGGGAAGCGCGCCGATCCGCACGGTTGAGAAACCGGTGAGTCTAGGGTAGGCCAATCCACACTCGTGACTCGGATGAGTCACGGGACAATCACACTCTCTCACCGCAGTAGTGATATAAATAAATATGCGAGCTAGAAACCTACATTATCACTAGCAGCGGCATCAAGAGAATATACTAGCTAAGCAAGCTAACTCAAGGAGAAAGTGAACGCGCACCTCCACGCTCGGGGCGTGGGGAAGACTCCCGGCCCAAATCACACAGTCACCTGGTACAAAAGCTTAAATAAGTACAGATCAAACACGCCCACTCCTCGCAGGGAGGTAAAAGGCAACAACGGAAGTCCAGGAGTGTGTGACGTGGGTTGACGGGCCCCGGGTCGGTGAAGCTCACCGTCCGCATACCGCTGCGACTCGAGCGGACTGAACTGCGCTCACGGATCGGTTTTGATGCAGCAGCAAGGAAGGCGGGTCCCGGGCGCCAACGATGGGGACACGATCCCTGGAGGTGGCAGCAACAGAGGATGGCCACTCCGGAGGAAGGTGGAGGCCGACGCCGCTGATGTACACCTCCGGCGTGATCTCGAGCGGTGGGCAGATTGCTGCCCAGGCTGCGCTGGTACATGCGAACAGTAGGAAGTAGAGGGCTGGAACGCAACCTTATGCTAGTCCGTTGTTCATGAAACTCAGTGTAGACGCTGGTGGGGACGTCCCAGAGATGCCCGTGGAGTAGCGGCTGCAGCTGAGCACCAACGAAGTCGTGGCGAATTTCGTAGCAGACCCTGCGCGATCTGGTCTGTTTGCTGGCAGCAGGACAGGGGGTGGAAGATAGGGCTAGAACCGGCGCTTCTTGGAGGCAAATAGGGAGGGATTTTCTATGGTGGATAGGTGATGGTCGTGGGATCATTGAGTAGCAGTGGCGGGGTGGCGTACAGTGGAGGTTCGGGGCGTGGGAGGTGGAAACAGTCTGGGCTCAGTTCTACAGTCCAGTGCAGTCAGAACTGAGAGCAGGAAGTATGGGCGGGGTAAGCAAGGAAAAGGGGCTCATAAAAATGTATAAAAATTAGGTGGGAGTGTTTAGGGTGTGAATAAGTAATGCTCAAAATTTCAGAGTGTTTGGAGACATTTTTGTGGATGTCCCTTTGGAAGGGATTCGGCTCTATCGCTGTAGGCCTGCATAGGGGTAGTCTGCGCAAGGAAACGAGCTATGAAGGGCGTTTCTGGTACATGTCGAGTTAGGGCACGAGAATTTAACTGGGTATGGAGGACATATGGGTGAAGAAATGTCTAGAAGACATGGAGGTGATCAGATGACGGTAAGGGGGCGTAAAAATTCAGCCTTTGTGGCCCTATCCCGTAGGCAGACACCCAGGTACAGTCTGCGTAGGGCTTGAGATCTATGAAGGGAACTTTGTGCACATGACGAGTTAGGGCGTCTGATTTTGAGGGGATGTGGGGGACAGGAGGAGGAAGAAAAGCTATGAAGAGGTCAATGGGATATGAGGACAGGAAAGGAGGGTGCCAACCTGATCTTCCAGGCTAAATCCTGCAAGCAGACATCCAGGGAAGGGGCGCAGCACAGCAAGGCTTTCTTCTCCGCGCTTGTAGCAAGACCTTGATCCATGGACTCCTGGCTTGAGGAGAAGATTGAGAGGTCACCTCCCAGCAGTTGGAGGAGCAGTGAAAGTGAGGGGAGGGGCTAGGGCATCAAACCTTAGAGAAAGAGGAGAGAGATGGGGCAGCCCTCTCTTGCTTCTCACAAAAAAAAACGATTCTTCTCTTCATTCATTCATTCATTCATTCATTAAAATCCCTCATGGGGGGAATACATGACAATATATAAAGTTTGGGTTCCAACTTCCCTCCTTGGAGTTTGAATTTGAACCCATTTGAGATTTAAAATCTATGGGCTCCATTTTCCCTCCTTGGAATCCTAAATGGGCCTTGGGTGCCCCTAGCCCAATACCAAGAGAAGGAAGGCTTGGGCCTAATGCGCTCAAAATGACCTAATTCCCCCAACCTAGACTCTTAATGACCCATTAACCAAATGGCCTTCAAATGGCCTAAAAAAAGGAATCCAAAATAAAAATAACGATGAAATCCTGCCTCATAACTGGGACTCCAAGCCGTCTCCAAGCCACAGTGATGCCTGCATAGCTCGAGCCGTACTACGTGTCCTGTAATATCGATCAATAGCTCGTGTGTCCTCACCACAAACCCCCGGAGCGTCAAGGTCCCACCCCGAACCCTCTCCATCATCACCGAGTTGCTTACGGGCAAAGTGAGCGCCACGCGAGTGAGCCGTCCACGTGAGTCCGGTGCTTGTTCGTTGATTGCTTGCGAGCCCTAGGTCCTAGGTGCATTTGAGTCAACCCTCGTGGCATTACTGTCCGTATCACGTCAGACCCTTCCCTGGAATGGCCTATTTGGCCCGGGAACTCTGATTTTCACCTTAAACTGAAGTATTTATGGATAAAATAAATGAGAAATTAGCCGTGCAGACCCCGCGAGGGCTGTCTCATGGTGGGACGCCCAATGACTCAGTTTAAAACATGTGGGTACATCCCAGGGCGGGGAAATGTGATTGGTTCGTGGTTTCGACATAATAACCTCGACGGCCTTGTGCCTTACAAATTGAGACTCGTGTTCCGTGAGATGAGCGTGTGTCCACGATCGGTGGTGGTTTCACAGCGGGTCCTTACTTTGAGTGACTTTTTCCCACTAATCGTACCTTGCCTGGGCATGCATGTGCCGATCCACTTAGGAGTAGTGGAGAGCTAGACCCGAGAGAGACGGTTTGGGGCTAGTTTTCGTAGGGCCTCCCAATGTGGCGGCTCGAGTCCGGGCCAGGAGAAAAACCATCTAGAGGGTCTGACATAGCGCAGTCGGTCAATGTGTGCACACGTGGTCTGAGACTACGGACACGTGCTGATGAGCACGAGCCCAACTAGACCCTTGTCTTGTGTTCTGTGTACGGTGTCTCAGTTTCGACATAGGGAGTGTAGGGAGACACCTGAGGCTGTGGATTAAGTCATCAGTGGACGCATCCGGTCTTGCTTCTAGTGGGTAGTGCTCTTGTCACTCGAGTGTAGCGACCCTAGTTTTTTACCGTTGTGCTTTAGTGTTCGAGCGGCCGAGGGTATCCTATTAGACTACATTGACTTGTGGCTTGCTTTGAATAGCCGTGGTACACGTGTGACGAGGTTACTTTCTGGAGAGGGGAAAAGTATATCACCCAAGAGCACGGCCCAACTAGGTCTAATTTGACCCAACTAGGCCCAGCTCCCCAGAGTGACAGCCCCATGCTGGGCCCACTTACTCCAAGCCCAAAAACCTCCTCGGATCAACACTTCCTAGGCGACCCCCGGGTCTGAAAGTCCAAGCAACATGTCGATCGGGAAAGCCCCTACGAGGGCCCAATGCGCCCTGTCTAAGCTACGCCTCCAACAGTCGGAAGGAATCTCAACGGGCACCCCGAGCCTGAACCGACCATGGTAAATACTTCTAAGCATCCGTTACGCGCCCCCCGGGAGTAGGGAACTCCAAGGGATAAGGGAGTGCAGGGGTCCTCGTGCTATTAAGAGCCCACAACGAGGACGTAACCTCCCCGGAATCCCCTCAGCTCCCTGGACCCTTGCGCTAAAACGGACATCTATATAAACCCTAGAAGGAAGAAAAAGAGTAAGCATCCTGAGAGAAAACCAGCACACCTCTTGGTGGAGAGTAATCTTGCGCCCTTTCTTTCCTACTATCTCTCTTCACATCCGTGCTCTATCACCTTTTTTACTTAAGCATCGAAGGGTTCTCCCCAGGGTTCCATCCCTGGACACCTCAGACCGGTTTCCCCTCTTGCAGATTAGATATGCATGGTGATCGTGACCAAAGACCCCTCCGGGATCTCACAACTCAAGAGCAGCGCGAGGTTATCCCTCTTCATCTGGCGCCGTATGTGGGAAATGAACAAAAGAGCCATGATGGTGCGAAGAAATTCTGGTAGGAGAACCGCCGGCGACAAGGGAAAGACCGTAGTGGAGGAGGGAGGACCTATACCTCCCCGCCCCGCGGAAAATCTCCCCTCCAGCGACAGCGAGCAAGCCAACGAGCCGCCTCCACCGCCCGCGGAGGTGCGACCCCCCAACGGGAACTCTGATGCTCTCCAAACCCTCAACGCTAAACTGGACATCCTCGTTGAATTGATGAGGACCCAGGTGGCAAGGGAAGAGAAGTCACGACTTTTCGGGGAGAGCCCCCCCCCCCCCCGCGGCAGAGCTTCCCAACAAACCGCCGGAGGCCGCTTCACCCTCCGAGGGCGACAGCTTATACGCAATCGGTTGGGAGGACCTTCGCACACCCCTCCTCCAGAACAAGAAGCCTCCTCCACCCCGAGGAGAGAAGGAACCGGGACACGACGGTAGTTCCCAGAAACTGATCCCCCCGAGGGACGGCGCTGTAGCCCGCAGAGACGCCCCCACAGCCCCTCAGTTCAACGGCAACCGGAGTTGTCCCTCCAGTTGCGGGACTTCGAGCGGTGATTCACAAAATAAGAGCGTGCCCTCCGCACCCTGCAGAAAACTTTCACCAAGGAAGATGAGGAGCAATCCCCATTCTCCGACCATATCTTGAAGGCCGAGATCTCCCCCAAAATCTCACTGCCGACCTTCAAGTCATACGACGGCCAGGGAGACCTGGCCGACCACTACGACAGCTTCGATGCCCTGATGACTTTGCACGGGGTCTCTGACGCTATCAAGTGCCGAGCGTTCGTGACCACCTTGGTCCAAGGCGCTCAGGCCTAGTTCCGAGCACTTGCCCCCAGTAGCATCCACGACTTCAGGCAATTCGGGCGAGTATTCAAGGAAAGCTTCGCCGGCAGCGGCCCTCCAAGGTCAGTAGCGGGGTTGTTGGCACTAAAGCAGGCGCAAGGGGAAAAGCTTTGGACTTATATTAATCGATTCAAATCGGAGGCCATGCGTATCCCTCGCTTGGACGTTGCCTCAGCCATCACTGCACTGATCGGAGGCACCCACGATGAGAACCTCCGGCGAGAACTGGTGCTCCATCCCCCCACCTTCTTTGCCGACCTGGTAACCCTAGCGTTGCGCCACGCAGAGTGCGAGGAAGTCCTCAGCACTTGCCGCGACCCAACGGGCTCGGGTCGGGAGGGAGACAAGAAGCGACCATCCGAGCAAGGCTCGGGCCCAGGAAAGCGGCAGAACCAGGATGGGGAGCGGAGGGAGCCCCCTCGAAAATATGAGCGGCACACCCCCCTATCTGCCCCCGTCTATGAGATATACGAAGACATTAAGGGCTTGGGCCTTCTCCACCAACCCGAGCCTATGAAGGCCAAATGCCACAACCGCCGCAAACATTGCCAGTTCCACAACGACCACGGGCACCATACCGAAGAATGTCACTAGCTCAAGGATGAGATCGAGCATCTCATCCGCCAAAGAGACTTATCTCGGTACATGTCCGAGCACCAGAAGGAGGACCGTGGCGTCCCAGAAGAGATTGACAACTGCCCCCGTGGAGTCCACATCAACATCATTTCTGGCAGCATGGCATCAGGAGGAGACAGTAGCCGAGGAAGGAGGCATCACGCTGAGCGGGCGAGCAGGGCCTCCGAGCCCCCCAAAGCCCCACCGACGAGCGAACAACAGGCCTTGGTGTTCTCCGACCAAGACCTGGAAGGATTATCCACCCCGCACGATGACGCTCTTGTAATATCGGCTACTATAAACCATTGTAACGTAGATAGGATATTGGTCGACAATGGTAGCGCCCCTGATATACTCACGTACGAGTGTTTTCTTAAGATGGGTGAGAACCCGTCCAAACTTCGCCCGATTCGAACCCCCCTCTGCGGGTTCAATGGCTAGGCAACCTATCTTGAGGGATCCCTCAGCCTGCCAGTTACCATCGGCACCCCTCCTAAGACCGTTACGATTATGGTAGATTTCATAGTGATTAAGGGGATGTCGGCCTATAATGCCATCTTCGGCCGAGGTATCCTCAGCCGAACAAATGTGGTGCCCTCCACCTATCACCAAAAAATGATATTTCCCACCAAAAATGGCATCGGGGAAGTTCGGGGTAACCAGGCAATAGCCAGGAGGTGCTATATAATCTCGGTTGAAGCCGTAAGGCCAGAAGGGAAGAAGAAAGCAGCCGGGGGAACCGAGGATGGATCGAAACATCCGAGCCTGGTGGCGAGTTGTTGATAGTCTTCCTCAGGGACGACCCGGCCCTAGGAGTAAGGATTGGGGCTGATTTACCGCCTGATGTATGAGAACAATATAAAATTTTCCTTTCGGAATACACTCAAGTCTTCGCTTGGTCTGATGAGCACTTTCCCGGGATTCCTGGGGAAATGGTAGTGCATAAGCTTAACCTCAACGCGTCGGTGAAACCCGTCCAACAACGCAGAAGAAAGCATGCCCCGGAGAAGCAGGCGATCATTAAAGAGCAGATTATCAAGGGGAAGAAAACCGGCCTATTTCGACCGATCCTTTACCCAACATGGCTCGCCAATGTCGTCTTGGTACCAAAAGCCTCGGGCAAATGGCGAATGTGCGTGGACTTCACCGACCTCAACAAAGCCACTCCAAAAGATTGTTATCCATTATCGAGTATCGACCAGCTAATCGACTCGACCTCTGGTAACGAACTGCTCAGCTTTCTGGATGCCTACTCCGGCTATCATCAGATTCGAATGGACCCTACGGATGTCGAGAAGACCGTCTTCATCACCGACTTCGGCGTCTACTGCTACATCCGAATGCCCTTTAGGTTAAAGAACGCCGGAGCAACGTACCAGCAGCAGATCAACCTCATCTTCGAAGGACAAATCAGTCGGAACGTCGAGGCCTACATCGACGACATGCTCGTTAAGACACCCAAGGCCAAGGACCACTTCACCGACCTAGCAGAGACCTTCGACACCCTCCTGAGGAACAACATGAAGCTTAATCAAGCTAAATGCGCCTTTGGGGTTCGATCTGGGAAATTCCTGGGTTTTCTGGTCACCCAGCGCGGAATCAAAGCCAACCCCGACAAAGTTCAGGCCATCCTGAACATGCGGCCGCCCACCTGCATCAAAGATGTCCAGCGACTGATCGGACGAGTCACTACGCTCAACCGTTTCTTGTCTCGAGCGGCCGAACGATGCCTGCCCTTCTTCATATTATTAAGAGGACCTAAAATGGCATCCGCCATGTTTGCCTAAGATGAGGAATGTCAGAAGGCTTTTGCAGAACTGAAGGAGTTTCTGGCTTCGCCCCCGGTGCTATCAAAACCAGTCCCGGGCGAACCATTGCACCTTTATCTCTCGTCGACCCCTTCCACGGTGAGCTCTGTCCTAGTTCGAGATGACGTAGGAGTACAGAGGCCGATGTATTATACCAGCAAGGTGCTCAATGAGGCCGAACGGCGGTACCCCGCAACCGAGAAACTCGTGCTAGCGTTGGTAACCTCAGCCAAGCGCCTCCGGCCCTACTTCCAAGGGCACTCCATCGTCGTATTGACCAATGAGCCCCTAAAGAGGATCCTTGCTCACCCTGAAGCTTCGGGTCGTCTCGTCAAGTGGGCCATAATGCTCGGAGCTTATGATATCTCCAATCGCCCCCGCTCGGCCATCAAAGGACAGGCACTCGCGGACTTCATCGCAGAGAGCACCGCCCCGACCGAGGAAGTCAATCTGCTAACGCCCGGGCCCACCTGGGAGCTTTTCGTCGACGGATCCTCGAATTCGGCCGGCAACGGCGCCGGTGTTCTTCTCCGATCCCCAGAAGGAGCAGAACTACAATATGCCCTGAAGTTCAACTTCTTAGCATCCAACAACGTCTCCGAGTATGAGGCTCTCATCTCGGGAGCCAGGATGGCACGACGGTTGGGAGCCGAACGAGTCCGGATCCACACTGACTCCCAACTAGTCGCCAGCCAGGTCAGCGGTGATTATGAGGCTCGGGAGGCACCGATGATCAAGTACCTTCAACTGGTAAAGGAAATAGCCCCACTATTCGAGAGTTTTCAGGTCATCCGGATAGCTCGGGAAGAAAACTCTCGGGCAGACGCCCTCTCTCGGTTGGCCTCCTCCATAAGCTCCGAAGGTACCCGATCGGTCCTCCTCGAGGAGCTAGAACGTCCGAGTATAGACACAGAGCTCATGAGCATTTATCAAGCATCGTCAAGCGACTGGCGAACCCCATATATCTCCTGGCTCCGTGATTCTCAGGAGCCCCCCGACCCTCGAGAAGCTCGGAGACTGAAGTATCAAGCTCGGCATTGTGAACGTGTCACATAGACATTAAAAAGAAAGAAGATTTGATTTATTTAAAAGAAAGAAATGAAGAGATAGATATGATATGTGATATGTGGGGGGAAATAATAAAGAAAAAGGAGCATGTGATGCTCTAGAGGAGTGTGATCGCCAGAGGGGTTACCTCAAAAATAAAAGGATGATCGCATGTACCTTGTGAAGAAGCGGGGGTGATTATGAATCCTTTCCTTCCTCCTTTTACCGGCCGACCGATGAAGGGGGTTCTTATCTTGATTACCCTTATAAGATAAGCAAAAACAAGCAAAGCAATATGGATTAGCCAAAGTGTATAGTATCAATGCTCTAGAGAAATATAATTATGCAACATGGGCATGAACACACCTTGTGTGTTTTATTTTAAACCACTAAAAGGAGTATAAGGTAGGGAGATATGCTACGGATGCAAAGCAAATATGATATGCAGAGAGATATATGATGCAGTGATATATGATGAACGATCTCTAGCAAAGATGGCTAGAGAGCTATGCGTGTGAGATGAATAATAAGGAAAAGCTAAAGAGAAAGAAGGGAGCCTCTCTGCTGTTGCAGCAGCAGTAAAGGAAGAAAGAGTTCGGCCGCGGGAGAAAGACCGCAGGGAGAACAACACCGCCGTGTAAACACAATAAAGGAACCTGCAAGAGATTTGTTAGCAGAAATCTCTCTCTCTTCTTAAGCAAAAGTCTCTCTATTTCCAATAGAAATCTTCATTTTTCGCGGGTGGCCTTCTAGGAAGGGTATTTATAGAGCTTAAGACCTAGTTCTAATGGGATTACAACTAGGGATAAACTTCCAGAATATGGATTTACTTCCATGAAAAGGATCGAAATCAAAAGATGGAAGGATTGCCCTATGAAGAAGTAGTAGCAGGAACGAACACGGAAGCTAAATGACGACTCCAGAGGGGTCGCTAATTAAAATGACGACCACGCACGCAGTCACTATTTCCTGGCTTAATTTATAGAAATAAACGACTTTTCATATTTAAAAATAGAAAATGACGCCTCCGTGGAATGGCGTCAATTAATGAGCGCCTTTGAATCAGACGTTAATTCCTTGTAATTGATTTTGAATGGAATTCGAAAAACCAGGAAATGACGTCTGTGAGAACGATCGCTAATTAATTGAAATAACAACACCCATAGAGTCGTCTATTAAATGACGCCCTGCTGACAGTCGCTAATCACAAATATTCTAAAAAAATCTGAATAAATTAGAAAAACTTCATATTAAGCCACTATTGAAGTCCACTTTGGGGCATCACGTCATGACATGAGATTTACTCATCATAGTATTGATTTTAGCATGTCCACAGCTGCCCCTCCTTGGCATTTACTTTGCAAGGGAGTGAAACAGAATGAGGCGAAAGGTGCAACAAGCGAAATGAAGTAGGAACGGACTGAAAAGTAGATGCCAAGGTGTGATGTGACACGCCTCCGACACTAAGTGTTGGAGATCTTTCCATGATTCTGAATGAAACAACCTCGGATGATCACGAGAAAGCAATAATGAACTGGATGAAAGAACTAAGCTAATGAAGAAAATGTGCACGCGGGCACGAAAGGAAAGACACCATTGGAGAGCGGTTACAAGCCAATGTGGACGTGCTACAACCAAGGTGAATTTTTAGAAAAATAAAGTGAAGTGAGTTAGGAATCTAGTAAATAAATGCTTTCTAGGAACCAGCCTGAGCAGCTTCAAGGAGAACACGGTACTTGATTTTGAATGGAATATCTCATGTCAACCCAAATCAAGATCAAGTGGCCCTCATTACTGGCTTAATATGAAGATTTTCATCATTAAAACTCAAAGTCCTACATGATGCATGCTGGGCTAAAAGAAAAAATTAAAACAAACTAAAAATAGAAAATAATCAAGGATAATATTACTAAACCATCCAGACTTGGTCCGGAATCCAGATCTCTAAGCTGATACTAAGCCGAATCCCGTTTATCCACGCATCAACTCAGAAAGCGGAACCGTCGTCCCAAACTTTAAATGACCCAACGGTTTATCCGTGTGATTAAGACTCCTGTGGAACTATCACTGTTTTTGATGAAGGGGAACTCAAATTTCAGGTTCATCAGAACCACAAGGTCCTTGATATGCTATAATAGAGTAGGTGCCATATAGTAATAATGCATACATGAGGAGATACAAAGGAAGGAATGATGTCACCAAGGATAAGATCTAAGCACCTCGAGACTTGCATAACATGTTCTTTTCTGCGCTCAAAGATCATTAGCTCAACAAAACTCATGATATGATCAATGCATCAAAATATAGAGTGTAAGTTTATCAAATAACCACAATAATTCATAATATATAGATCTCATGAAATGACGACTTCGCACAGGGGTGCTGGAAATCAAAATGACGATAGCCATAGTGTCGCTAATCACTTTCAATGTTTAATTCAGAATCGGACTGGAAATAACATCTGCGTGAGAAGGCGTTAAATAAATGACGACATCTGATATGTCGCGATTCAAGAAAATGACGACAACGGCTTCGTTGTCAATTAACTGCAACTTCCGGGCTCCCTTTCCTATTCAGGAACAAAACACCAGAGACCCAATTCAACTAAAACCTGAACTGCTCTTTCGACTGCCTGTCAGAGCCTCAATAGTTATAAAAAGGGGGTATCTTCTTCTGCTAAAACACATCAAATCGAGACTAAACTGAGCTAGCCGAGACATCAACAAAAGCAACAGAAAACAGTAGAGAACAGGGAATTCCCCCTCAATAGAGAAAAGAAGAAACTTCCTCAAGATGGACAGGATGATGCAACGGCCTTTGAAGAAATCCAAAGTTGGATTTCTCAGAATTTCAGAAATTGAAGGTCATATCAATGGAAGGATTGCTATGAACCAAGTAAGTATCAAGATTTTGAAATTGAACTTCTATTCTGCCACCCCCCTTCCTAAGTTCTGACCATAATCTTTTGTCTTCCTTTCCTCCTTCTTTTATCTTTTCTCAGGATTATCTAAACATCCCGGGAGCAAGAAGATTCACCAAAAACAAATGGCTACCCCTCCTTCTTTCAAAACTCTCCCTAGACATGAGGACTTACCTCTCTAGATGGCACCTTCTAGACTTAGGGACCCACGCCAAACATTATGACAATGTACACCTAGATTGGGCCGCTATGGGAGCCCTTATAAAAATATGGCATTCTACCACACACACATTCCTATTTTCCACTTTTGAAGCCACTATACTCCTAGAAGAAACGGAGATGCTCCTAGGCTTGAAGAGGATAAAGCAAGGAGATGAAGAGAAGATGGCAAACATGACAAGGAGCATGAGTGCACATGAAGTACTATCAAGCTTAATTCCAAGCTCCAACATGGTGAATCAAATCAAGGCTACCAAAGGGATCAATCTAGTGAAGCTTGCGACATGGGTCTACAAGAGGATGGACCAAGCCAAGGAAAATGATCTAGAAAAGGTAATGAAGGCTTTTGTGATATGCTTGGTTGGAGCACTACTCTTCCCTTCATCGGAGGATTTTTTTAGAAGAAGATCAATTAAGCGCCATTGCTAGCATATGGGAAGGTGAGAGAATAGGACCGGCGGTGCTAGCCTATCTCTATAGTGGGCTTACCTCGGCGGCTATGAGGAAGCCTCTATATCGGTCCATGCTTTTATTTTCTAGTTGGGTAGACCTCCACTTGAAGTTTGATCCATGTGAGGAAACTCAACAAGTATCTAGAATCTTCTCTAGAAGTCCACTCCACTACATGACGAGCTCACTAGGATTATGTGAGAGAGTGGTGAACCGAGTACCAAAGGTGAAGAAGAGAGTGGAATGGAGAGAGCACCTAAACGTTATGCCTAAAAATCTCTTCACATGCGCGCCGGTATTCCTTAAAACTTAAGACATCAGCACACGGCTCTCATCCGGAGTGGAGCTTCGACTAGTGGGCGCCACCAAACTAATCCTCTACAACGCTCACCGATGTCTACCACAAGTCGGTCTTCCACGCCACCACTTTGAGGAAGCGTCTCATCTCCCACCTACCAAGAGGCGGGACCTCGGTTCCAATGATGATGAGGAGGAAATTAAGACAATCCAAGCTCTATGGAGGATCAGCAAGCTACACTGGCCTATGGAGAAGATTGAAGAAGATAAAGAACAATGGAAGATCTATGTAATAGCTCTTAAGGGATTGAGACCCAAAGTGGCTCATTAAATGTAATGATGCTTTTCTTTAATGAAATAAAGGATTCTTCCTTAATTGAGCCAAAGAAAGCACTTAGAATGATCAATTCTTCTAATTTCTCTGATTTCTATCTTTCTGTACTGAGACGCGACTGCCATTGAGTCGCTAATTCCTGAAACAACGCCCTTCATCTTGTCGTCAATTATCTTGATCAATTTCCTTAAGACAAATAATGAACTCATGATTGGCGCCTTCATACACAGCCATTGATTAATTGACATCCCAACAAATGGGCGTTGATTCTCTTGAATTCTTTTGTAATATTCCCTTAATTTCATGAAATGACGTCATGAGAACAGTTGTCCCTTCATTAAATGACGCCTCTATAAGTTGTCATCAATAAATTCTGAAAATAATAATTATGTGTCCCATCATTATTCTGACAACAGTTACAAGTTCCCATGCAATATGAAAGGATGACTTCATGCGCTGTCGTCGAAACCTGAAATAGCGCCTTGGATATAGCCGTTATTCACAAATTATTTCAAAAATTCAAGAATTCCACCAATTAGCACCTTTGTATAAGGGCGTCAATCATTCAAATAACGACACTGCTCACGGCGTCAATTCTTTTCGAATGCAACTGCCTGACTTTCCATTTTTCTTCTCCTTCCTTCCGTTATTCATCTTCTTCTTCCTCCATTCCATCTCGTTTGTTTCTTTGCTTTCCTCTCTACTCTTTCCTACACCGTGACCTTCCTTTCTTTTCATCTCCCTCTTCCATTTCTCATTCTCATCCCTATTCCCATGGCATTCATCAGAGGCTCGGGCTCCGGCAAACGGCAAAGGGTCACGGCCCCCGCCGTCGTGGACCTATACGAAGAACAACCCGCCGGCGAGGAGCTACCTCCCGCGGCGGCCGATGGTGCTCCGGCGGCGGAGCACGGTGGAGAAGAAGAAGAAGCTAATGATGAAGGAGAAGAGGAAGACGAAGGCGATGAAGACAACGAAGAAGATGATGATGGAGATGACGAAGAAGAAGGCGAAGAAGGAGAAGATGAAGATGAAGACGACGATGATGTGGAAGACAGAGAGGACGACGAACCACCCCCTCCTCGCCGGCCACTGCGAGGAGGGTTAATGGCACCGGAGCCCAGCAAGGTAGGTACCCTAGCCCTTGCCTTATTTTTTTTGCTTTTTGTTCTTAAATTTTCTATCGTTGTCGGGAGGGGAAACCATAGATCCTGCAAACCAGTAAATGACGCCCTTTCTTGCGTCGTCAATTCAAATGACGACCTAAGGTAGGTCGTCAATTCATTTTTCTCTTTTTTTATTTTCTGAAAATAGATAATAAGGAAATAGCGCCCTGAATCATGTCGTTATTTGAAAAACCCATATTTATTTATCTTTTCCTTTTATTACATCAAGCTGCCATTTTGTGATATATTCATTTTTTTATTTATATATTATAAACAACACTGTCGGGACAGAAAAATTCCTCAAAACAGCGCCCCCCATAGGGGCGTCAATTCAGTAAATGACGGCCAGATGGTGGTCGTCAATTAAAACAGTGATGGAATGATCAACAAACGAACTTCCTTTTAGCATATATGTATATATTTATGTTCTTTTTGTTTGGCAAGGATTGATGCGGACTCGGATCTCATGGGTCCAAGTCCGAGTGGCGTATTATGGGTTACCCGATTTTCAGAGGGCTAGGGTAGAGGCGATGGGGTTCAGCCCCTTTCTTAGCATTGAGCCAATACGCCCCGACTTACCTTTGATTCAGATCCTGAGAGAGAGATGGGATAGGACCAGTCGGGCATTTTTGATACCCTGGGGGCACATGGTGCCGAGTTTAGAGGATATTGCCAGGATCACCGGGTTGAGGGTAGATGGTGTAGCAACCCTAATAAATGAATTAAAACATATATATTACAGAAGTAATATATAAAAGGGAATATGGTTAATTGGACGAAGTAAAGCAAAATTAAAAATAACGCCTCTTATTAAGGCGTTAATTTATAAAGAAACGCCTCTATCCATGGCGTGACTAAAGAAAGGACGCCCACATATGCGGTCGTCAGTTCTCATACGACCAAATGGGTAAGTAAAAGAAACGCCCCTATCTTGGGCGTGTTTTAAAACACGAAACGCCCTTTGTCAAGGCGCTTTTTAAGAAACGCCCTAAAGTAAGGCGTCAATTAAAGAATAGACGCCCTGACCAAAGTCGTTAATTCAGTTCGAGAACCGATCGAACCCAGAACTTATCCAAGGAAAGATTAACCTAATCTAGTAAGTGTCTATTAGAGTAAGGACTCTATTAAGGATATATTACCCTCAATCAAACACTACTCTTGTTAGGACTTCAAAATCCTATAAATAACATGTTCGATCGAACCCTAAAACCCATTTGATCGAACGTCTGCTGCTAGGTACGTGAAGAACAAACTATTCCTTTGATCTCTGCTTTGCCTACACGAAGAACTAATGATTCTTCACTCTCTTTTCTTCTTACAGGTTGAGGAAGCCTAGACATCGTGAAGAACAAGGGTAAGTTCTTCTAAACTTCCATCTTCAGCCAAGCTTATGAAGAAATTTCTAATATCTCTTCATATTCCTCTGTAGGAAAACTCTAGGGATCGACCAAAGAACAAAGGTTCTCTACCTACTGCTGATTCAGTTTATCCTTATCAACGTCTTCACGTGTCTGTCACCTTCAAATCCATTGTTAAGGTAGGATTTTCTCAAGTTATTGTAGCCCAAATAAGAATTAATGCAAGATATCTATACATACGTATATGAGCATGGCATGCATACTGTTTATAAGGTTTTATTACGTTTTCTGCAAAATTTTGAAAGAAACGCCCTTGATTAGGGCGCTAATTTAAAAGAAACGACCATGCTAGTGGTCGTCAATTTAATATTTGACGCCCTCTACGCAGGCGTTAATTTCATAAGAATCGCATGTGATTAATAATTGATCCTGTTTAAAAATTACAATACATATGAAATATTGATTTTTAATATCTTGCATGACTCTGTGAATTCCTGTTAAATTTTACTGCCATGACATGTCTCCTGTCTCTCGAAATATTATTTATTAAAATATCGTAAATCCCTTGAAATTCACGACTTGGACAAAGTCGTTTTCCATATTCTAACGCCCCAGTACAAGGCGTGAATCTGAAAAGTAACGCCCCTTCCTAGGGCGTGTATCTGTTAAAATCCTGAAATTCACATATTCTGTAAAATGGAATTAGAAAGTAACGCCCCTTCCAAGGGCGCGTTTTTGATAAATTTCTGAGAATAATTATATCCTGTCGAATATGTAAATGATGAGACGCCTGCCTCTGCAGTCGTCAACTTTGAAGAAACGCCCCCAGGGAAGGCGTGTTTTTGATAAATTAATGAAATAATGGAAATTCTGCAAATTGGCAATATATGTAAACGCCCTTCTGTTAGGCGTTAATTATTCAATACACGACTTTACTTAAGTCGTTATTTTACTGTAAACTGATTTTATCCTGATTCTATTACCGATGGTTTCATATTATACATATATATATATATATCGGCACTATTCTCCATTCCGTGAGTATAGTCCCACTTTTTACGTTGATTTATCGATCACACTCAACTCTCATTGACATACAAGCTCTCCATTGGACATTCCGTTCCTTTGGACTAGCGAGTTAGTCATAGAGACCTCCGTAAGACTCCTCGTAGCCTTGGATTCCCTCAAGGCCGACTGAGCTGGTTGTACCCTAAAAACCCATTACACAGTTTTTGCCATGTCAATCTAAAGAAACATGGTATACCGGCCCTTATGATTATACAAAGAGTATATCATAAGAAATTCTTGATGGGATGATGATATCATGCCATATCGTGTCATTCTTGTAAACCCCAATTCTATGATAAGAATGAGGGTATCTTGCTTGATCTTATGTTCATGTGGACCTCAATTCTATATAAAGAATGTCCATATTGATTTGTCATGGTACCTAAGTTAAGGGAACGATATTCTACCTAGTTTTATCGACATCGTGATTATACCGTTATTATCGCCATTCTATGTCCTTTGTCATATTTTGGACTCTATTCTATCAAAGTTGTCATACGTGTCTACAAACTTGATTATTGAAATTCTATATTGGCTATATAAACAAGAGTGGATGTCAAAACACATGATAAATGCCTGCGCATATAGGGCCCGATCTGGTCCTGGGAGGAGCACCCGAAAGTACTTGTGCCCATGGGAGTTAAAATGATAAGGTATCTGGCATTATACCGAGTACTTGACTTGCTTGATTGGACATTCCACACACATCTTGTACTTGACTCGTACTTGACATGAAATGAAATGCGTGGCCCGAAAAGGGGTAATCTACTTGCTTGATACATGATAGCCAAAGTTCTTGACATGACTTGTTAAATGTACTTGCTTGAATATCTCGAATAAACTTGTTATCTTGTTGGAAGTTCATGACTAAGTTCGTCTTATTTTCTTGATATTACATTCTCTCTATCTTGTCGTTTTATGCGAGCATGCATAGCTTTATTGCATTCATGAAAATGTAATTACTTAAACCCCTCGCTAGTACTTGAGATATAATTTCCTACTGAGCGTTCGCTCATTCCGTTTGTCCCTTTTTACTTTTCAGGTAAGTCCGACGATGATGGAAGTCAATCGGATGGGAATGATCAAGAGTGAAAGAGATAGAGATTCTCCAAGTGTCATCTAGTCTTTTCTATAGTTTTCTCGAGTCAACTATGTACTTTTCTTTTTATTAAACAGAGTATTGGATTTGTAATAGTCTATCCATTATGAAATAAAGGATTGGGTTATCTTGCTATTTTGCGCATCTCTGTCTTTGTGTCGAATACACGACCACTCTGATTGACATGATTGATATAGACACGTCGCGCATCTCCGGGTATCTTCCGCGCTCGGGGCGTGACAGTCTTTGTGGTATCAGAGCCTAAGGTATTCAATTCCTAGGAAACCCAAGTCCAAGGATAGGTTTCAAAACCTTTAACCAAGTGAGAGTGGGTAGAACCAAGGGTTAAATGATCAATGAGTCCTTTATAAGATCATAATGATATAATACTAACATAGCTATTATAATTGTAGGATAATGGCTGCCGAACGTGCTCAATGGCGCAACATGCAGCGTACCCTTCAAGGGATGACCCAAGTGCTACAACAGGTAGCACAAGGTGGTGCTCCACGAGCTGGAAGCTTACACCAAGCATTCAAGAATATGAATCCCCCGAAGTTCATGGGATCGACCGATCCAGACGATGCCGAGCATTGGGTTCGGGAGATTGAACGTATATTCCGTGTTATGCAATGCACGGATCAGGACAAAGTCTTATTAGCTACTTTCCAGTTAGAAAAGGATGCTAGATGCTGGTGGGAGTCGATTGAAGCTACTATTGACCCAACTCAAGTTACATGGGGTGAATTCGTTGAATATTTCAACGCCAAATATTTCTCTGATAGGGTCCAGGAAAAGAAGGCCGCCGAATTTGCCGCATTAAAGCAAAGATCTTTATCGGTGGCTGATTATGAAGCACAGTTCTCTAGACTGTCTAGATATGCTAAGCATTTGATTAGCACGGAAAAGATGAAAGCTCGTAGATTTCTTAATGGGCTTAGGCCTCACTACATTACTCAATTGGCGCCTATGGATATTCAAGTTTATACTGAAATGGTGCGCCGAGCTCAGTTGCTTGAAGATGCCACGGAATTATCTGATAGGATCCGTGGGAAAGACAAAAAGGAGCAAGTCACAAGTTCGGGTTCTTTTAAACCCAACTTTAAGAAGAGGCCCAATAATGGAGGTTCTTCCTCTCAAGATCAGAAGTACAAGAAATCCAAGCCTTTCTCTATCACCACTACCCCTTCAAACGTAGTATGCAAGCATTGTGACAAGGCTGGTCACAAAACAGAAGAATGCTGGAGGAAACTAGGAGCATGTCTCCGTTGTGGGAGTCGTGAACATCGGATTCCCGATTGTCCATTAATGAATGACCAAGCCGGTGAGGGTAAACGTCCAGTGACAAAGAATGCTCGTCTTCATGCAATCCATGGGACCGAACCAGAAGAAGAAGGCGGATTGGTGGAAGGTACATTAAAAATTTGTTCTAAATATGCACATGTTTTATTTGATACGGGTGCATCGCATTCCATTATTTCCAAGAAGTTTGCTGACCCATTACCTCTAGAACCAGAATGGATGAAGATAATATTGTCTACTCCTCTCGGAAACGAGACGGATATCACACATCATTACCAAAATTGTGAGGTATTGGTTCGAGGAAAGAATTTTCCTATTGATCTTATCTGCTTAGATCTAAAAGAATATGATGTTATACTAGGGGCAGATTGGTTATCCAAATACCAGGCAACGGTTGATTGCCGTGATAGCAAGATTGTTTTCAAGGAATTTCCGGAACTGACTTATACTAGTCCTAAGAGTCGAAGCAAATCCCCTCTTATCTCGGCTCTTCGAGCAAGCAAGCTCGTCAAGAAAGGATGTGTATCCTTCCTTGCTTTTGTCACTATTAAAGAAGCTAAAGAAACCAAGATAGAGGACATTCAGGTAGTGCGAGAATTTCCAGACGTATTTCCGGAAGAATTGCCGGGATTACCCCCTCAAAGAGAAGTGGCCTTCACCATTGACTTAGTCCCTGGTGCCGGTCCTGTTTCCAAGGCACCATATAGAATGTCCCCTGCTGAACTCAAGGAGTTGAAGGAGCAGTTGATGGAACTAATCCGAAAAGGGTTTATTAGACCAAGTACTTCCCCGTGGGGAGCACCAGTCTTATTTGTAAAGAAGAAGGATGGGTCCATGAGATTGTGTATCGACTATCGACAGTTGAATCATCTTACTATCAAGAACAAGTATCCACTGCCGAGAATCGATGAGTTATTTGATCAGATTTCAGGATCCAAATATTTCTCCAAGATTGATCTCAGGTCGGGATATCATCAATTAAGAATCAAGGACGATGACATTCACAAGACTGCATTCAGAAGCAGGTATGGCCATTACGAATTTGTTGTTATGCCTTTTGGACTAACAAATACCCCTGCTGCCTTTATGCAGTTAATGAATAGCATATTCAGGCCTTACTTGGATCAATTCATAGTAGTCTTCATTGATGATATATTGATATATTCTAAGACTAAGGAAGAACATGAAGAGCATTTGAGGATTGCATTGCAAGTCTTGAGGACAAATCAATTATATGCTAAACTCAGCAAATGCGAGTTCTGGCTTGAAGAAGTGGCTTTTCTCGGACATGTCATATCCAAGGACGGTTTATCTGTGGATCCGTCAAAAGTTGAAGCTGTGAGAAACTGGGAGAGACCCACTAATGCAAGCGAGATCAGAAGTTTCTTAGGTCTTGCAGGCTATTATCGGCGATTTATCAAAGATTTCTCTAAGATCGCCGTACCACTTACAAGATTAACTCGTAAGGAGATCCGATATGAATGGAGTGAGGAATGTGAAAGCAGTTTTCAAACTCTCAAGGATCATCTCACCACAGCTCCGGTCTTAGCCCTACCAATTGAAGGAGAGAAATTCGAGGTCTACACTGATGCTTCTGGCATTGGCCTCGGATGTGTTCTAATGCAACAAGGGAAGGTCATAGCATACTCTTCTCGTCAACTGAAGAAGCATGAGGAGAATTACCCCGTCCATGACTTAGAACTGGCCGCGGTAGTATTTGCCCTAAAGATATGGAGACACTATCTCTATGGGGTACAGTTCACTGTATACTCCGATCACAAAAGTCTCAAATATCTATTTTCACAAAAGGAGCTGAACATGAGACAAAGACGTTGGCTAGAATATCTCAAGGACTTCGACTTCAGTATACAATACCATCCCGGAAAGGGTAATTATGTGGCTGATGCCCTTAGTCGAAAGCCGAGAGCAAGGATAGCAAATTGTATGATACAAGAATGGAGGTTACTTGAACAATTCTCCGAGCTCAATATAAGCTTGGACACGGAATCCAAATTTATCACATTATCTCATGTAAGCATACAGTCAGACTTATTATCTGAAATACAAACACTTCAGGATGATGATCCTATGTTAGTAGAAATCAAAGGCAGATTAGAAGGACAATCTGATTTTCAACTAACTTCTGATGGAAGATTATCGTTCAAAGATAGAACTTGTATACCCGATTGTCCGGAATTAAAGAAGAAGATCTTAGATGAAGCTCACCGATCCAGGTACACTATTCATCCAGGATCAACCAAAATGTACCAAGATGTAAAGAGGAACTTTTGGTGGCCTAATATGAAAAGAGAAATAGCGGACTATGTATCACGCTGTCTCACATGCCAACAGGTCAAGGCGGAACACCAAAAGCCTGCGGGAAAACTACATCCTCTAGATATTCCTAAGTGGAAATGGGAGGATATTGGTATGGACTTCATCATGGGTTTGTCTAAATCTAAAGGAGGACATGATGGAATCTGGGTTATCATTGACCGATTGACTAAATCGGCACATTTCTTGCCAATCAAAAGCCGATGGTCAATTGATGTGCTAGCTGCACTATACATTAAAGAAATAGTCAGGATACATGGAATTCCTGTCTCAATCGTGTCTGATAGAGATCCCCGTTTTACTTCTCATTTTTGGAAGGGATTACAACATTCGTTGGGGACAAGGCTCAACTTTAGTACTGCTTTTCACCCACAAACGGATGGTCAGACCGAGCGAACTAATCAAGTTGTTGAAGATATGCTGAGAGCATGCATTATTGACTTTGGAGGAAGCTGGCATGACCACTTACCTTTAGTTGAATTTGCATATAATAATAGCTACCAAGCTAGTATCCAAATGGCACCTTTCGAAGCCTTATACGGAAGGAGTTGCCGATCTCCTATATGTTGGAACGAAGTTGGAGAGAAACAACTATTAGGTCCAGACATGGTAAGGGATACAACTGAGAAGATACAGGTAATCAGAGAAAGATTACAAGTTGCTCAGACAAGGCAAAAGGCTTATGCTGATACCAGGAAAAGAGATCTTGAATTCCAGGTTGGAGATCATGTATTTCTTAAAATATCCCCTGGACGTGGCATACGAAGATTTGGTGTTAAGGGCAAGCTTACGCCAAGATTCATCGGACCATTTGAGGTACTCGAAAGAGTTGGCGAGGTTGCTTATCGCATCGCGTTGCCTCCTCAGTTGTCCGAGGTACACAATGTATTTCACATATCTATGTTGAAGAAGTATGTGCACGATCCGTCACATATTATTGAGCATGGAGATCTGGTGATCCAGAAAGATCTCACATATGAACAGAGGCCTTTAAAGATATTAGATCGAGAAATACGAGCTCTAAGGAATAAGGTTATTCCCATGCTCAAGGTGCAATGGAATAAGAATCTTGAACGCGAAGCGACATGGGAGACCGAGGAATCTATGAAGAAACGATTTCCCGAGTTATTCTAAGAGGTATATGTCCTACACTCTCCGCGTGTATAATTATATATATTGAATTTGGGGACCAAATTCTTTTTAAGTGGGGGAGGGTGTAGCAACCCTAATAAATGAATAATTGAAATGAATTAAAACATATATATTACAGAAGTAATATATAAAAGGGAATAGGGTTAATTGGACGAAGTAAAGCAAAATTAAAAATAACGCCTCTTATTAAGGCGTTAATTTATAAAGAAACGCCTCTATCCATGGCGTGACTAAAGAAAGGACGCCCACATATGCGGTCGTCAGTTCTCATACGACCAAATGGGTAAGTAAAAGAAACGCCCCTATCTTGGGCGTGTTTTAAAACACGAAACGCCCTTTGTCAAGGCGCTTTTTAAGAAACGCCCTAAAGTAAGGCGTCAATTAAAGAATAGACGCCCTGACCAAAGTCGTTAATTCAGTTCGAGAACCGATCGAACCCAGAACTTATCCAAGGAAAGATTAACCTAATCTAGTAAGTGTCTATTAGAGTAAGGACTCTATTAAGGATATATTACCCTCAATCAAACACTACTCTTGTTAGGACTTCAAAATCCTATAAATAACATGTTCGATCGAACCCTAAAACCCATTTGATCGAACGTCTGCTGCTAGGTACGTGAAGAACAAACTATTCCTTTGATCTCTGCTTTGCCTACACGAAGAACTAATGATTCTTCACTCTCTTTTCTTCTTACAGGTTGAGGAAGCCTAGACATCGTGAAGAACAAGGGTAAGTTCTTCTAAACTTCCATCTTCAGCCAAGCTTATGAAGAAATTTCTAATATCTCTTCATATTCCTCTGTAGGAAAACTCTAGGGATCGACCAAAGAACAAAGGTTCTCTACCTACTGCTGATTCAGTTTATCCTTATCAACGTCTTCACGTGTCTGTCACCTTCAAATCCATTGTTAAGGTAGGATTTTCTCAAGTTATTGTAGCCCAAATAAGAATTAATGCAAGATATCTATACATACGTATATGAGCATGGCATGCATACTGTTTATAAGGTTTTATTACGTTTTCTGCAAAATTTTGAAAGAAACGCCCTTGATTAGGGCGCTAATTTAAAAGAAACGACCATGCTAGTGGTCGTCAATTTAATATTTGACGCCCTCTACGCAGGCGTTAATTTCATAAGAATCGCATGTGATTAATAATTGATCCTGTTTAAAAATTACAATACATATGAAATATTGATTTTTAATATCTTGCATGACTCTGTGAATTCCTGTTAAATTTTACTGCCATGACATGTCTCCTGTCTCTCGAAATATTATTTATTAAAATATCGTAAATCCCTTGAAATTCACGACTTGGACAAAGTCGTTTTCCATATTCTAACGCCCCAGTACAAGGCGTGAATCTGAAAAGTAACGCCCCTTCCTAGGGCGTGTATCTGTTAAAATCCTGAAATTCACATATTCTGTAAAATGGAATTAGAAAGTAACGCCCCTTCCAAGGGCGCGTTTTTGATAAATTTCTGAGAATAATTATATCCTGTCGAATATGTAAATGATGAGACGCCTGCCTCTGCAGTCGTCAACTTTGAAGAAACGCCCCCAGGGAAGGCGTGTTTTTGATAAATTAATGAAATAATGGAAATTCTGCAAATTGGCAATATATGTAAACGCCCTTCTGTTAGGCGTTAATTATTCAATACACGACTTTACTTAAGTCGTTATTTTACTGTAAACTGATTTTATCCTGATTCTATTACCGATGGTTTCATATTATACATATATATATATATATCGGCACTATTCTCCATTCCGTGAGTATAGTCCCACTTTTTACGTTGATTTATCGATCACACTCAACTCTCATTGACATACAAGCTCTCCATTGGACATTCCGTTCCTTTGGACTAGCGAGTTAGTCATAGAGACCTCCGTAAGACTCCTCGTAGCCTTGGATTCCCTCAAGGCCGACTGAGCTGGTTGTACCCTAAAAACCCATTACACAGTTTTTGCCATGTCAATCTAAAGAAACATGGTATACCGGCCCTTATGATTATACAAAGAGTATATCATAAGAAATTCTTGATGGGATGATGATATCATGCCATATCGTGTCATTCTTGTAAACCCCAATTCTATGATAAGAATGAGGGTATCTTGCTTGATCTTATGTTCATGTGGACCTCAATTCTATATAAAGAATGTCCATATTGATTTGTCATGGTACCTAAGTTAAGGGAACCATATTCTACCTAGTTTTATCGACATCGTGATTATACCGTTATTATCGCCATTCTATGTCCTTTGTCATATTTTGGACTCTATTCTATCAAAGTTGTCATACGTGTCTACAAGCTTGATTATTGAAATTCTATATTGGCTATATAAACAAGAGTGGATGTCAAAACACATGATAAATGCCTGCGCATATAGGGCCCGATCTGGTCCTGGGAGGAGCACCCGAAAGTACTTGTGCCCATGGGAGTTAAAATGATAAGGTATCTGGCATTATACCGAGTACTTGACTTGCTTGATTGGACATTCCACACACATCTTGTACTTGACTCGTACTTGACATGAAATGAAATGCGTGGCCCGAAAAGGGGTAATTTACTTGCTTGATACATGATAGCCAAAGTTCTTGACATGACTTGTTAAATGTACTTGCTTGAATATCTCGAATAAACTTGTTATCTTGTTGGAAGTTCATGACTAAGTTCGTCTTATTTTCTTGATATTACATTCTCTCTATCTTGTCGTTTTATGCGAGCATGCATAGCTTTATTGCATTCATGAAAATGTAATTACTTAAACCCCTCGCTAGTACTTGAGATATAATTTCCTACTGAGCGTTCGCTCATTCCGTTTGTCCCTTTTTACTTTTCAGGTAAGTCCGACGATGATGGAAGTCAATCGGATGGGAATGATCAAGAGTGAAAGAGATAGAGATTCTCCAAGTGTCATCTAGTCTTTTCTATAGTTTTCTCGAGTCAACTATGTACTTTTCTTTTTATTAAACAGAGTATTGGATTTGTAATAGTCTATCCATTATGAAATAAAGGATTGGGTTATCTTGCTATTTTGCGCATCTCTGTCTTTGTGTCGAATACACGACCACTCTGATTGACATGATTGATATAGACACGTCGCGCATCTCCGGGTATCTTCCGCGCTCGGGGCGTGACAGATGGGGAGGCTGTTAGTGGAGTGACCCTTCCAGATTACGGGGAGCTAGCCTAGAGGCTGTTAGAGTTGAAGACGATTGCAGAGACCCCGAGAGAGTGTAGGACCATCTTCCGTACTGATCTGACCCTGGCTATGGGATTAGGAGATTCTAGATAGAGATCGAGAGAGTCTATGGCAGAGTTTTCAAAGAGGTTGATTGGGAGAGCCCGGGCTACCTATTGCCAGGACCGGGCTCAGAGGGAGCGAGCGGATCGAGATTTGAGGAGATTTCTGTTCCTGATGCTCGGGAGGCTATTGCTGAGTACGAAGGGGGATGTGATCAACTGTCGATTCCTAGGCATCCTCAAGGACCTGGAGGAAGTTGGGAGGTATGCGTGGGGAGCCGCCCTGCTAGCGCACCTGATGGCCGATCTATCCACGGGGACAGGCTGAGAGACAACTGTCAGTGGCTTCTCACCTTTTCTTCAGGTATGCATTTTCCTTTTGGTTATTTATTCAAATCCTATGAACATGATTTCGCATATTTATGAATGTTTACTGATGCAATTGATGAATGCAGGTGTGGAGCCACTTATATATGCCGATGGGTCGACCTGACCCCCGACCCGGAGACGAGGGGGCCTTCCCATTAGCACGGCGGTGGCTGCCTCTCCTGATTGGAGCACCACACGCTTACGATCTGCGCGTTCTTCGGCGGGAGTTCCACGACTACCCCGCCTCACTAGTACGTGTGTAAAATATGATGCAATTTTCTTTATTTCCTACTTTATCAAATATGATGATATAATGATATACTTTGATATGATGATGTGAATGCAGGTGGTATGGAGACCCTACTAGGGTATGACTAAGGAGGGTCAGCCTTGGGTCGTAGCGAGCCGACCTCATTTTGGGCGTAAGCTTTGGGTTCACTGCTTGAACAAGATCGAGCCGTTACGGCTCAGACTGGTGACGAGGACCCTCGGCCTACACCAAGAGTGGGTCGAGGTTGGAGAGCCACGCGGGATTGGCAGGAAGACCCGCAGACGTACCGTCGCCACCGACTAGCGGATCCGGTTCCCAGACCAGTACGCTGACTGGCAGCGTGGCGGGACCCGTGTTACTTCTTAGGCGGCAGACAACTCGGAGTACTTGCGGCGCTACTGGGAGGTCTTCGCCGGCCGACCCCAGATGAGGGTCACAGGGGTATGTATGAATGCATCTTTTTTCTTTTTCTAAATGATGTATGTTTCTTATGCAACTAATATGCGATGAATGCAGGATGCGCGAGATGCAGCGATGATGGACATGCAAGTCCATCTTCACAGCCTGGAGGCCCAGCTCGCCACTACGCGGGCAGACCTGGAGACCCTGGTGAGTGCAACTATCTATATGCAAATGATTCCTGATTTATTAATGTTTAGCCACTGACAATTTTTAATGGATACAACGTGCCCAGCAAGGGGCGGTGGCAGGAGGTGCAGAAGGGGCCTCAAGCTCGGGGATGAGAGATTCGACTGCCGAGATCACTTCCTTGGAGCAGCGACTCGCAGGAGCGGTAGAGCGGGCCGTGGCGGCGGAACGTGACCTTGCAGCACGGGTAAGTTCAAAACCATACTTATAAATGCATTTCAATATATCATTATGTTCATAAAAACTTGTGTTTCTTACAGACTGAGGAGCTTCAAGCCGCGATTACTTGTATCGAGGCAGGACAGCGAGACATGGCTGCACGGGTTAGTTCATAAAAGCAATATTCATGTGCATTATTTGCTTTCAAGAAATTCAATGATGTTAATATGATGTGATGCATGCAGGTCACAGAGTTAGCAGAGGTGAGGAGGCAGACAGCGCTGGCGTGCACCAAGGTCGCCATCCGCGACCAGCGCGTTGCAGAGCTAGAGGAGGCACAGAGGCAGCACGGAGAGTTACCCCGCGAGGTGACAGAGATGAGGCTTCTCTTAGAGATGGAAAGGAGAGAGCACGCCCGCGAGAGGTAGGAGCACCTACGGGAGTGCCTGGAGCGCGAGCGCGAGCTCGCGGACCTAAGGACGTAGCTGGCCGTCTCACAGGAGCGGCTACGAGCGACAAAGGAGCGCCTCCAGAGAGGGCGAGAGCAGGCGCAAGCTGCAGGACACTCCAGCACCTTTTCTAGCACGACCTACATGGCAGGTTCCTAGACTCGACAGAGGAACGAGGCAGAGGAGTAGGCTCGAGCTTCTACTGCTTCTCGGGGGTCCATGCCCCCTCCACAGGCCAGTCGCCGAGACGACGGCGAGGCAGAGAGTAGGAGAGAGGAGAGTGGAGGTGAGAGTTAGAGAGAGAGACCTGTACTCCTCCACCCACATGTTTTTGTACTCAGATATTTATGCATATATATGAGATGATGTTACCTAAGTTGACGTTTGTGAGCACTTATGTACTTGACTGATTTCTTTCCTCTCTTCTTTCCCCTGTGCCTGTATTTCACACTTAAAGTAAACAGATTAATTCATCCGTTCGGCTTGGCCCCTTGCTCAATAAGCAAGGGGTTGTCGCTATTCTGACCTTGATGACGGGTCAAGGGGCCAAGCCTTTAATTAATTAAGGCAAAATAACAAAGATATAGGGAAATGTAATATGCAAGCAAGTAAATGCAAACTAAAATTGAAAGATGCCCACACACGAATGCAACCAAGCACATGACATGGCAAAAGGAAAAGCAGTGGGCTCAATTCAGGAAATTCTTCTTCTTTTTTCTTTTTTTCAGAATTTTTCTCTTTTCTTTTAAATGGCGACTCTACAGAAGATGTTAATCATAGAATTGACGCCCTCATGCGCTGGCGTTAATTGAAAACCATCTTTATTTTTATATTTTCATTTTAAAATGACGACATGCAAACCGACGCGACTCAAAGAAATGGCGCCCTCACGCGCGGGCGTTAATTGAAAAAACATTTTTTTAGTTTTATTTTAAAATTACGACATGCAATCTGACGCTACTCAAAGAAACGGCGCCCTCACGCGCGGGCATTAATTAAAAAATATTTTTTTATTTTTTTATTTTATTTTGATGAGGCTTATCATAGTACAAAATGGTCTTGAAACCTTACACAATCATCATCTTAAATTTATTAATCATTCTTAAATGATTTAACAAAGGGTCAATATGCTTAATAGCTTGTGCTTTTACTCATATCCTCTCGTGGCCCATCCTTCTTAGTCGGTCTTTGCCATCCTTCGAGCTTATAATATACCACCGAGGGGGAAGTGAAGAAAAAGTTGAGAAAGCTCACGAGAGGTTTCGGAGAACTGGGAAGCTTTCCTCCCCTACCCTAGTGCCTGTTGGGATTCGATCTTTGACTTAGGAAAATTTTTGTTGCCTTTTGCCCTTATTTATGCATGCTTACGACCAGGGTTTTCTCTGCGGGGACTTTACCCTCTTGACATGCTTTTCTTTTGTAACTTTGTACCTCTTTTCCTTTTTCTCCTCTCTTTTAAAAAAATAAATACCTAATTATACTTGGGCTTTGCAGCGTTGTTCCCTTTTGGGCCCTGACTTCCACCTACTAGGGCGGCGGGTAGGTTTGGTGACATTCCCTGACTCGTACTCCCTCTCGCGAACCGAAGAGAAGAGAATAGGTAAAGTTTTTACACTCTTAGTTTGGCTCTGACTTTCCTCGAATTTTGAACCGCTTGAATTTAAGAGCAAAACGTGTAGTGTGTACAGGTATTGACCCCAAGTTAAACCGTCAAGACTGAAGAATGAATTAGGAATTTTGATTTTTCGAGTTCCGCGGCCTATGCACCATGCCAGCCTACAACTTTTCAATTTTTCCATTTTTTATATCTTTCTTATTTCTTTCTTCTTTTTTTAAAGACTTAAGGGTAGTATTTCTTACGGTACAATCCATTCCAAGGGTGAGCCAGTTCTTCCCCTTCGACGTTAACCAGTTTATAAGCATTGCCATGATAAACTTCTTTTATTACGTAGGGCCCTTCCCAATTTGGTTGGAGTTTCGAATGAGGTCCACCTGGTTTTACAAAGATTCTTTTGATTACCATTTCACCGACTTTAAATTTTCTCTCAATTACTTTCTTTTGATAAAAACGTGAAAGCATGTTTTGATAAACACGCGCATGCTCGGCGACGGCCAGACGTTTCTCATCCAGGAGTTCCAACTAAGCAAGGAGGGATTCACGGCGTTCATCAATACAGAACTCCTTCTCCAGTTGTACTCTAAGAGAAGGAATAAGAATCTCATAAGGAACTACTGCCTCTATTCCATAAGTGAGGGCGAAAGGGGTTTGCCTAGTAGGAGTACGAATGGAAGTACGGTAAGCCCAAAGAGCTTCAACCAGCTTTTCTGGCCAATCCGCGAATCTATTAGCCTCACACGTTTTCTTGATGATCTTGATCAAAGTTTTATTTGTTGCCTCTGCTTGTCCATTGCCCGGTAGATAATAAGGAGATGAATGATGCAATGTAATGTTATACCTGTTGCAAAGGTCCTGAAGCTCTTGAGAGATGAACTGTGATCCATTGTCGGTGACGATGGTACTTGGGATGTCGAATCTTGCAATGATATTCTTCATTATGAACTTGCAGACGGTTGACGCTTTAATCTCCACATAAGCTTCCGCTTCTGCCCACTTGGTGAAGTACTCCGTGGCCGTGAGTATAAATGATTTTGGTTTTGTGAGGAGGTTTGAATCACCAAGAGGTCCGATAATATCGAAAGCCCACATAGAGAAAGGCCATGGGGAGGACATAGGATGGAGTGAAGAAGCAGAAGAATGAATTTTATCGGCGTGCAGTTGGTACTTGACACACCTTCGGACATTGTGACGACCCAGAGTTCAGGATACCGATATACCGATAACATCGATACACCGCTACCAAGAACTGGGGAAGCCACCCAAGAGGCTGATGAGGCCCCTGAAGGGTTAGTGGGGGGTTTGTCGAGGAGGTGCATAACGAATTACAATTTGGAACGCGCATATTACAATTAAGCAATACAATTAATAGAAGTGTGGAAGCAATTCAAAATAACCAGAGTGATACATATATAAACTAGTCCAGAGACACAAAAGTACTAGCCCAAAAAGGTACAACTACACGGGGCATACCCTGGCAAAAGTACAACAAAGGCCCAAAAAGGTGACCCGTCTACTGCTGGCAGCTAAGCACGGTCTCCGAGCAACTCATAAAACACCGGGAGACGGCGGGCGCGGCTCACCTGAAAAGAGAAGGGTGAGTCACAGCAAGACTTAGTAGGGGTCACGCGGATCCCTACCTCGCACTAAACAAGCATACATGCAAATATAAAGGCAATTAGAGCATGCATTTAAATAAAATAACAGGCACTGGCATGAATAAACTAATCACAAAAAAGCTGTAAACTCTAACTAAACAGGGATAACAGCTAATACATGCCAATAACGAGTAAGTCCAAACGACAGAAACTAAATCTACCAGTAGAATATGCCTTAACTAATCCAAGCAGCAGGGAGTAGGACGACCACTAGGAACAGAAACCAGATGCGTCCACTGACGACTTATACTGCGTCTCAAGCACTCGCAGTTGACAACACGATAAGCTGAGCGCGTAAACAGTACCAAACCAAGTGACCAGTCAAAGTGACATTCGTCACTGTCAGTCCACAGCCTCTGACCACGTGTGCACACACTGACTCTCACCTGAGCCAGGCCCTCTAGCTAGATTTCTCCCTTGGTAGGACGCTACCATTGGCGAGGAGCCCACGGAACTAGCTTATAAACCGTATATGGGAACGCCCCTCCGCTATCCCCAAGCGGGTTGGTACTCAAAGACCTTAGGGTCACAACAGTGGTTCCATTGCAAGGAAAGAAAAGCTACTCTATTGGGATTTACAAACATGTCATTATATAATAAAATAACTCAACATGGCATATAAACATTTCGGAATGCATAAAGAATAAGTCGGTGACTTTTTGAATCTGACAGGCAAGTGGCGGTCTGCTGCCACCGCGTCACAGGTGTGTGACGGTCGTGGACTGGCGCGTTACATCGATTGTAACGCGTCCGTCCCTGGCCGTTACAACCACCAAAGCTCCAGCCTCAATCCGCGAGAATGGGGTGTGATGGCCCACAGCCACGCCGTCACAGGACCTAACGGTCGGGGCGCAGCGCGTTACATCAACTGTAACACGTTGGGCCCTGGCCGTTACATCCACCCGAGGCAAAAACCAACGCATAGTATTTCAAAACCGTTTGCAGGCGATGTGACGCACTCACCCAAGCGCGTCAGGGCACCCTGACGGTCGGCCGACTGGCCGTAGGTTAACCGCCTGACCCGGTCAACGTAATTCAACGGACGAGTAACGGTCGGGAGCCACACCGTTACTCTCACTGTGATGCTGTAGACACGCCAAAATTGACGCTTTGTTGATCAAATCTCATGTCACTATGTTAACGCCCCAAAGTGAACTTCAATAATTCTATAATATAAAGTTTTTCTTTTTTTTATGTTTTTGTGATTAATTCTTGCATTTTTGGAATTCACGACTTGAAGAGGGGCGTATTTTAAATAGCGACCTAATCTGGGGCGTGTTCTTAAGAAAGGACGACCACAGGGAAGGGCGTCAATTCCTGGTATTTTACGAGTATCGCTCAAATTGGAAAATCAATGATTAACGTCCTTCCCTAGGGCGTGTTTTTGTTTAACGCCTTTGCTTCAGGCGTCTTTTCGCAATTTTCAAATAAAGAAGGCTTTTATTACCAAAATTGAATCCAGGAAGTGACGCCTTGATCCTGGTCGTGTTTTGAATTAACGCCCTGGAGGTGGTCGTCAATTTGTAATTGACGTCCTTTGGTAGGTCGTGTCTCACCCTTTCGTGTCCTGCTTAAACTTGCCTTTCCTAAAGAGTTCCCTGCCTTTCTTGATCACCTTGCTCGATCTGGGAACTAGAGTCCTTGCCATTGATGACCACTGCCTATTCTTATCTTCCCAAATCTGTGTTTATCTTGATCGAAACCCTATAAAAGAGTCGCCTGGTTGATCTTGCGCGAGGTTACATATGCACACAGAGAGGTTACGGTGCAAGGTTAGAAGCAGAGCTGTTAAGAAAGAATTGTGAGTTGTGAGTTGTTACAGAGGTTAGATACACACACACAGAGAGGTTCACGGGTGCTAGCGATTGAGATTAAGAGCTATTGATTTCTCTTTTGCTTCCTCCTGCTGCCACATCCGAAGCAAAGTGTTTTCCCTTTACTGTTTACAGGAACAGCAGGGATCTTTTCTTCTCTTCGTTGTTGTTTGTCATCATCATCTCATCATCGATCACCATATTCTCTTCCTTGCATTAGTTTTCATTGCATCTCTTTTCCTCTCCCTAATTCTCTAGGGGTTTTAAAACAAACAAAAGGTGCACACTTTATGCTCTTCTTTCATCACCATCTTTCATCTTTGGATTGATACTACACTCACGTTGGGCTGATCTCCTTTTCTTTTATTTGTTTGTTCTTTGTTCAAAGGTAATCAAAGAGAAAAAACCCCCTTCATCGGCCGGCCGATAGAAGGTGGAGGAAGGAACCCACATCCATCCCGCATCCTATTTTCACCAGGTATTCGCGATCAATTTCCTTTATTTTTGAGGTAACTCCTCTGGCGATCACTCTCCTTAGTAGCACCACGTGCTCTTTTACTCCCTTTTTCATTATTCTTCTTATGCATATGCTTATTTTTCTTAAAAGTGGATTATCTTCCATGATTCACAAATTGGCGATCACGGTGGGACATCCACTATTTTTCTGTTGATTACCATCTCCTTTTGGCACCCACGTGTGCCCTTTCCTATTGGCACCCACGTGTGCCCTTTCCCCTTTGGCACCCACGTGTGCCCTTTCCCTTTGGTACCCACGGTACCCCTCCTTTGTGCCCCACGGGCACCCTCCACTGTGCACACTGCACATCCCCCGGGATCAGCCAGCTTGTGATTAATCTATTGCTGTTTTGAATTAACGCCTTTCACAAAGGCGCGCTTTTTATTTAACGCCTTCATCCAGGGCGTCTGCTAGCTGTTTAACGTCTTCTACGAAGGCGTCTTTCATCATATCTACTATTTTTATTATTCTGTCTGAGAATTTGCGCCCTCCTCTCGGGCGTCCTTTTATTTGGCAGCGCCTCGCACCAAGGCACGTTTTTCTTCGATCGTGCGCACCACTTATATTTGACGCCCTCTGTCAGAGGCGCCTTTATCACGTTTAGCGCCTCACACCAAGGCGCGTGTTGCACGGCCTGTGAGCCTCTCATAGTGATTCATGACAGCCACGATGTCGTCTCTTTTGTTGGTAGCGACTGCCTCCAGGTCGCCTCTTTCCTGTGTGTTTACAGAGCCTTACTATTTCTGTCTCTTCATGCTGGATTCATACTCACATTGATTATTTGATTATATTGCTGTGATTGGCTTATCTTATACTGCATTTTGTGGTATTTGGTTGAAAGACCTCCTCTCTCTACACTAGGATTCCACACACCTCTCTTGGAATCGGGACAACCCTCCATTGAGCATTCCGTCTCTTTGGACCGGAAATCCCTTTTCCAAGACCTCCGTAAGTCCCCGCACCCGTGGATTCCCTCACGGACGCTGGGCTGGTTGTGCCTTTTCTGAAATTAACGCATGTGAGAAGGTCGTCCTTTTTTAAATAACGCCCTTGTGTGGGCCGTCTTTTCAACAAAATTCAAAAAAAAAACAAAAAAAAATAAAAAAAATATTTTTCAAATTCACGTTGTCACCTAGGGCGTCTTTTGTTTAAATAAGGACCTAATATAAGGCGCGTCTTTTGAAAAATAAAAGAAAAAAAAATAAATATAAAAGGAAAAGAAAAGAAAAGAGGAAATGGGGTTTATTCTTCATGAGTGCGCTTGCATTATTGCATAGGGCATCTTGATTATTGTTTGCATACGTGTGCTTGCGTGTTGCATCTCCCTTTATCGGTCATTTCATTTGCCTTATTTGATTAAAGGCTTGGCCCCTTGACTCGCTATCCAGGTCAAAAGTAAAGGCACCCCTTGCTTATTGAGCAAGGGGCCAAGTCGAACAGATGAATTAACCTGTTTATTCAAGTATGAACCACAGCTGCAGGTACAGGGCAAAGTAAGGTAAAACAAAGAACGTGGAAAAGAAACAAAGTACACAACCACAAGTACACAACTACACAAGTGCTCAGGTAACAAAAAAATCTCAATCTCATATATATATACATCATGAATATCTGAGTACAGGTGTGAGGGTGGGGGAGTACAAGTAAGTCTCTCAGCTCTCGCCTCCACCCTCCTCTCTCCTACTCTCTACCTCGTCCTCGCCATCCCGAGGAGGCGCTGGTGGAGGGGGCATGGGCCCACGTGAAGAAGATGGAACTCGAACTTGGCCCCCTGCCTCGCTCCTCTCTCGAAGAGAGGAACCCGCCACGAAGGTAGAGCTGGTGAAGTTGTACCCTGCAGCTCGCGCTCGCTCCCGCCCACGCTGGAGACGCTCCTCTGACGCTCGTAGCCGCTCCTGGGTGACGGCCAGCTGCGTCCTCAGGTCCACCAGCTCACGCTCACGCACCGCCACCTGCTCCTGGTACCGGGCACGGTCCGTCTGCTGCTGCTCGTGGTGCCGGTCACGGTCCGCCAGGTGCTCCTCACACTCTCGAGCACGCTCCCTCCGCTCCAGCTCAAGAGCAACCCATAGCTCTGCCACGTCCTGAGGCAGCTCCTCCCGTCGCCTCAGGGACCGCTCCAGCTCTGTAATCCGCTGCTCGCGGACCGCCAACTCTGTCCCGGCCAGGGCAGCCTGGGTACGTGCCGCCTGTAACTATCTGGTCTGTAAACAGGTAAACAAATCATCAGTTTCGTTGTGCAATAATTCATGAAATAAGCAATACATGATGAAAAGTAACTCACTCACTTGGGCGGTCATCGCCTGCTGTCCCTCGCAGACGCAAGTGAGGGCGGCTCGAAGCTCCTCAGTCTAAAAAATGAATTTCATCAGTGCACAATGCAATATATAATCAATAATTGAATGAGGTTTGAGTTTTGGAATTTACCCGTGAGGCGAGGTTGCGCTCTGCAGCCTCGGCCCGTGTGACCGCTCCCGCTAGCTGCTCTGCTAGTGCGGTCACCTCTGCACTGGGTCCCCTCGAGCTGGAGGCCTCCCCTACATCTCTCTCTACGGCTCCCTGCTGGGCACGCTGCACTCATTAAAATCGTTAGTGGCTAATCATCAATAATTCAACAAAAATTCATTTGCATATAGAAATAATTTAAACACTCACCAGGGTCTTGAGGTCGGCCCGTGTGGTAGCTAGCTGGTCCTCTAGGCTATGTAGGTAGGCCTGTGCATCCATCGCCGCTATATCTCGTGCATCCTGCTTCCATTTCACATTAGTCGCATAATAGAAATACATAAGCATTTGCATTTAGTTTAGAAATAATTGCATTCATACATACCCCTAGGACCCTCATCTGGGGTCGGCCGGCGTATACCTCCCAGTAGCACCGGAGGTACTCGGAGCTGTCAGTCGCCCGCGAGGTGACTCGGGTCCCGCCTCGCCGCCAGTCGGCGTACTGGTCCTCGAACCGCACCCTCCAGTCGATCGCCTTCGTGCGACCGCGCGTCTTCTTCCCGATCCCTCGCGGCTCCCCGACCTCTATCCACTCCTGGTGTAGGCCCAGGGTCCTCATCACCAGTCTAAGCCGTAACAGCTCGATCTCGCTCAAGCAGTGAACCCAAAGCTCATGCTCAAAGCGAGGTCGCCCTGCTACGACCCATGGCTGGCCCTCGTCGGTCATCCCCTCGTAAGGCCTCTATCGCACCTGCATCCATGAACATGCATGTCATGTCATCATAATCATAATAAATTTAAATAAACATAAAAAAAATACATAACATTTATACCAGCGAGGGAGGGAAGTCTCGGAACTCTCTCCGTAGCACCCACAGCTCGTAGCCGAGTGGGGCACCGAAAACGACTGGCAGCCACTGTCGTGCTAGAGGGAAAGCCCCCTCACCTCCTGGCCGTGGGTCGGTGCGCCCCATCGGCATGTACAGATGGCTCCAAACCTGCATCCATGCATTGCATTAGTGAGGCATTCACATGCATAAAAGAAGAAAAAATAAAAAAAAGGAAAAAATATATAAGTGCATACCTGAAGAAAAGGTGAGAAGCCACTGACGGTCGTCTCTCATCCTGTACCCGTGGACAGGTTGGCTAGTAAGTGCGCCAGCAGCGCCGCTCCCCAGGTGTATCTGCCGACTCCCTCTAAGTCCTCGAGAATCCCTAGGAATCGGCAGTTGATGATGTCGCCCTTCGTGCCGAGCAATAGCCTCCCGAGCAGCAGCAGTAGAAACCTCCTCAAGTCCCGGTTTGCTCTCTCCCTGTCAGTCGGGTCCTGGCAATAGACTGCCCTAGCCCCATCAATCAACCTCTGAGAGAACTGCTCTAAGGACTCCCCTGACCTATGCCTAGCATCCCCTAAGCCCATCACTGTAGTCAGGTCGGTGCGGAAGATAGTCCTACACTCGCTAGGTGTCCCGTAGACCATCTCTAACCCTAGCAGTCTCTGGGCAAGCTCGGTATAGTCTGGTAAGGTGATCCCGCTCACTGCCTCACCATCTACCCTCAACCCTGTAATCCTAGCCACATCCTCCAGGGTAGGGACCATATGCCCCCAAGGCATCAGGAATGCCCAGCTAGTCCTATCCCATCTCTCCCTCAGAACCTGGATAAGCGGTAGGTCTGGTCTAACTGGCTCTATGCTAAGAAAGGCCCCAAACCCCATGGCATCTACCCTGGCTCTCTATAACTCAGGGAGGCCATAATATGCTGCCCGGACCATGACCCAGGAGATCCGTGTCCTCATCAACCCCTGCATGCATAAAGAAAGAAATTTTGGCTTAATTGTTCAATTATTCTGGTTGAAATTCACTTAATTGCCTTGGTTGAGATTTTGATGTTTGATTTAATTAACGACCATCCCCGAGGTCGTGGCTTGTTTAATTGGCGCCCCTAAGGAGGGCGTGGTTTCTAAGAGAGCTTTTAATTAACGACCTACCCTAGGTCGTTGTTTATCTAATAGACGCCCCTGTGGGGGGCGTGGTTTTGAGGTTAATTTCTAATTTCCTAAAGATTTTTTTTAATTGACGCCCGTACCAGGGTCGTCATTTGCTTAAGTAACGCCCCTGTGTAGGGCGTTTTTCTGTTAAAATGGGTTTTGGGTTTTAATAATTTATTCTAGAATTAATGAATTGACGACCGCTGGTTTGGTCGTTCTTTGTTGAATTGACGCCCCGGTGGGGGGGCGTTGTTTTCCAGGGTTTTCAAAAAATAAAGGACAGCATGCGAAACAATTCATGGAAAAAAATATATTTAAAAATAATTGGAAAGGAAATGCATGGAAATTAACAGCATGATTGATAACAAAATGATAATTTAAATGGACGACATGCTGCAGGGCATGTTTTCATGAGGATAATTATTTTTTCAGAAGATAATTGGAATTGACGACCCAGTGTCGGGCGTCTTATGCTTAAAATCATGACACCCATGAGGGCGTCTCTTTTCTGAGTTTCGAGCTTTATGACCCGAGGGCTATGGAAAATACAGAAAAATGAAAATAAAATTAAAATTAAAAAAATGGAAGAGAGGGGTTGGGGCTTACTTTGTGGTGTTTGGGTCCATCCCGTTGGGGACGATGTTGCCGGGGTCGCCGGAGCTGGCCGGGGCGAGGGGCGGCGGCCACCGTCGGTTGTTCTTCTTCTTCATCTCCTTCCCCTCCTGCTTGTTCTTCTTCTTCTGCTTCGCCATCATCTTCTTCTTCCTCATTTACTCTTCCTTCACCTTCGTCTTCTTCATTTCCCACGGCCTCGTCGCCGTGTTCTCCCTCGTCGCCGGCCATCGCCACCGGATCCTCCTCGACCGCCATGGGGGGAGCCTCCTAGGCGTGGACGTCTTCGCCCAAATCAACCACCTCGGGGGCGTTGACCCGTTGCCTCTTCAATCCACCGCCGGCCATGACTGGGGCTAGAATGAGAGAATGGAGAGAATGAGAGGGGGAGGGTTTTTTGGTTAGGGTTCGCAGAGGGTTGCAGAGAAGAGAGAAAGAGAGAAAGAGGACGAAGGAAGAAGAAGAAAGGAGGGAAAGAAAAGTTGAACGGTCAAAAAGAATTAACGACCTAAGGAAGGCCGTGTCTTATGGAATTGACGACTGAAATCATGGGCGTTTCCTGACAATGGACGACGCTGTCTGGGGCGTTAATTTCTTTTGCATGGGGAATGATAACCGTCGTCAGAAGCATTAAATGGAGATTGATTGATGCGATGGAAATAATCATTACTATTTTTGATTAACGTCTGAGTTGGAGGCGTTGTTTATATGAAACGTGGCTTTGCTAAAGGCGTTACTTTTGGAATTTCAACGAATATCTTTTGGGAATTTGAATAAATTAACGCCTTGTCTTAAGTCGTTATTCAGTTAACGCCCACAGGTGAAGGTGTCCATTATGAGAAATCAATCATTGAAGATGACGTATGCTGAGGCGTCATTTATGGAATTTACGACATTGGCTGAGTCGTTATTTGCAACAGAACCGCAGGTTATTGGAAGATTTGATCAGAATCATTGTGTTATGGCTCAATCAGAATATTATCATTGATTTATTGAAAGAAAAGATTACATTGCTTCAATGAGCCATTTTTGGGCCTCAGGATCCTTAAAGCAATTACATAAGACTTCCACTGTTCTCTGTCTTCTTCTAAGTTCTCCGCAGGTTGATGAGTCTTGCAGATTTTCCAGAGAGCTTGGATTGTTGTGCACTCTTCTCCATCTTCGTTGCTGCCGAGGTCCCGTGTCTTGATCGGAGGGAGATGAGATGGATCTTCAAACATTTGCCGTGGAAGCCCAAGTTGAGGAAGGCACCGATGTGAGTTATATAGCACAAATTCTGAGGCGCCTATGAGTCTAAGGTCCGTCCCGGGAGAGAATCTTGCACAGAGTTCTTGAGTCTTGAGTATTCCCGGGGCGCAAGTAAAAAGGTTCTTTGGCATTACCTTGAGATGTTCTCTCCATTCCACTCTCTTTTTGATTTGAGGTATCCGGTTCATCACTCTATTGCTTATTCCTAATAAGCCGGTCATGTAAGAGAGTGGGCTTTTTGAGAAGATTCTAGAAGGTTGTTGGGTCTCCTCACAGGGATCGAACTTGAAGTGGAGATCTATCCAACTTGAGAGTGCTAACATGCATCCATAGATGGGTCTTCCCATTGCCGCCGAGGTAAGCCCGCTATAGAGATAGGCTAGAATTGCCGCTCCCGCTCTCTCTCCTTCCCATAGGCTCACTATTGCGCTTAATTGGGATTCTTCCAAGAAGTCTTCCGTGGATGGAAATAGGATCACTCCTGCCAAGCACACCACGAAAGCCTTTGCCACCCGCTCTATCTCTTCGTCTTCTTTAGCTTGATCGGATCTCTTGTACACCCAAGAAGCAAGCTTTAAGAGAATGATTCCTTTTGAAGCTTTGATTTGGCTCACTAAGTTTGGGCTGGGAATTAAACTTGTTAGTAGCTCATGTGAGGAGATTCGTCTTGGCATGATGGCCATCTTTCCCTCTTCTCCTTGCTTCATCTTCTTTAGGCCCAAGAGCATCTCTAGTTCTTTTAACAGGATTGTGGCTTCAAAAGTCGAGAAAAGGAAGGTATGAGTGGAAGGGTGCCATATTTCAACTAAAGCTCCTATGGCAGCCCAATCAAGGTGAACTTGATCATAGTGTTTGGCATGAGTGATTAGGCCTAAAAGGTGCCATCTTGCTAAGTAGACCCTCATGTCTGAAGAGAATTTTGAAAGTAGAAGAGGCAACCACTTGACTTTTGTGAATCTTCTTGCACCCGGGATATTTGGATAATCCTGCGGAAGGCAGAAAAGGAAAAGACGGAGAAGCGGATGAGAATACATAACGAAGTAATGCAATAAGAAGGATGAAAAGGAACATAAAGCAAACTAACATACCTGGTTTGATGCAATTCTGTTGCTTATATGTCCGTTGATTTTTGAGAGTCTAGGAGTGGAGATCTTTGATCTCTTGATTGCCCTCTCCATCTTCTACGGTTATTTCAATAGCAGTCTGCAGGAAGAACTTGAACAGTAGCAGTACCTGTGAACAGACAGAAGTAGCAGAAGAAGAAGAAATTCGACGAGCTGTTTGGTTGATCTGAGGAAGATACTTCCTTTTTATAGAAGTTTGGAGAGTCTGATGCCTGTTCGAAGTTGGAAGATTGATTACAATTAGTACTGGGATCAAGCTTTTGATTCTTAGTCGGAAGCGGGGTGTTGCGAACTCCAGATGATTAACGTCCTTCGTCAGGGCGTCAATTGTGAAATTGACGACCTTACTCGGTCGTGTTTTATTTAGCGCCTTCCTGAGGGGCGTCTCTTTCTTGAACTTTCACCTCAATCAACGCCTGGATGAAGGGCGTGTTTTATCTTTAGATGCCCTGATGTCAGTCGTCTCTTATAAATTTGACGCCATGCACCGCAGTCATTATTTTATTGGCTTGAAAGTTTGGTTCTGTCGCGCCCCGACGCGGAATATCGGGACGTACATTGAGAAACGAGCTGGAAAGAGAGAGAACTAATCTAAATATATATAAATGCTAAGAAATGGAAATAACTTATTGACCATTAAACAAAACATAACTGGTACATAATCCTCAAATCAACTCAATACAACTGGGATAACAACTCTAAACCACAATAACATAACTGAAGCACAACACACTCTAAACACAACTAACTGATACACTCAAAATATCACTCCTGCCCTTCCCCATCGGTAAGCGCGTCACCTGAAAAGCCTGGAAAGGGGGGAAACAACAACTATGAGCAAACGCTCAGTAGGAAATAACAGATAGGTATAAGTGATTAGCAGTTTAATTACATTTTTAAAATATCATGCTACAAAGGATAATGCAATAAAAGAGTAATGATGATATAATGAAACAAAATTTAAAGATCTTGCAAGGTCAAGAAATATAAAGGAACAGAATGGTAATACTTAAGAGGAATAACAAAGACAAGAATTTACTACAGGAGGTAACGATAAAGAGTTGGCCATATCAAGATAATTCAAGTCATGTCAAGCACGTGTGTAGTTTCATTTCCACGTCCAAGTAACAGCAAGTAAGTAACAACAAGTAGAGTATAGAACAGTGAAGAGTGGAAAGTGAAAAGTAGTAGAGAGTAGTAGAGAATAGTAGAGAGTAGTGGCCAGTCCTAGATTTAACCCATGTCATAGTACTGGTGCCAAATGCCACACCTAGTCAATCACCTCCCCGGGGGTACACGTAGTGTTCGGGCGCTCCTCCCAGGACTAGACCGAGCCCTTAATTGTTTGCCAGACATTGATTTCTTGGGATCAAAGATCCCACGAATCTAGACTTCCACAATTTATGGCCAGAATTCCAAGGTTTGAACCATGTAGCAATAACAATTTCAAGTAGGAAGGAGATTCATTTCAGAATTTCAAGGTAAGCACAATCATCAAGAAGATTGAAAACCAAGTCACAATAAGAGTTAATCATGTTGCGCTACTGTAGTACAGCAGCTATCCAACAAGCTAATCAACATATTAATCCTAATTATCAAGTTAATATGTCAAAGATTATCCATTATCATTTGCATTGAGACAATTGCCAAAAGCTGATTCAAGATGATAAGGTAAAGGAACAAGCTTGTACAGGAAGGAAAAAGAATACATTAACAGAGATTTAATTACACCATTAACCACTATTTATGTGGGTTTCTATTTAACCAATGTATACATTGCAATTAAGATGATGAATGACATGCTTTTACATCGTGATAGAACATAGGAACCAATGCAGTTTGAAAATCATAAGGCTCATGATTAGGTCACTGGTTCTTCAAAAGTATAGTTTTCAATTGGTCTAAGTTCAATGGGTCGATCCCCTAATGATCCAGATCGATCCATGGGTCGTAAAACGATGAAAACCGGGCTTATGGTACATTGGTCGACCCCTGTAAAAATGGGGTCTAGCAGCTGAATGGGTCGACCCCTGGGGTCGACCCCAGCAAATTCTGAAGGATGGGTCGACCCCTGGGGTCGACCCCCTTGCAGGGAGTGGATGGGTCGACCCCTGGGGTCGACCCTCGGGCCTGCTGGGCTGCCCAGAAAATGGGTCGACCCCAGGGGTCGACCCCTGCAAGAACAGCAACGTGAGTTGCCTCCGGAAAACACATGAACTCATCCAAATGAGGTCCAATTGAGTTGAAATCAAAACCACATGATCTAGGAATCCTAATAGACATTCTAGGGTCATGATACATGAGTTTAGAAACATGAATTTTCACAGAAATCAATTAAATCTCAACTTATACATGATAAATACATGAAAACCCTAGTTCCTGACCTACTTCTACTAAATCATGCAATTCTCTCAACATAAGCAATGAATTTTGGGGCTTCTTACGTCAAAAGAAAGCTAACTCGATTATGAATCCAACCATGTATGATATGCTACATGAAGATCAGGTTACATGACTCAAAATTAGCCCGAAATCAAGATCTGACTTAAAGGAACACTATATGAATCATGTTCTAGACATGCTCTTACTTCGATGCAAAATACTCTCAACATGCTCAATACAAATTAGGGGTTTCTTCGTCAAATGAAAGCTAACAACATGCTGATTACATCATGTAAGTTAATTAGAGTTTGGTTGTTAGATCCTACCTCAAATCGGAGAAAGAATTCAAAACCCTAGAATGAAGAACAAGGTTGACAGCAGCTCACAAAAAGCTCGATATCTCCACGGATACCTAATGAAACATGGGGCTTTCAGTCCCATTGGATAGGTCTCGTCGAGAGGAACAATTTGCTTTACTTATGATCAAGTTTTGGTTGAGAAAACCTACCTCAAGTGAAGAAACAATGAAGGATAAAGGAAGTCGATGGCCTGCCGACCCACCTTCACAAATCGAGCAAGAACTCCTTGGATCGGACTCTTCTGCAGCTACCGTAGGTGCCAAATGAAACTAGAGTCGAAGAGCTATGTTTCTATAGGTCATGGGGCTTCTGGAGCCTTCGGAGTTGGGAGTATTCGACGCTGTAAGTTACGTGTTAGAAACGGCGCCGAAATCCTTGACTCGACCAAATCTATGTCGGCAGCACGTTTTAGGGCTAGGTTTACCTCAAATTGATTGAGGTAAATGTTCCTTACCTCGTGGCATTCCATTTTCCCTTGATTTCAGATCATTTGGTTGAGTAATAAGGTCGAATGTCACGTTTTAAGTTACAATTAGGTAAAGGGTAGGTGGAAGTCAAATTCAGGATTAATCCTCTAATTAGACAAGGTTACGCAATTAATTTGGGTCAAGTCCAGAAGACAAAATTGCTATAAAAATGATCTTTTACCTAATTACTATTTTTATAGATTTTTCTAAGGTAGTCGAATTTATAGGTTCTATTTTCTAATGAATTAAATATTAATATTTCGAAATTCAAACATTAATTCATTTTAATTCAATTTTTAATTAATAAAAGCTCAATAAAAATTAATAAATAATCGGGGTATTACACCCTCCCCTACTTAAAGAGTTTGGTCCTCCAAATTCACTGCACTATATACGGAAAGTAGGGAAAAGATAGATCACCTAGAATAGGTCGGGATACTGCTTCCGCATAGTATCTTCCGATTCCCAAGTAGCTTCTTCGGTTCCACGCCGACTCCACTGAATCTTGACCATCGGTATAGACCGATTCCGGAGTTGCTGCTGTTTCTGGTCTAGAATCTTGATAGGTCTTTCTTCATAAGTCAAATCTTCCTTTAACTCAAAATCCACATGTTAAATGATGTGAGTGGGATCGTACACATATTTCCGTAACATAGACACATGGAAAACATTATGTACGCTGGATAACTGAGGCGGCAATGCCAGTCTGTAAGCAACTTCTCCCACTCTATCTAGGATCTCGAATGGACCAATATACCTCGGACTCAGCTTGCCATGAATGCCAAATCTTCGAATCCCTCTCGAAGGAGAGACTTTCAGAAACACATGCTCGCCAACTTGAAATTCTAATGCTCTTCTCCTTGTGTCGGCATAACTCTTCTGTCTTGACTGAGCCACTTGTAACCGGTCTCGGATAACACGGATGATCTGTGATGACTCCGAAATAAGATCCGGTCCAAGCTATTGCTTCTCGCCCACCTCGTCCCAACACAACGGGGAACGACAGCTTCTTCCATACAAAGCTTCAAATGGAGCCATTTGTATGCTGGATTGGTAACTGTTGTTGTAGGCGAATTCAATCAATGCCAAGTGATTACTCCAACTGCCTCCGAAATCAATCATGCAAGCTCGCAGCATATCTTCCACTATCTGATTGGTTCTTTCAGTCTGTCCATCTGTCTGTGGATGAAAAGTAGTACTGAAATTCAGACGAGTACCCAAAGACTCTTGCAGTCCCTTCCAGAAATGCGAAGTAAATCTGGGGTCTCGATCAGACACAATGCTGACTGGAATACCATGGAGCCTTACCACTTCCTTCAAATATAAAGCAGCCAATACATCAACTGTCCATTTGGACTTAATGGGTAAGAAATGAGCCGATTTTGTCAAGTGATCGATAATTACCCATACCGCATCCATTCCACCACGAGTCCTAGGTAGACCCATAATGAAATCCATGCCAATGCTTTCCCACTTCCATTGGGGTATGTCGAGTGGTTTCAACTTTCCTGCCGGTCTGAAATGTTCAGCCTTAACTTGTTGACAAACCAGGCATCTACTCACGAAATCTGTAATTTCCCTTTTCATATTCGGCCACCAAAAGGACCTTTTCAAATCCTTGAACATTTTAGTGCCTCCAGGATGAATAGTATATTTGGATCTATGTGCTTCCTCCAGAATCTTGTTCTTTAACTCAGCTTCATCAGGTACACAAGTTCTACCCTGGAATAACAATCTTCCATCGTCAGCCACCATGAAGTCGGGTCTGCTGCTCAAACTTCCCTTGATCTCAACCAGCTCGGGATCATTATCTTGCAAGGATTTGATCTCCATCCATAATTCGGGCTTAAGTCGAATCTGTGCAATTATAACCCGATCATTATCAACATTTAGATCCAGGCTAGCTAACTATTCTAATAGCCTCCACTCTTGTAACATGAGACTTGATAATTTAGCCACAGGCTTCCGGCTTAATGCATCTGCCACCACATTGCCTTTACCGGGATGATATTCAATCGAGAAGTCGAAGTCCTTCAAGTACTCCAACCATCTTCTCTGTCTCATGTTAAGTTCTTTCTGAGAAAATAAATACTTCAAACTCTTATGATCTGAAAATACTGTGAATGTTTCTCCATACAAGTAATGCCTCCAAATTTTTAAGGTGAAAACAACTGCTGCAAGTTCCAAGTCATGAACAGGGTAGTTCTCTTCGTGCTTCTTCAGCTGCCTAGAAGAATAGGCAATCACCTTATCATGCTGCATGAGTACACAGCCTAAGCCAATACCAGAAGCATCGGTATAGACCACGAAACCACCGTCGCTAGAAGGTAAAGCCAATACGGGTGCAGTAGTGAGGCAATCCTTCAATGTTTGGAAGCTCTGCTGACATTCCTCGGACCATTCAAACTTGTTGTCTTTGCGGGTCAATCGAGTGAGAGGTACCGCAATCTTGGAGAAGTCTTGAATAAATCTCTGATAATAGCCTGCCAGGCCTAGGAAGCTTCTCACTTCGGTCACTGTAGTAGGCTGATCCCAGTTCCTTACTGCCTCCACTTTCGAAGGATCAACTAAAATACCTTCTTTGGTGATGATATGTCCTAAGAAGGACACTTCTTGCAGCCAGAAATCACATTTACTGAATTTGGAATATAGTTGATGATCTTTCAATATCTGCAATGCCATTCTCAAATGTTCGGCATGCTCTTCTTCAGTCTTGGAATAAATTAGTATGTCGTCAATGAATACCACGACCCATTGATCAAGATAAGGCCGGAATGCATTATTCATTAACTGCATGAAAGCTGCTGGTGCATTCGTTAGACCAAAAGGCATAACGATAAACTCAAAATGACCATACCTGCTGCGGAAAGCCGTTTTATAAATATCATCTTCCTTAATCCTCAGCTGATGATATCCAGATCGAAGATCGATCTTAGAGAAATAATGTGCTCCCGCTATCTGGTCGAATAATTCGTCAATCCTCGGCAATGGGTATTTATTCTTGATAGTTAGCTGGTTCAGTTGCCGATAATCGATGCATAATCTCATCGAACCATCCTTTTTCCTGACGAATAATACAGGAGCTCCCCAAGGTGAAGTACTCGGACGAATAAAGCCCTTCTCGAGCAATTCCATCAGCTGTTGCTTTAATTCCCTTAGCTCCGCAGGGGACATACGGTAAGGAGCTCTAGAAATAGGGGACGCGTGAGGAACAATATCAATGGAGAAGATAACTTCCCGCTCAGGCGGAAGTCCTGGTAGTTCCTCTGGAAAGACATCCGGAAAATCTTGGACAATAGGAATGTCCTTGATCTCAATTGGCTGCTCAGGGGTTGCACAAACAAAGGCTAGAAAAGCCTCACATCCACGTCTCATCAGCTTATCGGCTCGAAGAGAAGAGATGAGCGATACGGGGTTATGGTGCTTGATTCCCGTAAAAGATAAACCAGAATGTCCAGTAAAAGTCACTGAGCTAGAACTGCAGTGAACACTGGCCTCATACTTGGCCAACCAATCTGCTCCAAGGATTACATCATAATCCTTCATATCCATGCAAACTAAGTCGGCTGGAAAGTTCCATTCATCAAAAATAACCTTACTAGAAGGATAGTAATATTGAATAGCCGCTCCAGAACCAATAGGAGTTGATATAACCAATGGAGAATTCATCATAATAGGTTCGACAGATAACGACTTCGCAAATTTCTGAGAAATAAAAGAATGCGTTGCACCAGTATCAAAGAGAACAAATGCGGGCTTGTCGATTATAGTAAGGGTACCTTCGACGAGTCCGCCATCATCAGAAATCCCAGTTTCATCCGTATGTAAAGCTTGGAGCCTTCCTTGCGGCTTCTTGATAACTTGAGGTTTTGCCGGTGTAGCTTGTTCCGAAAGAAGAGGGCAGTCAGGGATACGGTGTTCCCTACTCCCACATCGTAAACACGCACCTAGCTTGCGCCAGCATTCCTCCATCTTGTGACCTGGATGATCACAATACTTGCACTTGCCCTTGAATGGAACAATAGGGCCGGGTTTCTTCTCTTCATTTCTTGGCATCTTGCCTTTCCACGTTCCCGATCCGATCCACGAACTAGACCCACTCATGGGCCTCTTTTTGCTAGTGCCAAATCCGGGTCTAGGAGTTGGTTGTTCCTTCTTCATGCCTTGCCCACGGATCCTCTCCGTCATTTCTAAGGTATCTTCTAGAACTTGTGCCTTTCTCACCATCTCAGAATAAGTAGAGATCTCCATCGGCGCCAGTTGATTGATGTAGTGAAGCTTCAACCCGTTGAGAAATCGCTTAGCTTTCATCTTTTCTGTGGAGATAAGGTGAGTAGCATAGCGCGAAAGCCGAGAGAAAATATCTCGATGCATTTCTCTCTCCTTTGGTTTTCCCCCCTCCCGTCCCTCTCCTGCGCGACCCATCTCCCCCCCTGCGGTCTGCCTTTCCCTGTGGCTGCCTGAGTCCAACGATGGCCGGCGGTGGGGGGGGAGGCCCTGTGCCTCCCCCTCCCCTCTTTGGCCTTCCCCTGCCTCGTTTGGCCTCTTCTGGCGGTGGTCACGGTGTTCCCGCTGCCTTGCTGCCACCCACTGTAGCGGCAGTTTGCTGTTCGGGCGTGGATGCTACCCCTCCGTCAGCGGTCGTCGGTGGTGGGGCTGTGCTGCCTCTCCCTGCCGCGCTCGGCCGCCTCGGGTGCCAGCCGTCCAACGTCTCCCCTTCGTCCTCGTCTGCTGTAGGTTTGCCCATCTCTGTGAGCTCCTACGTTGTGGTGGAAGGCCCGGACGCAGGAGGCTTGGGCTACACTGTTCTTAATGGCGTTTCCACTATCGGCATCCCTTCATCTCCGACTGGCATCCAAGGCTCTTCCTCCACCTCCGGCCACTGTGCTCGTCCCCCGGCCTTCTCTCCCTTGGCCGACGGCGTCTCCAGCGGTTCCCGGTTTGCTCCGCCACCATCTAGCACGTTACCTCTCCTGGCTTCTCCTCAACCGTCGATCGTCCAACAGCTCTCCACGCTATCATCGCCATCTCGACACGTCCCCCTATTGTGATGGGGACATCACCTCCCATGCCCACCCTCACAGCTCGTCTCCTCACCTCGGTTGCATCCGGCATGGTTTAGTCATTTAATTTTGAGTCCTATGTAATTTTACTTGAGTCATTTGATGTAATTTGCATTTTATTTGAGTCATATCCCTAGGTCTTGCATTTATTTTCCTATGTTTGAGTGTCATTAGAGTGTGTAATGTGCTAATTTGGCTCATTTCTTTGGGCTTGGCCCAATGAGCTCCCCTACCCCTTCGGTTATTTGTCAATGAGTCTTTTGTCAGGGTCTTATTATAAAATGTGGGTTTCCTATATATAGGGCCCCATTTCCTTCATTTGGAGGTAATGAATGAGTCAATGAAAAATGCCATTTGAGTATCCAAAGTTTAGTTTAGTGGAGTGATTCCAACATTTTTTGGGTGAGAAACCCTAGGGGAGAGATTCCCCACCCTTCCCTCTCCTAATCCCTCTTTTTCACTCCACTTTCTCTCTCCTCAACACCCAATTTCGAATTTTCTTCTCTCTCCTCCTTTCCCAACCACCTCAACCCCCACCTACCATCATTAAAGCCCTCCACTTCCCCATGGCCTCCATTACTCCACCCCCCTAGTCCCAAGGAGATCCCTCACCATTCCAACACCATCCTCCACATTCCAACACCACTTTCCCCATTCCAACACAATCAACCCCTTCCCCACACAACCCCACAACTTCCAAAGCATATTTGAATTTGAAATCCACCCTTCCCTCCACTCACTTGTGCCCCCCCTCACCTTCTCCTCTCACCCACCTTCCCAAATTCGTAGCTCCTCCTCCCACCACCTGTTAGACCCCCTTCCAGACCCCATTCTTCCCTTCCCCCACCTTAGAACACCCCCTCCTAGACCCCCTCACAGCCCGGGCTTTCCCCACACTCATCCACCCCCATTTCCCCTCCCATATACCCCATTCCCCCCCCCATCATCATCAACCTACAGCTCTCAACTGAAGATCTATAGCAGACCAGCAACTTGCAGCGGCCACCACGACCTCCTCCGGATGAGTTTGAAGACCCAAGAGCCATCGTCGGAAGCGTCTGCCAGTCGCCTTCGCAACCGAAGTGGTTTCGTCTTCTTCGATCTCCGAGTCGTCCAGGAGGTCCATTCTCCCACAGCTGCGCGGTTCTGCCTCGGCTGAGGACCTGAGCCAGATTAGAAGCTCTGCCACGACAAACTCCGAAGGAATCAGTCCTCAAGTTCTTCTTCAAAGCTCTTCATCGGCCTGTCTACTTTCAGAATCAAGAAGCGTAAGCCCATTCAGCATCCGGGAACAGAAGTTACCAATTTTCTTCCACGGTCGCGCGGCTCTGCCTTCCCCAGTCTGCATTGACACCTCCTCACTCTTTTGGCTCCACAGATCGTCTCCGTTTTCTTCTGGCATCCCCGTTTCTTTTGCTGCAAAGAGGACTCACCCACGGTTCTAACGGCGCTGACGGCATCAAATTTGGAGTTCGGGAGCGGCCAGGACAGCCTCTGCATCCTACTGTTGGTGACCTGCCCCTGCTAGTCCAAGGAACAGAGGCCTTGTTCAAGCTCCTGCCCCGACCTGCAGCGACTCCAGAAGAATTTACAAAAATTCTGAGGCATTCCCCTTCCTGTTATGAAGATTTCTCCGCTGGTCTCGCCATCAGTGAAATTACTGAGCAAGATCTACAACAGCAACACCGACCCTCTGTCCTGGTTCACAGATAGCAGGCAGATTCGGCGTCCACCCTTGTTCCTCGTTCTTTGCTTTGGTTTCCCCACCCCGCTTGGCCGGCTGAAGGCCCCTCCCTGCGTGGAGGTAGTATTGATGTAATATCATTAACCCCCACCCCAAGTTCCCCCTCCTGCGAGAGGTGTAGTGGTGTAATTTGTTTGGGCAGGTCAAGCGACACCGCCGCGGCGTGTGCGGATCCACTCGCCTCCCCGCTCGCCCTCGTCTCCGACCGGGACCGGTTTCTTCAAACCGGTCGAGTAAGTGCTCAAACCTTCACTCCACTTAGTGCTTGTCTTTCAATATTAGTTCTAATTCCGCTGGTTATGCGAGTGAGAGCCCGATCCTCAAGCCCCATTGCCTTGAGTGATCACCGTGGGAAGAGTGCAACCGGTGCCTTCGGCACTTCGTCGGCCCCGTTGAATTGGGCTTCCAAATCTATTGGGAATCAAATCTTGGCCTTGCTAGCCCTCTACCAGTAAGGGCCCAACCCCTCAACCTCACCTTGGTATTGCCAAGTTACCCCGGGCTTGGGTGAGCGACGAGAGAGCGGCGGCCCAAATTGGCCCATTTAGATTGCGATTGTGCTTGCTTGCATTAGGTCCGAGGTTGTGTCACATCAAGTGGTATCAGAGCAAGTCTTTGATTTGTTCTCACAAGTCAAGTCCATGGGCACGCTTGCATTAGAGTTCTCATTGGATCGTTCTATGCATTATCCACCTCCCATTGTCATTGAGTCTACCGACCAAAAGGCCCCAATTCCTATCATATCCCAAGCATACCTACCTAATGGGAGCCCCACAGAAATTGACTTCATCGACATGGAAGAAGATAATTGGGTATCCCCCGAAATTGTAGCCACCCTCTCTACGACTGGACAAATTGTACACAACGGAGACCTAGTCTTCGTTGAATTCCATAAAGGGTTCGGGAAGACTAAGTATTTGGATGGGGCTTGGTGTCAAAAGGGAACATTGGCGGGTCCATGTATAATCCTAGGTAAGAAATGGTTAGATGAAAGGAATGCCGACATCGACCCAACACGTCGGACTTGCCTAGTGCATCCGCCACACCTTTCGGGAACCTTTAAATTCAACAACCTTTTATTCTCCCACCCGCGGGAATCCCACCCTTGTTCACCACCCCGGGTGCACCATACTCTGGCCATCATCACCCCACCATCAAAGAACCATCTCACTCCATTAGTTTTGGAAGAAGTAGTCCACCCGCTTTGCCACATGAAGACAAATATCCCTCGGGAACCTATCCCCTCCATAGAGAGCTCCCATGTCCCAATTGAAGAGGAAGCCTCGCACAAGGATCTTCACCCTACACCACCCCCTCTAGATAAGGCTGAATTCATCTTAGAAGAGTCCCTTGTTAGGTGGCTAAGGGAGAGCTTAATTAGAGAGACCTCGACCCATGTTTGCCCTCCCATAGAACAAAATTTTTCCCTAGTGCCCCTCTTCTCCTATCACACCACAATCCAAACATCCTATCAAGTGGAGACCTTAGAGGATTTTCTTAGGGACTTAGCATGGCAAATTGAGTTCACTAGCATGTTGACCCCTATGGCCGAACAACCTAGGAGCCTTAGCCTCCTACACCTATGCATAGGGTCCATCACCTCGGTTTGCACCAATGGTTGCTACACTAGCGACCTCCTTCTATTCCTCCCTACACCGGATGAGCCCAACCTTCTCCTCGATTTAGAGCTTCTTATCTCGGGTAGAAAGCCAAGCCCTCCACTCATGGCCGACCCACTTGTCAAGAACATTGGCCCAACTATCATAGGGAAGGATGACTTAGCACCTTTTAAGGATCTTGAGGACATGGAGTTCCTCCCCCTAAGTGACCTATTTTATGATCCATATGATCCCTTCCAATGGGAGTCAAGGGACTCATATGACCCAACCATCTTACCAACCACCCACCATTTCCTACCCTCACCCACCATATTGGGCCAAACCCACCTCATCCATGACCCGGGTTGCACCTTGGGAGCCATAACCTTGGACCATATATCCCTAGGTAATAAGGTGGTGCCCCACCCCATGATGACCACCTTCTTAGATCCATTCGATCCTTTCCAATGGGAGTTCAAGGGTTGTCCCACACCTATACACATGGAAGTCACTTTTGGGAAAATTATGCATGTGTCTAGGCTTTCCACCCCCTTTGGTATGAACACTATGTTGGGTCCATTCATTCATATCACCCACATGTCTAGTAGAAGGCATGAGTGGGCCACATTCGGATGTCATGGTCCTCCTTCATTCATCATGGATCGTAAGCATGTCAAAAGCATCTACGGATGTCCGGGCCTCCCCACATTCATCACCACTTTGCATGATAGGTTCACCTACGGGTGCCCCGGCCCACCCAGGTCCACCAAAGTCTACATGACAACATTGCATGATAAGTCCACATATGATTACCCCGGTCCTCCAAAATCCATCAAAGTCTTCTTGGTATCAAAGCATGATCGGTCTACTTTTGGTTGCCCAGGTCCACCCATCACCCCTAGAATGTCAACATTCACAAAATTGCATGAAAGCCTTTGCAAGCACATAAGCAAAAAGAATGAGACTTATAAGAGGCGGGCCGACTCTCATCGGCGTCACCAAGACTTCCATGAGGGTAACTTTGTGATGGTAAGGACTGAGAGGTTCTCCCCAGGAGCCATCTCCAAATTGAGGCCACGTGGGGCTGGTCCCTTCCAGGTCCTGAGGCGCATTGGTGCAAATGCCTATGAGTTAGATCTCCCCGAGGAGTATGGAATAAGTCCCACATTCAATGTTTCCGACCTAGTGTCATATAAGGGACCCACGGTGGTACCTAGTGAGGAGATTGAGCCTACGTCTTCCCTTGAGAGAGCACCCACCCGTGAGGAGAGACCACCAGCCAAGAGAGCCCAGCGTGAACAAATTGAACAAATATTGGATGAACAAGTCACTACCACTCGGAGCAAGGTATACGAGCGCTATCTCGGCAGGTGGATGGATCGGTCTCGTTCGGAAGGCTTGAGGGCAGTACCACTTCTACACCCTCCAAGGAGGGAAGGACACTTACTCGACAGAGTCGAGTTCTCCGCACCCCGGGAGTATGATGGGGACATCACCTCCCATGCCCACCCTCACAGCTCGTCTCCTCGCCCCGGTTGCATCCGGCATGGTTTAGTCATTTAATTTTGAGTCCTATGTAATTTTACTTGAGTCATTTGATGTAATTTGCATTTTATTTGAGTCATGTCCCTAGGTCTTGCATTTATTTTCCTATGTTTGAGTGTCATTAGAGTGTGTAATGTGCTAATTGGGCCCATTTCTTCGGGCTTGGCCCAATGAGCTCCCCTACCCCTTCGGTTATTTGTCAATGAGTCTTTTGTCAGGGTCTTATTGTAAAATGTGGGTTTCCTATATATAGGGCCCCATTTCCTTCATTTGGAGGTAATGAATGAGTCAATGAAAAATGCCATTTGAGTATCCAAAGCTTAGTTTAGTGGAGTGATTCCAACATTTTTTGGGTGAGAAACCCTAGGGGAGAGATTCCCCACCCTTCCCTCTCCTAATCCCTCTTTTTCACTCCACTTTCTCTCTCCTCAACACCCAATTTCGAATTTTCTTCTCTCTCCTCCTTTCCCAACCACCTCAACCCCCACCTACCATCATTAAAGCCCTCCACTTCCCCATGGCCTCCATTACTCCACCCCCCTAGTCCCAAGGAGATCCCTCACCATTCCAACACCATCCTCCACATTCCAACACCACTTTCCCCATTCCAACACAATCAACCCATTCCCCACACAACCCCACAACTTCCAAAGCATATTTGAATTTGAAATCCACCCTTCCCTCCACTCACTTGTGCCCCCCCTCACCTTCTCCTCTCACCCACCTTCCCAAATTCGTAGCTCCTCCTCCCACCACCTGTTAGACCCCCTTTCAGACCCCATTCTTCCCTTCCCCCACCTTAGAACACCCCCTCCTAGACCCCCTCACGGCCCGGGCTTTCCCCACACTCATCCACCCCCATTTCCCCTCCCATATACCCCATTCCCCCCCATCATCATCAACCTACAGCTCTCAACTGAAGATCTATAGCAGACCAATAACTTGCAGTGGCCACCACGACCTCCTCCGGATGAGTTTGAAGACCCAAGAGCCATCGTCGGAAGCGTCTGCCAGTCGCCTTCGCAACCGAAGTGGTTTCGTCTTCTTCCGATCTCCGAGTCGTCCAGGAGGTCCATTCTCCCACAGCTGCGCGGTTCTGCCTCGGCTGAGGACCTGAGCCAGATTAGAAGCTCTGCCACGACAAACTCCGAAGGAATCAGTCCTCAAGTTCTTCTTCAAAGTTCTTCAACGGCCTGTCTACTTTCAGAATCAAGAAGCGGAAGCCCATTCAGCATCCGGAAACAGAAGTTACCAATTTTCTTCCACGGTCGCGCGGCTCTACCTTCCCCAGTCTGCATCGACACCTCCTCACTCTTCTGGATCCACAGATCGTCTCCGTTTTCTTCTGGCGTCCCCGTTTCTTTTTCTGCAAAGAGGACTCACCCACGGTTCTAACGGCGCTGACGGCATCAAATTTGGAGTTCGGGAGCGGCCAGGACAGCCTCTGCATCCTACTGTTGGTGACCTGCCCCTGCTAGTCCGAGAAACAGAGGTCCTGTTCAAGCTCCTGCCCCGACCTGCAGCGACTCCAGAAGAATTTACAAAAATTCTGAGGCATTCCCCTTCCTGTTATGAAGATTTCTCCACTGGTCTCGCCATCAGAGAAATTACTGAGCAAGATCTACAACAGAAACACCGACCCTCTGTCCTGGTTCACAGACAGCAGGCAGATTCGGCGTCCACCCTTGTTCCTCGTTCTTTGCTTTGGTTTCCCCACCCCGCTTGGCCGGCTGAAGGCCCCTCCCTGCGTGGAGGTAGTATTGATGTAATATCATTAACCCCCACCCCAAGTTCCCCCTCCTGCGAGAGGTGTAGTGGTGTAATTTGTTTGGGCAGGTCAAGCGACACCGCCGCGGCGTGTGCGGATCCACTCGCCTCCCCGCTCGCCCTCGTCTCCGACCGGGACCGGTTTCTTCAAACCGGTCGAGTAAGTGCTCAAACCTTCACTCCACTTAGTGCTTGTCTTTCAATATTAGTTCTAATTCCGCTGGTTATGCGAGTGAGAGCCCGATCCTCAAGCCCCATTGCCTTGAGTGATCACCGTGGGAAGAGTGCAACCGGTGCCTTCGGCACTTCGTCGGCCCCGTTGAATTGGGCTTCCAAATCCATTGGGAATCAAATCTTGGCCTTGCTGGCCCTCTACCAGTAAGGGCCCAACCCCTCAACCTCACCTTGGCATTGCCAAGTTACCCCGGGCTTGGGTGAGCGACGAGAGAGCGGCGGCCCAAATTGGCCCATTTAGATTGCGATTGTGCTTGCTTGCATTAGGTCCGAGGTTGTGTCACATCATATTGTCAACTTCTCCCCCCCCCATTGACCATTTCACTTGATCGGACCTTGGGCGAAAATGATGCTCTGTTTTCGCCTCAAGGCCCCCTTCCTCCCAGCGTCGCCCTCGTCGGCTTCCAGCCACCACAGCTTTCGACCTGCTCTTCATCCTCGGCCTCCACCGCTTCCTGTCTTGGCGTCCTTGGCCCTGGTGGGGTCTCGATCGTGACCTCCTCCGCGCGCTCCCCTGCTCCAGCTTGCTATCCCCCACCTCCTGCCGAGGTTGCTTGTGGCCCTTCCACGGTGCCCTCATCCCTCGGTTTGGCGCCTCTCGGTGATGCCCTGCTCTCTGCTCCCCCGGCGGGAGCTCTGTCACCCGTGCCTGCTAGTGGCGCCGCCGCTTCCGGACTGGTCCACGGCAATGCAGGTCGCCACTCGAGAGGTCCCGGCCGCGCCCCCCGCCCTCTGCCCAGCGGGGGTGCCCGTCCAGGTGCTCTCTCGATGGCGTCTCCGGCTGGTGCTCTGCTGCCTGCAACATCCCCGTGGTCGGGACCTGCCCGCCCCCCTGTGCCTGGGGGGGCTGCCTCTTCGTTGCTTGCTGTGGAGCAGGCGGGGACTCCTCACGCGCCCTCTACTGCTCCATCCTTCGCACACGTGTTACTGCAGTCCTTAGCCCCTCCGGCTTTGCCGTTGTCTGTTCATGCTCCTGCATTCACCGACAGTGGGGAACCTGCAGCCTTCTTTTCCATGGAGGAGATCTCCACGTCTTGCAGCACGCTGGAGTTCGCCATTATCGCACGGACGCCTCAGGGTCGACCTCCATTTCAAGAAATTAGAGCACATTTCGCTCAACGGTTCCATTTCTCACAAGACTTCCTGATTAGCTCCATGGATCGGCGCCATCTTCTTCTCTGCTTCCACAACAAGGAGGATTTTCTCCAGGTGCTCCTCAAAGAGTCCCTTCTTGTTAAAGGCCAGCCTTTCTCCTTCTTCAAATGGTCTCTGAGCTTCTCTGCCGATGAAGATTCTCCCTACGTCCCAGTTTGGATTGAGATGCCAGGCCTCCCGGCTAATTTTTTCAATGAAGCCATGCTGCTCTCCATTGCTGGAGCCCTTGGAGCTCCTCTTAAAGTGGACCGCAACACTCTTTGCTGCACCAGGTCGCACGCGGCCAGGGTCTGCGTGCTGTTTGACATCTCTCAGAAGCCTCCCCCCCGGGCATGGATCGGTTATGGTGGCAGCGGCTTCTGGCAGGCTCTGGAGTACCCTAACCTCCCCCTGTTCTGCTCCAACTGCAAGCGTCTTGGCCACCACTCACTTCTTTGTCAGAAGCCACCTGCTGGGCCGTTCGAGGCCGCGCACCCCCTGCCCTCCCGCCGTGCTGCTAAAGCCCCTGCTAAGTTCCACAAGGCTGCTGCTTCATATCCTGGAGGTTCTTCGCACGCTGCTTGCTCCCTCGCGGCATGTCAGCCCCTTGCGTTCACCCAGCTTGCATATGCCGCTGCCGGTCCCCCTTCGCCAGGGGCCTCTCTGCCTCTGGAAGCTGGCGTCTCGGGCCTTTCTGCTGGCCAGGTGGACATCTTAGCAGATCAGGCTAGCCCCGCGGCTTTGCCTCCTGCTACCTTTCCTTCTCTCGACAGTGGCCCCCAGCTCTTACTGGCCGCTGCATCCCCGAGCTTGGCGGTTGCCTCCCTCCAGCCGGCCTTGTGTGCCCTGCCCTCTGCTCCCCTTCTGTCGGAGCCCACACCGAAGCTGGCCACGGTTCGCTCAACCGGTCTGCAGGCTACTGGTGGGAGCCCCCCTGCTACCTCTCCTCTGTTCCCTCCTCCTCCAACTTCGTATGTTGCTGCTCAGGAGGAGCTTCAGGCTTTCGCTGCCGCACCCGTGGACCCCGTTGCCCATGGTGCTTCCCCTGATGAGATGGTCAAGCTGCTTCCTACCTTTGCTCCTCAACCTGCTGTGGAAGCGCATTCGCCCCCCTCTGCTGCGGACCAGCCTCCCCTGCACTTTGCTCCCACTATTGGAGGGCCCGCGCCATGCTCTGCTCTGCTCCTGGTGTCTCCAACCGTGGGTGTCGACACCCACCCCATGGGTGTCGACATCCCTTCTGATGGCTACCCCCCGCGGGCACCCCCTCCTCTCCACGTTCAGCAGGCCCATGGGGGGCCTTGCGCCTCTGTGGGCTCCCGCGAGCGGCCCGTCTTCCCTGCTGTGGCCGGTCCCCATGGGGGACACTTCAGCTGCCCCACGGGTGGCCCCCTTACTTCTTCTGGAGGGACCCCTGGGGTCGTCGCCCTTGCTGCTGCTGCCCCCTCTTCATCACATCAGCTGGTGCCGCTTCCCTCCCTCCCTGCAGTGGGCATCCCCCCTCCGTCCGCGGCTGGCCACGGCATCCCACTCCGGCGCCCTACTGTGTCCTCTTCAGTCCCTCCTGCTGGACGGGTATGCTCCTCGCTGGTCCTTGGACCCCAGGCTCCGGATGCTCGACCGCTTGGCATCCCTCCTGTTGGCCTTAATGCCGTTGCGGCCTCTTGGTCGCCAGGGGCACAGCCCTCTTCTCACTCGGCGGCCGTTCAAGATCCCCCGCCATCCTCCGCTTCTCCGACGGCTGCCCCTCGCCTCTCCTTCGCCCAAGCTTTGAAGAAGAAGATCAATCGGGCCCCGCCCGGGCCGCTCGTCGACTCTGCCCCGCCTCCTGCTCCGGTGCACCCCGTGGGTGTTGTGCCACCCTCAGATCTTTGCTTGCCCATCAACTTCCCTCAGCTTGTCCCTCTCCATATCCCTGGGCTTGAGCCTGACTCGGGGTTCCGTGACCTTACGGCGGCTCATACAGCCTTTGTGGGCACCGCTGGCTTGGACCGCTCTCGGCCGCCCTCGAGGTCGGATGGCAAAGCCCCTCGGCGTTCTTTCCGGCGCTCCAACTCCACTTCCTCCTCGCGTGATCGTCAGTGCATGTTTGAGGACGCTGCTCTTCCTCCCCGTCGTTCTCTTCGGATCCAGTCTTCTACGATGGCGCCCCCGCCGCCGGCCGTCCCTTCCTTCACGGAGGTGCCCGATACCGACGGTTCGGAGGTTGATCCTCTTGATTGGCCTTCCTCTTCGGGTCGTCAGCGCGGTGTCCGTTCTGTGTTCTCCTCCGACTCTGAAGGGGTCTTCGACGAAGACTCCTATTTGTAGGGGCTATGTTTCTTCTGTGGGTCCTTGGGCTTTTGTTTCTGCCCGTGCTTGGGTCCTCTTGGTTTTCCTTTTATGCTTCCTTCGGCCTTTGGCCTTGTTCGCCTCCTGCCCCTCTTCGGGCGTTCCCCCTCCCCTCTTTCTGTACCCCTTTCTTTTACTGCTTTCTTATATATGAAAATCGCTTGCCTGGTGGCCGGGATAGTGTTTTCATCTTCTTTCGCAATGAAGAGATGAACCCCCTCTCCCGTCTCCCCCCTTGCAAGTATCAACTTTAGTTAAAAAAAAAAAAGCCGAGAGAACTGTGCTTCATATTCGGCCACCGATAAGCTTCGCTGCTTTAGAGCCGCGAACTCCGCCGCCTTCTTCTCTTGTACACGATCGGAAAAATATTTGTCGTTGAAGAATTCCTCGAACTCTTCCCATGCGACTTGTTGATCGCCTAGAGTTGCCTTGACGGAATCCCACCAAGTACGCGCGTCCCGCTCCAATTGGAAGGTAGAAAGAAGGACACGCTCTTGGTCGGTGTATTGCATGACTTCAAAAATTCTCCCCATTTCGTGGAGCCAATGCTCGGCCTCATTGGGGTTAGTCGAACCAGCAAATATCGGCGGGTTCATTCCTCGAAAGTTCCGATATAAGTCACCGGTGCCATGACCCGCTGCTCCAGCTTGAGCTACCTGATGTAACGCCTGAGTCAGGCCTAGAACCGTGCGCTGCAGGTTCCTCCATTCAGCACGATCGGCTGCCATCTACACGAGAAATAGATTACTTAGGTCCAATAAAATAGATAATAACACGATTAAGGAATGAACTTAACCCAAGTTTCTACCCAATCTCACCAGGTCAGGTTCTAGACTTTAACAAGGTTAGAGGTCTAACGCACCTAAACACGACCAAAAACTCGGTACCTGGCGGAGCTAATCGGTCCGAAGACCACTCGCGCAAGTATGCGACCTTCCCGATAGGCGTAGCCTAACGTTCGGACAACACCTTTTGATATACCGATTATTGGGATGCAATGCAAGAAAACCTAAACTTAGGGAACCTAGGAATATGAAACCTAGGGCTCTGATACCAACTAAACTGTCGCGCCCCGACGCGGAATATCGGGACGTACAGTTAGAAACAAGCTGGAAAGAGAGAGAACTAATCTAAATATATACAAATGCTAAGAAATGGAAATAACTTATTGACCATTAAACAAAACATAACTGGTACATAATCCTCAAATCAACTCAATACAACTGGGATAACAACTCTAAACCACAATAACATAACTGAAGCACAACACACTCTAAACACAACTAACTGATACACTCAAAATATCACTCCTGCCCTTCCCCATCGGTAAGCGCGTCACCTGAAAAGCCTGGAAAGGGGGGAAACAATAACTATGAGCTAACGCTTAGTAGGAAATAACAGATAGGTATAAGTGATTAGCAGTTTAATTACATTTTTAAAATATCATGCTACAAAGGATAATGCAATAAAAGAGTAATGATGATATAATAAAATAAAATTTAAAGATCTTGCAAGGTCAAGAAATATAAAGGAACAGAATGGTAATACTTAAGAGGAATAACAAAGACAAGAATTTACTACAGGAGATAACGATAAAGAGTTGGCCATATCAAGATAATTCAAGTCATGTCAAGCACGTGTGTAGTTTCATTTCCACGTCCAAGTAACAGCAAGTAAGTAACAACAAGTAGAGTATAGAACAGTGAAGAGTGGAAAGTGAAAAGTAGTAGAGAGTAGTAGAGAGTAGTGGCCAGTCCTAGATTTAACCCATGTCATAGTACTGGTGCCAAATGCCACACCTAGTCAATCACCTCCCCGGGGGTACACGTAGTGTTCGGGCGCTCCTCCCAGGACTAGACCGAGCCCTTAATTGCTTGCCAGGCATTGATTTCTTTGGATCAAAGATCCCACGAATCTAGACTTCCATAATTTATGGTCAGAATTCTAAGGTTTGAACCATGTAGCAATAACAATTTCAAGTAGGAAGGAGATTCATTTCAGAATTTCAAGGTAAGCACAATCATCAAGAAGATTGAAAACCAAGTCACAATAAGAGTTAATCATGCTGCGCTACTGTAGTACAGCAGCTATCCAACAAGCTAATCAACATATTAATCCTAATTATCAAGTTAATATGTCAAAGATTATCCATTATCATTTGCATTGAGACAATTGCCAAAAGCTGATTCAAGATGATAAGGTAAAGGAACAAGCTTGTACAGGAAGGAAAAAGAATGCATTAACAGAGATTTAATTACACCATTAACCACTAATTATGTGGGTTTCTATTTAACCAATGTATACATTGCAATTAAGATGATGAATGACATGCTTTTACATCGTGATAGAACATAGGAACCAATGCAGTTTGAAAATCATAAGGCTCATGATTAGGTCACTGGTTCTTCAAAAGTATAGTTTTCAATTGGTCTAAGTTCAATGGGTCGATCCCCTAATGATCCGGATCGATCCACGGGTCACAAAATGATGAAAACCGGGCTTCTGGTACATGGGTTGACCCCTGTAAAAATGGGGTCTGGCAGCTGAATGGGTCGACCCCTGGGGTCGACCCCAGCAAATTCTGAAGGATGGGTCGACCCCTGGGGTCGACCCCTTCATTCCTGCGCATGGGTCGACCCCTGGGGTCGACCCCCTTGTAGGGAGTGGATGGGTCGACCCCTGGGGTCGACCCTCGGGCCTGCTGGGCTGCCCAGAAAATGGGTCGACCCCAGGGGTTGACCCCTGCAAGAACAGCAACGTGAGTTGCCTCTGAAAAACACATGAACTCATCCAAATGAGGTCCAATTGAGTTGAAATCAAAACCACATGATCTAGGAATCCTAATAGACATTCTAGGGTCATGATACATGAGTTTCACAGAAATCAATTAAATCTCAACTTAGACATTATAAATATATGAAAACCCTAGTTCCTGACCTACTTCTACAAAATCATGCAATTCTCTCAACATAAGCAATGAATTTTGGGGCTTCTTGTGTCAAAAGAAAGCTAACTCGATTATGAATCCAACCATGTATGATATGCTACATGAAGATCAGGTTACATGACTCAAAATTAGCCCGAAATCAAGATCTGACTTAAAGGAACACTATATGAATCATGTTCTAGACATGCTCTTACTTCGATGCAAAATACTCTCAACATGCTCAATACAAATTAGGGGTTTCTTCGTCAAATGAAAGCTAACAACATGCTGATTACATCATGTAAGTTAATTAGAGTTTGGTTGTTAGATCCTACCTCAAATCGGAGAAAGAATTTGAAACCCTAGAATGAAGAACAAGGTTGACAGTAGCTCACAAAAAGCTCGATATCTCCACGGATACCTAATGAAACATGGGGCTTTCAGTCCCATTGGATAGGTCTCGTCGAGAGGAACAATTTGCTATACTCATGATCGAGTTTTGGTTGAGAAAACCTACCTCAAGTGAAGAAACAATGAAGGATAAAGGAAGTCGACGGCCTGCCGACCCACCTTCACAAATCGAGCAAGAACTCCTTGGATCGGACTCTTCTACAGCTACCGTAGGTGCCAAATGAAACTAGAGTCGAAGAGCTACGTTTCTATAGGTCATGGGGCTTCTGGAGCCTTCGGAGTTGGGAGTATTCGATGCTGCAAGTTACGTGTTAGAAACGGCGCCGAAATCCTTGACTCGACCAAATCTATGTCGGCAGCACGTTTTAGGGATAGGTTTACCTCAAATTGATTGAGGGTAAATGTTCCTTACCTCGTGGCCTTCCATTTGCCCTTGATTTCAGATCATTTGGTTGAGTAATAAGGTCGAATTTCACGTTTTACGTCACGATTAGATAAAGGGTAGGTGGAAGTCAAATTCAGGATTAATCCTCTAATTAGACAAGGTTACGCAATTAATTTGGGTCAAGTCCAGAAGACAAAATTGCTATAAAAATGATCTTTTACCCAATTACTATTTTTACAGATTTTTCTAAGGTAGTCGAATTTATAGGTTCTATTTTCTAATGAATTAAATATTAATATTTCGAAATTCAAACATTAATTCATTTTAATTCAATTTTTAATTAATAAAAGCTCAATAAAACTTAATAAATAATCGGGGTATTACAGGTTCCTCTATGCTTTGATGAACTTAAGTGTTATCTTTTAATTGGAGTTATTTTTGGTTAAGCACTTATGATCATATTTTGCTTTGCTTTGAGAGAACTAATGAGTTTTCAAGTGCAGAAGATTGCAGAGTTCGAGGAGCGTGGGTCATGTGTCGGAGTATCATCGCTCTGTTCTTGTATTTCTTTCCTGTAAGCATTGTTACTATATGGTATTCTACGCTATTATAGCATATCAAGGACCTTGTGGTTCTGATGAACCTGGAATTTGAGTTCCCCTTCATCAAAAACGGTGATAATTCTAGGAGAGTCTTGATCACACGGATAGACCGTTAAGTCATTAAAAGTCTGGGACGATGGTTCCACTTTCTGGGTTGATGCGTGGACAAAACGGGCTTCGGCTTAGTGTCAGCTCAGAGATCTGGATTCTTGACCAAATCTAGATGGCTTAGCAATATTATCCTTGATTATTTTTTATTTTTTGGTTTGTTTTAATTTTCCTTTTAGCCCAGCATGCATCATATAGGACTTTGAGCTTCATGATGAAGGTCACTCGCTCTTGATTGAGTTGACATGAGATATTCCACTCCAAATTGAGTACTTTATTCTCTCTGAAGCCGCTCTGGCTAGTTCCTTGAAACTGTTCCTTTGCTGGATCTTCATCTCAATTCCCTTTATTTTTCTGCAAATCCACCTTGGTTGTAGCACGTCCACATTAGCTGGTAACCGCTCTCCAATGGTGTCTCCCTGTCGTGCCCACGTGCACATTTTATTTACTTAGTTTAGTCTCATTTACCCAGCAAATCGATGCTTCCTTAGAATCACCCGGAGTTTGTTTCACTTTGAATCATGGAAAGATTTTCCATGCTTAGTGTCTGAGACGTGTCACATCACATCTTGACATCTACTTATTAGTTCGCTCCATTTCATTCCACTTCGTTTCACTTTCGTTTCATTCCGTCTCACTCCCTTGCAAAGCAGACGCCAAGGCGGGGCAGCTGTAGACACGCCAAAATTTACGCTTTGTTGATCAAATCTCATGTCACTATGTTAACGCCCCAAAGTGAACCTCAATATTTCTATAATATAAAGTTTTTCTTTTTTGTGTGTGCTTTTGTGATTAATTCTTGCATTTTTGGAATTCACGACTTGAAGAGGGGCGTATTTTAAATAGCGACCTAATCTGGGGCGTGTTCTTAAGAAAGGACGACCACAGGGAAGGGCGTCAATTCTTGGTATTTTACGAGTATCGCTCAAATTGGAAAATCAATGATTAACGTCCTTCCCTAGGGCGTGTTTTTGTTTAACGCCTTTGCTTCAGGCGTCTTTTCGCAATTTTCAAATAAAGAAGGCTTTTATTACCAAAATTGAATCCAGGAAGTGACGCCTTGATCCTGGTCGTGTTTTGAATTAACGCCCTGGAGGTGGTCGTCAATTTGTAATTGACGTCCTTTGGTAGCTCGTGTCTCACCCTTTCGTGTCCTGCTTAAACTCGCCTTTCCTAAAGAGTTCCCTGCCTTTCTTGATCACCTTGCTCGATCTGGGAACTAGAGTCCTTGCCATTGATGACCACTGCCTATTCTTATCTTCCCAAATCTATGTTTATCTTGATCGAAACCCTATAAAAGAGTCGCCTGGTTGATCTCGCACGAGGTTACAGATGCACACAGAGAGGTTACGGTGCAAGGTTAGAAGCAGAGCTGTTAAGAAAGAATCGTGAGTTGTGAGTTGTTACAGAGGTTAGATACACACACACACAGAGGTTCACGGGTGCTGGTGATTGAGATTAAGAGCTATTGATTTCTCTTTTGCTTCCTCCTGCTGCCACATCCGAAGAAAAGTGTTTTCCCTTTACTATTTATAGGAACAGCAAGGATCTTTTCTTCTCTTCGTTGTTGTTTGTCATCATCATCTCATCATCGATCACCATATTCTCTTCCTTGCATTAGTTTTCATTGCATCTCTTTTCCTCTCCCTAATTCTCTAGGGGTTTTAAAACAAACAAAAGGTGCACACTTTATGCTCTTCTTTCATCACCATCTTTCATCTTTGGATTGATACTACACTCACGTTGGGCTGATCTCCTTTTCTTTTATTTGTTTGTTCTTTGTTCAAAGGTAATCAAAGAGAAAAAACCCCCTTCATCGGCCGGCCGATAGAAGGTGGAGGAAGGAACCCACATCCATCCCGCATCCTATTTTCACCAGGTATTCGCGATCAATTTCCTTTATTTTTGAGGTATCCTTAGTAGCACCACGTGCTCTTTTACTCCCTTTTTCATTATTCTTCTTATGCATATGCTTATTTTTCTTAAAAGTGGATTATCTTCCATGATTCACAGACGCCCCTTCAAAGGGTCGTTACTGTGATGTAATGTGTCCTCTATGGACCGTTACTAGTGTGACGGTTCCTGGAAGGACCGTCACACCATCTGGGTTACGGACGTGTTATGTTTGAAAATCGGTTCCCTCCCGGACGACCGAAATCGTCGGGTAACGTCGAAAAGACCTATTTCCTGTCAAACCACACGTCCTAAACAACAATATAACAACTAAAAGTATCACATGCAATGCCCACAAGTGATTAAACATGAAGAACAAAGCTTAAACCCCAAAAATGAAAAATAACCATTAAGCATGCCACGGGGTTCTAACTAAGCAAACGGGCTATAGGAAATGATCCTAGCGAGATCGAGATTCCATCCCCCTACCTCGTTTAAGCCGAAACGGCCGGAAAAGCGGCATGCCAGAGGAAGGGTTCACCGGGCCTCCACACTCCGTCCCGCTCCCACGATCTCCGAACCACGCCAAGATGGGTACCCACGCGTTCCTCTCGACGCGAGGAATCCACCGGTACCTTCCACGCCTCAATCCGACGTCGTCTCGCCCGAATTCCAAGAAGTGGGGAGGGGCAATCGGACTAGAGAGAGAAAGAGGGGGTGAGAGTGAGATCGACGAGGGAGAGAGAGGGGGTGAGGGATTAAAAAAAAATAAAATTAATATATATAATAATCTTATTATTTACTAATAACCCTAAATTAAATCCAAATAAATCCAGAAAAATATCAAAAAAAATCCTCAAAATCCAAAAAAATAGCCGAAAATTCCAGAATAAATTCTAGATCCAAACCACTAAGGATCCACTAAGGCACGGGCCTCACAGTCCCTCCCTCCTAATAAAAATTTCGCCCTCGAAATTTACAACAAAGGATAAGGAGGAAATTAAGAAACGGAATTATACCTCACTGGAATAAGAAAGGAAAAAGCTGACTCATCTCATCTTCACGTTCCCAAGTAGACTCATTACCAGAGTGACGCTGCCAAGCAACTCTTACCAGAGGGATAACCTTATTTCTCAACCGCTGCTCACGACGGTCTTCAATTCTGATAGGAAACTCTGGCGTAGACAAATCAGCAGTCACTTCGGGCCAAACTAAATCATCGAGAACATGGGATACATCTGGCACATACTTCCTCAACTGAGAGACGTGGAACACATCATGAATAGCTTGCATAGCCGCTGGTAGTTGCAGACGATAAGCTACCTGACCCACAACTTCAACGATAGGAAACGAGCCAACTTAACGCGGACTCAGCTTTCCACGCTTCCCAAATCTGGAAACACCTTTCATCGGAGATACCTTGACAAAAACCATATCTCCTGGCTCAAACTATAGTGGACGTCTGCGCTGATCTGCATAACTTTTTTGTCGACTCTGAGCCGTCAGCAATCTCTCCCGAATCAGACGAACCACATCAGAACAATGCTGCACCATGTCCTGTTCCGTCAAAAGTCTGTCCCCGACATCAAACCAGTTCAGAGGGGTACGACAAGGATGACCATATAGTGCCTCATAAGGAGCCATGCCAATACTGGAGTGAAAACTATTATTATAAGCAAATTCAACAAGTGGCAAATGTTGACTCCACGAACCTTGCCAATCAAGGTAACACGATCTCAGCATGTCTTCCAGAGTCTGAATAGTCCTCTCCGACTGTCCATCTGACTGTGGGTGATACGCTGAACTGAATGCTAACTCAATGCCCAAGGCTCTCTGAAAAATGCGCCAGAAGCCGGAGGTAAAACGTGGATCACGATCTGACACAAGTGAAATTGGAATTCCATGGAGTGGCACGATCTTCTGCACATAAAGCTCGGCCAACCTCTGCACATTCCAAGCAACTTTTATTGGTAACAATCTGGCAGTTTTAGTCCATCTGTCAACAAGCAACCAGATACCATCAAAACCTTGAGAAGTCCGAGGCAAACCCACCACAAAATCTGTAGTAACATGGTCCCATTTCCACATAGGAATCTCTAACGGCAGAAGCAAACCACCTGGCTTTTGATGTTCCGCTTTAACCTGCTGACAAGTCAAGCACTTAGAAACAAACACAGCCACGTTTGACTTCATACCTGGCCACCAGAACTACTTTTTCAAATTCTGATACATCTTAGTGACACCTGGGTGAATAGCAAAATGGGAACCATGGGCTTCACTCAGAACCTCAAGTCTCAATGCATCATCAGCGGGAATATACAATCTGCCCTGGAAACTGACGACCAGCTCATCATCAAATTCAACATCATATCTTGAAACAACACGGGCCAAATCAGAATCAGCTTGCTGGGCTTCTTTATGTTAGCACAGCAAGAGTGATATAGAAGGGGGGGATGAATAGATCACTCTCAATTTGCAGAAACTCAGGCAGAAAAAAGATTCTACTACTAACGCACCTCCTTAACCCGTACACAGAGAAATATAGATGAGAGTGAAGAACTGATCACTTGAAGGCAAAGGGACAAGCAGATGAAGAGCACAGAAAACAATAGTAAACCACAGAGGAGGCACTCGGTTTTTAGGTGGTTCGATTGCAGTTCGCAATCTACATCCACCCCTCACTCCAACAAGAGTGAGGATTCCACTAGACAAAGCTAGATCATAGCAGACTCAGTCTGCGTACAAGATGCTGCCACACAGCTTGAACACCAAGGGAAACAAATCCCTCAACCAAGTTCTGCTACCCACAGAACTTGAAACCTGTTCTAGCTCCCAGCTAGAACACAACCGGAGAATCCTCTCCCTTCCTCCACACACGGAGGGAAACTGTTAATGACAACCTGTCACTAACAACACCAGAGATCACCGATCTCTCTTCCTCTACAACTCAGAGGGAAACTGGAGTAGTACTCCCTTCCTCCACACACCGGAGGGAAACCAATTCAAATCAGAATGGAAGAATGAAAATAAACGAGAGCAAAGTAGACACAAAAACAATGAAGAGAAAATCGGTTCTGAAACCCAATACAACTGTAGCTTCAAATGAAGCAATTCATCAATCCACACACACTCTCTCTCTCTCGAACAATCTTCTCTCAGATATGGAACTCTATGCTCTTTTTCTTTTCTGGATCGTGCAGACTCTCACCAATGGCTTCTGCTTTTTCTTTTCACGATCAAACTTCTACTGAAGGATGAGGCTCTATATTTATAGCAGATAATGGCGTGTGGCTGCCAGGTTCCCGCCCATGCACTTTTGGCCAGATCATTTTGAATTTTGACCACATGGCAGCATCCTGACAAGGTTGCCATCCACGTGTCATGCGCCTGTTATCTTGGATCACGTGTCAGGTGCCAACCTCGATTCACGTGCCCAATCATCAGCCTGAATCGCCTGCAGACAGACAGAAGTAATGTATATACTTAGTCAGTCCAGGCTATTAACAAGGATGTATATACTTTATAAACATCAACAGAGTAAGTGTGTACATCGTGAGAGAATGTATAGACTTAAGGGATAAACGCATGTATAGACTTTACTAGGGTATGCACAATGCAATGCGTTGACGCTACACTACGTGCCTATGCACTGCGTTGACGCAGTGTAATGTGTCTTTGAAAGCTGTAAACAGCAAGGCATGCTGTACAGACTTCAGACAGCATGCATCAGATGACTCTGTACGGACTTGAAGACCCTTAGCCAATGTATAGACCTCTAGAGGAGACAAATGTGTAGACATCACATTGCTCAGCCACTGTGTAGACTTCACAAAGCCTAACCAGTGTACAGACTTGTAAAGAATGAGCTGTGAGCTCTGAAGACTCAAGTTGTAATAACAGAATGTATAGGATTGTGGTCGTACAACCCAATGTCTAGACTTGTAAAAAGTGGAAAATTGTCAGACTTTGATGCTGATCAAAAGACCCTTGGTCAATAGCCAAGGCGTCAACGCTTCCAGCGTGCAGCATCGCCTCAGCTCCTCAAGAAAAGTGCTCACTCCCTAGGCAAGCTGACCAATGCGTCAACGCATCCAGTGTCAGCGTCGACGCAGTGAACAAGAAGGAAGCGAAAGACGTACCATTGCGTCTACGCAGTCAGCCAAGTGCGTCAACGCACTAAAGGCATGCTACCTATGAAGTCAGATAGGCTGTACAGACTCTGTGGATGTAAAGCAATGTAGACTTCAGACTGTATAGACTTGAACCAAGACGAGGTGAAGACTTCACGTTATATAGACTTGCCAAATCAGTTGGGCGATGTACAGACTTGAACAGATCCAGCTGAAGGATGTATAGACTTGGAATCCACTGTACACGACTATACAGACTTTGAGGCTTAATGCAAAGGCCAGTGTACAGACTTCTAAAAACTGATGCGCTGTATAGACTTTCATGAGACGCTAAAGTCTATACAGACTAGACCAGTGAGACACTGATAGAGACGATGCAATGCGATGTGGAGACTTTAACATTAGATGCTGCATGAGACGGTAGGCTGTACATACTTGCAAAGAGTGTAGGGTGTATAGACTTGAAAGTCTCAAGGTGAAGTGCAAACATGCTGAGTTGACGCTGTAGCCCAATGAGTTGACGCTGCAACGTATTACTTTTACGTTCAACTGGTGATGTATAGACTTAATCAAATGAAGAACCTGAACAGAAGAGTCTACGCATCAGCACACTGAGTTGACGCACTGGTGTGAGAACAGAGACATGCAATGACTGAACCGTCGACGCATCAGCACGCTGAGTTGACGCACTGGTGTGAAGACTGTGCAGACAGAGTGTAGGTAGAATTAAAGAAGAACATGTTATCTGATAGCCATTGAACTGTACTCACTCACATGATGAAACAGCATTAATCTAGAGATAGAAGATTGATTTATAGTGTGAGACATCATCAAAACCATAGGGATGCAACAATCTCCCCCTTTTTGATGTTGACAACACTATGAATCAAGCAATATCAAGATTCAACAAGAAATTTATATCAGCTGTAACAAACAGATTAAATTCAAGGCATGCTCATGCAAATGAATTAAACATTCCCTACAACACACTCTCATCTCTCCCACAACTCATAACCATTTCTTCCACGAAGCAACATAACTCCCCTCAAAGCTCAAGACAAAACCAATACTCACTGATATTGCAAACTTCTCACTGAAATTGCAGACATTGCAAACTTCTCTCCCCCTTTGACATCAGCAAAAAGAACTACATAATGTGTGACAGTGCTGGAAGCATGAGGACTAAGGGCAATTACTTCTTAGTGCAGAAAGTCACGAGTAGGTCTTAAGAGAATAAGTGAGTTTCTAATCTCAAGAGAGGATTCTTTAGACTTCAGTACACAATAGAGAAGTAGAATGATAGACAAGTTTATCAGCATACATAGTGGATGATTTAGAGCAGGAGTTCGCAAGTATGGCCAAATATAGCTGATCATTCAACTATTCCACAAGACAGCAAGAGACTAAATCAGAGAGGTGCTCTCAAGGTATTGAAGATAAGCAATCCATTAGTTGCATAACAACAAGGAATTTTGTTGGAGATGATTTTCAAGAAGATCAATGAGTAAGTTGGTAGTTCACTTCCTTTGACATTAGGGAGACACCTTGATTAGAGGCCTGAATCCCCAGTTACTCAGAGTGAGTACCTCATTACTTCCTTCCTTTTTTTTTATTTATGGAACAGAGTTAGTAACTGTGGCTTTTGACATGAGGAAATGCCTTGATTAGAGGCCAGAGTCCCCAGTTACTCACCAGCAAGTCACCATTGCTCTGTCATTACTTTTCATTCATTTTAAGCATTTGACACCTCATGACTTGGGAGAAATATTCATTTCATTGATGAAGCTCCCAGTTTCTCAGTGATCAAAACAGAACATGTTTGTTCAGTTAAGCCCTTGAGTTAAAGAGATAGAATGATTGAAGACAATACCAAAAAGGACTTTTCTTGAATTGAGTCTTGAAGTCTAGATTTCAAGTTGATTGGGTCAGATATCAAGACATACATGTTTTTGGCCTGAACCATAATCAATGACAATGTAGGAAGATATACTTTATGCAATTAGTCCAGATCTCTGAAGGAGTACCAAAGAAAAGATTCTAATTTGGAGATTAGAGTCACTGACTTATAGACTTAAGAGATAAGTGACACTCTACTTCCTGAGAGAACCACACTAAATCAGTCATGCAAGACCAGCAAAGGTACACATCTGGACAGCCCTTTTGAATCTGTCAAAGAACTTCTCTTCACACATTACAACTCAGCTCCCCCTAAGACATAGCATTCCTCAATAAAACATTCCAGCAAGATCTCAAGGCTTTCCTTTATTTAGAGCATTCCTGACAGCTAACCAGTAAGCATTCTGAACTCCCCCTTAAACCAGCATGCAAGAAGGCTAAACATCAGATAGACATAACTCCCCCTCACAACAAGAGCAGGCTTCATAATTAAGACAATTTGTATAAGCCTAATTCTCTTCTCAATGTGGTGAATTTTTCATTATCCAGAGATTTTGTGAATATGTCAGCAATCTGATTATCTGTGCCTACATGAATCAGTTCAAAGTTATTCTTAGACACCTCATCTCTTATAAAATGATGTCTTATTTCTATGTGTTTGGTTCGTGAATGCAAAACAGGATTTTTAGCAAGATTGATGGCACTAGTATTATCACAGTAAATAGGTGTGCACCCCAGGTCTACTTGGTAGTCCTGAAGCTGGTGTTTAATCGATATGACTTGTATTCCACAACTCCCTGCAGCTACATATTCAGCTTCTGCAGTGGAGAGGGCCACAGAATGTTGTTTCTTGGAGCCCCAAGACACTAAACACCCACCCAAGAATTCACAATGGCCACTTGTACTTTTCCTGTCTAGTTTACAGCCTGCATAGTCAGCATCTGTGTATGCTACTAGGTTAAGTGTGTGAGATGCAGGAAACCATAAACCAAGAGAGTGACTAGCTGACAAATATCTGAAGATTCTTTTAACTGCAGCTAAGTGTAGTTCAGTAGGTCTAGACTGATACCTTGCACACATTCCTACACTGAATTGTATATCAGGTCTAGAGGCTGTCAAGTAAAGTAGTGATCCAATCATACCTCTATAAAGTTTGGCATTTACTTCTTTACCTGTCTCATCTGCATCCAATGAAGTATTGGTGCCCATGGGTGTAGTAATGTGCTTTAAGTTTTCCATGCCAAACCTTTTGAACAGTTCCATTGTGTATTTGGTTTGGTTGATGAAGCACCCATCTTCTAGCTGCTGTACCTGCAATCCAAGAAAATATTTTAGTTCACCAACCAAGCTCATTTCAAATTCAACAGACATCATGGTAGAAAATTCATCACATAGTTCATGCTTAGTTGATCCAAATACAATGTCATCTACATATACCTGAACTATGATAAGATCTTTATTCATGCCCTTGGAAAATAAAGTCTGATCAACTTTACCTCTTTTGTAGCCCTTGCTGATCAGAAATTCAGACAATCTTTCATACCAAGCTCTTGGAGCCTGCTTTAGACCATACAAGGCTTTGTTTAACCTGAAAACTTGGTTAGGTTGAGGAGAATATTGAAATCCAAGAGGTTGTTCAACAAAAACTTCTTCTTTAATAACTCCATTTAAAAAGGCACTTTTAACATCCATTTGTTGGAGTTTTATGTTCTTTGAGCATGCAAAGGCAAGCAACAGTCTTATAGCTTCCATCCTAGCAACAGGTGCATAGGATTCATCAAAGTCTACACCGAATTCCTGACAGTAGCCTTTGGCTACTAGTCTGGCTTTATTCCTCGAGATAATTCCATCTTCATTCATCTTATTTTTGAACACCCACTTGGTTCCTATGACATTAATACCATCTGGTCTTGGGACAAGCTCCCAGACATTATTCCTTTCAAACTGACCTAATTCCTCACTCATAGCATTGACCCAAGCTTGATCAGCTAAGGCCTCTTCTACTGTTTTGGGTTCAATTTGTGAGACTAAAGCAATTAAGTCATCATTATTCACATTTCTAAAATGAGACCTAGTCCGAAGAGGATCTTCAGGATTGCCTATGACTTTATCTAAAGGATGGTCTTTAAGAAATCTGATATTTGTTGAAGACTCACCTGTTTCTCTTGGCCCTTCCTGATTGGGGGAATTTGTTTCTCCATTTGGCTGAGTCTTCTCTTCTTCCTGTTGGTCTTCTAGAAAGTCTCCACCATGATTGGAATCCCTGTCAAGATTTTCAACATTAGAGACATCTTTCTTTTCACTAAAAAGGATGTGTGGAGATTCTTCCACTTTCTGATCTGATATGTTAAATACCCTATATGCCCTTGACACTTCAGAGTAACCCAAGAATATTCCAGGTGAACTCTTGGCTTCAAACTTATCTAAATCTTTCTTATCATTGTTATGAATAAAACATTTTGCTCCAAAAATTCTGAAATGAAACAAGTTTGGTTTCTTACCTTTTAGAAGCTCATAGGGTGTTTTCTTGTGTATGGGTCTTACCATGGCCCTGTTGATTATGTAGGTTGTTGTATTGGCCGCTTCTGCCCAAAACCTTCTAGGTAATTTGCTTTCAATCAACATGGTTCGGGCCATCTCCACCACTGTTCTATTTATTCTCTCCACAATCCCATTTTGTTCAGGTGTCCTGGGAGAAGAAAACCTGTGAGTTAGTCCTTCTTTGTCACAAAGTTCAGTAAACATGGAGTTTTCAAACTCACCTCCATGGTCAGATTGAATAGAACTAACCTTGTACTTCCCTTCTTGTTTGACCTTATTGAAAAACAGATTAAACTTTTGAAATGTATCACTCTTATTTGCTAAGAAAAATATCCATGAGAACTTAGAGAAGTCATCTATGATGACATAGCCAAACCTGTTTCCATGAAGACTCTGAGTTCTAGTTGGACCAAAAAGATCCATATGAAGAAGTTCCATTGTTCTAGAAGACAATGTCTCAGATCTTAATTTGAAAGAATTTCTGGTCTGTTTGCCTAGAGCACAGGCATCACATGCTTTTGATATTGAGTTGAATTTAATTCTAGGCATGCCTCTAACTAAATCATGCTTGACCAATTTATTTAAAGTTGAAAAACTAGCATGACCTAGACGTCTATGCCATTCAAAGGCATCATTTTCAGAATTGGCAGATAAGCAAATAGTAGAGTCAGAATTCTCATCTAAGTCTATAATGTAGACATTATTAATCCTGTTGGCTACAAATTTAACCATGTCAGAATTTGTTTCAACGATTTTACATGAACTATCATCAAATACAACCCTGTGACCCCTGTCACATAATTGGCTAATGCTAATCAGGTTGTGTTGAAGCCCTTCCACAAGTAATACTTTTTCAATGGAATTTGTGGAAGACTTACCTACTGTGCCAACTCCAATTATTTTACCTTTGTTCTTTCCTCCAAACTTGACCAGACCCCCTGGCTTCATCTCTATCTTGCTGAACTTGGATCGGTCTCCTGTCATATGCCTGGAGCAGCCACTGTCGAGGTACCATTTGTTGTCTTCAGCTGCCAGGCCGACCTACACAAATATATCAAGCAGAGTGATTTGGAACCCAGGATGAGTTGGGTCCAAGGACATTGTTCAAATCTCTGATCAAGTGTTTAGGTATCCAGATTTGTTTCAGCATGGTTTTCTCTAGCACCTTCCTTTCTGGTTTATTAAAGTTGAATCCAGCTGAACTGGAGAAGTGAGTTCTATTCCATTCATTAGTCTTCCTATTCCTAGGAAATTTCCTGTAGGCTTGTTGATTAGCATATCTTTGACCATGAAAGTTATTTCTCCAGTAGGTCCTGTTTGGACCCATCTGATTATTGTAATTCCAGCTCTTATTCTGATTTACTTTCTTGGTCCATCTACCATTTGTGTTCTGGTAAGTGGGCTTAGTGTTATTCTTCATAAAATTCATTCCCATCTTAAATGGTTGTCCAGTACTGATTTTTGTGTTTTCTTTAGGACTTTGAATTCCTTAGAGCTGTTTGAGCTGGATGGTGTGTCCAGCTTTTCTTTTCCCTTCTCTGGACAGAAGGTGATGGTCTTGAATTGCAAGGGCCTCTTGTTGGTTGGGTCATAGCCTAGACCTTCCTTATTGAAATTGACCCTAGTCCCTAGTATAGCATCTAGGCTAGTCTTTCCTTGGACAAACTTTTCTAAGACTTTCTGTTTGTCTTCCAGCTCCTTTTGAAGAGACTCAGAATTCTTTAGGAGTTCAGCATTTACTTTCTTCACAGCTTCATATTTCTCTGAATTCACTCTAATTTCATTCATGCTTTCTTCAATTTTAGTTTTGAATTCATTGAACTATTTTTGACTTTCTTGAATTTCTCCCTTAAGCTTATCATTCTCTTTCCTTAGTGAGGTCATTTCTTCTAGTTGTTCTTTTAGATTTTCATTTTCCTCACAGACCAGAGTTTGTTCTTCAATATTTGTGTTAAATTTTCTTTTCAGAACTTTGTGCTCTTTGCTAAGAGAATTAAATTTATCTAGCAAGTCACCATAAGCATCTTCCCAGTCATCAATTGAGAAATTTTCAAAAACGTTTATTACCTCTTCTTCACTGTTTGCCATAAGGCAAATTCCATCGTCATATTCTCTTGAGGAAGCATCTTCGGGGTCTTCTTCTTCCTCGCTCCATGTGCAGACCATCGCCTGTGGCTTCTTCTTCTTCTGCACCTTTATGTTTTTCTTCTGAAGATAGGGACCCTTCTTCTGGAGGTCTGGGCATTCGCCTCTCATGTGTCCCTGTTTGTTACAATTAAAACAAGTCAGTTTCTTAGGATTTCTATCCTTGTAACTGGTAAATTCAGCATTCTTGTTAAAGGGTTGTGGCTTCTTCTTCCTAAAGGTCTTTCCCTTTTTCTTCAAAAATTTTCTGAACTGTCTAGTGAGCATTGCCTACTCCTCCTGGTCGAGATTTGATAAACCTTCAAGCTCGGACTCAGACTCGGGGCTACTGCTACTGCTCCCACTGTTACTACCCTTGTTGCGGGAAGCTCTTAGAGCTACATTTTTACCCTTCCTCTCACTTCCTTCTCCACCTCCTTGGAAATTCATCTCATAGGTCATAAGGGATCCTATGAGTTCATTCACAGTCAAGATAGTCAGATCTTTTGATTCCTCAATCACAATGGCCTTAGTGTGCCATGCCGGGGATAAAGATCTAAGGATTTTCCTGACTATATCTGCTTCAGCAAGATCCTTCCCTAGCCCTTTAAGAGTGTTAGTGATCAAGGATAACCTGGCATACATTTCGGTTATATTCTCATCTGCATTCATCTTAAACATTTCATACTTAGAAGTGTAGAGGTTTACCTTCGAGGCTTTCACTTGAGCTGTACCTTCATAGATCAATTGTAGCTCATCCCACATTCGCTTGGCAGTTCTGTATGCAGATATACGAGCATATTCCTCTGGATGAACAGCACACTGGATTATGTTCAGCGCCGTCCAGTTGAGTGAAGAGAGCTTGACATGGTCATCTGTCCAAGCATCCTCGTTTGGTGGCAGTTCATATGGCCCCACCGTGATTACTCTGCACAGTTTATGACTCTGAGCTCTGATGAACACTTACATCCTGTTCTTCCAAAACAGATAGTTACTACCATCGAAATAAGGAGGGCGACTAATGGATTGACCTTCGGCCATGAAGGTTCTAGGACCACCAGCATTTCCTTGATCGTTCGTCCACATGGCGTAAACCTACTCTGATACCAATTGTTAGCGCAGCAAGAGTGATATAGAAGGGGGGATGAATAGATCACTCCCAATTTGTAGAAACTCAGGCGGAAAAAAGATTCTACTGCTAACGCACCTCCTTAACCCGTACACAGAGAAATATAGATGAGAGTGAAGAACTGATCACTTAAAGGCAAAGGGACAAGCAGATGAAGACCACAGAAAACAATAGCAAACCACTGAGGAGGCACTCGGTTTTTAGGTGGTTCGATTGCAGTCCGCAATCTACATCCACCCCTCACTCCAACAAGAGTGAGGATTCCACTAGACAAAGCTAGATCACAGCAGACTCAGTCTGCGTACAAGATGCTGCCACAGCTTGAACACCAAGGGAAACAAATCCCTCAACTAAGTTCTGCTACCCACAGAACTTGAAATCTGTTCTATCTCCCAGCTAGAACACAACCGGAGAATCCTCTCCCTTCCTCCACACACGGAGGGAAACTGTTAATGACAACCTGTCACTAACAACACCAGAGATCACCGATCTCTCTTCCTCTGCAACTCAGAGGGAAACTGGAGTAGTACTCCCTTCCTCCACACACCGGAGGGAAACCAATTCAAATCAGAATGGAAGAATGAAAATAAACGAGAGCAAAGTAGACACAAAAACAATGAAGAGGAAATCGGTTCTGAAACCCAATACAACTGTAGCTTCAAATGAAGCAATTCATCAATCCACACACACACTCTCTCTCTCGAACAATCTTCTCTCAGATATGGAACTCTCTGCTCTTTTTCTTTTCTGGATCGTGCAGACTCTCACCAATGGCTTCTGCCTTTTCTTTTCACGATCAAACTTCTACTGAAGGATGAGGCTCTATATTTATAGCAGATAATGGCGTGTGGCTGCCAGGTTCCCGCCCATGCACTTTTGGCCAGATCATTTTGAATTTTGACCACATGGCAGCATCCTGACAAGGTTGCCATCCACGTGTCATGCGCCTGTTATCTTGGATCACGTGTCAGGTGCCAACCTCGATTCACGTGCCCAATCATCAGCCTGAATCGCCTGCAGACAGACAGAAGTAATGTATATACTTAGTCAGTTTAGGCTATTAACAAGGATGTATATACTTCAGAAACATCAACAGAGTAAGTGTGTACATCGTGAGAGAATGTATAGACTTAAGGGATAAACGCATGTATAGACTTTACCAGGGTATGCACAATGCAATGCGTTGACGCTACACTACGTGCCTATGCACTACGTTGACGCAGTGCAATGTGTCTTTGAAAGCTGTAAACAGCAAGGCATGCTGTACAGACTTCAGATAGCATGCATCAGATGACTCTGTATGGACTTGAAGACCCTTAGCCGATGTATAGACCTCTAGAGGAGACAAATGTGTAGACATCACATTGCTCAGCCACTGTGTAGACTTCACAAAGCCTAACCAGTGTACAGACTTGTAAAGAATGAGCTGTGAGCTCTGAAGACTCAAGTTGTAATAACAGAATGTATAGGATTGTGGTCGTACAACCCAATGTGTAGACTTGTAAAAAGTGGACAATTGTCAGACTTTGATGCTGATCAAAAGACCCTTGGTCAACAGCCAAGGCGTCAACGCTTCCAGCGTGCAGCGTCGCCTCAGCTCCTCAAGAAAAGTGCTCACTCCCTAGGCAAGCTGACCAATGCGTCAACGCATCCAGTGTCAGCGTCGACGCAGTGAACAAGAAGGAAGCGAAAGACGTACCATTGCGTCTACGCAGTCAGCCAAGTGCGTCAACGCACTAAAGGCATGCTACCCATGAAGTCAGATAGGCTGTACAGACTCTGTGGATGTAAAGCAATGTAGACTACAGACTGTATAGACTTGAACCAAGACGAGGTGAAGACTTCACGTTGTATAGACTTGCCAAATCAGTTGGGCGATGTACAGACTTGAACAGATCCAGCTGAAGGATGTATAGACTTGGCATCCACTGTACACGACTATACAGACTTTGAGGCTTAATGCAAAGGCCAGTGTACAGACTTCTAAAAACTGATGCGTTGTATAGACTTTCATGAGACGCTAAAGTCTATACAGACTAGACCAGTGAGACACTGATAGAGACGATGCAATGCGATGTGGAGACTTTAACATTAGACGCTGCATGAGACGGTAGGCTGTACAGACTTGCAAAGAGTGTAGGGTCGGCTGTAGACTTGTACAGTCTCAAGGCGAAGTGCAAACATGCTGAGTTGACGCTGCAGCCCAATGAGTTGACGCTGCAACGTATTACTTTTACGTTCAACTGATGATGTATAGACTTAATCAAATGAAGAACCTGAACAGAAGAGTCTACGCATCAGCACACTGAGTTGACGCACTGGTGTGAGAACAGAGACATGCAATGACTGAAGGGTCGACGCATCAGCACGCTGAGTTGACGCACTGGTGTGAAGACTGTGCAGACAGAGTGTAGGCAGAATTAAAGAAGAACATGTTATCTGACAGCCATTGAACTGTACTCACTCACATGATGAAACAGCATTAATCTAGAGATAGAAGATTGATTTATAGTGTGAGACATCATCAAAACCATAGGGATGCAACACTTTAATCTGCTGATATAAAGCTGAACCCAAAACCAAGCTAGCACAAACTGCCATCCTCGGATCGGTAGGAATATCTACACTGAATGCCTTGCTCGGAAGCTGTTCCCACAATTTCCATTCATGAAGCAACAAACGATTGACGTGCACCTTTCTGCTCAGAGCATCAGCCACAACATTCATTTTACCCGGCTGATAGGAGAGTGTAAAGTCATAATCTTTCATGAATTCCATCCATCGCCTCTGCTTGAGATTCAGATCTTTCTGGGAGAATATATACTGTAAACTCTAATGATCAGTAAAAATCTGAAATTTCTCACCATACAGATAATGTCTCCAGATTTTGAAGGCAAATATAACTGCAGCTAGCTCCAGATCATGCGTAGGGTAATTTTCTTCATGCTGTTTCAATTGCCGAGATGCATATGCAATAACTTTACCATGTTGCATCAGCACTGCACCCAAACCCACTCGAGAAGCATCTGTGCAAACAATAAATCCACCCAAGCCGGAAGGCAAAATCAACACTGGAGAAGAAGTCAAGAGCCTTTTCAATTCAACAAAGCTCTCCTCACACTGATCCGACCAGACAAACAGCACATCTTTACGAGTCAGTCTAGTCATAGGTGCTGCAATCTTTGCAAAATCCTAGATGAATCTGCGATAATACCCAGCCAAACCTAATAAGCTTCTTATCTCTGTTACAGTTCTCGGTCTCTGCCAATTCAAAACAGCTTCAATTTTTGCAGGGTCCACTGCTACTCCGTCACCAGAAATCACGTGGCCAAGAAAATGAATTTCCCGAAGCCAGAATTAACATTTACTGAATTTCGCATAAAGCTCGTGATCTCTTAGAGTCTGCAGAATGATCCTCAAATGCTGCACGTGATCTTCATCAGAAGCAGAGTAAATCAGAATATCATCAACAAATATCACCACGAATTGATCGAGAAATGGACGAAAGATACGCTGCATTAGGTCCATAAAAGCTGCTGGGACATTCGTCAATCCAAACGGCATTACTAGAAATTCATAATGACCATATCGAGTACTGAAAGCTGTCTTCTCCACATCAGATTCCCGGATCCGCAATTGAAAGTAGCCAGACCGGAGGTCAATCCGTGAAAAGACAGTAGCAGACTGTAATTGGTCAAACAAATCATCAATCCTGGGAAGCGGATATTTATTCTTGATAGTCACCTGATTCAACTGTCTGTAATCAATACAAAGTCTCAGGCTTCCATCTTTCTTTTTCACAAATAGCACTGGAGCACTCCACGGGGAAAAACTGGGGCGAATATAGCCTTTTTCCAGTAATTCAAGTAGCTGTGCTCGCAGTTCTTTCAGTTCAGCTGGAGCCATTCGGTACGGTGCCTTTGCTAACGGGCCAGTACCAGGAATCAGTTCAATCACCATCTCAATCTCTCGCTCTGGAGGCAAGCCTGGCAACTCGTCAGGAAACACATCAGGGAACTCACAAACAACAGGAATATCACCGACCTCCTGTCGTGGTTTTTCAACAGCAACCACAGAAGCTAAGAATCCCTGGCAACCTGCACTAAGCAACCTATAGGCTCGAATAGCAGAAATAATCATGCGAGAAGAACGGGATCGAATACCTTGGAAATAAAAAGCTGATTTTCCCTGTGGCTGAAAATAGACTTTCTTCGATCTGCAGTCAACCACAGCTCCATAATGCTCCAACCAATCCATTCCCAGAATAATATCATAATCTGCCAGCTGCAACGCATACAATCTCGCCGGCAACCGATGATTATTAATCATAACAGGAGACTCTTCCAAACACAGAGGTGTAATCATGAAATCTCCAGAAGGCAATTCAACAAATAGCTCACAAGTCATTTCTGATGTCGGCTCCTCAACACATGCCATGAAATCCTCAGAAATAAAAGAGTGAGAAGCACCAGAATCAAATAAGACACGAGTTGAATGACTATAAAGCATAATCGTACCTTCCACCAGATGGGATGCAACCGCTTCAGCTCGAGTTATATGCGAAACCTTGTCTTTCTGCTTCTTTGATCCGGCTGAAGATTGCTGAGAAGACGCCGAAGCTTGAGAATAGAACTGTTGTTGAGGTATAGGAGGTCTGAATTGCGACTGCTGAGGCTGAGAGAACTGGGGAGCTTGCACCTGCTTCGGTCTCAGCGGGCAATCACGAACAACGTGACCAGGTTGGTCACAGCGAAAACAGACCACAGGAAGAGAACACGGCTGACCCTTATGGTGACCACTGCATCTCCGACACGTCAACGGCTGACTGACAGCAGAACTCTGACGAGTCTGAGAAGAAGGCGCTGTCGGCTGCTGAACAGAATCTGTACCAGACGACGGCTGCTGGAAAAACTTCTTCTTCCTCTTGAACCTCTTAAACTTGGGCTTGGAAGGGGAAGAAGCACTGCTAACATCTGACTGGACCGAGGGAACACCTGACACTGGCGGTCGGTAAGCTTGCTGAAACTGAACCGTCGGCTGCACTGACCCCGCCTGCGGATATCCACCTGGTCTCGCCATCTCTAGCTCAAGTGCCACAGCTGCCTGGCACGCACCATCTAAATCAGCAACACGACTCGCGATCAAAGGCAATTTAAGTTCAGGCCTCAATCCACGCAAGAACTGCTGTGTCTTCAAAGCTTCATTAGCCAGCACATGGGGCGCATATTGACCCAATTCCATAAACTTGTTCCGATACTGAAGCACAGTCATGCTACCCTGAGTCAGCTCCATAATTGGTACATTTTAGCCATTTGCAAACATGCGGAAGTATAAGCACGCTCAAAAGTTGCAACGAACTCTGCCCAAGTGATCTGCGGAAGGGGCCTAGAATGAAACGCAATCTGCCACTCGGCTTTCCACCACGTAATGGATGTACCTTGGAGTTGAAACGCAGCAAGCATAACCTTCTCATCCTCAGCGCACTCCATAGATATGAACACGCGTTCAACTGCATCCAGACACTGCCTCGTAACCTCTGGATCTGGCTGTCCATCAAAAGCAGGCGGATTGAACAGAAGAAATTCTTTCAAAGCCTTGCCTCGACTACCAGGCACTTCAACTTAAGGAGCAACGACGGGCGCTGGAGGAGGAACAATAGGAACAGCGGGAACAGTAGGAACTGCAGGAGGAGGTGCATAACCACTTTCTTCCCTAGGCGCATCTCTAGGAGCTCGAGGAACTTGAGGAGGTCTTCCTCGACGAGGCGGCATCTTGCACTGCCAAAAGCATAAAACAACCACAAATACATCAATCACACGGGAAACATCCTACGCCAGCAATAGACGACACAAGGACTAGCTATGGACAAGTGCAAATTCCAATTCCTTACATAAATCCTCAACTCCGCTCTGATACCAGCTGTGACGACCCAGAGTTCAGGATACCGATATACCGATAACATCGATACACCGCTACCAAGAACTGGGGAAGCCACCCAAGAGGCTGATGAGGCCCCTGAAGGGTTAGTGGGGGGTTTGTCGAGGAGGTGCATAACGAATTGCAATTTGGAACGCGCATATTACAATTAAGCAATACAATTAATAGAAGTGCGGAAGCAATTCAAAATAACCAGAGTGATACATATATAAACTAGTCCAGAGACACAAAAGTACTAGCCCAAAAAGGTACAACTACACGAAGCATATCCCGGTAAAAGTACAACAAAGGCCCAAAAAGGTGACCCGTCTACTGCTGGCAGCTAAGCACGGTCTCCGAGCAACTCACAAAACACCGGGAGACGGCGGGCGCGGCTCACCTGAAAAGAGAAGGGTGAGTCATAGCCAGACTCAGTAGGGGTCACGCGGATCCCTACCTCGCACTAAACAAGCATACATGCAAATATAAAGGCAATTAGAGCATGCATTTAAATAAATAACAGGCACTGGCATGAATAAACTAATCATAGTAAAGCTGTAAACTCTAACTAAACAGGTATAACAGCTAATACATGCCAAACGATAATAATGCAAGCGACAGAAACTAAATCTACCAGTAGAATATGCCTCAACTAATTCAAGCAGCAGGGAGTAGGACGACCACTAGGAACAGAAACCAGATGCGTCCACTGACGACTTATACTGAGTCTCAAGCACTCGCAGTCGACAACACGACAAGCTGAGCGCGTAAACAGTACCAAACCAAGTGACCAGTCAGAGTGACATTCGTCAATGTCAGTCCACAGCCTCTGACCATGTGTGCACACACTGACTCTCGCCTGAGCCAGGCCCTCTAGCTAGATTTCTCCCTTGGTAGGACGCTACCATTGGCGAGGAGCCCATGGAACTAGCTTATAAACCGTATATGGGAACGCCCCTCCGCTATCCCCAAGCGGGTCGGTACTCAAAGACCTTAGGGTCACAACAGTGGTTCCATTGCAAGGAAAGAAAAGCTACTCTATTGGGATTTACAAACATGCCATTATATAATAAAATAACTCAACATGGCATATAAACATTTCAGAATGCATAAAGAATAAGTCGGTGACTTTTTGAATCTGACAGGCAAGTGGCGGTCTGCTGCCACCGCGTCACAGGTGTGTGACGGTCGTGGACTGACGCGTTACATCGATTGTAACGCATCCGTCCCCGACTGTTACAACCACCAAAGCTCCAGCCTCAATCCGCAAGAATGGGGTGTGACGGCCCACAGCCACACCATCACAGGACCTAACGGTCGGGGCGCAGCGCGTTACATCAACTGTAACGCGTTGGGCCCTGGCCGTTACATCCACCCGAGGCCAAAACCAACGCACAGTATTTCAAAATCGTTTGCAGGCGATGTGACGCGCTCGCCCAAGCGCGTCAGGGCACCCTGACGGCCGGCCGACTGGCCGTCAGGTTAACCGCCTGACCCAGTCAACGCAATTCAACGGACGAGTAACGGTCGGGAGCCACACCGTTACTCTCACTGTGACGCCCCTTCGAAGGGTCGTTACTGTGATGCAACGCGTCCTCTATGGACCGTTACTAGTGTGACGGTTCTTGGAAGGGCCGTCACACCATCTGGGTTACGGACGGGTTATGTTTGAAAACCGGTTCCCTCCCGGATGACCAAAATAGTCGGGTAACGTCGAAAAGACATGTTTCCTGTCAAACCACACGTCCTAAACAACAATATAACAACTAAAACTATCACATGCAATCCCCACAAGTGATTAAACATGAAGAACAAAGCTTAAACCCCAAAAATAGAAAATAACCATTAAGCATGCCACGGGGTTCTAACTAAGCAAACGGGCTATAGGAAATGATCCTAGCGAGATCGAGATTCCATCCCCCTACCTCGTTCAAGTCGAAACGGCCGAAAAATCCGCATGCAAGAGGAAGGGTTCACCGGGCCTCCACACTCCGTCCCGCTCCCACGATCTCCGAACCACGCCAAGATGGGTACCCACGCGAGGAATCCACCGGTACCTTCCACGCCTCAATCCGACGTCGTCTCGCCCGAATTCCAAGAAGAGGGGAGAGGGGCAATCGGACTAGAGAGAGAAAGAGGGGGTGAGAGTGAGATCGACGAGGGAGAGAGAGGGGGTGAGGGATTAAAAGAAAAAAAATAAAATTAATATATATAATAATCTTATTATTTACTAATAATCCTCAATTAAATCCAAATAAATCTGGAAAAATACCAGAAAAATTCCTAAAAATCCAGAAAAATAGCCGAAAATTCCAGAATAAATTCTAGATCCAAACCACTAAGGATCCACTAAGGCACGGGCCTCACAGACATAGATAGAACAGTCCTCTTCTAGAGTGGGCCAATAGAAGTCTAATCTAAGGATTTTCTTAGCTAACATCTGGCTATTGACATGACCCCCACAAACTCCTGAGTGTGCCTCTTTTACGACCTTCCAAGACTCATCATCGTCGAGGCATCTAAGCAAGATTCCAGTGAGACCTCTTCTATAGAGCACACCTTCAACCAGAGCATATCTCTGAGCAACTCTTCTGATGGCTTTCTTCTCTTTAGCCGTAGCCTCTTCAGGATAAGATTGATCCTGACAATACTTGGCAATCTCATGATACCACGGCTTTTCTTCATCATCCAACTCTTTCTCTAGATCCAATAACATGATCTCCTTGTTCTCAATGATTCCACCTTCCTTAACTTTCTTGAGCACCTCCTCCTTAACACTAAGGAATGTTGGATCTCTGATAGCAGGAGTGAGACGCTTCTGAATGATAATAGAATGGAAGTCCCTCTCAGGAAGGAAAACCAAAGAGGATGAAAGGGAAGCGAGATCATCGGCTAGGATGTTCTGATCCCGAGGAACGTGGATGAAGATTAGTTTAGCAAAAAGCTTGGCATAAGCGGAAGCCAATTCTTGATTGGGTTTAAGTTTAGGATTGAGCGTGCATATTTAGTAAGCACTTGGCGAAGAATAAGCTGACTATCACCTACAATTTACAATTGGGTAACACCTAATTGATGAGCGGCCTGCAGTCCGGCCAGAAGAGCCTCATACTCAACTATGTTATTCGTAACTGGAAATGCGAGCTGAGAGGCAAGCGGAATAGTGATACCCTCAGGTGATAGGAGAACAATGCCGATCCCCTTTCCTTGTGAATTCCGAGCTCCATCAAAATGTGATGTCCACATCGAATCGGGCTGATTGACAGACATTAGATCCTCATCTGGAAACTCCGAGCGAACAGGGTCGAATCTAGGGAGAGGGTGATGAGCAAGATGTTCCGCTATGGCATAGCCTTTAATTGCTTTTTGCTGAATGTAGATGATATCAAACTGAGAAAGAAAGCTTTGCCATCGTGCCAATCGGTCAGTGAGAATAGATTTTCCAAGGAGAAACTTGATAGGATTCATGCGAGCAATAAGGTGAACCTCGTGAGCTAAGAAATAATGCTTCAATTTCTGCACTACCCAGACTAAAGCATCACAAGTCTTTTCCATAGTTGAGTACTTCTGCTCAGAGGGGTTGAGAAGCTTAGACAAGTAGTAGGCTGCCCTCTCTTTTCCTTCTTCATCAATTTGGACAAGGACAACACCTACAGAGTCATCCAGAACAGAAATATAGAGAACAAGTGGTTTGCCTGGAACTGGCGGCCTCAGGACAAGGGGATTGGCCAAATAATCCTTCAGTCCGTCAAAGGCTGCCTAACACTTGTCATCCCAATTAAATTTGACTCCCGGTTTAGTAAGCTCGTAAAACGGCCTACACCTTTGTGAATGCTGGGAGACAAACCGGTGAATAAATTACAACCTCCTGATCAATCCTAGAACTTCTTTCAAATTCTTGGGAGGAGGCATATCCCTTGTTGCCCTTGCCTTATTGGGATCAATCTCAATACCCCTTTTGTTGACTATGAATCCAAGTAATTTTCCTAATGAAACACCAAACACGCACTTCTTCGGGTTCATCTTTAACTGATATTCCCGTGCTCTTTGCAAGACTTTGGCCAGAACTCCAGGATGCTCAATACTTGTTCTTGACTTCACTACTAGGTCATCCACATACACCTCTATAAAAATGTGGATCATGTCATGAAAAATAGCCATCATGGCCCTTTGGTAAGTGGCTCCGGCATTCTTGAGCCCAAACGGCATGACCACATAACAGTAAGTGCCCCAAGGTGTAGTGAATGAGGTTTTATCCTGATCCTCTTCAGCCAAGCGGATCTGATTGTAACCAGAGAAGCCATCCATAAAAGAGAGGGTCTCATACCCTGTCGTGTTATCAATTAGCACATCTATGTGAGGGAGGAGGAAATCATCCTTAGGACATGCACGGTTAAGGTCCCAGAAGTCTATGCAAATTCTGACTCTTCCGTCCCTTTTCATAACCGGGACAATATTTGCCACCCAATTGGGATAGAGGACGACTCTAATAAATCTGGCCTTATAAAGCTTATCGACCTCTTCTTTCATTTTTAATGCCATGTGAGGGTGAAAACGTCTTAACTGTTGTTTGACCGGGACAAATCCTGGCTTTAGTGTGAGACGGTGTTCAACGAGCGCAGGGTCCAGACCCGGCATATCCTCATAACTCCATGCAAACGCTCCTTATATTCTCGAAGAACTTGAATGAGCACCTCTTCTTCAGAGGGCGGCAAATTTTTACTGATGAGGACAATCCTAGGGTTTTCCTCGGTACCTAGATTGATCTCTTTGGTGGGTTCCTCTATTAAGGCTGATGGTTCGTCGAACCTCCTCATGCCACTAGCAAAAGCATCAGCCTCATCCTCATATTCTTCGTATTCTTCATCCCCTTCTTCAATAGGGTCTTCATCATTCATAACCTCGTAAACACCAAACCCTTCATCTGTAGAGCACACATCCTCACATTCTATCTCTGGCAGGAAGATCGGATCCTCTAAGAAACCAGGAAGAGCAAAACATGCCCGACATCTTCTAGCTAGATCTAGCAAGAACCTACGGGGAATCTGCTTACCCTTGGCTTTCTTACGAGTAGCTACCCTAAGACTCTTATTAGAAGAGGAGGGAGAGGAACAAGATGATAAGCTAGACGAACTACCCTGACCTAAAAGAGGAAGAGAAGAAGAGGAAGACGCAGTGGATACAGGAGAAGGTACAGAAGAAGCCTCCTCATCAGAGGAGAAAAGGAGGTCTGTTAACGAACCTTGAAAGAGCGGCCCTTGGATTGGGGCACACTCATGAGCAAGATAGGAGGTCTCTTCAACAAAGATGGTAGATTGGAAAGTTTAAATTTTGGCATTTTTTTTTCGTTTTCAAGAATAAAGCAATGGGAGGGAGGAATAGGAGGTGGTGTTGAAATTGAAAGATTAGAGAAAGATTGGATAAGAGATTGCCCACGCGGGGGTGTAATGGAGAGTTGAGAAAATTGCTCAAGGAGCAAGGGAGGAATTGGGGAAGCTTTGAACAAATCTGGAGAGAGAATAATCAAGACCGCGGGTCATCTAGGAATATCAGGGACAAGGAGTTTGGAGCACCAGAAAGTAATGAGTGATGGGTGTATAGAATTAAGAGAGAAAAGGTCAGCCCACAGCCTATCCACAGTGAAGCCTTCCTCGAATGGCACATCTGGCTCCCCGGTATCTGTATAGTTACTCAACATTTGCCTCTTATCTGTAATTATTGCTGGCTTTTCTATCAGCTCATGAATAAGTGGCGACCATTCTGCATCAGTTGGCATAAATAGACGGCTTAAAGCAATGGTAATGTCATTCATATCAAACCATCTATACCAATCACATTCTGGGTCATCCATCTTTCTTCTCTTATCCGGCCTCAAGGACTCTAGAGCTTTATACGTGACCAGCAGGGCTACGTGGCGAGCAAACTGACGTGCATGTACATCTTGATGATCTAACATAGAAGTAACCATTGTGGTTTGCCCGTCATGTTGAGTAGCCCCTTTCACAAAGTGAGTATATAAAGTCCATGTGAGTGGCTGCTGGTCTGTTTTGAGAGTTGAGGTCATGGCGACCCATGGCTCTTCATTATCTTTGTCATATTTTTCTTTGCTCGGCCCTTTGTATCCTAGGCCGCCTCGGGGAATAAGCTTGTGATGTTTAATGGGCTTTACTCTGCCCCGGAGATTAATACCCAAGCCTTTGCCGGATCTATACCCCATTTTCATCAAAATATTCCACCCCGGGGTATTTATCATATTCTTCTTTTTCTTGCCCTTGTAGGGTAGGGGTGATATCAAAACCGATGCAGGTGTTGTAGTTGGAGACCTTAATAAATCCTGCCGCGGATCGGTGAGATCTATCACTGATAACAAAGGCCTATTAGCTGGCCATATGGAAGGTACTGACGTTGCTGGGTGTATATCATCTGACAGTAAAATAGGCATGCTTGTAACCTTGATGATGCGCCCTTTATGTGGAAACTTTATACATTAATGATTTGTGGAGGGCACGGCATCGAGTTCTTGAATGTATGGGCAACCCAAAATACCGTTGAAGGTTGGATCCATATCCAAAATGTGGAAATCTATTGTAATTGAGACCGAACCCAGCCCAACTTTTAAAGTGATCACGCCCAGTAGAGGTTTCTTCGTATTATCATAAGCAGTTACTGTGATAGTAGATGGCCGAATGTGACTGTCCGGTATGCCACACATCTTCAGAGTGCTAGGAGGCAACACGTTGATAGATGCTCATGTATCCACCAAGCATTGTTTAACTACCACTTTGTTAATATCAACCATGATGCACAAGGCATACTTCCTGGCTGGCTTCGGAGCTAATTCATGCTCATGAAAAACAATGGCCGGTTGATCACTTGCTGGAGTCAAGACTGATGCGATCTGTTCAGCTAGAATGTCTTCATTGACCATCACCTTCTGAAGATACTCTTTCAAAGCCTACTGGTGAATGGTGTATCTTTTCATCAGTTCCAAGATAGAAATCCTTCTGGGGTCTTGTCTAAGTGCTTTAGTAAGTCGTACTGAGTGCCCGGTATGGATTCCTGCTCTTGCTCCTCATTCCCTTGTGTGTACTCTGGCTCCCTTTGTGGAAACACACGATGGAATATCCGTCCACTACGGAGCACCATGGTTTGTGACGATCGTGCCTCTGTCGGGTTGTGGTTAGGTAGAGGATTGATGGATGAGGAAGACGGGATGTTGGGGTTAACGGATGTTGGAGGAGTGACCAAAAAAAGAACCCTTATGAGGGGCCTTGTTGGCTGAGGGGTAGTGGTAGCTGGAGAAACAACAGAAGGAGGGGTAGGAGGTGCCTGAACGGCTGAAGGAGGCGTAGGCCGAATGAGGAGGGGTCTGGGTAAAAATGAGGGATTTGCAGGTAGCGGTGTAGGAATCTTTATTGGCAGAGGATTGCTAGTAGTAGTGGAGGGATTAGGTGTTGGTGAGGGGCGAATGAGGAGTGGCCTAGATGGCAAAGGTGAGGAATTGGTGACTGGAGGGGGGGTTTGTTGTAATGCAGAAGATGATGGAGGGCGAATGAGGGGAGGTCTAGCCGGTAAGGGGTTAGTGGTAGTGGAGGAAATTTGGTTAGTGGTGCGCAAGAGGGGACGAGATGGTTTGGGAAAAGGCGTTGGATGGAAAGGTGTTCTTAACAGACGGGGTGGTTGAGTTGGGGTTTGGTTTATAGCCCCAACAGAGGCGTTCTCTTCATGCCACCCTTGTCCTCTTTCCACTTCGTGGAAGGAAGTAATAGGGTTTACTTGCTGGTTGGGAGGGTGCTCCGGTAATGGATTATGGACAATCCCCATGTCCGGTTGAGGTGCGGGAGCTTGCTGCTGTTGAGGAGGAGGTGGAACTTGCTGCTGAGGTGGCTACTGAGCCTGCTGCTGCTGAGGAGGGCTTCTTGCTTTCAAGGTTGTAATAAACTGTCTCATTTCATCCCAATTAATACCACCCTGATCATTTAAATCATAAATATAATCCTTGAAATGAAAGCAATGATCTATATTGTGACCAGGCTGTTGGTGGAAGACACAATACCGAGAGGTATCCACATTAGAGGGCCAGGCCGTTCTTTCTTTTGGCAAGGTGAGCAGGTTGGTGGCCATGAGTGCGTTAAATATATCGGGAAGGTTTTCAGGTAATGGCGGGTATTGGGCCCTTTTAGGGCCTAGTGGTCTTCTTGGCTGCTGGGGGCCATAATTGGTGGGTGGCGGCACCTGGTAGTATTGCTGAGGAACTGGGGGGTTGTGGTGGACGGCTTGATTTTACGGAGAAGGATGGAAGGGTCGAGGGGGAGTATTTGTTTGGGGAGCGGGATTAAAGAAGGGGAGTTGTTGTGGAGGTTGCGGAGGTCTTAGGTTAGGGTGGCGGAAAGGTGCGGGGTTGCCGACCACGCCCACCTGCTCATTAGTCACGGTGCCCTCGGTGGTGGCACCACTATTGCTAACATGGGTGTTCTTCCTGACTAACCTTGGTTTCTGTTCAAACATGCCCATAATGGGTGAATTTTTCATTTGAGTTTGTATATATCTAGCTCTCTCATAGAGCTCTTCCATAGTGCTCAACTTATTCATGGCCAAAATATGACGGAATTACGGAGTAGAATTTGATATGATCATCTTAACTTGCTCCGTTTTTGAAAGGGTGTCTTTCAATCTTTCGGCATAGATCTCCACCTATCGGCAAACAAAATGAAGTCCTCCTCGGGCTTCATCTTCTCGACAACAAGGTCTGTGACTGACAAAGATGGACCCACATGGTCCTTATATTTTTGTAGGAACTTCCGCTGAACAACACCAAAATCACTGGCTTCGGCCGGCTCCAAAGAATAGAACCATTCAAGTGCTGGACCATCTAGAGACCTTCTAAAGAGATAGGCCAGGGAGATCTTATTATCCTGCCAGAAGGATGTTTCGTACATGAAATCTTTCAGATGAATGAACGGGTTATCCGTTCCATTATAGCGCCGGAAATTTGGCATTTCAGAGGGAGGCAAATGAAAAACCGGTAGAGTGGGGAGAGCAATCTCTAGAGCATTCTTTGGTGCCGTGACCTTCTTAAGTTGCTCCTCCATACTAGCTATCTTCTGGAGGAGTATAGTGTTTGTGTCAGACTTGACTGGGGCCAGATTGGAAGAGAACGGATTCGGTATAGGCCTCCTTAAAAATTGGGGAGGTGGAGGATATTAGGGCCTAACCACTGAGTGGCTTACCGGCTGAGCTGGCGTAACCATAATAGGAGTTGGTGGACGTGAAGGAATTTTATGTGAGATGGCCTGGTCATTAGGAGATGAATGGCCACCCGCGGCCTGAGGAGGGTTTGAAGATGAAGGGATAGATTTCCCTTTTAGAGCGGCCTGGATTGCCTGACGTTGGGAATCGTCCAATTGGGACAAAGCATGAATAAGATCATTGAGATTGAAAGATGGGGAAGCACCCCCAGATGTGTTTTGGATGACGGGTTGAGTTTGGGAGGAAGGCTCAACCTCTTGAGTAGTTGTGTCTACCACATGGACTTGGGAATGATAAGCATGAGAGGGAGCATAGTTTCCCTCATAATGGGTGGAGTCCTGAGGAGGAATCTCATAGGATGGGTCAAATTGACCCTCCTCATAACCATTATAAGAGTACCTGTAGTTGGCCATGTTAATGATTTTACCTGAACGAAGTTGCATGTTTAAGGGAAGGAAAATATCTCAAGCCAACAAATATGAGTAAGAAATAATCACCCAATCAAGCAAATTGTTCACACAAGTTGTAATGAACCCAAGATTTTAAGGTTTTCTTTGAGATTAAGATGGTTTTTAAAAGTATAATCAGTTCTCTCTCTTCAATGTGGGTCCTAGTTTCAAGTTTGGGTGTAATCTCCAGATCAACTAAGTTCTTTCTCTCTCCTTACCAACGGATGGGTTGACTAAACTCCGGGTACTTCAAATGGCACAACTGGCCCGGCGTCCGTGAGGGAATCCACGGGTGTGGAGACTTACGGAGGCCTTAGAAAATGAATTTCCAGTCCAAAGAGACGGAATGCTCAATGGAGAGTCCTTTCAATTTCAAGAAAAGGGTGTGGAATCCTAGGAGTGTAGAGAGATGAGGTCTCTCAACCAAATGCCCTAGAATGCAAGCTAATGCAGGCAGATCAATGAGCAATAATCAGATAATCAATAAGTGTAGAAAACTGATGAAGATACTAGTAAAATCACGGTTCTGTGAAAACAGAACAAAATGACGACGTGATAGCAGTCGCTGTCTCAGTAAACAGCATCTATGTGACAGTCGCTAATCACTGTAAACCGTGGTAAACAGTGAACAGTAAAGTAAAATAGCGCCTTGGTGTAAGGCGCTGAATATGTGAATAACGCCTCTATGAAGGGGCGTCGATTTGCAATGAACAGTGACCACCGTATAAAAAGAAACAACAGTAACTGAAGAAATGACGCCTTGGAGTTAGGCGTTGAATGCGTGAATGACGCCTCTGTGGAGAGGCGTTGATTATAAAAATAATGATAATACCAAAAATAATGCAAACAGTGCCTCTATGAGCGGTCGCTGATTATGGAAATAGCGGCTGGAGAGCAGTCGCTAATCAGTTTCAGAGATATAAAAGCTAACAAGAATCAAATTTTCTTCTTAAAAATGTTATGAACAGTTTTAAAATTGGCTAATCCAGTGGGAGGTGTGCACGTGGTGCACAAGGGGAGTGTGCTACGTGGAGCACTAAGGAGGGGCACACGTGGGTGCCAAAGGAGGGGTAATCAAAATAAAAATAACAAGGGTCCCACCGTGATCGCCAATTTGTGAACGTGTCACATAGATATTAAAAAGAAAGAAGATTTGATTTCTTTAAAAGAAAGAAATGAAGAGATAGATATGATATGTGATATGTGGTGGGAAATAATAAAGAAAAAGGAGCATGTGATGCTCTAGAGGAGTGTGATCGCCAGAGGGGTTACCTCAAAAATAAAAGGATGATCGCATGTACCTTGTGAAGAAGCGGGGGTGATTGTGAATCCTTTCCTTCCTCTTTCTACCGGCCGGTCGATGAAGGGGATTCTTATCTTGATTACCCTTATGAGACAAGCAAAAACAAGCAAAGCAATATGGATTAGCCAAAGTGTATGGTATCAATGCTCTAAAGAAATATAATTATACAACATGGGCATGAACACACCTTGTGTGTTTTATTTTAAACCCCTAAAAGGAGTAAAAGGTAAGGAGATATGCTACGGATGCAAAGCAAATATGATATGTAGAGAGATATATGATGCAGTGATATATGATGAACGATCTCTAGCAAAGATGGCTAGAGAGCTATGCGTGTGAGATGAATAATAAGGAAAAGCTAAAGAGAAAGAAGGGAGCCTCTTTGTTGTTGCAGCAACAGTAAAGGAAGAAAGAGTTCAGCCGCGGGAGGAAGACCGTAGGGAGAATAACACCGCCGTGTAAACACAATAAAGGAACCTGCAAGAGATTTGTTAGCAGAAATCTCTCTCTCTTCTTAAGCAAAAGTCTCTCTTTCCAACAGAAATCTTCCTTTTTCACGGGTGGCCTTCTAGGAAGGGTATTTATAGAGCTTAAAACCTAGTTCTAATGGGATTAAAACTAGGGATAAACTTCCAGAATATGGATTTACTTCCATGGAAAGGATCAAAATCAAAAGATGGAAGGATTGCCCTGCGAAGAAGTAGTAGCAGGAACGAACACTGAAGCTAAATGACGACTCCAGAGGGGTAGCTAATTAAAATAATGACCACGCACGCAGTCGCTATTTCCTGGCTTAATTTATAGAAATAAACAACTTTCCATATTTAAAAATAGAATGACGCCTTCGTGGAATGGCGTCAATTAATGAGCGCCTTTGAACCAGACGTTAATTCCTTGTATTTGATTTTGAATGGAATTCGTAAAACCAGGAAATGACGCCTGCGAGAACGGTCGCTAATTAATTGAAATAATGACACCCATAAAGTCATCTATTAAATGACGCCCTGCTGACAGTCGCTAATCACAAATATTCCAAATTTTTTTGAATAAATTAGAAAAACTTCATATTAAGCCAGTATTGCAGTCCACTTTGGGGCATCACGTCGTCACATGAGATTTACTCATCATATTATCGATTTTAGCGTGTCTACAGGCATTTCGTCATCTGGGATGAAGCCTTGTACCAAAGGTCTTTTGCTGGCCCCCTCCTCAAATGCCTCAGTACCAGCGAGGCTAGCCAAGCGATCCAAGAGGTACATGAAGGAGTCTATGGCGCACACCAGGGGGGAAGGTCGCTAGCCAGGATCTTGTTACGACAAGGCTACTGGTGGCCCACTCTCCAACGCGACTGCTCAACCTACGTACAAAAGTGCGACCGGTGCCAGCGTTTTAACCATCTGGTCCATCAACCTGCCTCAGAGCTCGTCACGCTTATCGAGTCATACCCCTTCGCTCAGTGGGGGATCGACATCCTAGGACCATTCCCAATGGCCCAGGCACAGAAAAAGTTCGTCATAGTCGCCATCGACTATTTTACCAAGTGGATCGAAGTTGAAGCTACCACTCGGATCACCGAGTCGGCCGTTTGGAACTTCGTTTGGAAGATGATCATCTGTCGCTTCGGTATCCCCCGAGTGATTGTGAGCGATAACGGTCGGTAATTTGACTCCCGTTACTTTCGAGCCAGATGTGCTGACCTACATATTCGTAATCACTTCACTTTGGTAGCCCACCCTCAGGCCAATGGGCTGGTCGAAAATGCCAACAAAACCATTCTAAAAGGCATTAAGACTAGGCTCGAAAAGGCCAATGGCAGCTGGCTCGAGGAATTGCCAAGCGTATTATGGTCGCACCAAACCACTCCAAGAACGGCCACCAGTGAGACCCCCTTTCAACTAGTATACGGCACTGACGCCGTGATTCCGTTGGAGCTCGGCAGCCCATCCCTTCGAGTCATCCACTTCTCGCTCGAGGCGAACGAGCAAAAGCTACTTGAGAACCTCGATTTGGTAAGCGAAACTCGAGAGATAGCAAGCATCCGAGGCGCAAAATATCAGCGACGCCTTACTCGCTATTACGACTCCAAAGTCCGAGATAGACATTTCCACGTAGGAGACTTCGTCCTCAGAAAAGTCAAAGCCTCTCGACCACTGGAGGCAGTGGGAAAGCTGGCCCCTAACAGGGAAGGCCCCTACCAAGTGGTCGAGACACTCGAGAAAGGGGCATATCGATTGTCTACTATGGAAGGAACGCCTATCCCTCGGATGTGGAATGCGACAACATTACGGAAGTTCTATTTTTGAGCCTTTTCCTCAACATACAAGCGACAGATGGCAATAACAACTTTCCTTTTCATTCCATTTACTCTTCGTACATCAGATAGGCCACGGCCAATACAGTACATATCAAAAAAAAATATTACATCCACTGGTACTACAACACGAACTGATTACTCAACTCGAACACGGGTGACGCTCCCTAAGCCAAACCACTGACTCTACCTAGTGTAGAAATTGGCTCGGATAACGGGAAAGCTAACCCTGTTTTGCTCGGGAAAATCAGAAGAAGAGGTATCAGAAGGAAAGAGGAAGGAATACAAGTGAAGGCCTCCTCTGCAAACTCTTTGGAAGGAATAGAGAGCAAGCACCTCCAAATGGTGCGAGCTAAGATATCCTCCAAAGAGTGAAAGAAGAGGGAGAAAGGCCGCCCCCCCCCCCCCTCGAAGAAAGAAGGAGGCGGCGGGGATGGAAGAGGAGGGAGAAGTGGGTAAAGGTGAGGAAGGAGCAGGGCGAAGCCGCTGTGCCAGATGCCCTGCTTCCTTGAACCTCTTTCCGCTTCTAACTTCCTCGTAAGATGGTGGCGGCGGTCCGGCGGTCGGGAACAGGCGCGCTGCTACGCGCTGTCCCTTCTTGCACACCGTCTGCCCATCGCTATCCCTTCTTCCACGCCGAAGTAACATGAACGCCCTGGCGGCCACCAGGATCGTCATTTTTTGAATCGCCCCCCATGTTTCGCTGAATAACTCCCCAGCGCAAAAGGCAGATGCTCTGCGAGAAGGGGGGAGGGAGGGGAGACTGCAAGGGAATCCTTGAGCGATACCAAGAGGTGGATACGCCCTCCGGGACCTTTCTTATAGGCCGACAGGGGGAACACTTACCTTAATTGATTCTCCCCTCGAAAAAATGTGAAATGCGGCAACCCTTCCCCAAGGGGCAGTTACTCCGTTTCTCCCTCCAATTACCTCTCCCATGGGAATGCGCAAAATTGGGTAAGTTGGTCAAAACATGGAAAGCTGAAGAGGCGCCAATATCACGACTACCGCCGTACGCGAGATGCCAGTAAGGAAAATCTCTGCCTTTCTAGCAACTATAGATACGATGGTCAGATCACGCCTTTCTAGCAACTACAGATACGATGGTCAAATCACACCAAAGGTGGTAAGAAACAGTCGATGCGCCTCTGAAATATTACTGCCATCATATATATAGAAAGGTTTTTACATGGCAATAAAACAAAAAGAATGCATACGTCCTATTCGTGCCCCTCCCGGTCTATAGAAACCGGAGGACTTTGTGAGGCCTACGACCTTTCTCGAGGTAAGACATCATGGATCTCGGCGAGCGAAGAACCCTTAACATTCGGAGGTCTGCCCCCAGCATGCTCGACGGCGGCCGACCCAGGCACTGACCCCACCTGTGTGGGAACTGCCTCGATCGTGTGCCCCCCCGAGGTAGTCGGAGTTGGTGACTCCCCCATTGAATCAGTAGTCTCCCGGCTCCCTGATGTGACACAACTCCTTGGACCTGAATTTGCAAGCAACCGGACCGAACGGCGATCTCTCACAAGCGGGTTCACCTGCGACGCGCGCACCCGGGTCCGTAGGCGGACCGGCGATGATGGTGAGGGTCCAAGGTTGGACCTTGTGGTTCCAAGGATATGGCTGGCTGGGGATGGACCCCAATGGGCTAGGGATGCCCAATTTCAAGGGCAGACGGCACGCTGAGGGCATGGGATGTAATGTCTCCCTCACAACTCACCCCGCGGTGGCTCTCGATTAGATGGAAAGTTGGAACGAGCACTCTCTCACTGTCGACGGAGCAACTAGAAACAATACTAAGCTAAGCAAGGGTAAAAACCAGCGGAGAAGAGTGGCCCGATGCTCACCTTATCGGTGTGAAGACATCGATCCCGGTCGGAGACGAGGGCGAGCGGGAAAGCGTGGGCTACCCACACGCCGCGCCAATGAGGCTTCCGGCGACGACCTGCTAGTACAAACACTACGCCCTCACAGAGGGGTTGGCATAGGGGAGGGGGACTGTGGGATACATAAAAATACTACCTCCGCACAGGGAGGGGCTGTAAGCCGGCCAGGCGGGGGTGGGGAAGCAAGATCGGCGATCGTCTTTGGTTCTGTCAGCTTCTGGGACAGCCTGATAGGGGGCCCATGACGGCGCTGCCACGGATGCTCCCAAACTCGGAATCTGACGAAACCAGGGCCAAAACGTCGCGGACTGTTCGGGGATGACTCCTGAATTTTCTCGGGGCTTCTAGTCACTACTGACGGTCGAGGCAGGTGCTGGACCGGTGTGGTTGGTTCTGCCTCGGACTGATTCCCTGATGAAGCAGCAGGAAGACGACGTCCCCACGATCGCTCCCGTGATCCAGATGATGCGAAACCAAGACGGTCGCGAGCGTCGTCAAGTCTTTTTCGTCCAGCAAGAAAGAATTGCTCCAGACGAGGTCGAGGTCGAGAGAAACGGCCAGAAGAGTGGGAGGGGGTCTGGTCGGATCCTGACTAGCCTGACCTGCGCACCAATGGTAAAAAATTCGTAACTTTATGCTTTGGGCTTCAAACGGTGCTCTTTTTCTTGGTGATGTTAGGAGGCTTGTAGGAGAAGACTTATGCGAAAGAATCACGTCCAAACTTATCCTGGAGCAGCCGTGGTCGCTTCGTTTCTCGACTTCTGGTTCCTTGGCGGAGCAGCTTTGCGCAGTCGTGGGAGAATCGCTCTCCCGGACAGCTCGGAGCTCAGACGGATGCGAGACCACCTCTCCTGCAAAGCTGACTGGAAGAGCTTTCCAGAAATATATGATACGCCTCTAGAAGATGCTCGGTGTAATCGTGCCAGTCACTGCAACAAGCAGCTAGCCTGCTGCCTGCGAACTGGATAGAGCAGGAAGGTGAACGATGTTGATGGTGGTGGGAAGGGGTGAAGGGACTGCAATGGGGAGAGGGCTAATGGCTGTGGGGCTTGGATGGGGGTGGATAGAGATGGTGGAGAGGCTGGGGAAGAGGGCTGGGTCGCAGCTAGCAGGTGGAGGGGGAGGAGAGGGTGGAGGGCGTAGGTTGGGCTAGGGGGAGGTGGGAGAATGGAGTGTTTGAAATCCCCTTAATGGAGAGGAGTTAATGCAGGCCTAGGGGAGAGGAAAGGTTGTGTTGGGGATGGGAAGGGTTGTATGGGAAGGTGGAGGGATGTGTGGGGAAGAGGGAAGGGTGCTTGGGGGAGAGGGAAGGGTGCTAGGGAAGTGGGAGGGTTGCTTTGGGATACGAAGGGGTGTTTGGGTAGTGGTAAGAGTGAATGGGGATTTATGGGTCTTAGGGAGGTGAAGGGGGTTGTGGTTAATGAGGTGGGGTGATGTGGCAAGGAGGGAGGAGAGAGAGGGGGGCGAATTTGGGAGAGAGAGAGCAGGAGAGAGAGGGGGGGTCGCCCTCTTTAGAGAGAGAGAAAGAGAGAGGTTCTCACAAGAGATATGTGAACACTCAATTCAAATTTTTCTTCATTCATTCATTAGCTCCAAATGGTGGGAACCATGGAGGCTTGTGGGGTGTGGGTTTGATGGGGAATTTTGGGTTGGGTGGTGGCCGTCATGGGCCTAGGGGAAGGGGTGGACACATTGTCCACTTGGGTTTGAAAGGTGATGGTTGGGTAGCAAAGTGTAGAGGTGTTGATTGGGGTTGGAATTATTGGGGGTGGTGGAGTTTGGGCCCTAAGGGAGGTCTTTGGTTGATTGGGAGAGAAAGGAGGAGTGGGAGTGCTCCTCGAATTATGGTTCTCCAAGTAGGAGGGGGAAGGTCAGGGAGCGTAGATCTTCCTAAGCTCAATCTTCATCTCTTCCCATGAGCCTATCGGTTCTTGCCTCCGAATCTTTCTTAAGCTCACTATGCATTCCCACTCCTTCTTGGCTTGTCCCCGAAGCTTCCCCCTAGCTTTGCGGACTCTAGCGTGTCCATAGACCATAGTCCTACCAAAGTTTTTATCCATGGTAGCCTCCCACTTTAGGTAGGCTTTAGGACTAGATCCATCAAAACTAAGGTCCCCTTCTAGGATGATGTCCATGAGGGGGGGGGGGGGGTCAATCGGACTCTTGTGGAAGGCCGTGTTGAGGGGACTTAACCAATGGGGAGTATACATGATGATGCACTGGGTGGCCCGATGATGACTCTAAATGCGAATGCGCCCTAGGACCAACTTGTAGAGAGACAAGTTATGAACTTGCTCTGATACCAAATTGATGTGACACAAGCTATTGGGAATGCAGCAGCTAGCTGTGATCCCTTGGACCTATATCGCAAACACAATCGCAAGAGTTGAGATTTTGGAAAATCGCCAAACCACCGTGCGCACACGCTTCCCGGGGTGACTCGATGATGCCGAGTGGAGGTAGTGGAACAAGGCCCTTGCTGGTAGAGGGCCAGCAGGGTTATGGCTGCCCTCCTAAGGGTACGGTGCCAACAATCAAGGGGCTGGCTAGGTGCCTAAGGGCACCGGGTCACTCTCTCTCTCTAGGGCGCACTTCCCCTTCACCTTCTCCCCTGCCACCTCATCACCACCTCCCCCACTCTCCACTTGCCACATCACCAAGCCCCTTCACCTCCCAAGAAGTATTAATTTCCCCCATCAATTCCCTCCCCCTTCCTAGGTGACCCTTGCCATTCCCCATACACCCCTTCCTTTCCCCAAGGGAGAACCCCATCTCCCAAGCACCCATTCACATCCCAAAGACACCCCTTCCCCTTCCCTAGACCGAAATTAAACTCTCCATTAAACCCATTCCAAATCTAGGGAGGGAACCCTCCCCTCCCTCCAAGCCCATTTGCGCCCCCCTCCAATCCTCCACCAAAGCCACCAGCGCCCCACCTCTCCCCCTTGCTAGCTCCGCCCCCCCTGCCATCTTCCCCACTTCCCCTTCCCACCTTCCAACCCTCCCCCACCATCAACACCTCCATATCCTATACCCTTCCACCAAAGAAACCACCCCTTTCACCCATTCTTTCTACTGATCTATGTGCAGCTGAAGATCTGCTGATCAACAGCCTGTTGTAGCGCCGGCCCCAACCACATCCCGGAGCTCCTGGAGGCGTACCATACATTGCCGAAAAGCTCTTCTAGTCGGCTGCACAGGCGAGGTGATCCCGCCTCAATCCGAGTTCGGAGCTGCCCGGGAGAGCCGATCTTCATCGACTGCGCAGATCAGGCCGGCCAGCGACCTGAAGCGACTTCCCGGAGCCTCCACGGCCACATTCCTCAGCTTCTGGAGGCGCCACTTGGCCAAGGGCTCCTACCACAAGGCGTCCATCATCACCAAAAAGCGGCGTCCCATTCGGCACCCGGAGAAGCATTTTCTGAATTTTCTCCCCCAGGTGCTCTGTTCTGTCTGTTCCTGGACTGAACAGACACCTGTTCACTTCTCGGACTGCTCCGGTCTGCTCCAACCTCCGCCAGTGCTCCCGCAGGCGCCGTTTCGAAGAGGACCCGACGATGGTTCCAACGACTCCAGCCAAGTTCAAATCAGAGTTCGGGAGCGTTCATGATGACCACTCCTTCATGCTGCTGAGATACCCCAGCTGTCAGAACCAAGAATCAGGGGCCCTGTTGGCGACCCATCCACGGTCAGCACCGGCACTTTGGGAATTCAAAAAAAATTAGGAGTCATCCCGAGCCAGTCAGTGAACATTTGGCGCTGGTTTCATCGACTTCTAAGTTCGGGAGAGTCCTCGGCAGCTCCAACAGCAAGCATCTATCAGGCAGGCAGACAGGCGGGCAGAACCACGAAGGGCCTTCCGGCTTCTCCTATTAGCCTCACTCCCCTCCCCGCCTGGCTGGCTTACCGCCCCTCCCTGTGTGGAGGTAGTGTTTGCTTGTACCCCTATTCTCCCCACCCCGAGTTCCCCCTCCTGCGTGAGGAGTAGTGCATGTAAATATTTACACAGGGTGAAGCTTCGTCGACGCAGTGTGCGGGGAACCCACACTTCCCCGCTCGCCCACGTCTCCGAACGGGGTTGGTTTCTTCAAACCGACTGGGTAAACTCTATCCCTTGCTCTCATTTCAGTATTTGTTCATTTAATATCCGCGGAATTGCTTCGCTGGACGGTGAGAGAGAGCCCGACCCCGAAGCTTCCAGTTTGCGTGCGATCACCGTGGACTTGTGCGAGAGAGTGACCCGGTGCCCTTAGGCACCAAGCTAGCCCCTTGATTGTGGGCACCGTAACCTTGGGAGGGCAACCATAACCCTGCTGGCCCTCTACCAGCAAGGGCCTTGTTCCACTACCTCCACTCGGCATCACCGAGTCACCCCGGGAGGCGTGTGCGCATGGTGGTTTGGTGATTTCCAAAAATCTCAACTCTTGCGATTGTGTTTGCGATATAGGTCCAAGGGATCACAGCTAGCTGCTGTATTCCCAATAGCTTGTGTCACATCACTCCCCCTCTCACTTGACGTCTAATAGGAAGAATCCGTGACATCCTCGTCCGAATCATAACGCTGCCCAAAAGGAAATTCGAGCGCTTCGAGCACCTGCTCCTGGGCCACGGTGGCCGCTCGATCGAAGCCTTGGGCGAACCCCTTCCGTAGCCCCCGCCGATAACTTGGCTCGTAATACGAGAAGGTGGCCTTCTGGAGAGCTACGTGGTAGCCCTCGGAGTTCATGTATCGAGCAACCGCCTCTGTCCCAGCTTGCTCTGCACCCCGCTCGAGCTTGGTCACCTTCTGCTCGGACACGACCAGCCACTGCTCAGCCTCGGATAGCTTTGCCTCGGCCTCGGACCGTGCGACCTCGGCCTCGACTCTGATTACTTCGGCCTCCCCATGCGCTCGCTCGGCCTCTCGAGCCTGGTAACTGAGCTCCTCCTGCTCGGCCCCCCACCGCTCAGAACGCTCGACCTGTGCCTGGCGCTCTTCCTCTAGGAGCTTTCTCTTTAGGTCGGCCATATAAAGAGCTTGGGCCAGCTGCTCAGCCAGCATTCGAGCCTCCTCCTGGCTCGATCCAGCTTGGGCCCGAAGCGAGGCAGCCTCCCGACGACAGACTCTGAGCTCAACAGTCAACTGGCCGATCTTCCGATCAGATTCAGCGCAGACCTTATAAAGAGATCCCTCCTCAACTTTTATCCGCGCGAAGAAGTCGGTTAGCTCGGCCCCCAGCTGGGCCATAATCACGCCGCCCTCCATGACCCTCTCAAGAAGAAGGGAGGGAGGGCTACGTCTTAGCTCCTCCCCAACCGACGAAGACGCCAGGGACCGGCACCTCTGGTACAGAGAAGCCTGAACACCAGCGACGTCAGCTGGAGGAGGAAGAGCCCCTTCCAGAGGAGCCAGGACTGGAGCTGCTTCCCCGTGCGTCCCTTCGGCCGGGACAACAGTGCTCGGATCAGACTGGGCTGCGGCCTCGCCCTGCTCCCCCTCGACTCCGACCGGAGCCTCAAAATCAATCGTCCCTACCGGCGGTACAGCAGGCTCAGCGGTGACTTCCCCGGCATCAGTAGCCGCTCCTAACTTGGTGGACGGGAGATCGGAATGGCCAGCGTCCTCGATTGCAGGCTTCCCGACCAGAGTAATGGGGGACTGCCCTTCTACCTGTTGGGTGGCCCCCACCTTCCTCTGCCGTTTCTTCTCAGCCGCTAAGGCCCTCAAAGAAGACAGCATCAACCGCCCCTCGAGGTCCTTGCGCTTGGCCCCGCGGCGCTCGGGGACGTCGCCTTGGGAAACCTGCTTGCCCTTATCTTGGGCGCCGGAAGGACCCCTGGAGGTTTGGGGTTTACTCGGAATGGGCGCCCCCTCTAGTTCGGCAGTTTCCTGCTCCAATGGTCGCCCCCCCCCCCTCATCCGATCGCCTCGAATCTAAAAAAGGCAGAAGTCGGCCCATTAAAAAGGCAGATGAAGAACTGCCTACCTGACTCTGAAGCATAATGTGAGACACTGAGGTCCTTACCTTGCTGGGATAGTGTCCGGGAAGGATATTCCTCGATGTTCGCCTCCGTCATCAGCTCGGCGGTCAACAGACGATTCTCCTGAAGAATCCTGATCTCCCCCTCCAGTTCCAGGGGAACCTCCACCTGCTTCGGAGGGATCGACGGATGGAAGTTCGGATTCACCGGAAAACCCCATGGGGCGCCTCCCTTCAACGAACCCACCTAGAAGAATTGGGTTTTCCACCCCTTGTGGGAAGAGTTTTTGGCGGAAAGTGTCACGCAACTCCTTCCCCTCTTCGCTTGAAGATAAAAGAAGCCCTTGCCCGCATGGGGGTGCTCCTTCAACTCGAAAAAAGACTGAAAGAGGTCCAATGAAGGGTTGAGCCCGCACGAGCGATAGAGAAAGATGAAGGAAAAGATGAAAGTATATGAGTTGGAAACCAATTGGACAGGAGCCAGTTGATAAGATCGAAGTAGCCTGATGACAAAGTGGTGGAGAGACAAACGGAACCCGCACTTCCAGGCCAAGAGAAAAGTGCAGAACAGACTTGAACGAGTATCCAGATTGGACTCGTGGGGTTGAGACGGGGAAAAATAGTACTGCCTCGGCAACCCAAAGCGCCCCTCCATCGCCTTCACTTCATCTTCACCCAACTCACTGCGCATCGGATGTTCGGGCCGTGGCCCCAGAATCCCCATGCAACTTCCCGCTCCTCAGCAGTGAAATACTGCTCCGCCATTGCCAAACAAGAAGAGCAGGGGGAAGAGGGAGAAGGCGCCGGCCCGAGTGACTCGGGGGAGATGGAAGCCGGCGAACTACTGCCGCGGCCTCTGTCACCTACGCAAAACCCTCCGCGATTCTCTACTCCTGACCCCCCTTCGCGGCACATGAGCTTTTTGAGCACAAAGATGATGGAGAGACAGAACCCTAAATAAAGGAGACCAGAGACGTAAAACCGCGCGATATATATATACTCCCAGCGGTGCAGCATGAGGTGGCGTGACGTTTCACACTCTGAGAAGGGACTCCTCACATCAACTCGACAGAGTCATCATCATCATGGACATGCTCCCAGGACAGCCACATTAAATGGCCCCTATTGGAGGGAAACCCCCACCCAATTTATGCCACCAATACCACCCCGACGAATGTTACTCGTCCGAGCCCAAATTCTGGCTCGGGAGTAGGGGGGACAAGTGGAGAGGGGGAAAGTATACCGCCCAAGAGCACGGCCCAACTAGGTCTAATTTGACCCAACTAGGCCCAGCTCCCCAAAGTGACAGCTCCATGTTGGGCCCACTTACTCCAAGCCCAAAAACCTCCTCAGATCAGCACTTCCTAGGCGACCCCCGGGTCCAGAAGTCCGAGCAACAGGTCGATCGGGAAAGCCCCTACGAGGGCCCAACGCGCCCTGTCCGAGCTATGCCTCCAACACTCGGAAGGAATCTCAACGGGCGCCCCGAGCCTGAACCGACCATGGTAAATACTTCTAAGCATCCGTTACGCGTCCCCCGGGAGCAGGGAACTCCAAGGGATAAGGGAGCGCAGGGGTCCTCGTGCTATTAAGAGCCCACAATGAGGATGTAACCTCCCTGGAATCCCCTCAGCTCCCTGGACCCTTGCGCTAAAACGGACATCTATATAAATCCCAGGAGGAAGAAGAAGAGTAAGCATCCTAAGAGAAAATCACCACACCTCTTGGTGGAGAGTAATCTCGCGCCCTTTCTTTCTTACCATCTCTCTTCGCATCCGTACTCTATCACCTTTGATGACTTAAGCATCGGAGGGTTCTCCCCCAGATTTCATCCCTGGGCACCTCTGACCAATTTCCCCTCTTGCAGATTAGATACGCGTGGTGATCGTGACCAAAGACCCCTCCGAGATCTCACGACTCAGGAGCAGCGCGAGGTTGCGAGGTTATCCCTCTTCACTTTCCTTTAATGGTTAATTACTATTCTTTCCTATTATAGTTACTGTTACGAATTGTTATTTGTTGCACCGTGTACTTATCGTTGTGAGGTGGGGATCCGCGGGACCCCTACTGAGCCGATGAGATGAGACTCACCCCTTTTTATTTTCAGGTGAGGCGCAGCTTGCACGTTGTGCTTCTGAGGCTTCGCGTGGAGCAAGCGGTCAGAGTTAGTACCAATTTGCCATAGACAGGGTATGCCTCGTGGTCTTGTACCTTTTTTAATTTAATGTACTTATGTATGGACATATAGATTCTGGACTATATAATTGTTAAAGTATTTAATTGCTTATTTCTTAAATTATGTTAAACATTGTTGAGTTGCAATTATTTTAGATTCTTATACACTATCACACCGTCCCTTTAACCCTTCCGAGCCTCCGACTCGTGGGTGACAGGTTAAGATCCAAGAATATCGGGATCTTTCTCAGTATTCGGATCTTGAGTCGTTACACTTCTTGTCCTCTTAAACCCCGATTTTGGCCCCCTTTTCGCCTTTGCTCACAGTGGGACACGTGGAGAGGAGCACGAGAGGTTTTCGGCGTTTGTTTGTGTTGCCTTGTGTTGTTGGCAACGAGGAAGGAGGCTTACATCTGCTTGGACCACGTGATACACGATGCTTGGTCTCTTTGTCGGTTGTACGTAAGAATTTCCTCCATCCCTCTTTACTGCGACACAATTTGTCTTTTCATATGATCGGGTTCTAAGACTCGGCTGGGTGGAGATGCTCCATAGAACGACGGGTTGACTTTATGCCGTGGTTTAACCGTCGATTAACATGTATGAAAATATCTCAAACTTAGTCGAGAAAATTAAGGGCACAACAGAGATTCATATTCCTTTGTAAGTGGTGAGACACATCATTCACGATTCAACACTTTCACTCTGAAAGATTATTCTCAGACGAAGCACATTGACAATCAGGAAAGAGGGTATCCAGCCATGCAAGTAGACTCGAAAGCTTCCGGAAAGGTGGCAACGCCAGTGAGAACTAATCCACAAAGACATGTTCATGGGAATGAGGAGCTTCATTGTAGAATTAGAGGAAACCTGTGCATATAGAGATATGGGGGTGGGAAAAGCATTCTATACCAAGTCCAGAAGGTTTTATCTATGAATACCAGTGGTCTGCATATAATATAGTGCTACAGCATACTAGTGGCTTGTAAAATTCAATGAAGCACTCTCAGTTCAATGTCTAAATGAAGAGTAAGCAAACATAATTGCAGCCATCTACAGCATCTATAGTTCACTTTAGTGCATCCTCCAAAAGAGATCTCCCAAGAGCCCGTTCTCTTGCCTTGTCTGCCTGAAAAATTGTATGGTGATTAGCCAGTCTACAAAGCAGGAATAATTGAAGCAAAGGGGTTTCACCAAACCTCTTAACTGAGATAAACCATGGACCCAAGATACCTTATCAGTGCATATGACAAACGATATGATCATAAGTCACTGACTTAAAAAGATCTTGAAACTAGAGTGAGTATTGAAAGTGTTAATCCAACAAGCAAGATCTTGTGCAATATAAAGTGTAATAAAGCGTGACTCTGGGTTTGCGTCAGAAATGTGAAAAGCTGTTAAAGAAGTTAATTAACTATTTGATGAGAAAATAAATGTGCTTACTTAATGTATGCTGACAGATGTATCAGTGACATTTATAACTAAATATAAAGGACACGACATTTAGGACAACATCATTTCCTTCATAGTTAAAAAATTCTTTGAGGCAATATGCATCAGGGTCTTGTTTCCAAGTAAATGAATTGTGTTCAGCCGAACCGATGGATAATCCGATAATGAAAGGACCTTAATATATAGCAGACTGAAACAATATTAAAGGAGAGAGAAGAAAACCTGCTGTTGCCAATTTGTAAAGCATGTTATGAGAAAAAGAAGGGTGGTTTGCATGGTGGCCCCACAAAGGATCCCAATCCAAAGGCCTCTCCCCCTCAAACGCAGGTAAAATGCTAGTACCACTGCAACTGGGATGCCAAATAGATAGAAGGAGCCAAGGTTAACATAGGCACCTAGGTGCTGCCATCCACATCCTCTTGCAATACCTGAAATTCACATGGAGGAAGAAAATAGCAATTTTAAAGCTCAGATCAAATGTGCAACAAGAAAATGCATTTATTAATGCATGGAGGTGGAAATCAAATATAAATAGATTGTTAGGAGAACTGCCACACCATTTAAATTTTCTGAGTTCCCAGTCTAGACTAGGTTTCCCACAATCAGTTTCCTAATCAAATGTGCTAGGGTAGACAAAATAGACTGCATAACATTGGCTGAATTATGATAGCATGAAATATCTGTCAGGATAGTCTAATGCAGGGAAACAGAGTAAATCCCCATATCTTATAACCGGGCGTTCTCCGATGAGATCAAATAGTTTCAGAAATGGCATGACATAATGTCGGCAATTTTTCACCTGTCATGAAATCGCTTGCTTGTTCAAAACAATGGAGTGTTGTCAGAATCACTAATGAACTGTTAGTTTCTAATGGTTCGAGATCAATAAAGGAAACTCAAGGAAAAGAGGGAGAAACTTTCTCTAGGAATGCTATACTGTATCATATGGAGGAAGCACATGTACATTTTATCCAGATACACTAAGAATGAGATTGAGAAGCTTATGATAGAAAAGGGCACTTGGAGCTGTAATCAAACTAATATACCTGAGAGGACTCCTTGTAAGTTGTCCAGGATGATGGATACACAAACCAAAGGTGCCATTTCCGTGACATAACTTACGACTTCGTCTACATCGCTATAAGCACGACCCCAAAAATTTCGTAGGGCGAAGAGAGTCAGACTCACAATGGCACTCACTGTTATTGCAGCCAGCATTGCAATGTGCACAGATGTCTGAGCTCCTTGTGGGTTTCCAGCTCCCAACTCATTTGATACCCTTGTACTGGACAAATGGGGGGCGGGAGGAAAACTCATCACGTTCATATAAATATAACCAACGGACATGTTTGCGAATTGAATGATTCTTTTACCTTGCAGCAGCACCAATCCCATAGGGAATAGCATAGAGTGTTGATATGGTGATGAGGCTGTTTTGGGGGCAGAAAATAAAAAATAAATAGAATGAAGTTAATTCAAAGTCCAACTAGCTAGATATCATTACTTCTCATGTCAAAACAAAATAGGAACACTCGTACCATATAGAAAGCACTGACGTCTCCAGTTGTGGATTAGGTAGAAGTCCAGACATCAAGATAAGCAGCTCGAACGACCACCATTCAAGACTAAACACCAAATAGAACCAATATCACTACAAAGAAATAGTTGAAGAACCTCATGAAAAGAAAAAGGGTACAACTCTCGACAAGAATCCATATATGTAATTACCATATCATTACGGTAGATGGGAGTGCAAGCCGGAGAAACTCGTTTACATTTTGGAGAGCTGCTCTTGTTATCGGCGCACGAGTCGCCTTACAAGATGATGAATGGTAAACATACATCCCAAGTACCAGCACATTCAACCAGTATGAAATACCAATTGCCAATGCTGCTCCTGCATTGCCCAGCCCGGTCTTGAAAACAAGAGCCCAACACAGAGGCACATGCAAGCACAGGGTCAAAAAGGCACCCAGCAACAAGGGAAACGTCAGGCTTTGAGCCTGGAGAAACTTCACCAGAGGCTGGCATGTGGCATAAGCGAACAAGCTGGGGATCATCCACACTGCGTACTTCCCGGCCTCCTGGGAGATGAGAGGGTCTTGCCCGATCAAAGCAAGGATTTTGCCCATGCAAGCCCATACGAGTGAGATGGGTATGCAAACCAACAGGAGGGTGAGTATTGCTTTGTACATGTGGCTCCCCAGCTTCTGATACTGTTGTGCCCCGTAGGCCTGCCCACACAATGTGTCCAGTGCGCTCGCCATACCAAGCTGCGTCACATTACACTACGTTACATTACATGTACGGGTTGACTCATTCACCAGTTTACCATTAATATACTACTGTTTCCTTCCGTACGTAATTCCAATCTTAAATTTGGTAAAAAAGGATAAATGTAACTGCAAGTAATAGGGATAGCATTAATTAGGTGATCTGTGCGCCCTATTTCTCTCTTCATGTAAATGAGACTGAGAAGAGAAGAAAAGAAAAAGGGGAAAAAATTGGGTAAATTTGGGGAAGTGCAAGTGCCGCCAACCGAGCAACCCCAGTCCAGCGCCCCCAAGAAAGTGGGATGAACCAGTCGGCAAAACTGAGGTGAACCCGGTCGGGTGAAGGCCGTCGATTCCGGTTGGAAGACGAGAGGGGGTGGGGTCAACTGGCTTGGGGGAGGGGACAGAACCGTCCGACGAGCCACATAGTGCAGCCGTCCGATTTCGATCCAACGGTTAAAGAACTACTCGGCGAATAACCTTGGCGACAAACCGTGGCGCCGTGGGTAAGCAAACGACGAAACTACCCCTGGTGACATGGCGGCGGCACGCCCACTGAAGAACGAGAGGGCAGCGGCCGGTTACGACTTACGAGGAGGCTGAAGCCGGTGACGCTGCAGAGGGAGGAGGAGATGGCGGCGCCGGAGAGTGCGAGCTCGCCTAGGTGCCCCACCACCATTGTCGACACCACCGTCACCGAGTACTGCGCCAACGTCACCGCCACCATGGGCGCCGCCAGCCGCCCGAGCCGCCCCGCCTCCTCCTTCGTTCCCTGGACGCCGCCGCCATATGATGGCCCCCACCTCCCCCCAGCCGCCGCCGACCCCTGCGGCGTCGGCCGCAGCAACAACCCATCCTCCATTGCTCCTCCTCCTCCAGTGTACCCCGCCCGAGGGCATGCAGCACAAACCGAACCAACGGAGAAAAACAAAGAGCCTCTCCCCTCTCTCTCTTTCTTTTATGTGGCACCGCACGTTCGCGAGCGAACCAACACCCTCGAAAACCCGGTAACTCGTGATTGCGACGCCCCGCGATCGCCGCCGCCCGATGGAAGAAGATCAACTATGAAGGGCCGTCCCTGCCGCCGCCCCCCCCCCCGGCCCACCCCACGCTCCTTCTCACATATCTCCCGCTTTGGACGCTTGCGACGACAGCCGTGACCTCTTCACAGCAACCAAGGTTGCAGCCGTCTGCAGTATCGTCTTCTTCCTTCCCATCGGAAGAAGCTCACGGTGGGGAAAGCGGGGGGGACTTGGTCTTATCTGGGGTTGCCGTCTTTTTTTTGCCAAATTTGAAACTGTGTCTTTATCGTCTTCAGTGCCGACAATGTTGACCGCAGCACCATTCAAACCCGCAGTGGCCCCTGGCCAGCGGTGGAGCGATCCGACGGAGGCTGAAGGGGGAGAGCTGAGAGAGATGAGACGTGGGGAAAGCCGGGGAAGGGAAGGCAGAGCAGAGAAGACTGAGGAGGGATCATTAAAAAGAACAAGGGGAAGGTTCCATTGCTGTGATGATCTGGAGCTGGGGGAGGGAGGGTGTGTTGCGTTGTGCAGGGGTTAACGGTGTGGGGGTGGGGACCGAGTTAACGGTCTAGTTAGAAGAGTCTAGCTACTAGAAAAGACAGCAGAAGAAAGAGAAAGAGGGAGAGTCGAAGGAAAGGACCCATCTACTGACTCTAAAAAGTTTAACTTAGTTAAGAAAAGATCTAATAAGAGTTGTAGTTCACAAAAGTGTAAAAAATGTAAGAAAGGGAATAGTTAGGTAGCTCCTATAGACTCATCTCAAGAAAGGTGTAAATTTTGTGGTAAGTCTAATCATCTAGCGGAGGTATATTTTCGGAAGACAGGAGCGTGTCTTCGATACGAGAGCCTCGATCATAAGATTGGTTAATGCCCTATTAAGAACCTGAAGCGCCAAGAAGAGATTGAAGCCTTAGTGGAAGCGGAGCCTACAAATGAAGGAACCGTAGAAGGTATCCCTCATCCTTAACCTTGAGATAATTCTTTTCCCATTCCGTATATCTTAGATTCTTTTACTTGCATAATTATCTTAGTAAATTGTAGTTTCCCCATTCTAAGTAGAAGGTGGTGAATTTGGGGACTAAAATCTCTTTAGTGGAGAAGGGTGTAACGCCCTGCAAATCGTAAAAGTTAGAATGGAATAATTGTACGCCCCACTTGTTAGAGATACAATCAAATAGGGTCATCACATAATTAAATGGCAACCGATGTGAAATGATTCAAAGACAAATTGGAGATTAAATGATGTCATCTAAATTTTTCTCTAAGAAATCGTTAATAATGTTTGAATTAATAAAACTCGAGTATAATGTCTTTAGAATAAATAAATATGGGTAGTTAATATTCCTTTTAGAATGTAAATAGAGATTTTTCCCAAGATTGAAACCTTCCCCTTCTTTGATACCCGAGACGACGGTAAAATTAATAAGATAGATAAATAAATAAAATTATAAGGAATAAAATCCCTATATAAAATTTACAAATTTCGTAAAGAAATGAAATCTACCATAATCAATTCTTTAAAAGGGGCTTAACTCAAAATAAAACGTCCAAAATCACATAAGAATATATTATGCCCAACCCACACATTAAAACGGGCTTTAACCCATAATTGCACAAGGGCCTTTTACCACCTATGTACGTGAGAGGCTTTTTAACTATATATATGAGAGGCTTCTTAACTATATATATATATATATATAAGTTTTGAAGGACAATGGGCCCTACGTTTATAATGTGTAACAGACTGTTAAACCATCACAAACCTTTACCACGTTCGAACATACATGGGATAGGGTTTCATGGGGTTAACCGGGAGATGGCCACGGTTGTGGCAACAGGGATTTGCACGAGGAAATTCTCCTTCTAATAGGATTAGTGCGTGGAAACTTCAGTTTCCACTAGGATTCTAATCTCCATAGGATCCTTCTCCCTATAAATATAGGCCCTTCTAACGTGTAGAACTTATTATTGCTGCTGCGATCGAGTGCTATTGCTGTTGCATCTTCTTCCTTCGACTGCTGGGCTGTAGCTGTAGCTTTGAACGGAAGAAGCTTGTGCCTTCTTCTCCTGCTTTTTCTTCTTCCGGTCGCGTGGACGTTCTTCTTCCTGTGCTATCATATTTCTCCTCTGTTCGTCACCCAACTCAGGTAGGTGATCTCAATACAAGCTCAAGATTTATTAAACTGTCCATGCATAATCCCTGTTCTTGCGTTCTTGTTTTACGTAAATCTCGTCAACGTAGGATTAAAATTTTATAATAATACAAGCATGTATCTAAAATTTAGGATAAATTCGTTTTTGAAATCCCCACATTTTTATCTTAATTTTCATGTAATTTGATCCATGAAAAGTTGGGTGAATCTAAAAATTGCACTGTTCACATGTTTATATTCCGTACAAGTTTTAGAGATTTTAATCTTTTTAACTAGATAAAATAAAATTATGATATTTCATAGGTAAAAATCTTAGATTTTTCTTTTATTTTTCATATATTTTATCTCACTAAATTCTCATTAAATAAGTAGTGGCACTATTCATCGGCTAAAATTCTGTTTGACTTTAAAGATTTTTATCTTTTAAAGAAGATAGAATAAAATTATGACATTTCAAGATTAAAAATCTTTTATTTTTCTCATATCTCTCATATATTTTATTTTGATAAATTCTCATAAAATGAAAAGTTGAACTGTTCATTCCTAAAAATTATATGTATAAGAATTTACGAGTTTTAAAATTCTATATCATTTTAACCATGTATCATAAAATCTTGATATATATATGGTTAGAATCCTTATATTTTTCTCCTATTTTTTAAATAATTTATTTCACTAAATTTGTATAAAATAAAAGGTGATATTATTCACCCAAATACAACACGTTAAGAAATAACGTCAAAAGTAATGATGTTAATTTTTTGTGGGATTTTAATTAACCTTGCAAAAACTCTCATTATCTTTATTCACTATGCACTATTATCTTTAACTTTATCATTATTCTTTCAAATATGTATATATATAATACATATATAATAATATGCATCTGAATTATTGAATTAAATAAAAATAAAGATATGAATTGGCGTCTTCTCAAGGAGATGCTATTTCCTGGAATATTAAATTAAATAGAAATAAGATATGAATTAACGTCTTTTCAAAGAGACGTGAATTCCTGTTTAATTTATTAAAATGAAATAAAGAAGAAAACTATGAAATTGACGTCCATCCGAATAGACGTTAATTTAATAAATAGCACCTCCGTACACATACGCTAATTTTATGTTTTATTTAAAAATCGGATAAAAATCATGAATTAACGTCTTTGCGTAAGGACACGGATTTTGTAATTGGCGCCTTCTTGATTTGACGTTGATTCTTTCTCTCACCGTTTTATCGGATTTTTGACCCTTACTGCGGGTCTTCTCGCACTTCTATCTCAAGTCTGAAGATAGAGTCTCTGTTTCACGATGATTCACGATTACACACTATTTCTTAGAGATTGAAAGACCCTCCGCCAGATATTCATTCCGTCAGACTGGAATTTCTTTCTCTAAGGCCTTCGTAAGTCTCTGCTAGCCTTTGATTCCCTCAAGGCAGCCGAGCAGATTGTACCCTCAAAATCATGGAACCCTGATTGTCATGTCACTCTGAAGAAACATGATGCCCTAGCCATCACGGAGTGCTGTTTGTGGTGTTCTGTGAGAGTTTGTCTCTGTCTGGAATTGACGACCAAACAGTGGACGCCATATTGAATTAACGACCACTTAGAGTGACGCTATTTCTTCGTGCTTGTATTGTTCACAGGAATTGGTGACCACGGCAGTGGACACTATTTCTGTATATGGCGGCGGCCTGAGTGGACGCTAATTATCCCAAATTTCTGGATTGTCAACGTTTTCATGTGATTTATCCCAAGATTATCATTACTCAAAATTCTGTCCTTTATTTCCCCGTTCCTTGAATCTACCTTATAATCCTAGGTTGGCTTATTCCCTTGAAATTCTATTGGCTATAAACTACATTGGATGTCTAAAATAATTACATGACTCAATGCCTAACATTAATGGGGTTTGGTCTGGTCTTGGGAGGAGCACCCCAAAGTACTTGTGCCCAGTAGAGCTATATTGACTATGGAGTGACATTGCACCGAGGTACATGACTTTCTAGATTTATTCTATGACATTCCACTCTCTCTCGTGACATGAAAATACATGATATTACTTGACGTGCTTGACTCGAAATGATACTTGCTAGAACTTAATTAGCCAATATCTCATGACATGACTTGATATTACCTACTTGATATCCTTGTTGACTTTTCTTGATATTCTTCGCAACTTTACTCAAATCTCTCTTACTATAGTTCATAACTTGTCAATTATTCTCTCTCCGTCTTGTGATCATTCATGCATAGTTATACTTGCATTTCATGTAACATGTAATCACTTAAAGCAAGCTTGTTTATTGAGATGTAATTCCTACTGAGCATTTCGCTCACCTAGTCTATTTTAATATTTTTCAGGTAATCAGGTGGCTAGTGAGGCCATGACTCAAATGGGAAGGAAAAGTGTACAAAACAGCTCCGAAACTAGATTACCCGTGTCTTTTATTTTCTCTTGAGTCTAGATTAGCATGATATCTTTTATCTAGTTTTAAATGTCTAAGTCATGTTAGTGCATCTTTTTCCTTTTCTTTCTTAAAGTTGAAATTGAGTCAATAAGTTGTAATGTCAAGTTTATATCAATAAAATTTATTTTTGTCAATTTCTGGTCTTTTATGTCTTAAGTTATTGCTCTGATTGACACGACTGTATCACTGTCACGTTCCGAATATTATGTTCTGCTGCTATCGGTTCGAGACGTGACAGAAGTGGTATCAGAGCCTAGGTCTTCTTAAACCCTAGGTTTGGTCAATAGTATGTGTCATTTAGGTCCTTTTCCTTATTGCCACCCGGTGAGAATGGGTAGAGCTTGGGGCTAAATATTAAAAGACGTGTCCTTCAGAAGAATAAGATAAATAACTTCTTGAAAAAGGATCTAATTATTCTTGAATTAGATAATTAACTCCCTTAAATTAATTTTATAGAAACCGAGATTCAATGGAGACGGCCAGGTCTGGTTTTGTCCCCCAAGTGGCACTTGTAGATATCCAAGCCAATGCGGATCTAGTTAGAAGAGTCCAACTACTAGAAAAGGTCGCGGAAGAAAGAGAAAGAGGGAGAGTTGAAGGAAAGGACCGAGCTACTAACTCTAAAAAGTTTAACTTAGTTAAGAAAAGATCTAATAAGAGCTGTAGTTCACAAAAGTGTAAGAAATGTAAGAAAGGGAATAGCTGGGTAGCTCCTATAGACTCATCTCAAGAAAGGTGTAAGTTTTGTAGTATGTCTAATCATCTAGCGGAGGTATGTTATCAGAAGACGGGAGCGTGTCTTCGGTGCGAGAGCCTCGATCATAAGATATCCCGATGCCCTATTCAGAACCTGAAGCGCCAAGAAGAGACTCAAAGCTTAGTGGAAGTGGAGCCGGCAAAAGAAGGAACCGTAGAAGGTACCCCTCATCCTTAACTTTGAGCTAATTCTTTTCCCATTCCGTATATCTTAGATTCTTTTACTTGCATAATTATCTTAGTAAATTGTAGTTTCCCCATTTTAAGTAGAAGGTGGTGAATTTGGAGACGAAAATCTCTTTAGTGGGGGAGGGTGTAACGTCCTACAAATCATAAAAGTTAAAATGGAATAATTGTAAGCCCCACTTGTTAAAGATACAACAAAATATGGTCCTCACATAATTAAATGGCAACCGATGTGAAATGATTCAAAGATAAATTGGACATTAAATGACGTCATGTAAATTTTTCTCTAAGAAATTGTTAATAATGTTTGAATTAATAAAACTCGAGTATAATATCTTTAGAATAAATAAATATGGGTAGTTAATATTTACCTTTAGAATGTAAATAAAATTTTTCCCAGGATTGAAACCTGCCTCTGATATCCGAGACGACGGTAAAATTAATACGACAGATAAACAAATAAAATTATAAAGAATAAAATCCCTGTATAAAATTTACAAATTTCGTAAGGAAATGAAATCTATCATAATCAATTCTTTAAAAGGGGCCTAACTCAAAATAAAAAGTCCAAAATCACGTAAGAATATATTATGCCCAACCCACACACATTAAAAGGGGCTTTAACCCAATAATATGGGCCCAATGTGACCAAGACTGGGGGAAAAGAACTCGAAGGCTATTGGCCCTTCAATATATATATACAAAAAGGGGTTGAGAGAAATAATTGCATATGCGCCTTTTACCACCCATGTACGTGAGAGGCTTTTTAACTATATATATATATGAGTGACTTTTTAACTATATATATATATATATATTTATGTTTTGAAGGATAATGGGCCCTACGTTTAAAATGTGTAACAGACTGTTAAACCATCACAAACCTTTACCACGTTCGAACATACATGGGATAGGGTTTGATGGGGTTAATCGGGAGAAGGCCACAGTTGTGGCAAGAGGGATTTGCATGAGGAAATTTTCCTTCTAATAGGATTAGTACGTGGAAACTTAGTTTCAACTAGGATTCTAATATCCATAGGATCCTTCTACCTATAAATATAAGCCCTTCGAACGTGTAAAACTCATTGTTGCTATTGCGTTCGAGTGCTATTGCTGTTGCATCTTCTTCCTTCAACTGCTGCAATTGTTGCATGCGACTGTAGCCATTGCTGTGAACTGAAGAAGCTTGTGCCTTCTTCTCCTTCTTTTTCTTCTTCCGGTCGCGTGGACATTCTTCTTCATCTACTATCATATTTCTCCTCTGTTCGTCACCCAACTCAGGTAGGTGATCTCAATACAAGCCCAAGATTTATTAAACTGTGCACGCATAATCCATGTTCTTGCGTTCTTATTTTACGTAAATCTCATCAACGCATGATTAAAATTTTATAATCATGTATCTAATGGGGTGTTTGGGAGCACTTTTTTTTTAGAACTCTTTTTATCTCAAAAATTATGTTATGTTAATTTTTAACTTAAATTTTAAAATTGATAAAAATTGATAACATCTGTTTGGTAAAACTGATATATTTTTTAAAATTTATATAGTATTGTTTGGAAGGGGAGAGCTGGAACCGGAGCCGGAGGGAGGGGAGGGGGAGGGGGCTGCGCAGGGTCCGCCGGAGACGGAGGGGGGGGAGGGGGAGGGGCTGGGCTGGGCGGGGGCTGCCGGAGCCGGAGGGGGGAGGGGTTGGCGGCGCGCGCGGGGGCCGCCAGAGCCGGAGGGGGGGAACCGGAAGGGGGAAGGGGGAGGGGCTGCGCGCGGGGGCGCCGGAGCCGGAGGGGGGGAGGGGAGGGGCTGCGCGCGGGGGCGCCGGAGCCGGAGGGGGGGAGGGGGAGGGGGCTGCGCTGTCGGAGGGGGGAACCGGAGGGAGGGAGGGGGTTGGGGCCGGAGCCGGAGGGGGAGGGGGTTGGGGTTGCGCGCGGGGGCGCCGGAGCCGGAGGGGGAGGGGGTTGGGGGCGCGATCGGCTGGGGAGGGAGGGGGAGGGGGAACGGTCGGGGGAGGGGGGGCGCGATCCGCCGGGGAGCGGAGGGGGATCTGCCGGGGAGGTCGGGGGAGGGGGAACGGTCGGGGGAGGGGGGGGCGAGCCAGAGGAGGGAGACACACGGGGGGAGAACGAGAGTTGTTTCAAAAAAAAAATTGGTCATGAGTTATTTTTTTTTGAGGAAGATTTGTATAGGAGTGGATTATCTCCCTAAAATTTAGGAGAGTCGTACCAAACACCCCACAAGTGAGTTCTATCTCTCTTTTTTAAATTTGAGAGAGAAAGAGGTAAAAAAAACGTAACCAAACACCTTATAAAATTTAGGATAAATACATTTTTGAAATCCTCACATTTTTACCTTAATTTTTATGTAATTAGATCCATGAAAAGTTGGTGAATCTAAAAATAGCATTGTTCATATGTTTAGATTGTTGTACCCCTGTGATTTTGATGATGTCAAACACTATGACTCATCTGTGCGTGATGTCATATGTGTTTATGTTGCATTGATTCATGTGGTTTGATGATGCCAAACACTATTGTCTGTTGTTTTGATAATGACAAGTGTTTAATGTCTTGTTCTACATGTGCATTTTCATGAGTTTGTTGTAAAGTGTTGTACATGATAGTGGCAAGATAGTCAGATAGTGGAGAACTGATGAAAGTAAGAAATCAGCAGATTGAGCTAAAGAAAGCAAGGATGAAGTCAGGCATGATCAACACATTCATATTGTTATAGACAATAGGTCCATGCATTTATTCATGTAAAATCATCAAGTCACTGCATGCATGGGAATAGGTCTATGTGTGCTGTCTTGCTTAACAGGTCGATGCACCTGCACTCATTCTGGTCTAGAAGGTCGATGTAGGTGTAGAAGTCATGTTACATTAGGATGATGTGTCACGCCCCGAGCCTTTATTACAGCGGAAGACTAACTCGAGGAACGTGAACAGCCGACATGGTAAGCCTCTTGCAAGCAAGAACGATCAGAGCGCAAGACAATCTGATGTGACACGACCTCGGACGTAGGCAAACAAGCACAATTAAGCATTCAAATGGGCCTTAAGGGCCACCGCTCTCCCGTCGCACTCTATACCCGGAGTGACTTGGCGATGCCAAGTGTGAGGTATGGGAAAGGGCCCTTGCTGGTAGAGGGCCAGCAAGGCCAAGGTTTGACTCCCAAGGTTTGGATGCCCAATTCAATTGGGGCCGACAAAGTGCACAAGGGCACCGGTTCACACTATCCCACGGCGATCACTCTTAAGTCATGGACTTGAGGATCGGGCGCTCCCTCGCAAATTCAGCGGCGCATGAAGTAAATATTGAAAGAGCAACACTAATGAGCTAGGATGAGGCACTTACTCGACCGGTTTGAAGAAACCGGTCCCGGTCGGAGACGAGGGCGAGCGGGGAGGCGGTGGTTCCCCACACGCCGCGGCGGTGAAGCTTGACCTGCTCAAACTATGTACAAAACTACGCCTCTCGCAGGAGGGGGATCTTGGGGTGGGGGTTAATGTGAATACAACAATACTACCTCCCGCAGGGAGGGGCCTTCAGCCGGCCAAGCGGGGTGGGGAAAGTAAGGTAAAGAACGACGATTAAGCGAGGTTGTCGAATCTGCCGGTTGTCTACGAACAGGGACAGTGTGTTGGTGTGGTTGCTGTAGATCCTTCTCACGAATTTTTCCGATGGCGAGACCGGCGGAAAAAGCTTCGTAACAGGGACAGGAACGCTTCAGATTTTCTTAAATTTCTTCTGAGACCGTTGTTGACTGGGGCAGAGGTTGGAACAGGACATCAGGTTTTCTGACTCGCAGTTGCAGACTTCTGGCAGCAGGTTGCAGAGGACGCCACGCACCCTCCCGAACTCCGATCAGCACGAAACTAGCGGCGACGTCTTCGTGGTCGAAGTAGCTTTCAGCCAGAGGTGACGGGGCTGCAATAAGAGGTCGAGGGCAGTCGGTGTACCCTAAAGAGTGGGCACTGGTCGGAGCAGACTGCAGGAGACAAGACTGGAGAGCTCGGGGGAGAAAATTTGTAACTCCTTCCTCCGGCAGCCGAATGAGGTTCCGTTTCTTGATCCTGAACGAATACTGGAGGAGGAAGATATTTGTAGAAGAGCTTCGTGGCTGGTTCGTCCAAGGTTTGTCGTGGCCAAGCTTTTAGTCCGGTTCAGATCCTCAGCCGGAGTAGAACTGCGCGGTCGGGGAAGAACAGACCTCCACAGCAGCACCGATCTCCGATGGGGATGAGACCTCAATCGTTGCGAAGAGGACAGGTAGCCGCTTCCGTGGATGCCTCTTGGGTCTTCAAACTCGTAGGGAGGAAGCCGTGGTCGCCGCTGTAAGATGGTACACTTCTGGAGGTTGTCAGCTGAAACGGTAGGTTGAAGATGATGGGGGGGAAATGGGGTATATGGGAGAGGAAATGGGGGTGGATGAGTGTGGGGAAAGCCCGAGCTGTGAGGGGGTCTAGGATGGGGTGTTTCAAGGTGAGGGAGGGATAGAATGGGAGCTGGAAGGGGGTGTTTTCTGTGGGTGAGAGAGGAGCTACGAATTTGGGGCTTGGAGGGAGAGGGGGGAAGGTGAGGGGGAACAAGTGGGTGGAGGGAGTGTGAATTTCAAATTTGAAATGGCCTTGGAAGGTGGGTGATTATGTGGGGAAGTGGAGAGTTTGTATTGGAATGGGGTAGATTTGGTGGGAAGGTGGAGAAAGGTGTTGGAATTGGGAAGATGCCACCTAGGGACTATGGGAGTGGAGTAATGGCAACTTGGGGAAGTGGAGGGGTATTAAATGAGGTGGGTAGCTAGTGGAGGTGGTTGGGAGGGGAGGAGAGAGAAGAAAATTCAAAATTGGGATTGGAGGAGAGAGAAAGATGGGTGAAATAGAGAGATTAAGAGGAGAATGGGTGGGGAATCTCTCCCCTAGGGTCTCTCACCCAAAAACTAGAGGAATCACTCCAATTTGAACTCAAATGGCAAGTTTAACTCATTCATTCATTCATTCATTCATTGACTTCAAATGGGGGAAATGGGGTCCTATATATAGGAAACCCACATTTCTACAAAAGTCCATGACAAAAGACTCAATAGCAAATAACCGAAGGTGGAAGGGGTGCACATGGGCCTAGTCCAATGAATTGGGCCCAATTAGCACATTACATCATCTAATGACACACAATCTTAGGAAAATAAATGCAAGACCTAGGGAAATGACTCAAATAAAATGAAAATACATCAAAATGACTCAAAGGAAAGCTACAAAATGGATAAGGGGCCTTAATAGAGTGAGGCCAAAACTCAACCAGCTCCCGAGTGTGAAGAAGTGGACCCGAGCCAAAGGGAATCGTGGGTGATGCCTCCATCACAATCACACATAAAAATGTAATTGTACAAAAAATTACATCAAACTCCAACTTTATTTCATTAGAAATCAAAATATTTCAATACAATAACTTGTCAACCTTCTTTAATCCATCAGACTCAAGAAAAAGGAAAATTACAAAGACTCGATCTAAACAAGATTGACTTCCTAAGTCTTCACTCTCATTTTGATACGACTTTCATTCACTCTCGGACCCGCTACTTGCATAACTCGAATCCGAATTCGAATCAGCTCAATCTCTTGAAAAGATTAGAAATAGGTAATGAGCACACTTGCCCAGTAGGTATATTCACATCAATATGAAGGCACTATTAAAGTGATTATCATTTTAGCTCTAAAGAATAAGGTAAAATCACGCGAATGCGATAAATCATATGTAAATAACCAAGGTAACAAGACGATCACGTAAGATGGAATGAACAATTATGAATTAGCAAGACTGTATCAAGAACATGATATGACATTTCATGAACAAGAATGTACTAGAAAGTCATGTAACAATCAAGAATGTACTCTTCACTTAGTAGCAAGTACTTCATGAATTTCTGTGGAATATCATGTAACAAGCTAGAAAGTCATGTACGTGTATATATCGTGCCGTGGATTTTCACTTCACGAGTAGTAGATATTTCACTTATTTATAGAGAAAGTACTCCCAGCGTAATGCGACGCCAGTAGCATCATACCCCATGGTTTATAATAGTATGTTTTCGACAATCAGCCGAGGGGACTAGCATAGAGCCCTTGAACACAATTAGTGCTCGATCCGCATCTTCAAGTATAAATCAAGCTACTTCCACGCATGTAAACAATATGGCCAAGAACGTGCAATTTCAACAATAGGTTCATGATAAAGTAATCCATCATAAGAATGCTTTTATTTGAAATAAAGAATTTCAATAATCATATTAAAATTAGGTTATGCCATGGAAATAAATCAGCAGCATAACGGTACGTTTCTTAACTTTCATAATTTAAAATCAAGTATTTTGAGCAATATACCAAGTCCTAGACCATCAATAATTCATCTAGGATCTTTGGAATATCAACCCTTGGGTCAAACCTCGGGTTAAAGTACTCAGGAATTGTGACGGTCAAATAATGGGCCGTTACACGAACGTGACGGTCTATTATTGGGCCGTTACAACGGGCTGAATCCTGAAGGAATAAATTGGACTCAATAAATGTGACGGTTGTATACTGGACCATTAGATAGGCCTAACGGTCGAGTAATAGGCCGTTACATTGACAGAATTCAAACTTCGGTAGTGCTTTTCTAGATAATTAGGCTTTTAATGGAACAATCAACTCGGCGTCCTAGTGGGAATCCCAAGCTCGCGGAGAATTACGGAGGCCTTGAAACAAGATTTCCTAGTCCATTGGAAGGAATATCCAATAGAGAGGTCCTCAAGTCCAAGAATAATGTTCCTATTGTGCAAAAGTGTGAACTAATGGTCATATACCGGAATATATGTCATATACTTAGAGAAAATGACTCTACAGATGGGAAAAGAATGTGTAACGATGTGAAACCATGATAAAACTCCGTCAATATATCAAAAATCATGTTTTTAATACAAAACTATAGAGTTTTAGCAAATGAAATTAACATGTACTTAAAATAACTCAAAGTGCATGAATCAATTTGTAAACTCAAAGTCATGAAAATAGATCAAAACTTAGATATCTAGGCTTATTTATAAGTAAATTTGACTGTTCTCAATTCAATCTCGGGTTGACAGAACACAGCACTGTGGCGGCCTAAGATAGGCGCGTCATATGCTGTGACGGTTTATCGTGGAGCCGTCGGAAGACTGTGACACACTGCTTTTGGTCCGTCAGAGATTACAGAGAAACTGAAGTATAGTAAGCGGTGTGACGGCTTATCGTAAGGCCGTTAGAGTGTTGTAACGGTCTAACTATAATCCGTCAGAGCACTGCTGACAATAAAGTAAAAGAACTATGGTTTAAAACATCTCATGCAAGAAGAATCAAAATAAATAATTACTCTAATCACGACAAAACGAAGAATAGGCCATCTAGATGCATAGGTTGCAGTGAACTAACAAGAGAGTATATTTCATCTTTAATTTAGGCTAAAGATATGCATGTATGCATGGACCGAGCTAAAACATGAAATTCTTGGTCTATAGTGCATGGAATCAAACAAAACCAGAGGGCTTTTACTCTTATCATGATGTTCTTGCCATTCATGAGATAACCTACCTCTTTCCTGGGCTTTCAACTTCCAATTCGGGACTGCAAGACACGCCCTAGTTCTTCCATTTCTGTGAGTTTTCAGCAACTTCACGTCGCTCTAACTCCGTAATCCCTTGACCTAAAGGCGTGAAATTTGGAGGGTAAGAAGTTGAAACTAAGGGGAACAAAAAGTTCTAAAGAATCAAACTCTAAATATCTCGTTTAGGCATTCTAATCTCCTGATCTTCAGCAGACTTTCGCTCAGATTCCTGGGTCGCTATGGTCGAACCAGCAACTTTGCAAGGTTCTAGCTCCTTGTGTAGTCGACCTCCTAGCACGAAATTTTGAGGAAGATTAGTCCTATGTATAAGGAACAAAAACCTCTAAAGAACCTACCTGAAATAAGGTTGTCTTACCTTAATTCCATGCGAGCCAATGTAGGGGTCGCGCAGGTCAAAACTAGGTCCTATTTATAAGGTTTTGCTAGGGTTTGAGGATTAGATCGATTCTAGAGTCCTTGTAAAGTTTAGATCGACTTCTGAGAGTCCTTAACACGTTTACTAGTCCTCCCATCTCGATCCCTAAGAGATAGACTAGCAAAATCCAATCTTTTTATTTTTTCTTCACTTCACGGAACTGACAGGGTGTAACGGTCGACTCTTGGTGCGCCACATCCTTGTGGCGGTCGCACGATAGACTGTTAGAGTCACTGTGCACCGAATTTGAATTGAGTTCAAATTCTAATTTCATATTATCCACTTAATTATCTAAATAATTAGTATTTATCCTTAAATTCCGTGAATTAGCTAAGTAACCTTCTACAATATGGGCCAAACTTCATGGGCTTGGTCCTTAAACCTTTTGGGCTTCAATTAAATAGGCTAGATTAATTTATTTGACATAATATCTATTTATTAATTCATTTAGGCCATTATAAATTCCTAATAAATTCCAGAAAATCATTAAGTGATTCCAAAATAATTTATAAATATTCTGGGTTATTACATGATGCGTGTACCCTCACGTAGTAGTTAGGTCGATGCAGCGGCCACGGTTGAAGAAGTCAGGTCGATGCAGCGAAGCCGTTATGCTTATAAGGTCAGTGCAGCAATGTTGGTAATTTCACTAAGGTTGATGCACTTCAGCGCTTTAAGGCCAACAGGTCGGTGCACTTAAGAGGTAGGTCGAGGCAGAAGAACAAAGCTTCAACCAACAAGGTCTGAGCACTCAAGAGACAGGTCGATGCAGAATAGACAGTTCCTGCTATCAGGTCAGTGCATATATATTCTCTTTGTCAGGTAAGGTCGGTGCACATATATTCATTGTGTCATGTAAGGTCGGTGCACTTTCACCCACTATGTTCTTAAGGTCGATGCACCTAGAACTGCATCAATGGGACAATGGCAAGTAGAAGACATAGGTCGATGCATCAAGCCAAGAAGGTCGGTGCAGCAGTTGGCTAATATGTTACTCAGGTCGAAGCATATCTACACTTCAAGCCACAAGGTCGATGCAATAAGGGTGGTTCGACCAGCTGAGAGTCTACAAGGTCAAGTCTCCATGACCATTGCCTCAACGCATCAGGTACAACATAGCTGATGCCTCGATGCAGCAAGCCAGAAAGTTGAGCACTCAAGCTACAGATTGATGTAGCAGAGCTATATGTATCTAGAAAAGTCAAAATTAGAGACGAAGAAGACCCAGTTGGGATTTCTACGCATGAGAAATAGCAGAAAAGAAGAGAGGCTGTGAATATCTCAATGCAGCTAAGGTTGGCAAATCAGTGAACACAAGGTAGACAGCAGCAGCAGCAAAAGAAGGACGAAGCAGCAGAAGTGCACACTAAAACACTGCCTTAAGCCAGAAGGTCAGAGCATTAGAATAGTGCCTAGATGTTCTAAGACAAAGGTCGATGCAATTGTATCAGCTGTGCTAGTGAGGTCAATGCTATAGGATTCGAAACCCTTAACCTAAGTCCAGATCCAATAAAGGTGTTCGACCCTGCAATCAGCATAAGTGACACGTGATCCCAAGAATGGCGAGAAAGGTGGCACGTGGACCCAGGAAGCTTATGATTGGGCACATGATCCAAGGCTTGATGATTCGAGGAAAAATTGCATCCTGCCACATGGCCCATTGGGATAAAAAGCAATCAAATTACTTTATCCAAAAAGCATCTCTGAAAGCCCTGCTTTTCATATAAATAGGAAGCATCCTTCTCTGTGCAAAGGGCGGCGACTGAGTAGTGATGGAACGGAGCTGTTACAGAGAGCTACAGTAGTGAAATAGGAGAAGTGTGGCTGTGGAAGAAAGAGTGAGATTACCAGAGAAGAAAAATAAGAGCCAGTGAGCGAGCATAAGAAAAGAATTGAGAGAAAGAAGAGAGAGTTCAGAGAAGGAGGTCATGAGAGGAAGAAGAAGAAGTGTGAAGCATCCGAGTTGTGAAAGAGTGCGCAGTTAGAGTTTCATGAAGATTTGATCGTGATTGGCCTCTGGATCAGATCCAAGCCAAGTTGCTCTTGCGAGAGCTATATTCTTTCCATTTTCATCTTTGTTTCTGTTGCTTTGGTTTTTGTTATTTCCTGTTCTTTAGCAAGCTGTGAGGCTCAGCAGAAAGGATTGATTCCTTGGGTCATTAAGCTGTGAGGCTCAACAACAAGGATTGATTCCTTGGGTTAGCAATGTTGTAAGGCTCAGCGGATAGTAAGCTGTGTTGCTCAGCGGTGTAGGCAAACTGTGAAGCTCAGCTGTTCAAGCTGTTTGTCTGCGGAAAGCCTCACTCGGGTTTGAGTGGGGGATGGACGTAGGTTTGTGGTAGCAGATTAAACCATCTAAAATCTCTGTGCACTGTGGTTTGTGTGACTGTCGAATTCCATATCTTCTATCCCCCTTCGCAGGCTATCTGAGCATTTACTATTTGAAGTTCTTATGTGTGTTATCAGTTTGTATCCAACACTGCTGCGAAGTGTTGTCTACATGCTTTGTAGAATCTCTAGCAACGTGTGCTTGCTAAGATTTCGAGTGTGAACTGCAATAGAACATCTGTTTAGCTTGAGCCATCTAGTTTTATTTCCGCACGATTTTATAGCGAGAGCTTTAATTGAAGAAATTTTTGGAGGGGATCTATTCACCCCCCTCTAGATCTCAGTCTTGCACCTAAATATTCTAACAATTGGTATCAGAGAGGGTTACTGTTTCATCGGATCCAACGATCCACAATAGATCATGCAGTTTCTTTGGTGCATTTCTGAGCGTGCTTAGTTTGTTGCATTGAATTGTTTGTTGATTTGTCTTAATGGCTCACCCATCGGTTTTTTATGGACCCAATTTTAATTCATGGTTTAGCAGCATGCATAGCTATGTTAAACTGACTAATCCTGATCTATGGAAAATTATCTCTCATGCTCCACACAGATTACCGAAGGACAGGTCTAAGTGGACATACATACATAGATCTAGGAATTCGAAAAATCTTAGAGCATTATTGGGTGTTTGGTTGCTCTTTTTTACCTCTATTTTCTCTAAAATTTAAAAAAGAGAGTAAGAGATCTTTTAACCCTGTTTGGTATTCCTCCCCTAAATTTTAGGGAGAGAATCTCAGCCTGTGTAAATCTTCCTCAAAAAAAAAGTCTAGACCAATTTTTTTTAAAAAACACCAACCAAGTCTCGGGACTCCCCCTCCCTCCCCCTCCCCCTGCGCAGCCCCCCTCCCCTCCCCGGCGGCCCCCGTGGCCCCCCTCCTCCTCCCCTCCCCTCCCCTCCCCTCCCCCGTGGCCCCCCTCCCCCTCCCCTCCCCGGCGGCCCCCGTGGCCGGCGAATCCACAAGCCACCGATTTCTATCGAGATAAACTGTCCCAAGGCAGGCCAAGGGTTATTGCATGTGTTGCCTGCATCCAACGGAGCCCGGTGATCACCAGATGGGAAACACAACAGCTGTGGCGACCCGGATCCCGGATACCAGGTATACCCGGTAGGACTATTGAATACACGTGATACCACTTGGAACGCGAGGCCTCCCAAGAGCGGTAAAGGTCCGAAGGGAAAAAGGATTGTCGTGTAGTACATTGAACTGACAGATATAGCAGCAAGCAATTAAAATTTCATTAGATCGGGCTGCTAAAGTAGCAGAAATAAAATTACAATTTAATTAACAGAATTTTAAACAATTATATACCAAAGTCAAGTCCAAAGCTAAAGACAGCAGTCTAGCAGTACAGTCGACAGAAAGAAAAGACGTACCAAGAAGTCGGGGGAAGCCCGATGGGGGTACTAGGTGGCAGCTACAACTCGAACTCCAGGATCCGCGGAAGCAGAACGAACACATCACCCCACCTGAAAAGCAGGGGTGAGCCTCGTGTCACTGGCTCAGTAGGGGTCACGTGAATCCCCACTGAAAAACACGCAGTAACACAGAACAACAGCAAGAAACAACACTAGAAAGATGTAAAAGAAAAGGAAGCAGGAGTAGGGAACAGGTAAGGACGAGGGGAATAACCCGAACAAGCAAGCATGCCTAGAAAGGGAAAGAGGAGTAAGGAGCAACGAGGAAAAATGGGAAAAACCACGCACAAATGCCCCCACCTACACCTACAACAGGCATGCAAAAGAAAGTCTAGAAAAGACATAGACAGGCACAGACCTCGAGTACAGCCACGGAAAGGCCAACCCGGACAGGTCACAACACAGGAAGAGCATGGGAGTCGCGCGCCGTGTGACGAAAAACCCCCGCACCGGAAGAATGGCCAGATGCGTCCACTGACGTCTTACACTGCACCAGAACACCCACCACAAGTGTCCCGACCACCCGCCAAGCGCGACCAACACGGACAAGGCCGAGTCGCAGACCCACGTGGAAACACAGGTACAAGTACTAGTCAGGGTCACGCCCGTCGGCGTCAGTCCTCTGCCCCTGACCACGTATGCACACACTGGCTCCTGCCTAGAGCCAGGCCTCTAGCTAGTTTTCTCCCCCCGTAGGACGCTACGGTAACCGCAGGAACCGACGAAAACTAGCTTACAAACCGTATATCGGGGTCACCTTTCGACTGCTGCACGTCTAGGGCGACGCAAGGAAGAAGCTCGAAATGCGGCGCTGAAGTACAGACAGTCGAACATGCACTGTCACCCGTACCTCAAACACCAAAGGCAGCACAGGAAACTACCGACAGACTCAGAAACGTAGTCTTAGCCTTCATAGGAGCATCGACCGATGTCCACGGGGAAAGTGGCCAGACCACGGGAGCGACAGACATCACCCTACCATAGACAGACACACACACAGACACGCCACAAAACAACCCCTAACGTTACCTAAGACAGACCCACAACACACGACCACACACCAAAAAGCCCAACGGCCATCACGGCCACAACAGGACTGTAACGGCCTAGCACAGGCGCGTTACACGGGCCTGACGCACCAGGGCAGGCGCGTCAGAGACAACAGGCACAAAGACACAATGCGGGCCACGTAACGCACCAGGGCAGGCGCGTTACAACGGCCTAACGCACGAGCACAGATGCGCTACGCCCACCTAACGCGTGAGGACAGGCACGTTACGCCAACCGACCCAAAACTGAAACTCGGAGAAACAGCACGTAACGGTCCACGGCGGACGCGTTACAGCACTGTGACGCAAGGGGGCAGGGCCGTTAGAGACAGCCGACACAGCCACCCAACACAACTAAAACAGAGTGTAACGGCCTGGGGCAGGCGCGTTACACAACCTGACGCACCAGGGCGGGCGCGTCAGGGGAATCGACTCACCCAAAACGCTAGACGACAAAACAGGCGTCACGCATCACCCCGGACGCGTCAGAGAGCTGTGACGCGCCTCCCCTGGGCCGTCACACTCCCAAAACCACGAAGAACTGAAAAAGCCCAGATGCTGTGACGGTCTGTCGTAGGGCCGTCAGAGACATGTGTCGGTCTCTGAAACGACCGCTACACCGGTCACGGTGGGAAAACAGTGGAAACGCCAAATCGGGCCGTTCCACGCTCCATTCACGCCGAAGCGCAGGGGAAACAAACCTAGACGACGAAAAACAACTCTAGGTGGCTCAAAAGCCCACATGCAAGCCCTAAAACGAGAGATCGGGGGATTTAGATAAATCGACCCAAAGTGGGTCACCGAGGTTCCCGGACTCCTACCGGCCTCGAATGACAACCGATCGACACGAAACTTACGTGAATGAGATCCAGACATCCCAACTGTCAGTTTGACACAAACCACATCACAAATGGTTGCCATTTTCCGGCGAACCCTGAAAACCCCAAAAACTACGGTTTTCACTAAACCGGCCCGATCTCCCCCGATCGAGCACCAAACAACGCACAGAAGCAGGGAAAACGTGCAGAAGGAAGTGGCGGTCCATCTCCCTACCTCCACCGAAGAAACCGTGCCCCGAAGGGACTAAACCACGCCGAAAACCACCGAATCACGAACGACGCCCTCTCGGAATCCACCGAGGGATCGCGCCCACCACGCTCCATCCGCTGCTCCTTCCCGCGAACCGATCACTCGAGCACGTCCACGCCTCAGCCAGCTCCGCAACGGTGTGCGCCCCGCACCGAACGGACCAGAGACGGGAGAGAACGGAGTGAGATAGCGTGAAGTTGAAAATGAGCAGGAGAATAGTGGAATTGAATTTATAGAAAGAAATTAGGAAATTTTCCTAATTTCTGAAAAATCTGATTTTTGGCCCGGTCTTAGAAAAATACACAAAAATAGTCGAAACGACCGGCTCGAAGAGCACATCGTCGATGTAGCGTCCGCGAGTCGACGAACTGACAAATAAACTCACCGTAGGGTTCCGTAACTAGTACGAGAGAAAAACCCACATGGATCGTAAAACTCAACTCGGGAGCTACAAAAGCGATCCGAAACTCTCCGAAAAGGATCCGAAAGACCCAATAAAGATTCGGGACATTACTGTTAGTGTTGATGTGCTACAGGCCAATTTCGGGTCGGGTAGGCCCAATAGTTGTACGATCTTGTTCATTATTAATAAAGTGGTGTTTGAGCGTAAATATGCGATTGTGTTACTTTACGTTGTCCCTAGGATATGTGGTTGTAAAGTCAGCTCGAGATGGGATCTCGAACATGAGATTGGCTTTACATGTACACATACCTTAAAATGTTCCTGGTTGGAGGGTAATCACTCGGGGACTTTGATTACCTATTAAACCAGTACACATGATGTGTTAGTGACCAGTCTCATGGTCATTGGTGCGGGGCACCAACACATATGTGTAGGTGTATGTCCTTGGAGGATGTACACTGAACTGATCCGCTATTGGATCTTCAGATGGTTGATTATACCTAATGTCAACTGAAGATCCAACTGTCTCAGTAGCATCGTTGGTCCTTTGACCTGAGACATTGATCGGATCTTACACGAGGACTGGAATGGTTTAATTACTTAGCTAAGTGACTTTAACCATAAGTCATGAGTTACCGAGTCATTAACCACTCCAGGATACGTGTGAAGATCATCAATGGTCAAGAAGGGATCGCTCACTGTCGGGTATATATCAGACAGTTAATGGGTCATGACATTGACGCTCCGTTAAATCCCTGGCCAGTGTCGTATGAGTTCGTTTAGGACGGACGTCATACACTTTAAGGAGGTCATAGTCAAATGGCACGATCATGGGGTTTGACAGAAACCGTACCCTCGATCGTACCAGACTCATAGAAGGAGCGAGGGATTATATCGATGCGGTAACTGTGGACTTACAGGTACCAGACAGGCTGGTTTAAACCCGGGGTCATCTAGGATCACGCGGATTTACTTGACCCAACGTGATCAAAGGTTCGGAATAAATTAAACTATTGTTCGGCTCTAGTAGAAGCGAAGAATACGTTTAATTTACTTCTAATTGGGAATTAGAAGTTAATGGACCTTAAACTAGAGTGACTGTGGGCCTAGAGGATCACACACAATAGATTCTTGGGTGACGGTTTATTATTATACAAGCGTATGTATTAATTCCCTTTAATTCCTTTTGGAAAGGAGTGTAAATGGGGCTTAATACATATGTATAATAAAGGAAAGGTCATATATACAATTTTGGTCCTTTGGAGGTCTTTTGAAAAGGGCCAAAACTCTATATATATGGCACCTACGTGAGTTCATTCGAACTCTCCCTTCCAACCCCCCTTAATGCTAATCAAGCATTAAGCATTAAGGAGAGGATTAGCCTCCCCCCTTTCTCCCCCTTGCTCTCTCTCTCTCCAGAAGGTGTTAGAGCCGGGGAAAGTTATGCCGGGGAGGTACCGTCGCTGCACAAGGGTCCGTGTGGATCTGCTCTAGAGGCCGTACAGCTGTGCGGCTCGGTTTCTCTGCATCGGGCTTAGCGGACAGCGTCGTTCCGCGCAAGGTGAAACACGCAACCCGCAATTAGGGTATTAGAAACACCGATTAGAGCACAGATTAAGCTTTCCATAACACCGGAATCGGGCAAATTAAATTTTTGTTATCCGCTGCGTCGCCCGTAGGTGCTGTGCGAAACCTTACAGTGGTATCAGAGCCAGGTTGGCGCTCTGGTCGGTGTTTTAGAGCCGTTTAGAACCATGCTTTAGGGGCAATTAAATCTTCAATTGTTATTACTAGAAGGGGGTGTTGGACATCCCCGTTCTTCAAGGATGCTAGGCATCCCAGGAGCAAAGTTTTTTTTTTTAAAAAAAATTTTTTAAGGCCCGTTTGGGGGCACTGCGCCCTGGGCGCAGTGCGCCCGCCGCGTGCGCCGCGCACGCAGTACCCGCGGTCAGCGCCCGTGGGCGCTGACCGCGGGGGCGGGCGGGGCGGCGCCCGCATGCGGGCACGCCGCGTGGCGGGCCGCGCCCGCCACGCGGTGGGCGCCCGCCACGCTGACGCCCGTGTGCGGGCGCGGGCGCGCCCGCCCACGCCTTCCGCGTGGGCGGCCACGCCCCCCCTGCGGGGCCACAGATTTTTTGTTTTTTAATTAATTTTTTTTTGCGTTTTTAACTCTTTTTAATTTATTTGTGCAGATATATAAATATATATATGGGATATATATATGGAAATGCACAGAAAATTAATTAGAATTTTATCTAATATGTTAAATAGTGTTATCTCAATAGTAAATGTCGAATGGTAAATTTTATTTAACCGATTTGAATTTACGGAGGTGAGATAATTACTATTTACCTTGGGATAAAATAGTAATAATTGAAGTTACTTCAGTAAATTTTAATTTTTGAATTTTTAATTATTAGGTAATTAAGAAATTCAAAATTTGAATTTTATTGAAGTTAAATGTGAAAAATTCAATTATTTGAATTTTTAATATTTAGATAATTATTAAATTCAAATTTTGAATTTTAGAAAATTACTAATTGAGTATAATTGCATTATTTTAAATTTATTTTCAAACAAAAATTATTGGATAATTAGTTTGAATTTAAATTTAAATTATTGGCATGTTTAAATTTTGAATTTAAATTTGATTATTGGATAATTAAATTTAAATTTAAATTTAATTAATTATCTCAATTAGATGCCCCTGTAGAAAATGATGGTTCTTTACGTGCTCTATTTTAATTACCTTGTATTGGCCTGCTTATGTGTTTAATTTTAGTTAATCATGCTTTGATTTTTAAAATTAAACAAAGCTAGCCTGTTTTTGTTTGCACATCCCATTTTTAAATTCAAAAGTAAGGATTATTTTCAGAAAATAACCCTTGATTGATTTTATTTGAATGGGTTGGCAAGTGATCATGGACTTGGATTAATGTAATTAATTGGGGTCTGCGAACCTCCTTTCTCTCTCTCTTTTAAAATTCCAATGTACTTCTATCTTCCTCCATTGTTGTACTCGCCCTAAGGGCTGCTGGAATTTGAGTCACATGTAATTTATTTTTTCCGACCTACGTGCCGTGTAAAATTTGTAATTAATGCGGCGTCGGAGATTGAAAGCGCGGAGCACACCCGACGAGGACGATCCAGCTGCTTCGGAAGCGGGCCGGATGTCTTAGTTACATTAGGGTTAAAGTCCATGATCACTTGCGTTTAATTTTACATTGGATGCATTTATTTTGTGCAAACTACTAGGTACGGTAAATATATTAGATATATTTATATTACCACCTAGGGTGAGATCAAGATAAAATTAAATTCCCTCGCGTTTAAATTTTAGATCTGGTAAGCGTGGCTCTAGGAGTCGTCGTGGCCCTCCATCATTATGGAGTGAATGAACGTCTTCATTTCATGGATTTGTTGTGCTTTCCACAAGGTCCATGAGTTTGGGGGCGGGATTAAACTCCAAGACTCGGCCTCAATGGGGTGAAGAATTGAACTCGGCCTTGTTGTACTTTCTACAAGGGTCGGGTCATGAACTCATTGCTATGTAGTAATGATGGTTAGATCTAACCGAGAATATCCTTTGTTGTGCTTTCCACAAGGGGATGATTTCTCGGGGGTCGAATATCGGATATTGCATTAGATGCAAGTACTTGTTGACTGCCCTTGAGATGGTGTATGGCTTGTTGTGCTTTCCACAAGTTCGTACATCAGTCTCGTTGGGATTCCGACCCACTAGGTAGATCTCGCTGATCTCCCGTTCTATATACTGAGGGTTATATAGTCCGATCGAAAAATAGTGGGACTAACTAAGATAGAAAACCACATCTAAGTTAGAATTTGAACACATGCTAAGTTGTCTTTTATTTCTTATCCAGATTACAATGTCGTCGTCCAACCCCCTCCGTGGCATCTTGGATGCAAATAGATTAACTGGACTGAATTACTCGGATTGGCTGTGTAATCTACGCATAGTCCTTACCGCCGAAAAGATTGCGTACGTGTTGGACATGGTTCATTCTGAGCCAGCTCCTGATGCCGACGAGGGCGAGTTGCTGGCTTATGCCAAGTGGTCTGAGGACTCCTCCCTTGCCCAATGTTACATGTTGGCCTCTATGGCTCCCGAACTACAGAGGTAATTTGAAAAGACTGATTGTAGAAGTATACTTCTCAATCTACGCCAGCTCTTCGGGGAGCAGGGTAGGATTGAGAGGTATGACATCTCAAAAAGGCTTTTCAGGACACGGATGTCTGAGGGTTCATCAGTGCAGGCCCATGTACTGAAAATGATGGAGTGGATAGAGAGACTCAATGCACTGGGTTTCAAGTTGGATCTTGAACTGTGCATTGATCTTATACTCCAGTCATTGCCCGATTCCTTTTCTTCCTTCATCATAAACTTTAACATGAATAGAATTGATGCAACTCTCCCGGAGCTGCTCAACATGTTAAAGAGTGCTGAAGGAACTATGCAGAAAGATAAACCATCCTCCTCTGTAATGATTATTGGCCGGGCCAATAAGAAAAGGAAGGCCACCCAGATATCCACAACAAGTAACAAAGGGAAAGGAAAGAAAAAGGCCACGGGTAAGCAGCTCGCCAAGGTTGACAAAGGGAAGGGCAAGAAGATTAAAAAGGAAGACAAATGTTTTCGATGCGGGGAAACTGGGCATTGGAAAAGGAATTGCAAGGCAATTCTAAATGAAGGTATTTTTGTCATAGACCTTAATTTGTCATATATGGAATCCACATCATGGGTATTGGATACTGGATGTGCATCTCATATCTGTAATTCTGTGCAGGTGCTGGCAAATAGAAGGCGATTGGACAAAAAGGAGATTGAACTGAGGATGGGAAATGGAGCTTTGGTTTCTGCCAAAGCTGTCGGGACTGTACGCCTCAGTTTACCATCAGGAGTCATTCTGGAGCTGAATGACTGTTATTATGTTCCTAATATTATTAAGAATATTATTTCAATCTCTGGCTTGTATAACATTGGATATACATTGACTTTTAATAGCACTGGGTGCTCTATAATGAATAATGATTTGATTATAGCCGATGGTTCATCAATGGTCTTTATGTATTAGATACACGTTCTAATGTTATGCAAATTTCCAATGCTGATGAAGTGAATTCTGCATATCTATGGCATTGCAGACTTGGTCATGTAGGTGAGAAAAGAGTCTCTCACTTACACTCAAATGGGTATTTGAATTCGTTCGAATATAAGCCATTTGATACCTGTGAGTCGTGTCTCATGGGGAAAATGACCAAGGCTCCCTTTGGTGGACATGGTGAGAGGGCTGTTGACCTTCTCAAGCTCATACACCCGGATGTGTGTGGACTCATGTCCATAGAAGCAAAAGGGGGTTACCTCTATTTCATTTCTTTTATTGATGACTTCTCTAGATATGGCTATGTGTATTTAATGAGACATAAGTCACAAGCTTTTGAGAAGTTTAAGGAATATAAGAATGAAGTAGAGAAACAGACTGGCAAAAGTATTAAGGCTCTTCGATCGGATCGAGGAGGTGAATACTTAAGCCATGAATTCACTTCTTATCTTAAAGATCATGGAATAGTTTCTCAGTAGACTCCACCGTATACACCACAGCATAATGGTGTATCCGAGAGGAGAAACAGGACCTTGTTAGACATGGTCCGATCCATGATGTCTATGTCAGGACTACCCTTGTCTCTCTGGGGCTATGCATTAGAGACTGCAGCATATTTATTGAATAGGATCTCAAGTAAATCAGTTCCTTCTATACCATATGAGATATGGAAGGGCAGGAAACTAAATTTTAATCACATTAAAATTTGGGGGTGTCCTTCTCATGTAAAGAAGAACGAGAGTGATAAGCTTGAGTCGAGAACCGATAAGTGTAGGTTTGTGGGATATCCAAAGGAGACGTTTGGATATTATTTCTATCACCCTTCTGAGCAAAGGGTCTTAGTGGCCAAGAGAGCTGTATTTCTGGAAAGAGAATATCTACTCCAGAAAAATAGTGGGAGCCAGATAGAATTGGACGAGGTCCAAGAACCACAACCCATAGACACAAACTCATTAGATGAGACTGTATCGGTTGATCCTATTCAAGGTGAAACACTGACACTACGGAGATCTGGTAGACTACCGAGAGAACCTGAGAGATGTGTTGGACATGTCTCAGAGGGGTCCTCTAAGGTATGTATCGATGAGGATGATGATCCTCAGTCGTACCAGGAGGCGATCCGTAGTGTAGACTCCGAGAAATGGCAAGAGGCAATGGATTCAGAAATCTAGTCCATGTACACCAACAAAGTTTGGAACTTAGTTGATGTACCCGAAGGGAAGGCCCCTATCGGCTGTAAATGATTTTTCAAAAAAGGAAAATCGGTGCAGATGGACAGATTGACACATACAAGGCTACACTAGTGGCGAAAGGATATCGTCAAAGGCAAGGCATTGACTATGACGAGACGTTTTCGCTGGTAGCCATGGTTAAGTCAATCAGAATCCTCCTTGCCATTGCTGCATACCTGGATTATGAGATCTGGAAAATGGATGTGAAGACTACTTTTCTTAATGGAAATCTATCAGAAGAGGTGTACATGGTACAGCCTGAGGGATTCACCTCCAAGCCACATCCTAATAAGGTATGCAAACTTCAAAGGTCCATTTATGGATTAAAGCAGGAATCTAGAAGCTGGAACTTAAGATTTGACGAGGCTGTCAAATCTTTCAACTTCATTCGGAATGAAGATGAACCCTGTGTTTACAAGAAGGTTAGTGGGAGCTCAGTGACCTTCTTGGTCCTTTATGTTGATGACATCTTACTCATTGGGAATGATGTAGGGATGTTGACATCAACTAAGTCTTGGTTGTCCAAGACCTTCTCCATGAAGGATTTGGGAGAAGCATCCTATGTGCTGGGCATAAGGATCTATCGAGATAGATTTAAAAGGATGCTAGGATTATCCCAATCCATGTACATAGCCACTATCCTCAAAAGGTTTATGATGAAAATTCCAAGAGAGGTCTCATTCCCATGAGACATGGAATTGGCCTATCCAAGGGGATAAGTCCTAAAACTTCTGAGGAGGTGACACATATGAATAAGGTACCCTATGCTTCGGCGATATGGTCAATCATGTATGCAATGCTATGTACACGGCCTAATGTTGCCAATGCTTTAAGCATTGTCAGTAGATATCAGGTAAATCCAGGCGAAGAGCACTGGAAGGCAGTAAAGGGCATCCTTAAGTACCTGCGAAGGGCTAAGGATTTTTTTCTACTTTATGGAGGAGATGACCTATAGCTTAGAGCTTACACAGATTCTAGTTTCCAGTCAGATACAGATAACTGCAAATCCATGTCTGAATTTGTATTCATGTTGAATGGAGGGGCAGTCAGTTGGAGAAGCCATCTGGATGAAGAAATTCATCTTGGAACTCGGCGTAGTTCCCGAGATAACAGCTCCCATCCCATTATTTTATGATAATAATGGGGCCATCGCCCAGGCGAAGGAACCGAGATCTCACCAAAGGTCAAAGCATATTCTCAGGCGCTTTCACCTTATTCGGGAGATTGTTGATTGTGGAGATGTGACGGTAGAGCGTGTACCGTTAGAAAATAACATAGCAGATCTACTGACTAAGCCTTTGACACAGACTGTATTTGAGCGTCATCGGGATAAGATGGGCCTCAAAGTTGTGGGTAATTGGTTGTAGTTCAAGTGGGAGATTGTTAGTGTTGGTGTGCTACAGGCCAATTTCGGGTCGGATAGGCCCAATAGTTGTACGATCTTGTTCATTATTAATAAAGTGGTGTTTGAGCGTAAATATGCGATTGTGTTACTTTACGTTGTCCCTAGGATATGTAGTTGTAAAGTCAGCTCGAGATGGGATCTCGAACATGAGATTGACTTTACATGTACACATACCTTAAACTGTTCCTGGTTGGAGGGTAATCACTCGGGGACTTTGATTACCTATTAAACCAGTACACATGATGTGTTAGTGACCAGTCTCATGGTCATTGGTGCGGGGCACCAACACATATGTGTAGGTGTATATCCTTGGAGGATGTACACTGAACTGATCCACTATTGGATCTTCAGATGGTTGATTATACCTAATGTCAACTGAAGATCCAACTGTCTCAGTAGCATCGTTGGTCCTTTGACCTGAGACATTGATCGGATCTTACACGAGGACTGGAATGGTTTAATTACTTATCTAAGTGACTTTAACCATAAGTCATGAGTTACCGAGTCATTAACCACTCCAGGATACGTGTGAAGATCATCAATGGTCAAGAAGGGATCGCTCACTGTCGGGTATATATCAGACAGTTAATGGGTCATGACATTGACGCTCCGTTAAATCCCTGGCCAGGGTCGTATGAGTTCGTTTAGGACGGACGTCATACACTTTAAGGAGGTCATAGTCAAATGGCACGATCATGGGGTTTGACAGAAACCGTACCCTTGATCGTACTAGACTCATAGAAGGAGCGAGGGATTATATCGATGCGGTAACTGTGGACTTACAGGTACCAGACAGGCTGGTTTAAACCCGGGGTCATCTAGGATCACGCGGATTTGCTTGACCCAACGTGATCAAAGGTTCAGAATAAATTAAAATATTGTTCGGCTCTAGTAGAAGCGAAGAATACGTTTAATTTACTTCTAATTAGGAATTAGAAGTTAATGGACCTTAAACTAGAGTGACTGTGGGCCTAGAGGATCACACACAATAGATTCTTGGGTGACGGTTTATTATTATACAAGCATATGTATTAATTCCCTTTAATTCCTTTTGGAAAGGAGTGTAAATGGGGCTTAATACATATGTATAATAAAGGAAAGGTCATATATACAATTTTGGTCCTTTGGAGGTCTTTTGAAAAGGGCCAAAACTCTATATATATGGCACCTACGTGAGTTCATTCGAACTCTCCCTTCCAACCACCCTTAATGCTAATCAAGCATTAAGCATTAAGGAGAGGATTAGCCTCCCCCCTTTCTCCCCCTTGCTCTCTCTCTCTCCAGAAGGTGTTAGAGCCGAGAAAAGTTGTGCCGGGGAGGTACCGTCGCTGCGCAAGGGCCCGTGTGGATCTGCTCTAGAGGCCGTACAGCTGTGCGGCTCGGTTTCTCTGCATCGGGCTTAGCGGACAGCGTCGTTCCGCACAAGGTGAAACACGCAACCCGCAATTAGGGTATTAGAAACACCGATTAGAGCACAGATTAAGCTTTCCATAATATCGGAATCGGGCAAATTAAATTTTTGTTATCCGCTGCGTCGCCCGTAGGTGCTGTGCGAAACCTTATAATTACATCCACCCCTCCTTTAAGAAATTTCATCCTCGAAATTTAAGGACTAGCAAGGGTAAGCAGGGAAGAACAACCCGACAACACAACCATAAAACGACCTAATGCCAGCTGAAGACTGTACTGGACTTAGCGACTCTGGACACTGTATATCTGAGACTCCCATGTACTTCACACAACAACGCTCTGATACCAACAGTGGTGACCCGGATCCCGGATACCAGGTATACCTGGTAGGACTACCGAATACACGTGATACCACTTGGAACCCGCGAGGCCTCCCAAGAGCGGTAAAGCTCCGAAGGGAAAAAGGATTGTCGTGTAGTACATTGAACTGACAGATATAGCAGCAAGCAATTAAAATTTCATTAGATCGGGCTGCTAAAGTAGCAGAAATAAAATTACAATTTAATTAACAGATTTTTAAACAATTATATACCAGAGTCAAATCCAAAGCTAAAGACAGCAGTCTAGCAGTACAGTCGACAGAAAGAAATGACGTACCAAGAAGTCGGGGGAAGCCCGATGGGGGTACCAGCTAGCAGCTACAACTCGAACTCCAGGATCCACGGAAGCAGAACGAACACATCACCCCACCTGAAAAGCAGGGGTGAGCCTCGTGTCACTGGCTCAGTAGGGGTCACGTGGATCCCCACTGAAAAACACACAGTAACACGAAACAACAGCAAGAAACAACACTAGAAAGCTGTAAAAGAAAAGGAAGCAGGAGTAGGGAACAGGTAAGGACGAGGGGAATAACCCGAACAAGCAAGCAGGCCTAGAAAGGGAAAGAGGAGTAAGAACAACGAGGAAAAAGGGGAAAACCCCGCACAAACGCCCCAACCTACACCTACAACAGGCATGCAAAAGAAAGTCTAGAAAAGACCAAGACAGGCACAGACCTCGAGTACAGCCACGGAAAGGCCAACCCGGACAGGTCACAACACAGGAAGAGCATGGGAGTCGCGCGCCACGCGATAAAAAACCCCCGCACCAGAAGAACGGCCAGATGCGTCCACTGACGTCTTACACTGCACCAGAACACCCACCACAAGTGTCCTGACCACCCACCAAGCGCGACCAACACGGACAAGGCCGAGTCGCAGACCCACGTGGAAACACAGGTACAAGTACTAGTCAGGGTCACGCCCGTCGGCGTCAGTCCTCTACCCCTGACCACGTGTGCACACACTGGCTCCTGCCTAGAGCCAGGCCTCTAGCTTGATTTCTCCCCCCGTAGGACGCTACGGTAACCGCAGGAACCGACGAAAACTAGCTTACAAACCGTATATCGGGGTCACCTTTCGACTGCTGCACGTCTAGGGCGACGCAAGGAAGAAGCTCGAAATGCGGCGCTGAAGTACAGACAGTCGAACATGCACTGTCATCCGTACCTCAAACACCAAAGGCAGCACAGGAAACTACCGACGGACTCGGAAACGTAGTCTTAGCCTTCATAGGAGCATCGACCGATGTCCACGGGGAAAGTGGCCAGACCACGGGAGCAACAGACATCACCCTAACATAGACAGACACACACACAGACACGCCACAAAACAACCCCTAACGTTACCTAAGACAGACCCACAACACACGACCACACACCAAAAAGCCCAACGGCCATCACGGCCACAACATGACTGTAACGACCTAGCACAGGCGCGTTACACGGGCCTGACGCACCAGGGCAGGCGCGTCAGAGACAACAGGCACAAAGACACAACGCGAGCCACGTAACGCACCAGGGCAGGCGCGTTACAACGGCCTAACGCACGAGCACAGATGCGCTACGCCCACCTAACGCGTGAGGACAGGCGCGTTACGCCAATCGACCCAAAATTGAAACTTGGAGAAACAACACGTAACGGTCCACGGCGGACGCGTTACAGCACTGTGACGCAAGGGGGCAGGGCCGTTAGAGACAGCCGACACAGCCACCCAACACAACTAAAACAGAGTGTAACGGCCTGGGGCAGGCGCGTTACACAACCTGACGCACCAGGGCGGGCGCGTCAGGGGAATCGACTCACCCAAAACGCTAGACGACAAAACAGGCGTGACGCATCACCCCGGACGCGTCAGAGAGCTGTGACGTGCCTCCCCTGGGCCGTCACACTCCCAAAACCACGAAGAACTAAAAAAGCCCAGACGCTGTGATGGTCTATCGTAGGGCCGTCAGAGACATGTGTCGGTCTCTGAAACGACCGCTACACCGGTCACGGTGGGAAAACAGTGGAAACGCCAAATCGGGCCGTTCCACGCTCCATTCACGTCGAAGCGCAGGGGAAACAAACCTAGACGACGAAAAACAACTCTAGGTGGCTCAAAAGCCCACATGCAAGCCCTAAAACGAGAGATCGGGGGATTTAGACAAATCGACCCAAAGTGGGTCACCGAGGTTCCCAGACTCCTACCGGCCTCGAATGACAACCGATCGACACAAAACTTACGTGAATGAGATCCAGACATCCCAACGGTCAGTTTGACACAAACAACATCACAAATGGTTGCCGTTTTCCGGCGAACCCTGAAAACCCCAAAAACTACGGTTTTCACTAAACCGGCCCGATCTTCCCCGATCGAGCACCAAACAATGCACAGAAGCAGGGAAAACGTACAGAAGGAAGTGGCGGTCCATCTCCCTACCTCCACCGAAGAAACCGTGCCCCGAAGGGACTAAACCACGCCGAAAACCACCGAATCACGAACGATGCCCTCTCGGAATCCACCAAGGGATCACGCCCACCACGCTCCATCCGCTGCTCCTTCCCGCGAACCGATCACTCGAGCACGTCCACGCCTCAGCCAGCTCTGCAACGGTGCGCCCCCCGCACCGAACGGACCAGAGACGGGAGGGAACAGAGTGAGATAGCGTGAAGTTGAAAATGAGCAGGAGAGATAGTGGAATTGAATTTATAGAAAGAAATTAGGAAATTTTCCTAATTTCAGAAAAATCCGATTTTTGGCCCGGTCTTAGAAAAATACACAAAAATAGTCGAAACGACCGGCTCGAAGAGCACATCGTCGATGTAGCGTCCGCGAGTCGATGAACTGACAAATAAACTCACAGTAGGGTTCCGTAACTAGTACGAGAGAAAAACCCACATGGATCGTAAAACTCAACTCGGGAGCTACAAAAGCGATCCGAAACTCTCCGAAAAGGATCCGAAAGACCCAATAAAGATCCGGGACATTACATCCTCCCCTCCTTTAAGAAATTTCATCCTCGAAATTTAAGGACTAGCAAGGGTAAGTAGGGAAGAACAACCCGACAACACAACCATAAAATGACCTAATGCCAGCTGAAGACTGTACTGGACTTAGCGACTCTAGACACTGTATATCTGAGATTCCCATGTACTTCACACAACAACGCTCTGATACCAACTGTGGCGACCCGGATCCCGGATACCAGGTATACCCGGTAGGACTACCGAATACACGTGATACGACTTGGAACCCGCGAGGCCTCCCAAGAGCGGTAAAGCTCCGAATGGAAAAAGGATTGTCGTGTAGTACATTGAACTGACAGATATAGCAGCAAGCAATTAAAATTTCATTAGATCGGGCTGCTAAAGTAGCAGAAATAAAATTACAATTTAATTAACAGATTTTTAAACAATTATATACCAGAGTCAAGTCCAAAGCTAAAGACAGCAGTCTAGCAGTACAGTCGACAGAAAGAAAAGACGTACTAAGAAGTCGGGGGAGGCCCGATGGGGGTACCAGCTGGCAGCTACAACTCGAACTCCAGGATCCGCGGAAGCAGAACGAATACATCACCCCACCTGAAAAGCAGGGGTGAGCCTCGTGTCACTGGCTCAATAGGGGTCACGCGGATCCCCACTGAAAAACACGTAGTAACACGGAACAACAGCAAGAAACAACACTAGAAAGCTGTAAAAGAAAAGGAAGCAGGAGTAGGGAACAGGTAAGGACGAGGGGAATAACCCGAACAGGCAAGCAGGCCTAGAAAGGGAAAGAGGAGTAAGGAGCAACGAGGAAAAAGGGGAAAACCCCGCACAAACGCCCCAACCTACACCTACAACAGGCATGCAAAAGAAAGTCTAGAAAAGACCTAGATAGGCACAGACCTCGAGTACAGCCACGGAAAGGCCAACCTGGACAGGTCACAACACAGGAAGAGCACGGGAGTCGCGCGCCACGCGACGGAAAACCCCCGCACCGGAAGAACGGCCAGATGCGTCCACTGACGTCTTACACTGCACCAGAACACCCACCACAAGTGTCCCGACCACCCGCCAAGCGTGACCAACACGGACAAGGCCGAGTCGCAGACCCATGTGGAAACATAGGTACAAGTACTAGTCAGGGTCATGCCCATCAGCGTCAGTCCTCCGCCCCTGACCACGTGTGCACACACTGGCTCCTGCCTAGAGCCAGGCCTCTAACTAATTTTCTCCCCCCATAGGACGCTACGGTAACCGCAGGAACCGACAAAAACTAGCTTACAAACCATATATCGGGGTCACCTTTCGACTGCTGCACGTCTAGGGCGACGCAAGGAAGAAGCTCGAAACGTGGCGCAGAAGTACAGACAGTCGAACATGCACTGTCACCCGTACCTCAAACACCAAAGGCAGCACAGGAAACTACCGACAGACTTGGAAACGTAGTCTTAGCCTTCATAGGAGCATCGACCGATGTCCACGGGGAAAGAGACTAGACCACGGGAGCCGCAGATATCACCCTAACATAGACAGACACACACACAGACACGCCACAAAATAACCCCTAACGTTACCTAAGACAGACCCACAACACACGACCACACACCAAAAAGCCCAACGGCCATCACGGCCACAACAGGACTGTAACGGTCTAGCACAGGCGCGTTACACGGGCCTGACGCACTAGGGCGGGCGCGTCAGAGACAACAGGAACAAAGACACAATGCGAGCCACGTAACGCACCAGGGCAGGCGCGTTACAACGGCCTAACGCACGAGCACAGACGCGTTACGCCCACCTAACGCGCGAGGATAGGCGCGTTACGCAACCGACCCAAAACTGAAACTCGGAGTAACAGCACGTAACGGTCCACGGCGGACGCGTTACAGCACTGTGACGCAAGGGGGCAGGGCCGTTAGAGACAGCCGACACAGCCACCCAACACAACTAAAACAGAGTGTAACGGCCTGGGGCAGGCGCGTTACACAACCTGACGCACCAGGGCGGGCGCGTCAGGGGAATCGACTTACCCAAAATGCTAGACGACAAAACAGGCTTGACGCATCACCCCGGACGCGTCAGAGAGCTGTGATGCGCCTCCCCTGGGCCGTCACACTCCCAAAACCACGAAGAACTAAAAATGCCCAGACGCTGTGACGGTCTGTCGTAGGGCCGTCAGAGACATGTGACGGTCTCTGAAACGACCGCTACACCGGTCACGGTGGGAAAACAGTGGAAATGCCAAATCGGGCCGTTCCACGCCCCATTCACGTCGAAGCGCAGGGGAAACAAACCTAGACGACGAAAAACAACTCTAGGGGGCTCAAAAGCCCACATGCAAGCCCTAAAACGAGAGATCGGGGCGATTTAGACAAATCGACCCAAAGTGGGTCACCGAGGTTCTCGGACTCCTAACGGCCTCGAATGACAACCGATCGACACGAAACTTACGTGAATGGGATCCAGACATCCCAACGGTCAATTTGACACTAACCACATCACAAATGGTTACCATTTTTCGGTGAACCCTGAAAACCCCAAAAACTACGATTTTCACTAAACCGGCCCGATCTCCCCCGATCGAGCACCAAACAACGCACAGAAGCAGGGAAAACGTGCAGAAGGAAGTGGCGGTCCATCTCCCTACCTCCACCGAAGAAACCGTGCCCCGAAGGGACTAAACCACGTCGAAAACCACCAAATCACGAACGACGCCCTCTCGGAATGCACCGAGGGATTGCACCCACCATGCTCCATCCGCTGCTCCTTCCCGCGAATCGATCACTCGAGCACGTCCACGCCTCAGCCAGCTCCGCAACGGTGCGCGCCCCGCGCCGAACGGACCAGAGACGGGAGAGAACGGAGTGAGATAGCCTGAAGTTGAAAATGAGCAGGAGAGATAGTGGAATTGAATTTATAGAAAGAAATTAGGAAATTTTCCTAATTTCTGAAAAATCTGATTTTTGGCCCGGTGTCAGAAAAATACACAAAAATAGTCAAAACGACCGGCTCGAAGAGCACATCGTCGCTGTAGCATCCGCGAGTCGATGAACTGACAAATAAACTCACCGTAGGGTTCCGTAACTAGTACGAGAGAAAAACCCACATGGTTCGTAAAACTCAACTCGGGAGCTACAAAAGCGATCCGAAACTCTCCGAAAAGGATCCGAAAGACCCAATAAAGATCTGGGACATTACAACAGCACAAGGTGCTTGCGCTTTTGTTTCACGGCCTGGTCCCCGGTGAGCTCTAAAACAACCGACATGATGGGCGAGAGCCAGCAACGTGGATCTTCTGCTCGAACCCATCCAAATGTCCCCATCCATCGCAAACCCTGCAATGAATTCACATGTCTTCCTGCATTGATGGCTCCCTTACCATCATCATCATCATCACCGGTCCTATCATGGTCGGCGTCTCCGGGGGTTGGATGGGCCGGGCATCTGACCAAAATGGCCGCCCCTCCATTGCTCTATCCCAATCTCAAAGAAGTACTAGCAACGTCGTTTGCTCCCGCCCCTCCCCCTCCCCTCCGCCGCCGACGAATGTTCGTGAACATATTTTAGATGTTCCAAACGGGTTTATCAAATTTTTTAAAATTGAGATATTTTTACCAAACAGTTGATATCATTTTTTTTTCAATTTTAAATTTTAAGTTAAAAATTGACATGACATAATTTTTTAGATAAAAATAGTTTCTATAAAAAAACTGTTCCCAAACACCCTATTAGATTTAATGAAGGCAATTACTAACAAGACATTCCATTCTTGTTTTTACAATTGCAGGTCTGCAAAAGAGATACTGGATAGACTGAAGACCGCCGATAAAGGAAATGAAGACAGATGCATGATGGCAGATAAAGGCAATCACAACAGTGATCTGATGGATGAGACATCATCTCAGGTAAGCTCCGGATCTGAAGAGATTTCATTTGATGAATTGTTGAGTATGTATGAAGAACTATCTAATAGATATAAGAAAATGAAATCTTAAAATAAAAAATTGAAGAAGAGAATTGATCAGAATAATTCAAACTCCTCTTGTGAAAACTGTTTGAAACTGAAGCTATCTTATGATGACTGCTTGTCTGATGTTCATATGCGTAAGAAACAAATTTGTTTATTGAAAAATGAAAACCAAGATTTTCTCTCCAAAATCTCTGAGCTAGAAGACAAGCTGAATTTATTGAGAGATGATCATGCCTTAATAAATGATCTTGTTCAGAATGAAAAATTGATAAAAGAAAATGAAGAATTGAAGCAGTCGAATACTGCTATGTTTGAAAAGTTGACGAAAGAGATTACAAAGCTGACGCAGTTAAATTTGGTTATGATAGATAGATTAATGATTCTTGAAAAAGGAAAATCTATTTGCATAGATGAGTCTGAAAAAATGTGCAATCTGGAACAAGAAATTGAAAATTATAAAACTACAAATAAGGTGTTGAATGAATGTGTTAATTACAATGAACAAAAGATTGTCAGTTATAAGATACACATTGTATCTCTAGAAAATGAAATTCATGATCTGAAGAACTCACTGTCAAAATTTGTTAATGGCCAAGAAAATTTGAATAGACTACTAGGAGTTAAGGTAAATGTACAAAAGGAAGGGCTGGGCTACAATAACATTAACAAGAAAGATTTTAAAAATAAGCTAATGACATCGTTTGTAAAAGCTTCAAATGTAGCCACCACATCTCAAGTGAAACAGTCTGAAAATCAGAAAATGCAAGAACAAAAGAAAATTCAAAAGCAGAATAATAAAACTCAGAAAAAGACTTTCATCAAGTCTACCATGCATACCAAGAACTCCTATGCAAAACCCCATGCTTCAAAATAAAACTATGTCTCATGTTTCTATTGTGGGAAGTATGGACATCTGATGCATGATTGCCTAATAATGAAAAATGTTGAACAAAATGTTGGTAGGATGCATGCTAGAAAATTTCATGCTAGGAAACATCCTACAGTTCAAAACATGAAAATTCATTGCTATTGTTGTGATAAGGTAGGCCATATTGCTGCTAACTGTTGGCATGCCCAAAAGGGAAAATTTAATTCTAAATCTGTCAATTTCCCTGCAAGAGAAAATATTTTTGGTAGAAATAAATATGTTTTTAAGGAAAAATCACTTGCATATTTTGAATGTAGAAAGCCAGGCCACCGAGCCTCTAACTGTTGGTTTAGAAATTGATCTCATCCTAATTCTGTAAATTCCCTGTTAAGAAAAATGCCCTTGACAGAAATGTGTTTGGTCCAAGACATAAGCACATTGTATGCTTTCAGTGTGGTAAGAATGACCATACAGTTCAGGACTGTTGGTATCTAAAAAGGAAGAGAGTCTCTCATGAAAGACAGGACAATAGGTTTGGTAACAAATAGAAATCTCATACTTATGTTTGCATGAAAAAGAAAAACATAAAGCCACCTGTTTCATGTCGCTACTGTGGAAAAGTTGGGCATTCTATGAATGATTGTTCTTTAATGATATTTGATGATATAAAAGCCCAAAGGTTGTGGAAAGTACTAACCAAAGTTACCACTAACCTTGTAGGACCGAAGAACTCTTGGGTACCTAAATTTACAAAATAAGAACCTGTTTTGCAGGAGTGCCTTGGGGTTGAGGAATAAAAGGGGTTCAATAAACCAAGGCACCTGAGTATGGTAAAACCCCATTTCTGCGCGTTTACAGGTTTGGTTATTTGAAGTTTTCTATAATCTCCTTTAGTTAGCTGCATATCATGCTTGATTTGCTAGTCAGAATCTCATGCATACATGTTTATATTTGCATCTGATATTTGCATTGTTTTTCATAAGTCTCCCAATGCATACACTGGGTTATCTGTGCATACATGAGATTGAGAATGAATTGCATATTATAGTCTGAAAATTTGAATTGCACTTGGTTGATACTTGCTTGAATCATAATGCATATCTTACATTTTCATTGAAGATCTGTTGCATATATTTTTCACTTGTATACATATGTGCTTGATAGACTGTCATAAAAATTGAGATGCACATAGAACTGCATTTGCACTGCATTGTCTTGCATGACTATTATGGTATATAAAATGGTGAGTTACTGAAAGACAAATGCGATATGTCTGAAAGTTCTCACTATGTATGAGGTGGTCCTTAGACCAAGTCCTCTACTTGGTACCATAGGTCATCTTTGCTCATAGAGCAGTCTAGATGTTAATGAGCATAAGTTTTAAAAAAACTCCTTGCATTATTTTCTAATTCTGGATATACATTGCATAAAGTCAGGGAGAGTCAGTCATGGTAATCTTGGTATTTCATGTATATTTGTTTAGATTAAGTCCCCTGCATGGTCTTCGTGTCATATATGATGGCTCAATGCATTTAGTTAGGGGGAGTCAATGCATATGCATACATGTGTTAATTGCATATCATTCATGTGTCAATAAGATTGATTGACATAAATGTACATACATAGGGGGAGTTCCTGCTTTTCATAGTTTACTCATGTGCATTTGTTATCATGCATATATTGATTTCAGAATTGATTGCATATCATTCATATTGAAAATACCAAAAAGATTGATTGATTGCATGCACACTTTTAGGGGGAGTTCAGCATACTGGTATGAAGTCATCAAACTCCTTACCATGTTCATTGCATATGTTGCACTCAGAATTTGTCATTTCAATGCATATAGATAGGGGGAGCTCATCACTCTGACATATACATCGATTGCCAGCTTATGCATGCATTTAGGGGGAGCATAAATCATGTCTTTGAAATTGCATGACTGACATCTGCTCTATGTCTCATAATTCCATTATTGTCTATTTCGGTCGACCAAATTGTTCACTTCGGTCAATCGATACTCTTTGATTCAGTCTGTGCTGATCTCTTGGCTATGATCCTTTTTGACTGATGTTTTATGCTGCAACTAGTCAACCTCATTGATTTCTCATCTGATTCTAGCTACAGTTCAGTTACCTTTATTGAACTTTGAGGGGTCATCTCTTTACTCAAGGTTCATCTGATTTTCGATCTCATCTATTATGAAATCTTTTGAGTTCATCACTCTTATGGCCTTCAAATTTGTTGTCTGCTGCTCATGCATTTGTTGAGATGGTGCTGGCTACTTTAAATTCAATTTGAGAATGTCGTCTGATTTTTTAAAATCTATCTTATCTTGATTGTTAATTTAGAAAATTTCAATGTGTATACCTTGTTCATAAATTTTAAAACGATATGGAAAAGGAATCTTCTATTATACGGAATTTTGAATGTCTGAAATTTTCAACTGATTTAAGTTTCATGTATTTCTTGAGTTTGGATATGAACATCTTGAAAATATCTGAGTCAATCCTTTAATAAACTTTAACCGGTTGATTCATGTTATATCATGTAAAATCTTATGAAATCTAAAAATTTTAAAATCATGGCTTACTTTGGTTGAGATACATGAGGTGAGTATTGTTCTTAAACATTTGATTGTTCTGAGAAATGTCTGAAAGTAAAATATGGTGAGAAAAATGACTTTGGTCACTGAGAAATTGGGTCCTCCGTAAAAGAAATGGAGTAAACCTATGTCATGAAGTGCCATAGTTACCTCTGCTGAAAAGTTGATTGAAATATCTGTGAAAAATGGCAGAGTAATGACATGATGTATGGTGCGTAACTAGGTCACTTCACCTAAGACGTGTTGTGCCTCATGTCAAAAGTCATACTGATATTATCTCTATTCTATATGAAACATGACAGTTAGTCATACTAAGTACTTAGGGATACTGGTGTCTAAACAACGCGTATCCTATAGTTACAAAGTATGCACTGAACTCAATTGCTCCAGAAATTTGAACATGAAAATTATCGCTAAACAAAAGAAAAATCTGGAAAATGGTTGCAAACATAAAAATTGCTGAAAGCATAGGCAAAATCAGGTGCATTCATGGGTGCTTAACCTCAATACTACTCTTTGTAATTCCTAAAGGAGTCATTGAAATTGAATGATTAAGATGGAGGGAGGTTAAACTAGATGTTAACATAAAAGCATGGTTTATTTTTATTAAAATTTGATTTCAGATATGAGTATAGAAATCCCTAAGGACAAACTCTGTATACATCCTATTTAAACCATGTTTTTCAATAAAGATTCATTCATAAGCCCTTATAATAGAAGACTCTGATACTTTTTTATTCTTAGATTTATGAAATTGGTATCTCATTGAAAACCTTCAGTTTCTATCTCTACTGAAACTATTGAATTGAAATTACTAATGTCATCTCCTTTTACTTCACTACAATTCAATTTAATATCAGATTCTACTCACTGCTCTTAATGTAATCGGTCATGACCTGAACTCATCTATGATTGTTCCAGTGATTTTGCTGACACTATCATTGAACTTGTGTATGTTTAACTCTATATGTCTGATGATTTACTTCCATTTCAATCCCTCTGTACTGCCAAAGGGGGAGATTGCTTCATCAGCATCTTATCAGTCAGCATGATCTGCTTAAACTTGATTGTCACACCTGATCTCACTATTTTTACCCCTATCTACACTTCAATTCCCCTCTGTCAGATTAGTCCTAAGGGAAAATCACCTCTCATTTTCAGGGGGAGTAGGGTTACATGATTTGCATTGTCTGGGAGTTTCGGTTCATTTGGAAAGGGGGACAATAGTTTTTATTTCAATCATATCAATGCATGCTTTGCATTTATCTCCACTGATTATATCAAACAATTACTTGCTTTTTGATGAAGTCAAAGGGGGAGAATAGTTTGAGATATGAGTTAGCATGTTGTTTTATAACTCATAGTGTTGCCATCATCAAAAATGGGGAGACTGTTCTACCTCTGTGATTTTGATGATACCAAACACTATGACTCATCTATGCGTGATGTCATATGTGTTTATGTTGCATTCATTCATGTGGTTTGATGATGTCAAATACTATTGTCTGTGGTTTTGATAATGACAAGTGTTTAATGTCTTGTACTACATGTGCATTTTCATGAGTTTGTTGTAAAGTGTGGTACAAGATAGTGGCAAGATAGTCAGACAATGGAGAACTGATGACAGTAAGAAATTAACAGATTGAGCTAAAGAGAGTAAGGATGAAGTCAGGCATGATCAACACATTCACATTGTTATAGGTAATAGGTCCATGCATTTATTCATGTAAAATCATCAAGTCACTGCATGCATGGGAATAGGTCTATGTGTGTTGTCTTGCTTAACAGGTCGATGCACCTGCACTCATTCTGGTCTAGAAGGTCGATGCAGGTGTAAAAGTCATGTTACATCAGGACGATGCATGTACACTCACGTAGCAGTCAGGTCGATGCTGCGGCCACGGTTAAAGAAGTCAGGTCGATGCAGCCAAGCCATTATTCTTATAAGGTCAGTGCAGCAGTGTTGGTAATTTCACTAAGGTCGATGCACTTCAGCGCTTTAAGGCCAATAGGTCGGTGCACTTAAGAGGCAGGTCGAGGCAGAAGAACAAAGCTGCAACCAACAAGGTCTGAGCACTCAAGAGACAGGTCGATGCAGAATAGACAGTTCTTGCTATCAGGTTAGTGCATATACATTCTCTTTGTCAGGTAAGGTCGGTGCACATATATTCTTTGTGTCATGTAAGGTCGGTGCACTTTCACCCACTGTGTTCTTAAGGTCGATGCACCTAGAACTGCATCAATGGGACAATGGCAAGCAGAAGACATAGGTCGATGCATCAAGCCAAGAAGGTCGGTGCAACAGTTGGCTAATATGTTACTCAGGTCAAAGTTTATCTACACTTCAAGCCACAAGGTCGATACAATGAGGGTGGTTCGACCAGCTGAGAGTCTACAAGGTCAAGTCTCCATGACCATTGCCTCAACGCATCAGGTACAACATAGCTGATGCCTCGATGCAGCAAGCCAGAAAGTTGAGCACTCAAGCTACAGATTGATGCAGCAGAGCTATATGTATCCAGAAAAGTCAAAATTAGAGAAGAAGAAGACCCAGCTGGGATTTCTATGCATGAGAAATAGCAAAAAAGAAGAGAGGCTGAGAATATCTCAATGCAGCTGAGGTTGGCAAACCAGTGAACACAAGGTAGACAACAGCAACAGCAAAATAAGGACGAAGCAGCAGAAGTGCACACTGAAACACTGCCTTAAGCCAGAAGGTCAGAGCATTAGAATAGTGCCTAGATGCACTAAGAGAAAGGTCGATGCAGTTGTATCAGCTGTGGTAGAGAGGTCAATGCTACAGGATTCGAAACCCTTAACTTAAGTCCAGATCCAATAAAGGTGTTTGACCCTGCAATCAGCAAAAGTGACACGTGATCCCAGGAATGGTGAGAAAGGTGGCACGTGGACCCAAGAAGCTTATGATTGGGCACGTGATCCAAGGCTCGATAATTAGAGGAAAAATCTCATCCTGTGACATGGCCCAATGGGATAAAAAGCAATCAAATTACTTTATCCAAAAAGCATATCCGAAAGCCCAACTTTTCATATAAATAGGAAGTATCCTTCTCCGAGCAAAGGGCGGCGACTGAGTAGTGATAAAAGGGAGCTATTACAGAGAGCTACAGTAGTGAAATAGGAGAAGTGTTGCTGTCGAAGAAAGAGTGAGACTACCAGAGAAGAAAAAGAAGTGCCAGTGAGCGACCATAAGAAAGAATTGAGAGAAGGAAGAGAGAGTTCAGAGAAGGAGGTCGTGAGAGGAAGAAGAAGAAGTGTGAAGCATCCGAGAAGTGAAAGAGTGCGCTGTTAGAGTTTCATAAAGATCTGATCGTGATTGGCCTCTGGATCAGATCCAAGCCAAGTTGCTCTTGCGAGAGCTATATTCTTTCCGTTTTCATCTTTGTTTCTGTTGCTTTGGTTTTTGTTATTTCCTGTTCTTTAGCAAGCTGTGAGGCTCAACAGTAAGGATTGATTCCTTGGGTCAGCAAGCTGTAAGACTTAGCAACAAGGACTGATTCCTTGGGTTAGCAAAGCTGTAAGGCTCAGCAGATAGCAAGCTGTGTTGCTCAGCGGTGTAGGCAAACTGTGATGCTCAGCGATTCAAGTTGTTTGTCAACGGAAAGCCTCAATCGAGTTTGAGTGGGGGATGGACGTAGGTCTGTGGTAGCAGACTGAACCATCTAAAATCTCTGTGCACTGTGATTTGTATGACTGTCCAATTCCATATCTTCTATCCCCCTTCGTAGGCTGTCTAAGCATTTACTATTTGAAGTTCTTCTGTGTGTTATCAATTTGTATCCAACACCGCTGCGAAGTGTTGTCTGCATTATTTGTAGAATCTCAAGCAACGCGTGCTTGCTAAGATTTCAACTATGAACTGCAATAGAACATCTGTTTACCTTGAGCCATCTAGTTTTATTTCGGCATGATTTTATAGCGAGAGCTTTAATTGAAGTAACTTTTGGAGGGGATCTATTCACCCCCCCTCTAGATCTCAGTCTTGCACCTAAATATGCTAACATAAATTCCGTACAAGCTTTAGAGATTTTTATCTTTTTAACCAGATAAAATAAAATTATGATATTTCATGGGTAAAAATCTTGGATTTTCTATTATTATATATATATTTTATATCACTAAACTCTCATTAAAAAAAAGTTGCACTATTCATCGACTAAAATTCTGTGTGACTTTAAGGATTTTTATCTTTTAAACAAGATAAGATGGAATTATCATATTTCATGATTAAAAACCTTATATTTTTCTCATATTTTTATATATTTTATTTTGATAAATTCTCACAAAATGAAAAGTGGTACTATTCATTCCTAAAAATTATACGTATAGGAATTTACAAGCCTTAAAATTCTATATCATTTAAATCATGTATCATAAAATCTTGATATGTATATGGTTAGAATCCTTATATTTTTCTCCTATTTTTTATATAGTTTGTTTCTCTAAATTTTTATAAAATAAAAAGTGATATTATTCACCCAAATACAACACGTTAAGAAATAACGTCGAAAGTAATGACGTTAATTTATGGTGGGATTTTAATTAACCTAGCAAAAACTCTCATTATCTTTATGCCCTATTATCTTTAACTATATTCTTATACTTTCAAAAAGTATATATATAATACATATATAATAATATGCATCTGAATTATTGAATTAAATAGAATAAAGATACGAATTGGCATCTTCTCAAAGAGATGCTATTTTCTGGAAAATTAAATTAAATAGAAATAAGATATTAATTAACGTCTTTTCAAAGAGACGTGAATTCCTGTTTAATTTATTAAAATGAAATAAATAAGAAAACCATGGAATTGACGTCCATCCGAATGGACGCTAATTTAATAAATAACGCCTCCGTACACGGATGATAATTTTATGTTTTATTTTAAAACTGGATTAAAATCATGAATTAGCATCTTTGTATAAGGACGCGGATTTGGTAATTGGCGCCTTCTTGATTTGACGTTGATTCTTTCTCTCACCGTTTTATCGGGTTTTTGACCCTTACCGCGGGTCTTCTGGCACTTCTATCTCAAGTCCGAAGATAGAGTCCATGTTTCACGATGATTCACGATTACACACTATTTCTTGGAGATTGAAAGACCCTCCGTCGGATATTCCTTCCGTCGGACTAGAATTTCTTTCTGTAAGGCCTTCGTAAGACTCCACTAACCTTGGATTCCCTCAAGACAACCTAGCAGGTTGTACCCTCCAAATCTTAGAACCCTGATTGTCATGTCACTCTGAAGAAACATGATGCCCTAGCCGTCACGGAGCGCTGTTTGTGGTGTTCTGTGAGAGTCTGTCTCTGTCTGGAATTGGTGACCAAACAGTGGACGTCATATTGAATTAGCGATCACTTAAAGTGACACTATTTCTTCGTGCATGTACTGTTCACAGGAATTGGGGACCACAACAGTGGACGCTATTTCTATATATGGCGGTGGCCTAAGTGGACGCCAATTATCCCAGATTTCTGGATTGTCAACATTTTCGTGTGATTTATCCCAAGGTCATCATTACTCAAAATTCTGTCCTTGATTTCCCTGTTCCATGAATCTACCTTATTATCCTACAATTGCTTATTCCCTTGAAATTGTATTGGCTATAAACTTGTGGACACTTAAAATATGATGGCACGAATAGCCAAGCAAAGTCAACTGAAGAGAAGAAGGAAAAGATCCCTAAGCTACAGGCTACGTCGACGTAGAATGCCATAGGCGTCAACGCAGCAATGAAATCGTGAAGCTGGCAATAGAAGTCAACACTGGAGACCCTATGTGAACAAGGTTGAAAAATGGAGATTAGTGGTGACAAATAGGTCACCAAGGGTGAAAAATAGCTCAAGAAGACTGAATAATGGCGAACAAGGCTGAAAGGGCGAAATGCGGAGAAGCCGCGTCGACGCAGAAGGCTAATGGAGTCGACGATGTCATGTGGAGTTTTATAGGTAACAGGGAAGTCTTCAAAGGTGACGGCTAACCAGCTGCTAAGGGTGAAAAATAACTCGCTAATGGTGACAAATAGTCGATATCAATGAGAAATAGCTCCCTAGCAGTGAAAAATAGCTCCTAGCAGTGAAGTATGAAGAATGATCAAGCTTCTTTGTTGAAAATAGCTGTGCATGGGTTTCTAAACCCTACCATCTCAAATTTGGGGCATCCTTAAGCTTTGGACGACGTTGATTAACCCCCTTTCAAGATCAAAGGGAGAAATTAACCTCTAGTTCTAATAGTCTCCATAGTGATGGGTTCGAGCAGAAGCGGCAGCACCCTTTCTCTAAAGTCCAATCCATGTTAATAAGTAGGCTCAGGGCCTCCAATCATGCCAGCAGTCCGGCAAGATGAATTACTAACAGGATCAGCACTCTTTCGATCAAGCTTCTTCAATGGGATGTTCACGAGCTTGTTCTAACACCAAGGCAAGAGAAGAAAAGGAATGTAGAACAAAGGGCAAGAGAGCCGGCAAATAACTAGCAAGGTTAACAAATACCCGCTAAAGGTGACAAATACACTCTAAGGCTGAAAATTTCCTTCTTAAGGGTGACAAATGGGTCACCAATGTAGAAAAAGATAAACCTCATGCGGGTCACACGCGCTGCTCATGCTCTCTCTCAAGGCTTGATGACAGCTCCCTCTAGATGGTCGTACGGCCGTACATGACACATGGGGCAACGTTCTCCAATCATTGGAGAACATTCTTGCGATCCTTTGCCTTGGAAAATAAGAAAGAAGCTACTCCTATAAAAGGAGGACAAAAGGACAAAAAGAGGGAGGTCCGGCAGCTCTGTTCTTTTCCCCCCTCGCTGGTGCTGTTCGAAGCCTCTTTGAGGTGCTTCATAGAGTTGTTCTGCGGCTACTCCTGTGCGAAGAGAAGGAAGAAAGAGAGAGGGAGAGAGGTGTGCCGCTTGGGGAGGGAGAGGAGTCAATGCTCCGCCCTCCCCCACCATTCTTCCCCTTTCCTTGGTGTATTTTATTTCTTTTCTTTTGGGTATTATGGCTTCCCAGATGTGGGCCTTGCGATAATGTATTTTCTTATTTCTTTTGGAAATGAATGAAAGATACTGTTGCCATGTTCAAATATGACTATGCCCCATTGCTTTTTGTGGTGCTTTCTCTCCTATTCTTAATCTCCAGTTTCCTGTGAACTGGCTATTATGTTCTTTCCTTTTCCTCCTTCTTGGTTTCATTGCTCAGAGAGGAGTGTGGTTCTATATTATGAGGGAGGCAAAGTGTAGCGCCCCGCCCTAACATCCGGTCCAGTTTCCAACACTCATCAGATTTAGGAGGGATGCTACAGTGGGAAAAACCCAATAGAAACAGAGTTGGTTGATGAAATACATAAATAAAAAGAATATAAGATTAGTGGAAGATTAATCTCATTTCCATCAGTTAAATCACATTCTCAAAATCACAATAGTCCAAAACTGATAAGCTTAAAGTTACTTACGATAGTCCATTATTACAAATTTTCAAATGTTCCAACAACAAATCACCTCAAATGGAAAATAAAGATCTCTAAAGAGTACACCAAATTTTCTCGATCGGATTCACTACGCGTTAACTCCTTGTCCTCACCGAGAGAATCAACTGAAAATGGTTAGCAAGTATGAGTCTAGGAATAGACTCAGCAAGTTACTAAAATTAAATCGTTCCCTTTTATCCACATCTAACATACTTCAAGGATTAATAACAAAAGATACTAAAATCTACAATCAGGTTACCGCGCACAGAAAATAGGTTTTTTTTGCAACAGTAAACAACTCTTTATATGACTATACTTTAATCTTTCAAAAACTCAAATACCCATTTAGATTTTCAGAAAACATAACTTTTCAGAATAGCATATGACTGCACAAATTTTAGAAATAGAATTTCACAATTTCAGAAGTCATATATCTTTACAGAATTTCAGATACGGGGATAATTTTTTTTCCAGATTTGCATATGACTGAACAGATTTCAGAAGACAGAATTTTAAAAGTCATATGTCTTCACAATTTCAGATACGGAAATAGAATTTTCCCCGATCTGCATATGACCAAACAGATTTCAGAACATAATTTTAGAATTTTCAGAAGTCAGATGCTTTTAAAGATTTCATATTCAAAGATAGAATTTCAGATGATATATATATGGCTTAGACACAGTGTCCAAATCGCCACTAGAAGGTCAGTACAGAACATATACTCAATCCCCTAGGTAATGGAGACGAGTCTTGGTTAACTGCGCAGAACCAGGGAAAGTCTTTCTCACCTTAACCAGTGGAACTTGTCCACCTCCAGAATTTCACCTCATGCCCTCGAGGTCAGAACAGATTGAGCCTCCCCACAGGGGCATTTCTATAGTTTGGCTCCACACCCTTCTATGACAGCAGTGCCCATATAGCCTATATAATAGCTTAACATATATACATATGTACGCCGAAAAATCATATACCACATTGCATACCTTTCACAAAATAACTTTTCAATCACATTTTCCCAAAACTCCACAATTACTATTTTTTTCCAAAGACTCCAGGAATACAAAAGGTTTTAGATTCTGAAAATAAAAAATAGACATATATCTAAGCCACATATGCGAGTAAAATAGTTCATAATTATAAGAACAGAATTTTAATGAACATGAAACTTTTACAGAAAGTTACCAACTTGGTTCTTTATCATTTCCTAATTTTTCAGATTTTTTGAATCAAAATGGCCTTTCAAAACTTCATTTTCCTTGGTTTCAAAAATTTAGGAAAGATATTTATTTTTATGCTACACATGCGTATAAATCAAGTCATAACTTGAAGTACAGAATCTTCCTAATCATGAAATTTTTACATAAAGTTACAGACTTGGTCATCTACCATTTTCTAATTTTTAATATTTTTATGAATCCAATGGACTTGTCAAAATACCTTATTTTCAGAGTTCTGAAAAAACTGGGACATAATACAGCCTATCAGAGGGCTAGGTCGACATGTCCAGAAGGCCAGGTCGACCCAGGCTAAATAAAACATGTTCAATGTTAAGTACAAATTTTTAATGAACTTGAAATTTTTACCGCAAGCTATCAACTTGGTTGTTTAACATTTTCTAATTTTTCATATTTTTCTGAATTAGTTTGGCCTCCCAAAGCTCACTTTTTCATGGTTGCTAGAAATTAGAAATATGTTTATATTTTAAACTGCACCTGTGCGAAAAACAAAGCATAACTATGCGTGCAGAATTTCACTGACCATGAAAGTTTTACAATAGATCACCAACTTAATCATCTATCATTTCCTTTTTTTCAGATTTTTTTGAATTCAATTGGTCTTCCAAAATATCTCAGTTTCAGGGTTTTGGAAAACTGGACAGAATACGCAGTAAGGGGGGGGGGGGGTTGCGTCCCGCCTAAGAATTTAACGATTTTCTACGAAACTCCGTAGTTTAAACGAAAACTTAAAAGAACAGTACGATAATCTTATTTTAGGCTCTTTACAGATTTCTTTACAACCTAAACTCACTAAATTGAATAAATCAAGCCAAAAATGAAGAAATTTTAAAAACTTGTGTGGCTTTCTTAACATACGGCATATTACGGTAAACGGGATGAAAATAAAAAAGTAGGAACAGCAAAAGCCATGAGAATATTTTTCATTTATGCATGCTTCTATAATTCTAGATCCTATGAAATATTTTAAACATGGCAAAGAGAGCATTTGGTTCATAGTAACTTGCCTTATCAGAAAAAAACCAAAGATCGAGAAATACTCCCGACGAATTCCCTCCCCAAATCGCGCCTACGGCGTCCACCGTCGACCGCCTAGAACCTTTACTAAGAGATCCTTACACTAATCTCTGTCTAATTCTCCTACTCTAAGCAGGCACAAGGCACTTACCACCTCTCAAGAACAGGGAGAGGCCTCTACGGTTTGCAGGGAAGAAAAGAAGAATAAAAAGATACAAGAATTTGCCTAATCCTCCGAGCACATCCTTATATAAAGTCAAAACCATTTCATATATCTAAATCCTAACCATTGCTTCAGATGTACCCAAATTCAATGGTAGGATATTGATCTGAACGGTCAAGGCTTCCACGGGCCCTTGTTAGCCATTCGAACGTCAATCAGGTGAAAAGTATACAGAGGATACTATTTATCGCCCTCTTTAAAAATTAATATCTCACAAGGTAAAAATGTTTAGGAAAATCTAATTGTTACCCATTAACCACCTTGATTTACTCTATAATAAAAAATTATCAAATAAATATTTGACCTTAAAAACAAAATTGAGTGAATAGTAAAAAGTGTGAAAATGAATAGTAAATATGTTGGGTCATAATCTATCCTAAACTATAGGAATTTATGTCTATACCCTTATGTGTTCTACTAGTGAATGGATATAATATAAGAAGGGCTTATGTTAACAATTAGCTTACAAAATTTTAATTATTCAAAATTCTAAATCTATAAGCTTACAAAAACTTATACTTAATGCATTATCTATTTTATTTATTTATTTAGTTGCAAATTTAACAAAACATGTACTAAACACCTATTTTATCAATTTAAATAGCAGAAATGCTTTATAATTTTTTGAGAAAATCTCAGGGACTACACCCTCTCCCCCTTAAGAGAAACTTCATCCTCGAAGTTTGCGATAAAGAACATACCGAACAGATGGGGATATTTCTTCTTCATCTTGCCTTCAAGCTCCCATGATGCTTCCTCTTGAGAAAACTTTCTCCATAGAACCTTCACCAAGGGATAATCTTTGATATGAGAATCTGCTCCATACAATCCATAATCTTGACTGGTTGCTCCTCCAATGATAGATCCGGTTGGAACTCTAAATCTTCATAACTGATGATGTGTGACAGATCATGAACATATTTTCTGAGCATAGAGACGTGAAACACCGGATGGATAGCTACCATAGATGGAGGTAGTGCCAACCGATATGTCACGTTACCCACTCAATCCAAAATCTCGAAAGGTCCGATAAATCTCGGATGCAACTTCCCTTACTTGCCAAATCTAGCCACTCCCTTGGTAGGTGATACCTTGAGGAATACATGCTCACCAACCTCGAAAGCGAAGTCTTTTCTTCTGTCGTCCGCATAACTCTTCTGCTGATCTTGCACTACTTTCAATCTCTGCTGGATCAGCTGAATTTTCTCAGACGTTTCTTGCACTACTTCATGCCCGATCAACTATCTGTCACCAATCTCTTCCCATCATAAAGGAGACATGCACGGTCTTCCATACAAAGCTTCAAATGGAGCCATATCTATACTTGCGTGGAAGCTATTATTGTAAGCAAACTTCACTAAAGGTAGGTGACACTCCCAATCTCCCTTCCAATCCAGTATGTAAGTTCTCAACATATCCTCCAATGTCCGAATAGTTCTCTCGGACTGACCATCTGTCTGGAGATGATATGCCGAGCGAAGCTTCAATTGAGACCCAAAGGCATTCTCCAATCCTTGCCAAAGCCTTGATGTGAAGCGAGGATCTCGGTCTGAAATGATGGACTTCGGAACTCTATTTAATCTGACAATGTTTTCAACATATAAACGTGCCAAACTTTCCACGGATTGCTTCTTCTTCATGGCCAGAAAATGTGTGACTTTTGAGAACCCATCCACAATTACCCAGATGGAATCATTGCCCTTGAAGGACCTGGGCAAACCTGTGACAAAATCTATGGTGATATTCTCCCACTTCTACAGAGGTAGTTCAATCCTTGCATCAGGCCAGAAGGTCTTTGATTCTCAGCCTTCACTTGTTGACAAATCAGACACTTGGACACAAACTCAGCCACATCTCTCCTCATACCCTGCCACTAAAAGGTTTACTTTAAATTTTGATACATCTTGCTGCTACCAGGATGAATGGAGAACTTCGACCTATGAGCTTCTTCCAACACTTCATTTTTCAGTTTAGCCACATCTGGCACACAGACCCTATGCTGAAATCTGATAACACCTTCCTCATCATGAGCAATACCTACCTTGCCAATCATTCCTTGCAGCTGGGGATCATCTCGCTGAGCTTCTACGACGTGATCCATAACTGTTGACCTGAGGGACAACCGAGCAACAAAAGCTTTCCAAAGCTGAGGCTCAATCGATGTCATGGAACACATAGCATCCTTGATCATCTTCCAATCTTGCGGTAATAAGATCCTCTTCCGACTAAGGGCATCGGCTACCACATTTGCCTTTCCAGGGTGATATAGCAGCTCAAAATCATAATCCTTCAGAAATTTGACCCATCGTCTCTGGCGCAAGTTCAGCTCCTTCTAGGAAAACAAATACTTGAGACTCTTGTTGTCTGTGAAGACTTCAAACTTAACTCCATACAAGTAATGTCTCCAGATTTTCCATGAACCACCGCGGCCAATTCCAAGTCATGCGTAGGGTAATTCTTCTCATGCTCTTTTAATTGTCTTGAAGAATATGTCACAACCCTATCATTCTGCATTAGGACACAACCAATTCAGATCCTTGAAGCATCTGTGTAGAGGGTGAACATGTCGATGCTATTTGGTAGGATCAAAAGTGGAGCTGATGTCAAACACTTCTTCAACTCTTGGAAGCCTTGCTCACACTCTTCAGTCCATACGAACTTCACTCCCTTCCTTGTTAACTTAGTTAAAGGCGCAGAAATTGAAGTAAAACCTTTAATGAACTTCCTGTAATAACCGGCCAACCCTAAGAAACTTCAAATTTCAGTGGGAGTCTTCGGAGCCTCCCATTCCAACACAGCTTGGACTTTTTTTGGGTCAACCGCTACGCCATTATCAGATATCACATGGCCAAAAAATTGAACCTCCTTAAGCCAGAAGTCGCACTTGCTAAATTTGGCATATAGCTTGTGCACTCAAAGAGTCTCAAAAGCAATCCTTAAATGCTCCCTGTGAGACGCTTCATCTAGAGAATAAATCAACACATCATCAATAAATATTACCATAAAGCTATCCAAATAGGGCTTAAACACCCGGTTCATTAGGTACATGAATGCTGCAGGGGCATTCGTTAGACCAAAGGGTAAAACCAGGAATTCATAGTGCCAATATCTGGTTCGAAAAGCTATCTTCGAAGTATCCTCCTCTTTGATCCATAGCTGATGATATCCTGAGCGTAAATCAATCTTTGAGAACACAGTAGCACCTTGCAATTGATCGAAGAGATCATCTATGTGTGGCAAATGATAGCAGTTCTTCACAATTACCTGATTGAGCTTCCGATAGTCAATATAGAGTCAAAGTGACCCATCCTTCTTCTTCACAAACAGGACTGGAGCTCCGCATGGTGAAACACTTGGTCGAATGAAACCCTTGTCCAATAATTCTTGCAATTACTTCCTCAACTCTGCCATCTTTGCTGGTGCCATCCGATAAGGTGCTTTACATATCGGTGTCGTACTGGGTAAAAGATTAATAGAGAATTCAATCTCCCGGACTGGCGGCAATCCCGATAAATCCTCCGAAAAAATATCAGAGAAGTCTCGAACCCTTCAATCTTCTCAATTGATGGCGCTTGGTTGGCTTCAGCTGAGGCCACTACACAAGCTAGGAATGCACTACAACTCTTGTGCAAAGATCTAACTGCCTTCATGGCTGAGACCACAAATTTTCCCGACCCGATCTTGGGTAAAGGGTAGAAAAACTCCTTCTCGCCAGGAATGTGAAAAATAACCCGCTTCTTGCGGCAATCAATGAGAACATAGTGCTTCTCAAGCCAATCGAGACTGAGAATTGCATCACAGTCCTTCATCTTCAAAAGATAGAAGTGGCTAGCTAATTCCCATCCTTTAACAAGAACGGGTAAGGAGGGATAACTCCTTGTAGTGGACAATGCTCCGGCTGGGGTGTGCACTAAAAGAGGCACATGCAAGTCTATTGCTACTAAACCCAACTCATCATGCAACACCTTTGAAAACCTCTCGGACACAATGGAATGAGTAGCCCCGGTGTCAAACAAGATTCTAGCATGGAACCTAGATATTGAAAGTGTACCTTCAGTCACGTGATCCGCTTGTTGTGCATCTTCCTTAGCTAATGCGAACACTCATGCTGGCGCTCTGGGTCTTCCTGTTGGCTTTGTTGTTGCTGGCGCTGTTGTAGCTGCTACAGGGGCTTTACTGGGTGTAGTTAACTGAGCCTTCGGACAATCCTTGATCTTATGTGAAGTCCTGCGATCAATGACACCCAAGAGGGGGGTGAATTGGGTGTTTACAAATTTTAAGACAACTTTTGGCCTTTTTGAAGAATGTGATAAAACACTACTTAAGAGATTCAAATCTATTCAATCACAAGTTGGATTTATCAAACTTTATATGATGAGATATAGATTATGCAAGATATACGTAGATAAATCCGGAACAACAATTAACACTGACACTCACTTAGAATGGAGGTAGAAGAAAAGGACCAAAGCACACAATTCAAACCATAGTGCACAGCTATTTTTAAGGTGGTTCGGATGTAACGACGACAATTTTACGTCCACCCCTCACCAAACCCGGTGAGGCTTCACTCGGGGATAAATCCCCAAACGGAGACGACGCTCCAACTACACACACAGGACGACGCCTGCACACACACATGGGGACGCGCCCCAACACACACACGGAGACGAGGTCTTCAACACGATCCAATAAGCGGATCACCAACACAAATACCCGCTGCCACAAGTGCAGAAATCCATACACACGAGAAAGAACGGATCTAAATAGATCCACACACACACAAACGCAGATCTAGGAAGATTCACGCACACACACGAATCAGATACGACACATACACACACGACCACGGATCCAACAACGACCCACACACACACAAGTTCTTCAGTTTATGACGAACACAAATACAACACCCAAATCATAAAGATGATGAGGCTTAGTTTAGAAAACTCTTGTTTTGGGTTCCCCTTGAATGCATGTTGCGGATCTTGAACGTATCTTCAATCTTCACTTGACCAGAGCTTCAATCCGTGCTTGCTTAGCTTTTTTCCTTTCTTGCTTGCTTGGCTTCTCTTCTTTCTCCCTTAGGCACTCTTCTTGGAATCCTTGTTTGCTTGCTTGGCTCTTCTCTTCCTTGAGGAGGTTGGCTTCAGATATGCCTTCAATGAGTTGAGAATGGATGAAGAACACTTGCTGCAAGGAGTACTGTTCACGGCTACAGTACCCTTCTTCTTCGTCCTTTGATAGCACCCTCTTGATCTCCCTTTGAAGCCCTCTTAGATAGTTAGGGTTTATGGCTCAAATGAAATGTTTTATAGCCCTTGAATGGTCCATAGACAAGCCCTAGACCATATCCACAAATCCCTCCTAGATTGGGGACAGTGGGATTAAAGAAATGGGTGAAAGATTCCTCTTCATGAGCTTGAAATTGAAGTCAACAAAAGGGGCCTCGGAGCTGTCGGTGGACTGGAACACTTGGGTCGGTCGACCGAAATTCTACACGAATTGCAGTTTTGGGTGCTGGGAAAACCGATCGACCGCCCCTAGGCTGGCGGTCAACCGAAATATGGAATTTTCCAGATTTCGAACATCGAACCTCTTAAACCCATTTGCAGTCCATGGATTCAAACTCCTTTGACCTTGTGAATTTATACTGAGTGTTTTGACCTGCAAGAGCATAGATAATTGATTAGAACTATAGCTCAAACATCCATATGATGAATGCATGAACTTCATGCAGACAATTAAGAGGAAGTGTGAGTAGAGTATGAAAACTGTTTATGAGTCTTTCAGTTTATTGATCACGGTTAAGTCAATAGTTCCATCAACAAACAAATACACATGTTAAGGCGTAGGGAGCCTTTGCACATCAGACAAAATCAACTTCCCATGGAGGCAAGTTAACTAATTAAAGGAATATCGCCCCTATAATCAAAATTTTATTCCGGGGACTCTGCCCCCGAAAACCCTTGCAAGGGGCGCTGCCCCCTTGACCCCCGCGACCTGACCGCGTAGGTCGATCCGCGTGTGAGGGCGCACGATGGCGAGTTTTGCAAGGGCTTGAGACCTCATGAACTAGGTGCATATGAACAGTTTGAAACACACATGTTCTAAGGTAAGGATCAAATTCTAGGCTAAGAATCAAGAGATAAAACTCAATCATCCCAAGTAAAATATTCATGAAATAACCTCATGGAACACTCAATAACAAGGAGTGTATAACAGGGTAAGAGCCTTACCAATGGTTCTTGACAGTACATGACATATACCACCTATTTTGGATTGTAGAGGAGCAGGGTGCTTATCCACACGTTTGGTTCACCAGGTGACTGCCATGAGTTTGATCCTGCAAGCAAGATAGTCAGGGTTAATACCATGCTTGTTCATATTAAAGAGGCTATGAAACCTCTTGTCTCTTGTAAAACCAATTCAATCAAGCAAGAATCAAGACCATGTACCGTTGCCATTTGCCATCTCAATCATATTTAAACATGAATGTACACAGTCATCAAGAACATGTGTAATCAATCATAAGTTTAGTTATCATCACTCAATCACACATTAAGTTTAGTTATCATCAAAACCATAACGCAAACAATCATCAAAACCATAACTCAACATTATGATTCGGGCTTCCACATCTAAGACACCTACCAGTAATCATCCAACACTCCTTACCTCCATGCCATTTCCCGCAATGCTTGCATTCTATCTTGTCACTTGACGATCCTCCCGATCCACTGTCTTGTGGTGAAACTACCTTTGTCGGTGCATAATTTGACGATCGAGAGAAAGGCTTTTGCTTCTTCATGCAGTCTTGACGTTGAAAACTCGATGACGACCTCTTCATCAATGCTTTCTTCTCTTCTTGATACTGGTCCATTTCGCTTTCTTATCGGCATGCCGCACTAAAAGCCTCTTCCATCATCTGATGATTAAAGGCCATCAATCTCATCCTCAGTGACGGTCGGAGACCCATCACAAACTTCTTCACCTTCCTCCTCTCATCAATCATAATATGAGGTGCATATCTCGCCAGCTCCGCGAAACGTGCCTCATACTCGAGCACCGTCATGGATCCTTGAGTCAGAGTAAGAAACTCTTGCTCCATTTTGTCTTGGACATTCTCGGGAATATACTTGGCCTTGAATAGACGAACGAATTCTTCCCATGTCGCTTCTACCAGTCCGTCCTCAAATTGGTTCCGCAGAACAGAGGACCACCACACATCAGCATGCTCCTGAAATCATATGATCTAATTTTTGAATGAGCACAACGCTAACCAATCACTTTGCACCAAATTATGAAAAATAGTTCTTTTACCTCCATCATAAATGTTGCCAGATTGATTTTCTCATTCTCCTCACATCGAATGGTCCGAAACACCTTCTCCATGGCCTGCAACCAATGCTCCGCAACTAGGGGTTGACTCTCCCCCTTAAAAGATGGCGGGTACATTTGTCGGAACCACTCCATGATCGATGGTCCATCAATGCCCCTTTGAACTAACTCCGGTTGTGGTGGGGCCTAAACCATTCATAACATGGATAAGTCACAAAGCCTGCTTAACCTAAGGTGCAACTCCCATTGTCTACACCGTACCTGAGCTCGATCTTAAACTTGGGCTTGTAATGCTGCATGCACGTCCTCTTGAGTTTGCATCACTCGCACCAATCCTTGCATAAATGCACCATAATCTACTAATGGTGGCGGTGGCGGCACAGGCAATCCTTGTTGACCTTCTTCCTCATCTCTCCTCGACTCCTCCTCTCGAGCCGGGGCAGCAGCACGATGACCACAGGATGCCATAACCTTAGAGAATAATGATTTAATAAGGTGATAGCCTACTTATATATATTCCTTATGCATTTATTTCTTCATCTATTCTCATTTTTTTCTACCAATTTGCGGAACTACCTAGATTTTGGGATATGGATCAAGCTGATGGTTTACTTATGTAAATCTCAACCTTTGGCTCTGATACCACTGCCTGTTGCGCCCGCCCTAACATCCAGTTCAGTTTCCAACTCTCATCGGATTTAGGAGGGATGCCACAGTGGGAAAAACCTAATAGAAACAGAATTGGTTGATGAATTACATAAATAAAGAGAATACAAGATCAGCGGAAGATTAATCTCATTCCCATCAGTTAAATCACATTCTCAAAATCACAATAGTCCAAAACTGATAAGTCGAAAGTTAACTTACGATAGTCCATTATTACAAAATTTTAAATGTTCTAACAACAAATCACCTCAAATGGAAAATAAAGATCTCTAAAGAGTACACCAAATTTTCTCGATCGGATTCACTACGCGTTAACTCCTTGTCCTCACCGAGGAAATCACCTGAAAATGGTTAGCAAGTATGAGTCTAGGAATAGACTCAGCAAGTTACTGAAATCAAATCGTTCCCTTTTATCCACATCTAACATACTTCAAGGATTAATAACAAAAGATACTAAAATCTGAAATCAGGTTACTGCGCACAGAAAATAGGTTTCTTTTGCAACAGTAAATAACTCTTTATATGACTATACTTTAATCTTTCAAAAACTCAAATACCCATTCAGATTTTCAAAAAATAGAACTTTTCAGAATGGCATATGACTGCACAAATTTTAGAAACAGAATTTCACAATTTCACAATTTCAGAAGTCATATGTCTTTATAGAATTTCAGATACGGGGATAATTTTTTTTCCAGATTTGCATATGGCTGAACAGATTTTAGAAGACAGAATTTTCGAAGTCATATGTCTTCACAATTTTAGATACGGAAATAGAATTTTCCCCAATCTACATATAACTGAACAGATTTCAGAATAAAATTTTAGAATTTTCAAAAGTCATATGCTTTTACAGATTTCAGATTCAAAGATAGAATTTCAAATGATATATATATGGCTTAGACACAGTGTCCAAACCGCCACTAGAAGGTCAGTACAGAACATATACTCAATCCCCTAGGTAATGAAGACGAGTCTTGGTTAACTACGCAGAACCAGGGAAAGTCCTTCTCACCTTAACCAGTGAAACGTGTCCACCTCTAGAATGTCACCTCATGCCCTCGAGGTCAGAACAGATTAAGCCTCCCCACAGGGGCATTTCTATAGTTTGGCTCCACGTCCTTCTATGACAGCAATGCCCATATAGCCTATATAATAGCTTTACATATATACATATGTACGCCGAAAAATCATATACCACATTGCATACCTTTCACAAAATAACTTTTCAATCACATTTTTCCAAAACTCCACAATTACTATTTTTTTCCAAAGACTTCAAGAATACAATAGGTTTTAGATTCTGAAAACAGAAAACAGGTTTATATCTAAGCCACATATGCGAGTAAAATAGTTCATAATTGTAAGAACAAAATTTTAATGAACATGAAATTTTTACATAAAGTTTCCAACTTGGTTCTTTATCATTTCCTAATTTTTTAGATTTTTCTGAATCAAAATGGCCTTTCAAAACTTCATTTTCCTTGGTTTCTAAAATTTAGGAAAGAGGTTTATTTTTATGCTACACATGTGTATAAATCAAGTCATAGCTTGAAGTACAGAATTTTCCTAATCATGAAAATTTTATAGTAAGTTACCAATTTGGTCATCTACCATTTTCTAATTTTTTAGATTTTTCTGAATCCAATTGGTCTATCAAAATACCTTATTTTCAGAGTTCTGGAGAAACTGGGACAGAATACAGACTGTCAGAGGGCTTGGTCGACTTGTCCAGAAGGCTAGGTCGACCCAGTCTAAATAAAATAGGTTCAATTTTAAGTCCAAATCTTTAATGAATCTGAACTTTTTACAGCAAGTTACCAACTTGGTTCTTTAACATTTTCCAATTTTTTATATATTTCTGAATTAGTTTGGCCTCCCAAAACTCACTTTTTCATGGTTGCTGGAAATTAGAAACATATTTATATTTTAAACTACACCTGTACGGAAAATAAAGCATAACTATGCGTGCAGAATTTTACTGACCATGAAATTTTTACAGTAGATCACCAACTTAATTATCTATCATTTCCTTATTTTTTAGATTTTTTTAAATTCAATTGGTCTTCCAAAATATCTCAGTTTCAGGGTTCTGGAAAACTAGACAGAATACGCAGTAAGGGGGGGCTTCGTCCCGCCTAAGACTTCAACAATTTTCTACGAAACTCCGTAGTTTGAACAGAAACTTAAAAAAATAGTACAATAATCTTATTTTAGGCTATTTACAGATTTCTTTACAACCTAAGCTCACTGAATTGAATAAACCAAGCCAAAAATGAAGAAATTTTAAAAACTTGTGTGGCTTTCGTAATGTACGGCATATTACGGTAAATGGGATGAAATAAAAAACTGGGAACAGCAAAAGCCAAGAGAATATTTTTTATTTATACATGCTTCTTTAATTCTAGATCCTCTGAAATATTTTAAACATGGCAAAGAGGGCATTTGGTTCATTGTAACTTGCCTTATCAGAAAAAAAACTAAAGATCGAGAAATACTCCCGACGAATTCCCTCGCTAAATCGCGCCTACGTCGGCCGCCGCCGACCGCCTAGAACCTTTACTAAGAGATCCTCACACCAATATCTTTCTAATTCTCTTACTCCAAGCAGGCACAAGGCACTTACCACCTCTCAAGAACAGGGAGAGTCCCCTACGGTTTGTAGGGAAGAAAAGAAGAATAAAAAGATACAAGAATTTGCCTAATCCTCCGGGCACATACTTATATAAAGCCAAAACCATTTCATAGATCTAAATCCTAACCATTATTTCAGATCTACCCAAATCCAATGGTAGGACATTGCTCTGAACGGTCAAGGCCTCCACAGGCCCTTGTTGGCCATTCGAACGTCAATCACGTGAAGGGTATACGGAGGACACTATTCATAGTCCACTTTAAAAACTAATATCTCACAAGGTAAAAATGATTAGGAAAATTTAATTGTTACCCATTAACCACCTCGATTTACTCTGCTATGAAAAATTATCAAATAAATATTTAGTCTTAAACTTGAAATTGAGTGAAAAGTAAAAAGTGTGAAAATGAATAGTAAATAGGTTGGGTCATAATCTATCCTAAACTATAGGAATTTGTGTCTATGCACTTATGTGTTCTACTAGTGAATGGATATAATATAAGAAGGGCTTATGTTAATAATTAGCTTACAAAATTTTAATTGTTCAAAATTCTAAATCTATAATTATCGAAAAACTTATATTTAATGCATTATCTATTTTATTTATTTATTTAGTTGCCAATTTAACAAAACATGTACTAAATACCTATTTTATCAATTTAAATAGCAGAAATACTTTATAATTTTTTGAGAAAATCCTGGGCAATACACATAGGCCCGACCTATCCAACCACAATGGATTGGGTTTGGGTTCTATCCCCCTCCGACCTGCTAGTTTTGACGCTGTCACTGGTGCTTCCCTCTATCCCTATGGCAGGCTCACACCCTTATGGGCAATAGTGATCATAAGTCCCTCCCTAACGTTGCTAGGCAGGTCCCCAGTTTCCCCCTTTTTTTCCCTGTGCACGCGTTTACATCCCGTTGTGTACCCGTCTATTGTTTGATGCCTAAGATCCATCAGGGAATGGTCACTTTCCTTCTGATTCACGTTATGAGTTGTTGAGGCTCGGGCTTAAACCCAAATATCGTGGTAACCTATAGCTCCTCTGCTATCTATTTTAAGAGTTTGCCTGATGTGTACGCTATTTTCTATTCGCTAAAATGGTACTGGAGGAACAGCTGTTGGCCTTTTCATTCACGCTATGAGTTGTTGAGGCCTTGGCTCAATCCCAAAAATTACAGGAATCTGTGCTTCCCCTGCTCTTGTCACGCGTGTCCAGGCTCTCAAGGAGCTGTTGTTCACTGCATGGCAATCACTTTGGCTTCCATGCCAACCACACACGAGCACACGAGCACACTAGTGTTCGCTTAAGTGCCCACTGTGGCTGGTCTCTTCAGATCTCCTATTTCCATCCACTGTCGAGTATCGTCCGCTATAGCCTCCGATCCCCATTCCAGAGCACATGCTTGCTGATTTTGTAGCATGGCCATGCTTTCCCAAGCAATGGGGCAACAAGATGTTTTCTCGCTGGTTTACTATCGAATGCAACTAAGGACCTATCACAGAGGAGGGGCACATTACAGGTTCACCGATTAATGCTTTCTGCCTGACCATCCTCACATCACCGCAGAAATCTGCTTCTCTATAGCATGTTCTCTAGGGGAATGCTTTATTGAGGGCTGGACATTGATGGCCATACGGCCAGCAAAAACAATGCAAATTTTAGAGCTGGGAATGTTGCTAACCCCTGGGTTAATGGAGCTCTTTGTAGGCTAGTCCTCGGAGTGTACCATGCCCAATTTGGGTTTTACGGATGTTGCCGCTTCCGTGCGCGTCCTTCTTGTTTGGAACCATCCCAGGATCTCTTGGTGGATGTGCTCCCATTTTTCACCCCCCAGAGCTCAGGTCCAGGGGAGATGCTACCCAATTTTTATCAGAATTCTGGACTTAACAAAATCAGACCGATGATAAAATATGAACAGACTGAAGCATAATGTCTGCTTGAACAATTCTCTGTTTAAGATATGGGTAAATGAAAACTAATGTTTTATTGGCAGCAATAATGAAAAGGAACTAATAAAAAGAATGATGAAGCCAAAACGATGAAAAGAATAAAAGAAACGATGAAATAATCTTCATGATAATCATCAATTTTACAAATGAACATAACTACATGATCACGCAGCAACCTACAATTTTCCTACATACGTAGTATTGCATAATCATATAACCAATACGCATCTTTGTATCCATGTCTGCATGCTTTCGTAAGGCAAGGACCAATTGGGATCAGCCTTAGGAGGGGTGTGTTGGGTCCTTGTGGTGCAACTGGATCTAGAAGGGGGGGTTGAATAGATCCTACCAAAAACTTTGGCCCAATTAAAACTCTTGGCTGATGAAAACATAAACCACTCCTATAAAGCAAATGAGACACTTAGGCACAATGCACAGCGGATCTAATAGGAATAGCTCAAATGGAAACGGAAAAACGTAGTGCACAGGCTGCTGAGGTCGACACTACCATATGGTGAGGTCGACGCACCTTCAAAGCAAGTTCAGAGATAAGGGAGATCTTGCTGCACTAGACTGCAGGGGTGTCACCAATCTCCTATAGGATGAATGAACAAGCTGGCTGTATGAGTGAAGACGATGGTAGAGTGAGTGTTGGAGAAACAACTACAAATGCATAAGTCAGTGCGGATAAAATAGATCAAGTGTAAACCCTTTATGTTGCCTGTCCTGTGAATGGGGGAAAGAAGAAATGGATCAATCATACAAGGCACACCCCATTGCACAAGGAATTTTTAAGGTGGTTCGGTTGCAAACCCGCAACCTACGTCCACCCCTCACCAAATTTGGTGAGGCTTTCTCCACACGAGGATGAAGTCCTCAACCCACACACGAGGATGATCCTCACACACACACACACACACACACACACACACACACACACACACACACACACACACACACACACACACACACACACACACACACACACACACACACACACTCACACATGCACGCACACATAAGGATGAGATCCACACGAGGATGAATTCTTCAACCCACACACGAGGATGAAATCCTCCCCCCCCCACATACACGCACACACACACAAGGATGAGAGCCTCAACACACACACACACACACACACACACACACACACACACACACACACACACACACACACACACACACACACACACACACACACACACACACACACACACACACACACACACACACACACGCGCGCGCGCGCGCGCGCGCGCATACAAGGATGAGATCCACAACACACACAGACACACACACACACACATGCACACACAATGATGAGATCCACAACACACCCACACACGCACGCACACACAAAAAACAACAAGCTACAAGTGCAACACCCACACTTCCGGTCTCTCACAAGAGCACCGGACACCCATGGTTTATAGATGCAAATACAGAAGTGAAAATAGAAAAGCTAATATGGGGAAAAGGCAACGATGGCTTCAGATCAAAGTCTTGAAGCTCTATCAAACTCAGGCTGGCTGCAAGGAGGGGCTGCACTCCTTTCAACTTCTTCTTCCTTTCTCACCACTGGTTGAACTCGAACTAGGACTGGGCTGCTCTCTACACACTTTTCTTTTCTTTCTCACAGATTTCTATTGAAGGCTCAAGGGAGACGTGGGCTTTTCTCTCCAAGGCAGCAGCTGCAGCAGCTTGTCCAATTGAAGCTTCAAGTCTATAAATAAGAGAACCAAGTAGAGGATTTCCCTCCAAGGAATCTGCAATAGGACCAATTCAAATTTGAAATGCTCTAACCACTGACCTTCTTTTAGCAGTGCAAGACTTGGTCCATCGGTAATAAGGGAGCAGATGAGACATCTATTTTCCCTCCAAAAATCTTTTCTTGACTTGAGGTAGATGCTCTATAGAGAGTTGACTCTGAGCTGCAGGTCTCTTCAGACCAGTCGTAGGATAGGACGGTGGCAGATAAAAAGTGAACCTTTTGTGAGAGCTGTGGCAGAGGGACTGGCTTTGTTCAGAGTGTATTGAAATACTTACCACCTGACCAGTCTTTTCTTAGGATAGAAGAGATAGACTTCTGGCAGAGAGGACTTTCACAGATTTGGTGGCTGACCAAGTCTTCTCCAAGAAGATGTTCTGACCCCTCATTAAGTAATGGCAGAAGCTCTGACCTGGGATCCTATTCTAGACCTTAAAATATGTGTTTTTGGAGGTTTGATCCTGCTATTAATACTCTCAGTACGATTTTCGAAGAACACATATTAGACAGAGTACTTTGAGATTTTCTTCAGTGAGGTCGACCTGCTGAAGACGAGGTCAAGGCACCCTGTGATGCTAGCCTGTCTGACTACTTCTAGAGTTGATCAGGTCGATGCAACATTGCTGTGAGGTCGGAGCAGGTGTAAAGGTTTAACAGATAAGGCTTGAAAATCTTCTGGTGCGTCGATGCATCCCCACCTATGCGTCGAAGTAGCAGTTGAACGTGGCTTATCAGACGGCTTCTGTGAAGAGCCTAAGGTCGACCTCTTGTAAGGGTGAGGTTGAAGCAGCGTGGCATGACAGAATGTCCATGAGAAGGAGTCGACACATGGAGTCAACACTTTTTGACTTGAAAGCTTGAAGAGGTGAGAGCATCAACATGGTGAGGTCGATGCAGTAGGATGGCCTGAGGTCGGAGCAGTTAAGCCTGAGGTCGGAGCAGTGAGCCTGTGAGGTCGATGTAGCCTTTTTAAACTTACATATCTATCCCTTTGGACCTTGAGTTACTTTCAACCTTGGTTGGCTTTTTATTCCTTTGAGAGAACACTTGCAAAGCCAAAGCTCCTTACTGCAATCCCAATTCAGCTTCTAAGGCTAAGGCATGTTGCTGCTTCTGATCTGTCGTTGCTTACTATTGCTTCCCAAGTCATCTTAACTGAGTATTTTTCAAGAGAGTTATTTCATGATGAGCATAGCATGGAGTTTCATGATCAAAACATTCATCATGCATACTGAAGCATAGTTGAATCAATTCAATAGACTTGTAATGAATTAAACTCAAACATTATCAAAACAACATATATCCAACATTCTAACGTATATCCAACATTTCTCCCCCTTTTTGATTATGTCAACTACGCATGACAATTTTGTGACATAATGAGTCACCTTAACAATATAATCATGAAGCAGATGATGACTCAACAAACCTTCTCTCCCCCTTTGAATAGATGTTGACTCATCCAGACATCTCTCCCCCTTTGCCATCAGTAAAGAGGGCTTAAATTAAAGCCAATACAAGAATCAGAATATAAGTACATGGGGTGATAAGGATTTAAAGTGCTAGACTGAAGCAACCAAATGCAAGAGCAGAGCTCAGGGATGAAACGGATACCAATTGTTATTATTTTTACCAATTGTTGGGTCCCTTGCTGGTTGGGTCCCTTGACTTGGCAGAAATAATTCACACAAAGTGGCATCGGATGCCATGAAGTCATAGAAAAGCAACAAGAGAGACAAGAATGTGCAAGATGATTGTGCATAACAAGATGATGCAATCAGAGATCAATTCATCAGCCATAAAGCATACAGGGCATATATGCAATCAAAAATGATGTAGAAGTGAAGATCCAAAAGTGAAATGCCACAAGCACCGGAGCACCCAAATATTAGAACAGAATTGTTGGGTCCTTGGATTGATAATGTTAGGTCCCCTACTGGTTGCCAAATGTTATATGTTTCAAGTTTTTTTTAACTTTTTATTATTTTATGGTTTTCAGATTTTTAATGTTTTCTATGCAATGCATGGAAATGGAAATGCAACCCAACAAATGACATGACATGAACTGATACCAATTGCTTTAGATAGATGATGTTTCATAGCAGCCAGGAGAGTTTTTCACTAATGGTCCAGAGTTATCAGGGTCCTATGGTTGTCAAACAATATGAGAGCATGTATCAACAAAAGCCAAGACAGCCAGACAAAAGTCTGGACACAAGGGGTCGACCCTTGGGGTCGACACTTGGAATTGTAAAAGCACCAAAGACCAAGAGATATTAGGATGGGAGTTCTTCAGCCTGAAGCCAAGTTCATAAATGCAGAGTTATAGATTTTTCAGAAACTTCAGATATAGAAATTCAATGACGAACACCTTATAATCAGATTGGTTTAAAATTGATGAATTCTAAGTTTCTCAATAATAAGCATTTGAGAAGAACTGCATTCAATATCAATACAAATGAACCAGAATTACATATAAAAACCAGGTTAACCTCATTTCTTCCTACTCATTCAATTCCAAAAGCCCCTTTTGAAAGCAACTACAGTAAGTATTGACGTTAAACACCTAAACATTTCTAATTTTATCCATGGGCACTACAAGTTCAGATTTTTCTTTTGAAACCACTGTTTGATACCAACTGTTATGCTTTTCATTTTTCAAGAGCATTCAGGTGTGGCATGCACCTTTTGACATAAGGATGCACGTTGATTAGGCGCTAGCATCCCTAGTTACTCAGTGTCACTCACCATCATGCTTCATTTTGAACAGAGATAGCAAGGCACTTCATGACTCCATCCGCTTCACTTCGTTGGTGAAGGGATTTGATTTCTCAGTGAATCCATTGCCATTGCTCTGTCTAAGAGCACTGAACTCAGCACACACCTTTTTTCATAAGGATATATGTTTATCAGGCGCCAATATCCCCAGTTACTCAGTATGACTAAAGTTCATTGCATTCATTGTAGCCCTTTTTGAAATCATCAGATTTGGAAAATGTTTAAAAATAATACTACAATGAAGTTTCTCAGATAAAGATGCCTTTGTGCTTAAAATAAACTTTCATATTTAAGAAGGCATATCAAGATAGAACATGAAAAACTGGTTAAGGTCTATTAAGTCTGAATACAGTTGATTTCATGAAAGTTAAGTTCAAAACACATGAACCCATTAAACTTAAACCAACAGTTTTAAATCCTAGGCAATCATAGAGCTCCATAAGGGAAGATTCTTCTTTAAGAGTATACTCTGATAAATGAACTCAACAACAGATAGAAATTCTTCCAAGGAATTCAAGGCATTCAAAGAATTTGGGGTAGGTAGCCAGACATCTGAGCAAGCAAATGATGTTTCAAACAAGCTCATGCAAATGAGGACATATGGCAGATAGACATATCAAAGAGTTTCAGCAGGAATGCTCCCTAGAGTTCAAAGCATTTCATGGAAATTGGGATATGAATGAGATTCAGATATCAAGACATCTCAGACCCAAGAAGGAGCACAGCATGATGGGGACATCAAAGCAAGAGCACTGATATTTTAATTTATATTTGTGTCCTTTAGTTTATTTTTATATCATTGTGAAAGCATATGTGCAATTGTAAGGCTTTATAAGCCAATTTGTCATTCCCTAGGATTCTTTGGGTTTTTGTGCAAAATGTCAGTAGGTCTAGTAAGGGGGCCCCACTCCTTCCCCATTGATCCACCTAAGCCATAGGGGTCCATGTGGGGCTGGTCAACTATCCTAGGTGGCTTCTAGATGGTTGGACCATTCAAGGGGACACGTGTTACCAAAAGTCCACCTTTTCTCCTCCCTTGGTCAAGGGGGCGCCCCCCCATTTAGTGTATTTAATTGTGGTTCCAAACCAGATGGGAGAAAAAGATTTGAACTCCCTCTTTTACCCCTCCCAATTCTAGATCTAGGGTTATTTAGAGTCTTTTTACATTTCTTATAAATAGCTTGTGTTTCCATTTTTACTAGAATTAATGAAGTGAAAATTTGGTGAAATTGATTGGAGCTCCAAGGAGGGTGCGTCCCTCTCCCATCTTCTCCCTACTGTTCTTCTTCTTCCTCCAGCATTCCAGGGTGTGAGACCCTTTTTACCTCTTCCTCTCATCCTCTGAGTTCTATTTCTACCGCCGCCGCCATCGCGCCGCCGCTATCATCGTCGGAGTTCTGTCGAAATCAGGACAGAACCTCAACTCTAGAATTTTATCTTTTGTTCTAGTTGTCTGATCGAGCCCAAACTTTGAGGTCTTGTTCTACCTATCTCCCGTAACCTCCAGTTCAAATTTCTTGTCATTTGGACATCGTTTAGTATTTTTCCCATATTTCTTGTTCTCCCCCCTGTAATCTGCCATTCTGCAGATCTGCGGGATAGTGTCACATATTCATATTTTTCCCACCTCATTAGAAATTTCCAAAAACTCCATAAAAATTCCACAGTGTTCCTCACGTTCCCCTCTACCTTCCACAATTTTTTCAGCCCCTGGAAAAATCATTTAGCCCTCGGTCAAAGGTCAGTTTCAGGCAGATCCCATTCTTTTCTGAGTGTCTGAAAATAGATCCACAGAAAAAACACAGTCTTGCAGAGCCTCCCAATTCTCATCCTTTTGTTGGATCGAGCTGAAAAAAAATATATGTTGTAGATCTGGGAGTCCTATTTCCAACGCCACCAGTCTTGCCTCGATCTAATTTTGGATCTGTGAGAATTAATTCTTGCCGCCGAGGCATGCAAATCTGTTCCCTGTGCAGGTTCGAAATTGCAGTTTGGGACAAATTCATAAATAATATCAAAAATCAACTTCAGGAGCAACCACTCCTAGGAGTCGACCAGGGACGTCATGCCCACGTTCCAGCCAAGTGGCGCCTCCAGAAGATCTCAGGAAGGCGAGGTTCCTTTGGAGGCCAAGGCTTACTGTCCAGCGAGTCAGAACCGAGTCTGCGCAGCACCGAGTCGGAGCAGTAGCGAGTCGGACCAGCAGGCCGAGTTCACCCCAAACGCCCGTCCAACTTGCTGCCCGTCAACCCAGGGTTTGTCCTCCTGGGCCCACTTGTAGCCCTTTACCTCCCTGCGTGGAGTGGATAATAAAGTTCACTATTGTAATTAAGTTTTTACCATTGTACCGAGAGTTATTGTAACTGACCGGGATCGTCTTCTCCACACCAGGAGCGTGGAGGTAAATTTGCTCCCTCTCTCTTTCGCATTTGCTTTACTCGTATCTATTTGAATATGCCGCTGCGAGTGTTAGGATTCTTAGCCCGATATATATTGTTATCACCGCTGCGAGAGAGCGAGAGTGAGTGACCCATCCCGTGACTCGATCCGAGTACACGTGAAAACCCGATACCCGAGACTCACTCCCAGTTTCTCAGCCACGCATGGTCTAGTATTTCCCTCGCATAGGGACGATCACGAGCTAGAGTCCCAGGTCGCGTGTCCGTCCCGCATCATAGCAAGTCATAAATATGATGCAAGAGCTGATGAATGCATGGAATGCACTTGGGTAGAGGTATGGAGATAGACACTGAACACTCCCCCTGGGTATGTGCAATGAGCTCAGATTGGAATAAGTGACATAAGACCAGTAGATGCAAAGGAGTGTCGACGCAGGCATCTCATGGTGTCGAAGCACTGAGCTTAGACAGAGAGCAGATTGCAAAGTGGATCAACCATGGTGTCGACCTGAGATGGTCTAAACAATGGAGCATTTTAACACATTTATCAAACTAAACAAGCTCCCCCTAAGAAGATGCAGTCTATACATATGTCAACAAAAATGTGCAAGGATGCAGACTGGATTTTTAATATTGACTCCCCCTAAACTTGTGCAAGGGTTGACAATGGAGCATGCAACCTATTACTTATGTGAACACATGATGTAATAGAGATGATACCAATTGATATGCATTTGTGTTCATGAGACCACAAGATGATGTTTAATGTCTACAACTCATGCAGACTAGAGGCATGTGCAATGCATTCTAAACTAAGTGCAAACTCTCAAGCTCCCCCTTTGTCCAATGCTTGTAGAGATCAAGACAATTAAATAGTCATAGAAATCCACATGAATGATGAGTTGAAACATATGTAGCAATGGCAGACATCATCAAAAGTAATGAGTGCAAAACAAGAAATTCATATGGCTGCTAAATGGTAGCAAGAAGTAAACGACGACTCATCATCATATCAATTCCATTAGCATGACAGATTCCTCATGGATTAAGCATCTGAAATTTGATATTTCTGTTACAAGGCAAAGGTATTGATCTGAAGACCCAATTCACGCATAGTGAGAGTTTCGGGCAAGCTTAACCTACCTTTCTGCACATCACCATTCGATATACCAGAAACTCAAACCAAGTGTTAATCAAATATACAGTTCAAACATTCAGATGTTCATCTAAAACCATGGAGGATGTTTCACCAGTTCAAGGAGACAATTTCAGCTTGCAGGACTTATTGAAGACAAAACAGACCTATAATGCAATAACTAAAAAGCAAGCCTATCATGCAAAATAACATAAGTTGAAAATTTTATTCACAAACCAGTGCCTTGAACTTTTATTTACCTGATCATCCTTTATTCAGCTCCAAGGCACTCCTGCATTCAAAATGCTCAGTTTGAATTTTTAGGTACCCAAGTTCTCTTGGGTCCAGCACTATAATCATGTGTGTTTCTTTTCTTGGGTGCGTTTATTTCATCAATTCTCATCCAATGGCAGTCATCGAACACATGTCCATATTTACCACAATAGAAGCATTGCACAAATGATTTATCATTCTTCCTATGTGCATGTGCATTAAACCTTGGTGGGTGAGCATGGATACCACCATGATGGCCATGAGAATGAGTCTTACCTTTCAGATGCCAACAGTCCTTGACTGTGTGGCCAATCTTTCCACAGTGGAAGCAACAAGGAGGGATTCTTCTTCCGGTGGTCTTAGGATGCGTTGACCTATCCTGAGGGGTGCGTCGACGCATTAGGCCATCTCTAGGCTTCTGAGCGTAAGTATGCTGAGCATGCTTTCTTCCAGAGTTGACCCGTCCTTTGGCATTGCCATTGCTTCTTCTGTTCTTACCTGCTCTTAATTCATCATTCCTCAAAATAAAATAGTTATGCACAACATGACCGTTCATACCACAATAAAAGCAATGAGCATTCAGTTTATGAGGAGCATGGTATTTAGCATTGGACTTCTTATTGTGCATATTAGGACAAGCAAATTTATTTTTGTTTTTCTTTTGAGGTGCATGCGGTTTTGGGGGACCACAAGAGGTGCTGGCTTCATTTGAGCCAGTGACGAAAGAGGTGTACACCTTGCTCCCGAAGGATTTTTTGTTTACGGGTTTATAGCCCAAACCCTCTCTTTGAAAATTGACCTTAGTCCCAAGAATCTTGTCCAAATTTTCTTTACCCTGCACAAACTTTGACATGGAGTCATTTAAGTCTTTGACATCATGTTCCAACGAGGAGATGTGCAGTTCATAACTAGCCAAGTCCTCCTCACACGCAGCCAATTGCTCACTGAGCATGGTGTTCACAGTTTTAAGATTTTCTATTTCTTGTTCTAAGGCGTGCATCTTATTGGAACCATCATCAACAACTTCCTTGCCTTTTTCAAAGGCAGCCAGCTTCTCATACAGCACCTTGTTTTGTTCTTTCAAATTTTCATTTTCCTTTACAAGTTTTTCATCCTGGGGCATTGAGTTCAGTTTGTCATTCAATTCCTCTTCAACTTGTTCAAGGTCTAAGACCTTGGATAGCATGTGTCTGATTTCTTCTTTTAATGAATCAATTAGTTTTTCTTGGCACTCAAGATCAGAATGGAGACCTTCATTTATCTTTTTCAACAATGAACAAGTTTTGCATGCAGAATTAACAGAACATGAATTTTTAGTTTCTCTTATAAGTTTTTTATTTTGGGTTTTAGAATTTTCAATCCTTTTTTGAAGTTCTGCATTTTCATTTCTAATAGAGGCAGTCAATTCCTTGTGATCGTTAACATCAAGGGAAAGTGATTCATTAAATTCCTCAAGATTGTTGAGTTTCTCTCTAGCTTCTTCAATTTGATTCCTGAGATTCTCATTTTCAGAGTTCAAAGCCTTCAAGCTTTCATCATCAGAATCAGTGTGAGCTGAAGCATTCAATTTCTTTTTTAAGGATTTCTTTTGTTTTCCTAATTTTTCATATCTATCAAGCAGGTCAGCATAAGCATCTTGCCAATCATCTATAGAGAAGTTTTCAAACAAAAGGTTTACCTCCTCATCAATACTTTCTTCGTGGCTTTGCAAGGTATCACCCATTAGACACTTGAGTTGTTCTTCCTTTTTGTAGATAGCAACTAGTTTGTCCCAGATTTCCTTCGCAGACCCGGAGGAAGACACAAATGGAAAGATGTTGTGATTAATAGCATCTTGCAAGATATTTAGAGCTCTAAGATTTTCATTGTTCTTCATCCTGTGACTGTATGTTCATTCAGACATATTTTTGGGTAGTTTGTGTGGACCCTTGGAAATGATGTTTCATAGGTTTGGATTTCCTGCATTTACGAAAGTGCACATACTGCCTATCCAGGTAGAAAAATCTGAACCGTCAAACATCGGAGGATGTACCAAGGGAATCAAATCAGAGTTACAACCCATGATCATGGACGCACCCGTGCAGCAGGATCCTCTCCGCAGATGGTTAAATCTGATCTATCAGAGACCCGCTCTGATACCAATTATTTTATCCTTGGGGTGCAACTGGATCTAGAAGGGGGGTTGAATAGATCTTGCCAAAAACATTGGGCTAATTAAAACTCTTGGCTGATGAAAACATAAACCACACCTATAAAGCAAATGAGACACTTAGACACAATGCACAGTGGATCTCATAAGAATAGCTCAAATGGAAACAGCAAAACACAGTGCACATGTTGCTGAGGTCGACACTACCATATGGTGAGGTCGACGCACCTTTATAGCAGGTTCAGAGATAAGGGAGATCTTGCTGCACTAGACTGCAGGGTCCTCACCAAACTCCAGCAGGATGAATGAACATGATGGCTATATGAGTGAGGACGATGGTAGAGTGAATGTTGGAGAAACAACTACAAATGCATAAGTCAGTGCGGATAAAACAGACCAAGTACAAATCCTTTATGCTGCCCGTCCTATGAATGGGGAAAAGAAGAAATGGATCAATCACACAAGGCACATGCCATTGCACAAGGAATTTTTAAGGTGGTTCGGTTGCAAACCCATAACCTACGTCCACCCCTCACCAAATTTGGTGAGGCTTTCTCCACACAAGGATGAAGTCCGCACCCCACACACGAGGATGAAATCCTCCACACACACACACACACACACACACACACACACACACACACACACACACACACACACACACACACACACACACACACACACACACACACACACACACACACACACACACACACACACACACACACACAAAGATGAGATCCACAACACACCCCCATACATACGCACACACACAAAAGAACAAGCTGCAAGTGCAGCACCCACACTTCCGATCTCTCACAAGAGCACCGGATACCCATGGTTTATAGATGCAAATACAGACGTGAAAATAGAAAAGCTAATATGGGGAAAAGGCAACGATGGCTTCAGATCGAAGTCTTGAAGCTCTATCAAACTCAGGCTAGATGCAAGGAGGGGCTACACTCCTTTCAACTTCTTCTTCCTTTCTCACCACTGGTTGAACTCGAACCAGGACTGGGCTGCTCTCCACACTCTTTTCTTTTCTTTCGCACAGATTTCTATTGAAGGCTCAAGGGAGACGTAGGCTTTTCTCTTCAAGGCAGCAGCTGCAGCAGCTTGTCCAATTGAAGCTTCAAGTCTATAAATAAGAGAACTGGGTAGAGGATTTCCCTCCAAGGAATCTTTAATAGGACCAATTCAAATTTGAAATGCTCTGCCCACTGACCTTCTTTTAGCAGTGCAAGACTTGGTCCATCGGTCATAAGGGAGCAGATGAGACATCTATTTTCCCTCCAAAAATCTTTTCTTGACTTAAGGTAGATGCTCTGCAGGGAGTTGACTCTGAGCTGCAGCGCTCTTCAGACCAGTCCTAGGATAGGACGGTGGCAGATAGAGAGTGAACCTTATGTGAGAGCTGTGGCAGAGGGAATAGCTTTGATCAGAGTGTAATGAAATGCTTACCACCTGACCAGTCCATTCTTAGGACAGAAGAGACAGACTTCTGGCAGAGAGGACTTTCACAGATTTGGTGGCTGACCAAGTCTTCTCCAAGAAGATGTTCTGACCCCTCATTAAGTAATGGCAGAAGCTCTGACCTAGGATCCTCTTCCAGACCTCAAAATATGTGTTTTTGGAGGTTTGATCCTGCTATTAATGCTCTCAGTACGGTTTTCGAAGAACACATATTAGACAGAGTACTTTGAGATTTTCTTCAGTGAGGTCGACCTGCTGAAGACAAGGTCGAGGCACCCTGGGATGCTAGCCTGTATGACTACTTTTAGAGTTGATCAGGTCGATGCAGCATTGCTGTGAGGTTGTAGCAACTGTGAAGGTTTAACAAATAAGGCTTGGAAATCTTCTAGTGCATCGATGCAGCACCACCTGTGCGTCGAAGCAGCTGTTGAATGTGGCTTGTCAGACGGCTTCTGTGAAGAGCCTGAGATTGACCTCCTGTAAGGGTGAGGTCGAAGAAGCGTGGCATGACAGAACGTCCGTGAGAAGGAGTCGACACATGGAGTCGACACTTTTGACTTGAAAGCTTGAAGAGGTCAGAACATCAACATGGTGAGGTCGATGCAATAGCATGACCTAAGGTCGGAGCAGTTAAGCCTGAGGTCGGAGTAGTGAGGCTGTGAGGTCGATGCAACCTTTTTGAACTTGCATATCTATCCCTTTGGACCTTGAGTTCTTTTCAACATTGGTTGGCTTTTTATTCCTTTGAGAGAACACTTGCAAAGCCAAAGCTCCTTACTGCAATCCCAATTCAGCTTCTAAGTCTAAGGCATGTCGTTCTAAGGCTAAGGCATGTTGCTGCTTTTGATCTGTCGTTGCTTACTGTTGCACCCCAAGTCATCTTGACCGAGTGTTTTCACTAGAGAGTTATTTCATGATGAGCATAATATGGAGTTTCATGATCAAAACATTCATCATGCATACTAAAGCATAGTTGAATCAATTCAATAGACTTGTAATGAATTAAACTCAGACATCATCAAAACATCATATATCCAATATTCTAAAATATATCCAACATGGTCGACTCCCAAGGTCGACTCCTTTCTATCTAAACTCTACTCCGCTTCTTCCCCCTTCACACTATTGGCTTCACCGCCCTTTTTTTTAGCCTTGCAGGCGATTTGTCACCCTTACGAGTCCTTTTATCACCACTACAGCCTATTTTTCACCCTTATCACCCCTCAACTATTGCCCTTGTCCGCTATTCACCCTTGCAGGTGCTTCCCCCACTTAGATCCATCTGTTAGCCTTATCACCTATGGCTTTAACCTCAACCATCGCTACTAGCTATTTTTCACCCCTGAGGTTCCATTTGTCACTATTAAATGACATTTCTCACCCTTAACTTCCATTTTTTACCGCTATCTGAGCAAAGGTAAAACCTTCGCTGCGTTAACACAGGGAGGAGGCTGCGTCAACACAACCTTCTTGTTCCTCGCTATGTCAGCCATCCTTCGGCACCAAAAGTTATTTGTCACCGTTAAGGTGCTATTTGTCACCCTTAAGGTACCATTTGTCACTACTATTCCCCCATTCTTCACCGCTATCCAAGCATAGGCAGAATACTTCACTGCGTTGACGCAGGAAGGAGGCTCCGTCGATGCAGCCTTCGTGCCCTCCGCCTTGTCACCTATTCCCCACTGCGACAAAGCTATTTGTCACTGCTAAGAGATATTTATCACCCTTGGGGTGCCATTTGTCGCCGTTAAGTGCTATTTGTCACCCCTGTGACTCATTTCTCACCGCTATCAAAGGGCTTTGACTTACCTGTGCGAAGTTGCCTGGAGTCGACTCTAGGAGTCGACTGCCCTTCCTCCAGTTCCCCCATCCCCCCATGTGTCATCGCTAAGAGTCATTTTTCACCCTCAAGGACCTATTTGTCACCATTAGGCCTTCTTTTGTCACCCCAGCCGTTGCTGCTAAAGCTTATTTGCCCCCACTGCAACCCTTTTGCCACCGATGCTAACCCATTGGTCACCACTAAGCCCCCCGTTGTCACCCTTATGAATATACTTATTTTCACTAAAAAGAAGGAATACAAAGAAAAGGATCAAAAGAATAAATCAAATAAAAGAGGCCAAAATGATGCAATTAAAGCTAATAAACAATAAATCATAGGAAAACAAGAGGCTGAGGCGGGGGCGTTGACCTGGGTCAACCTTGCCATGCCTGAAGAAATGAAAGAAGAAGCAAGGAGCAGTGATATAAAAAATAAAAAAGGGAGGAAGAATAAATGATAATAATAAACAAACAAATTATAATAATAATACAGGCAAATGAATGACAAATAAAGAGAATGAAACACCGATGGCATGAACCGTCAATAAAAAAATATAATAATAATACGATGATGCATAAATATATATATATATATATAAAATATAAATAACAATGATAATAGTGAAACATACAACAAAAAATATATAATAACAAGATCAAAAAAATGTATAAAACAAACAACAAAGCTCTTACCTCCCTTGGACCCTGTGCATGGGGATATTTACAAGGCCTTTGTGGGTCATCCTTGGAGTTCTGGAGCCCCCCCGTCATGGTCAAAGTTTGATCCCGATCTTGGCCAACAGTCCACTATGTTTTGGCCGAATTTCCATTGGGAGTTAATCCCGAACATTAAACTTGCCGTATTTCTGGCAGACATGCATTTCACAATTTGGGACTCTTTTCCCCATGTGAATTGGTCAATTAATGACCGACTTGTTCAACTGTATACCCTTAATAGGGTTGCTTTATTGAAGTTCAGAACTCTCATTCCTTTTTTTAATTAATATTGATTTAAGTCCCGAAGGCCCCTTCTCCTGGCGTTTAATCAAAGGTTTTCCTCTCCCCGAGGGGATGTAATTAACGCCGTGACCTTTATGGCACGGCGGGTTCTTAGTTCCAACCCGATATCCACAATTGTCTGGTTGGTCAGACGGAATGCACCCGTGGTTTCAGACCTTCCTAGTCTTGATACCCGAATAAATGTCACTTCAGTGACCGACACCCCTTCGCACTTAATAAAATGCTAAAAGATAAAACCAACATTGCTAGTCTTGAGTGCGTTGTTCCAACAAGTTGGCACGCCCGGTGGGACTAAGCCTCCTTTCATCTTCTCTCCAGGACTAGGAGCCCAATGGCCTCCTCCTAAAATACTAACTCGCTCGAAATCTAAAATTGCAGGTTGCATCCTGATCAACTTGATGGCTGTCTCATTCGGACCATTAGTGGTTGTGGACCATGCCAGGTACGGCTACCTGGCCGTGCCGATGAGGTTCAGAGATTTTCCACTGGTGGTGGGCTTCCCCAACTTTTTGGGGGTAGCTTTCGTCGAGCTCCTGGAGGTCCAAGAGATGAGGCCAGTCACTGCTGCAAAGGTGACCACAACTAATGCTGCCGCGGTGGGCTGCTTTGTCCACCATCTTCACTCCCATGCTGCCAACAACAAGAGGCGCTCATCGGCTGCTAGGAGGGCGGCCAAGAAGAACACTGGCGTACTGCAAGGCTGGGTTTCAACATAGAGCAAGTCTGTCCTAATCGGGGGAGTCTGCATCTTTTTGGATGGCCGACAGGCCAGGATTTCACCCGACCGGGTATTTGCCAATGTACCAATGCAGAATTAGTTCCAAGAACTGGCTCAAGACAAGCCGGACCGTCCCAAGTTTGGATCAAGGGGAGGTCTGGCCCCGAAGCTGACCAAGCTAAAACAAGTGTGGGTGCCCAAGCAAAGGTGGGCCCCTTCTGTTGTCCAGAGGGAACCTGTTTGAGTTAACAGGTTTTATGAAAGAGAAAGAGAAGAGGAAAAGAGAATAGAGGTGCTAGCTACAACACCTAGCAGACCAGCCTTTCAAGGCAATGGCCGGCAGGCGAATGTCTATGCCTCCGGTCGAAGATGTAACAAGGTAGCTGGACGATGACAGTCTGTTTACCGGCTACCAACTCAATACAAGAAGTCACCACCAACGTTTTGCCCCTCAGATGGGCATGATGATATCACCCAAGCTATCCGGGGATATTTTCGGGGTCTCGAGAACACCCACCAAGGTGAACAATGGTGAAGTCCCGCGATCAATGACACCCAAGAGGGGGGTGAATTGGGTGATTACCAATTTTACGAAAACTTTTAGCCTTTTATAAACTATGTGATACAAAGCTAGTTAGGAGATTCAAAGCTATTTGAACACAAATTGGATTTAAGGAACTTTATATGATAACATGTAGATTAAGCAAGATAGACGAAGATAAATCCAGAACAACAATTTAAACTAACGTTTATGTAGAATGGAGATAGAGGAAATGGAGCAAACCACACAATACAAGCACAATGCACATCGATTTTTAAGGTGGTTCGGATGCACGACGGCAATCCTACGTCCACCCCTCACCAAACCCGGTGATGCTTCACTCGGGGATAAAACCCCAAACGGAGACGACGCTCCAACGACACACGCAGGAGGACACCTGCACACACACACGGGGACGCACCCCAAAATACACACACACACACGGAGACAAGGTCTCCAACACGATCCAACAAGCGGATCACAAACACACACACACCCGCTGCCACAAGTGCAGCAATCCACACACACGAGACAGAACGGATCTAAATAGACCCACACACACACAAACGTAGATCTAGGAAGATCCACGCACACACGAATCAAATACAACACACATACACACCACCACGGATCTAACAACGATCCACACACACACAAGTTCTTACAGTTTATGATAAACACAATTACAATATCCAAAACATAAAGACGATGAGGCTTAGTTTAGAAAACTCCTGTTTTGGGTTCCCCTTGAAGGCATGTTGCAGATCTTGAACGTATCTTCACTTGATCGGAGCTTCAATCCGTGCTTGCTTGGCTTTTCTTCTTTCTTGCTTGCTTGGCTTCTCTTCTTTCTCCCTTAGGCACTCTTCTTGGAATCCTTGCTTGCTTCCTTGGCTATACTCTTCCTTGGAGGTTGCTAGCTTCAGATTTGGCTTGAAACACCTTGGAGATGGATGAAGATCTTGTTGCATGAAGTACTGTTCACGGAGCTACAGTGCCCTCTCCTTTCACCTTGGATAGCCTCCTCTTGATCTCCCTTGAAGCCCTCTTGGATAGATAGGGTTTTTAGCACCAAATGAGAGTTTTATAACTCTTGAATGGCCCTTGGACAAGCCCCAGACCAGATCCATGAAATCTGGTGTAATTAGGGGTAAATAGATTAAAGAAATGGGTGGAAAGACCACCCTTCGAACTTGAACCAAAAGTCAACAAAAGTAGGCCTCAGGGCTGGCGGTCGACCGGTGGAGGGCTGGCGGTCGACCAGAATTTTACAGGTTTCAGTCCGTTGCTTGCTGGGAAAAACGGTTGACCGCCCCTGTCTGGGCGGTCGACCGTTGCTGGCGGTCGACCGGTCATGGACCGGCGGTCGACCGCTGGCAGGGGAAGCCCCAGGTTTCTCCCGTTCAGCCCTTTAAACCCTTGAGCAGCTCATTTACGTTTGTGGCATCAAACACCTTCGACCTTGAGGATTCGTACTGAGTATATGGACCTGCAAACACATGGATAATTGATTAGAATTATAGCTCAAACATCCATATGATAAATCCATAAACTCCATGCAAACCATTGATTATGAAATCAGAATTTGTTATGATAAATCCATAAACTCCATGCAAACCATTGATTATGAAATCAGAATTTGTTCCGGGGGCTCCGCCCCCGGAAACCCCCTCAAGGGGCGCTGCCCCCTTGACCCCCGCGACCTGACCGGGCAGGTCAATCCGCGGGCGAGGGCGCACGATGGCCAGAAGGGTTTCATGTTGAATGTGCATGAATGAGGTGTATTCATAAGATACACAAGGTGAGATCGATGCTAAGCATGAGATACACAAGGTAAGAGTCTCACCAATGGTTCTTGATAGTAAATGACATATACCACCTGTTTTGGATTGTAGAGGAGCAGGGTGCTTATCCACAAGTTTAGTTCACCAGGTGACTGCCATGTTTGATCCTGCAAGCAAGATAGTTAAGGTTAATACCATGCTTGTTCACATTAAAGAGGTTATGAAACCTCTTGCCTCTTGTAAAAATAATTCAATCAAGCATGAATCAAGACCATGTACCATTGCCATTTGTCATCTCAAACATATTTAAGCATGAATGTGTAATCAACCATAAGTTTAGTTATCATCACTCAATCACACATTAAGTTTAGTTATCATCAAAATCATAACGCCAACAATCATCAAAATCATAACTCAACAAATGGCTCTTAAAAGTTGTGGACGCTGTAGAAGATGAAGATTGGGGAGAGCAAGTCAACCCGGGGGAAATTGTTGATGAAGGGTCCAGCTGTTATGGACCATCTTCTCATGAACAAGCCACACCGAGGGTATCGGTGTTCGAAAAACTGGCCTTCCCTGGGTAGCCAGCCAGGAGGGTGATACAGAGGAACAAGCACCTCCAGATATTCAGTTGTAACATGGCCGGAGTGGCTGGCCGCTATGGGTCTCTACCCGAAGAATCTCAAGAAGTGATTAGGCTCGTCGAGAGGCCCGACCCTATCACCATAAGAAAGAAGGCTGTAGCTGATGCAGTGCAAACCCTTGTCGAGGAAACAAGCACGGATCTAGTCACCATCGCTGCAAACATAATCACCACCGAAGATGAGGGCGAGAGGCCGGCCCTTGCTTCAGATGCTCCGATGGAGGGAGGAGGTTAGGCACCTAGCCCTTCCACCCCCGATCCAACAATGATGATGCTGCTCCTGAAATACCAACGAGAGGTTGAGATGCTGAAGAAACAATTGAGCGAGCTGACCATGCAAGCGTCGGCTTTAAAGCAGGTGGAAGCTCCTCCTGAAACATCACGGCGTGGCGCCGATGAGCTTGAGGGTTCACCTTACATGACAAATTTTCAGCCACTGTACAACCCAACTGGGGGTGTGGCCTCGATACCAATACCAGCTCCTCAGCCTCAGGGGATCCCCACTGCTATGCCTCAAGCTACAGTGTTGGCAACACCTCAAATGCAGCAAGCTCACTTTTATCCAGACCCGATGGACCCGACAATGGTGAGTAAGCTGATGGTCGAACAAATAATAGATATGAAGCTTGCGGATCGAGGTAGTGATGATTATGCCTCGTTTGATGTATACAAAGTGCCGTATCCGTCGCATCATGTTGCTAAAAGACTTTCTCCTGGCATCAACAAGCCGCCAAAGTTTGACAAGTTCAACGGGCAAGGATTGCCAAAGGAGCACATAGCTTATTACATGAACGTGATGGGTGATCTGGCAGTGGATGAATCCTACCTACTAAAGTTCTTTGGGTCCTCGTTGACAGGGCTCACATTCAAGTGGTACTCAAATCTGCCGGCCGGATCCTTTAGTGACTAGCCAGATTTGCAACGGAAGTTCTAGGAGCGATTCCATGTTGCCGAAAGGGAAGTCATTATGGCCGAATTATATGCCTCTAGGTAGAAAAATGATGAAACAACCCTAGAATACTGTTGGGTTCTATGCGCCCCCTCTTTGTCTTTGACAATGGTTTTGATGATTCCAATATATTGTGTGTTGTTCATATATTTTAAGGTGAAAATATTCTATATACGTTTTGTGGAAATATGCACTGATCATCTTGATCTTGATGCTCACATGTTGCATCTTCTTTTGTAGGTTATCTCACTTATTGTTCACATGCTCTGATCTACCTCTGGACTTGCATCGACATCTTCTAGATTGCTTTCATCATGTGCATCCTCATCACCATGTTTACTTCTTGATGCACTTCATACATGATGTTTTTCATTGGTGGAATCATGTTTTCATAGAAGGTCATAAGGCCCTTGAGCCTTGTGTCTTGTTCAGGATTTCAAGGACCCTTTACTGGTGTGAAATGCTTGGGTTTTCATGAGCACATCCCTTGGTTCTTCAAAAGTCTCAATGGATGTTATTCTAATTTGATGCTCTCATGCATATCATTCAAGTGTGGTTCATGGAGTTTTCAGATTTTCCAAATGGATATTGTTTCTAGTGTTATCATGCATTCTGATGGTTGAGAATCTCATGTCAGAATGTGCTAGTTCATATTCCCTACATTATGACGGATCCAAAGGTAAGAATTTATGGATGAATGAATTTCATGTGGCTAGATTGGACTTGTTCCATTCTATATGTTTTTAGGTTTAATTTCATCTACACAATTAAAGGTTGATATGAATTGAATTTCCAATACATGCAGGGTGAATTTTATCAAACAACTCATGGGTCCATGGTAAGTTTCCACTCTTGTTTACAATCCCTTGGATCCTTGGTATGAGTTTATGTTTATGTGGATTTCCATGAGCCATTACCTTAGTTCAATGCTTGGTAGTTTGATTTTGAGGTTTGATAGAGGTAAATTGGCTTTTCAAATGAGGTTATTAAGCTTTTCACATGTGCTAATGTGATTCTCATAAAACTGGTTGAAATTTGGTTTGAATGGACCAAATCTGGATGTCTTTGGACAATGTCTGAATTTCTTGATTAAACTTGGAACCCATGTGTGACTTGCTTAAATCATTTTGATTTGTGAAGAACATGGATTGGAATTATGTGTATTATCTGTGCTTGTGGCTGCAATTCATCATGTTTCCACTGCATGTGATCTTCATGTGTCGATTGGCTCAACATCAAGTGATCAAGGTATACAATTGCTTGAGTTGGAAATGAATTTCCATGTGCTTAGATTGGGGTTGATTCATTAGTCATGATCTCAATTGATTTCATCTGCTAGTTGAGGACTTAATGGTTTCAAAGTGTTTTATGCATATTCTTGAGGAGGTTCTTGAGATGAAAATGTGTTCAAAGCATTTATGTGCCTCATGCTAACATTTTCATTATCATAATTCATGTCTTTTGGGTCTTGGACTCAAAACTAGCTCCATATGTTAATGCATGATCCAAATATTATGATTTCGATCTAACCTCTCATTTCATCATGTTTTATAGGGCAAGAAATCATGGATGATCATCATGGGACTTGGTAACATTTAATCATTTAGTTTCCCATGTATTTTTGCTGGTTTAACACCCTTTTCTAACCCCTACTGGCAGGGGTCGACCCATAGAAGTTTTGGGCCAGACAGAACACATTTTATGCAGTCTGCCTGCATGGGTCGACCCATGGGGTCGACCCCTGGAAACTGAGTTTTTATTTTTTGTCTGCCCGTCCTCTGGTTCTCCAGGGGTCGACCCTTTCCGGCACGGGAGTTGTGAACTCATCCAGAACCCACTCTAAACCCTACCAAACTTTACCAAAACACCCCCCATTGGTTACTAATGTTATTAGGGTGTTTTTAACATACTTTGGGAGGGGTTTTGGGGTCTTTTAGTCACTCATCTATATATACTATTGTGAGCTCCGAATTTGGAGATGAGGAACCCTAATGTGCTAACATTTCTCTTTGTCTTGTAGGAAAAGAAAGAGGGAAAATAGAGGAGCTGGAGAAAAATGTGGATATCATCTACATCTAGGAGGAGTTTGCGATCGTGATTGAAGGAAGAAAGGAGCGGAACGAAAAGGGGAACGCGCGGACGTTCTCATCGTCGACATCCGGCTACCCTCCGACTTGGGGCTTAGAGAAGATCTTCTACAACCCCTCTCTACTCATGGGGATTCATTATTGCATCATGTTTGCATCTATTTGAGTCATCTACTTCCGGTTTACAAGGGTTTCCATCCTTTTGGTTGAGCATAAATTAATATTTTGGGCGTTTATTGTATATCTTGTTGTTCATCAAACTTGATATATTATCGTGTGTGGGCGGAGTTGCATCTCCGCGTATATGGATCTATTGCGGGGTAAGTTTCCCCGAGTTTGGTTGTGGTAGACGGAGCTATGTCTCTGTGTGGTTTTAGTGTCCGGGGTGTGTTCCCCGATGTTGTGTGTGTGTGTGCTACGGTGGCAGCGTTTTGGGGCTTGTCCCCGTGTGGATATTGCTGCCGAAGTAGCGTGTCTGGTGTTGGGGTTCATCCCCGTGTTGCTACGTTCCGTAGCGTGGAGTGAAGCCTCACCGGGTTCGGTGAGGGGTGGATGTAGGGAGCCCACCGTGGTCCCGAACCACCTAAAAATCTTTGTGTCTCTTGTGAATGCCTGTGTGATCGTCCATTTCATCTACCACCCTTCACAAGTCAACTTGTAGATTTTTATTCACGACACCTCCACACATTGCTACCTCCGTTATTCGTGTTAAGCATAAATTTATCTGTGGTGAGCTTGATTTGTTTGATTAGTTGCATTGTTAATTCGAGTGAGATCGGAAAGCTTGAGAGAACTCTTTTAATCTCACATCTGTTTAGGGCAATTAGCGTTGTTAGTTTTATTTCCGTTGTAATTAGTTGGTTTTATTTTTAAAATCCGCCATCTCGGCAAGGGGACAATTCAACCCCCCTTCTTGTCCGCCATCTCTATGGGCCAACAAATACATTAAGAGGTGGCGTAATCTCAGCATGAGATGCAGGCGTCCACCACATCAAGAAGATGTTGTGCAGATTTGTAAGCAAAATCTGAAGAGAGAAGTCCTTGAGAGGATGATAGGAATGGAAATCAGATCCTTCGACCGATTAAACAATGTGGTCATAGAAATCGAGACTTTCCTCTCAAGATATTCTTTTGCTCTTGCTACCTCTAGTCAAAAGGGCAAACCTGCTGATAAGCGGCCTGCCCCCAAGGAAGTTCACACCGTAGACTTCAAGGCATTCGAGCAGCAAAAAGAAAAAGATAAAGGAGCTGCTGATCCACCTCCTGCTAAACCAGCTGAATGCCCGGAGGGCCCCTCCCTGTAGAACAAAATGAAGAAGCTATAATCTTTCCCAAAGGAGAAGACTCGGGTTCTATTCGAATGGGCTACCCGCTACAACAAGATTACACTGCCAGACCCGAAGAGGCCAGGTGATACTAGGAGGAAGGATGATCCTCGCTTCTGCCCATACCATCAAATGCTTGGGCACCCTATTGAAGACTGCTACGTCCTCAAGGATGTGATTCAAAGCATGATTAAAAAGGGAGAACTACAGATGGGCGAACACGAGGTGGATCCTCCGCGCCCGCATGAAATGCCCGATATGGGGGCAACCATTATCATGATTCACTATATCAGCAATTGCCCGAGGAAGTGGCAGAAGCTTTCACAAAGCATACTTATGAAGCTTTTGTGCTGACTCCAACAAAAGACCAGGAGTACTGGCAGATGGTATTGGCAAAAGCAAAAAGAAGACCGGCATCCCACCTTACTTCAGGAGTCCGAATTCGTGACATTACACCACAGCCAACTCCATCAGTTGTTACCCCAGTTTGGCATGATACAGCCCCTCGAATGGTCATCAGGGTGCTGACCAATAATAAGAAGAAGCAAGTCCCTGTGCAGGTACATCAAGAAGTCAGCCCGGCCGTCAAGCGGTTGCTAAAGATTATAAATGGGTTACATGAATATGAACAACCTAAGCTCCAACCAGTACACCTGAAAGAATATGTCCCTTGGGAACATTTAGATTCCCTCAGGTTAGAACAAGAAGCTGAAGATGAATTTTGGGGAGGAAATGTCGCGAAAGATGCTCTACCTGAGTAAATGCCCACAGAGAAGAAGAAGAAAAAGAAGAAATCGAAGAATAAAAGGAAAGGCAGCATCCTCTCCTACAACACTCTGTCAGCTTTGTTCAACCTAGCCCAAGGCTCTGAGGAGGGTGATGAATAAATCTACTTCACACCAGCTGAATCTAACCAGGTTGAAACTTCTACCTCCCAGCATGCCACCCGGTCTGGGAGGTAGTGGGGACGTCTACCCCCAGCTCACCACAATATTATGTTCAGGTGAGAACAACCATACCAAATCCCCGAACCTGAGATAAAGGGCGCAAAGTCCCGCCTCTATCGGGCCTATACTCTAAAGATGCAAGCGTTCAGGAAGCTCCCTCGTTCACTGAATTTCTGGCGACAAAGAAAGGCAAGCAACCCTGCCGGCAGTCTGAATCAAAAGCTAAAAACACTTCTACCCAAGCTTCGGGTATGCCGTTTCTGGTACATGAAAGTGGTGAAGGCATCGTCTCTATTTCCAAACCCATCAAGATAAAAGAACCAGCTGATCAGATGTGTCGGGAGCAGACAATCCTCGAAGAACAAGATAGACCGCCTGTCGAGCTGACGGCACCAGCACCCGACTGCAGCAAGTACAATAGAGCTGAAGAAGCAAGGCTGTTCAATGTAAGGGCCGACGCTTGTTTGCGATGGGATCTTTCCCACTCTCCGTGGTCTTCTTTTTATTTATGATTATCATTTGGGTTTATTTGGTTTATTTCGCGTGTCGATCGACCGATTAACTAACTGGTAATTAACCGACTGATTGACGACGCGGGCGTGCCAGTCACGTGAGTGACGAGTTTATAGTGCGCTCATTCTGACCCGTGTCGGGCGAGAGTGAGGTTCGGTAAGGACCAGCAGTCCGTCATGCCATAAAGGTCATGACGTTAATTACATCCCCCACGAGGAGGGAAAACCTTTGATTAATTGCCGAGATAGCGGGCTATCGAGGCCGGAATAAGAGATGCAGGGCATGCGAGTGGTCATGCAAGATGCTATGATCGACTACACACGATTTATTAGGGCAAACCCTCGGTACATGGCAGAGGACTTAGGTCCGAAGACCACCATCACGCGTAACAAAACTTCCGATCGGGTGTACCCCGACTTTCCGTTAATGCCATTTGATATGCCATGGGTGCGCACTCTCAGGCATGCATTGACGCGACATGAATGCTTAGACTAAAGCATGACGGCAAAGATACGGAGCCGATTAATTCAAGCTTAGACAAGCTAATTTATTCGATTTATTTATCAAAAGGTTTACTTCGTTCTGTTATAAACATGGAAAATCACCCCAGAGGCGAGGAGGAGACCGGAACGACACAACGGCACGATTCGGAATGAAATCGATGTGGTACGCGCAGAAAAGGGCTTAAAACGCTTAAAACGGCACCAAAAAATGTAGGTAAAGGGCTTAAAATGGCGTGGGAACCGTAGGTGTAGAAGGGGGGTTAAAACGGCGCGACACCTTTTGGGGGCACACCGGGATGGGGCGCGCCGTTTTAAGGCGCGCCGTTTTGAGGCGCGCCGGACGCAAACGGCGTCGGTTTAGCCCAATTTCATGGAAACCGAGGTTTTATTTGTTATTTCTTGGGTTTATTAAAACACTTTGGGAGACTTTGAAAGTTTATTTAAGTCAGTTATTCAAAGGATCACCCCCGGGACATCCGGAAGCTGAGTCATAGGCTCGCGTGAGGTTCACACTCGAGCGCGGCGATTGTTCCGAGTCAGGCTCGTTTGAGCTGGAATTTCGGCAGCATCTCCCCATCCTGGAGGATTTGTCAGGGAGAAGCGGGGAACACTCACATAGCAGAGCAACCCCTGAAGGCCGGGTGGCGCAACGGCGGCTGGCAAACCCGAACGGAAAGGAAAACCCCGAGGTCCAGCCTGCTAGGGGCACCAAGTCCGTGGGCGGTAGTGAGCGGATGAGTCGACTCATGACGAGAGTGAAAACCCTGAGGGCTAGCCTACGAGGGGCACCCGTCTCGCGGCCACCACAAGGTCCGTGAAGGACTGTGGATTTTTAAATGTCGGGATTAACCTAATTTTGATTTTCACCCAATAGTCAATAAGGACGCTCACCATTAATAGATGCGTTCCCATGACCAAATGGCGGTTTGATGAAATAGTGGGGGTATATTCCCCTCCCCGGATTAGTGAGATGGGCTAATAGATTTAACCCTCTCGAACGAGCATGAATCATATACAACCGATAAGAGTGTAGATGCAGCTTACTCAGCCAGATTCGACATGCTTAATGAAAGAGAATGCTATCAGCATGCGAATCCATGGACAGAGGAATAAATGGATTGACCACTCGGCCACGAGAACGATCTCTTCACCTCTGGACAACTGAGGGATGTGGAGAGGCTCTATCGAAGCGTCCTGGCGCCGTGAGGGGTTGAGGGGCATATACAGATATGCCCTCAGCCACAAGATCATCGAGAAAGAAAGGAAAGAAAAGCAGAGCCAAGCACGGCTATGGCGTTAACACGAAGACCCCGGGGAGGGGGGAATATTGTTGTAGCCCAGGGAGTCAAAGGGCGTATGCATCGGAGGGAAAAACATGGTAGGAATCGTTCGAACACGTTTCGTTCTGACGCCATGGGCGTTGGGGGTGGTGCGCAAACACACTTCGCCCATTCCCGACGTCGGTACTATTGCACGGCGTCGCTTTAGCGGCCAAGAGAAGAAATGCAAAAGGGGAAGAAGAAGAGGTGATGCAACAGAACAAAACCATTCACGCATATAGCGCATTCATTCATCCCACAATCAAGAAAATATTACAAGCTCATATATCGGCGTCGGCGTTGTAGCACGGCACCACAGCTATCGATTGCAGGGAAGCCTACAGAGGGAGAAAGAGAAACATATGATGAAGGGGGAGACGAGCTCATATCATCGCCCCTTCCCCTTTCACTTACATTACGGTGAAAGAGGAAAACAGGCGAAGGAAGATCGATGGGAAACACCGTGCCCCACCTAAGAAAATGATAGAGGAACTCTTCTTCTCCGACGCCGATGAACTTGTGCGCAGCAGAGGACGACGGTGGCACAGTGGGGGACTCTCTTGGAAAACCTTTCTCCCCACGAAACCTAACCCTCTTCTCTTATGATTGGTCGTGGCTCTCCGGCGATCAGGACTTCTCTTCTCGTCTCTCCGACTGTCCCCCCCCCCTTTTGTTTCGAGGCCGTGGCATATATATAGAGCCACAGTTAATCCGGCGCCATGGAAGGGGGTGCGCCGGATTCAGTGGCGTCGGGAGACATGTCCCCAATTGATTCTGGTGCGCCAGATTTGGCGGCGCCGGATTAAGGGGCGCTGACGTTCTTTGTGCGCCGATTTAGCTTGTTCGCTCGACGCGGGCTAGCAGATGGGTCCGGGGATGGTTCCGGAGGCTTCCGTTGACTGTTCCTCTCGCCTTGGTCCTTGGAAAACCTTGGCGAGTGTTGACGAAGCTCTCCGCGCAGTGAATGGCCTTAATCGAAGCTTCGTGCGTGTTTGGCTCGAGCACGCGGGTTTTCCGCTGGCACGACCTTCGGCACCATGACTTGTGCTTCCGGCTCGGTTCGATTTGTGCACGGAGCTTCCTTGCGGGATGATATGACATCCGGCATAATTTTGCCTCGACTGGCGATCATTCGGCCACTGACGGACCCACTATTGTGAGAAGCCGAACCCGTGTAGGGTGATCGGGGTCTTCTGCTGACAGAGCCTCTGGTTCATTTCAATGAAGGGCCAATGACGTTCTTCCTCCTCAGGAGAGCCTTCATTCAGGTGGGAAGCCACCGGGTAGACCGTCGTCCTTGGTCGGGTGACGGGTGCGGGGTAGCGGCACGATGGAGTCGATGCCGGATCATTAGGTAGGCTTGGTCGCACTCTGAGTTGTTTGTGGATTCGTCTCGACTTTCCTGAGGTGAAGTCCCCGGTGTTCACTTCGGTAACTCGGGGCTCTGGCAGCTTGAGAAGCCTTCAATAGGTTGTTCTTCATTGGCTTCTCAGCTTCAGCTGGCCGTATCATCCGTCTTTGCGGCTTGGTCGCCGAAGGATCATATTTTGAGTGCCAACAAATGCCCCCCAGACGTGTGTGGTGCAAGCGAGGCAGGAGTGCAGTAGGACCAACGGGTGAGCTTCGTTCGGATTGATCTCCTTTGTGGCGGGAGCCCGGAACGGTACTTAATTCCGGCATTGGATGCTTAAACTGGCGCAGTCGGAAGCTTTGAACGGCGCCCCCTTTACCTTTGCTTGTTAAAACGGCGCCGCTTAAAGCGGCGTGCCCTTTTGATTGAGAGTTAAAACGGCACCGGTTTCTCCGGTGCGCAAACAGGTTAAAACGGCGCGCCCTTTGCCATAGCTTTGATTTGCTTTTCTTTTTGCATCGAATTCTGCTCCTTTTTGCCTTCGGAGCTTATGTACCCCTGGGGAATGCCCCAGGCACAGATGTATTCTGACAACTCACATTAATGAAATATCTCTGTTTGTCGCCTCAACCGTGACTTCTTTCCCTCTTTTCTTCTCTTTCTTCCTCTGGCCGATCATCCAAGTCTAGGGATACGCGCCGATGGCGCAGGAGAGCGCTCATGCCTTCAGCGAAGGGGTGAGGTGTTCGCTCCACCGCAGCACAGCCGTTCCCGGAGCCAGATTTTGGCCAGGGCGGGACATGGGTAGCATAGGCAGATGTGCCTCATGAACTTCGCCAATGATGACGAATGGTGTGTTCTAACCATCGACATGGGTTAAATGTCGGCGCAATGATACTTTGTTTATTAACGAGGGCGGAAGGCCCAGGTTAGGGGGTAGTCGACCGGGCTTGTCGATGGTGGCAAGGGTCGGAAAGGGTAGCGACCGATCTGGCCGATGGTGACAAGGGTCGAAAGGGCAGCGACCGATCTTGCCGATGGTGACAAGGGTCGGAAAGGGTAGCGACCGATCTTGCCGATGGTGACAAGGGTCGAAAAGGGTAGCGACCGATCTTGTCGATGGTGACAAGGGTCGGAAAGGGTAGACGGTCTTGCCGATGGTGACAAGAATCGGAAAGGGTAGCGACCGCTCTTACCGATGGTGACAAGGGTCGAAAAGGGTAGACGGTCTTGTCGATGGTGGCAAGGGTCAAAAGGGTAGCGACCGATCTTGCCGACGGTGACAAGGGTCGAAAAGGGTAGACGGTCTTGCCGATGGTGACAAGAACCGGAAAGGGTAGCGACCGCTCTTACCGATGGTGACAAGGGTCGAAAGGGTAGATGGTCTTGCCGATGGTGACAAGAACCGGAAAGGGTAGCGACCGCTCTTGCCGATGGTGACAAGGGTCAAAAAGGGTAGACGGTCTTACCGATGGTGACAAGAATCGGGAAGGGTAGTGACCGCTCTTGCCGATGGTGACAAGGGTCGAAAGGGTAGACGGTCTTGCCGATGGTGACAAGAACCAGAAAGGGTAGCGACCGCTCTTGCCGATGGTGACAAGGGTCGAAAAGGGTAGACGGTCTTGCCGATGGTGACAAGAACCGGGAAGGGTAGCAACCGCTCTTGCCGATGGTGACAAGGGTCGAAAAGGGTAGACGGTCTTATCGATGGTGATAAGAACCGGAAAGGGTAGCGACCACTCTTGCCGATGGTGACAAGGGTCGAAAAGGGTAGACGGTCTTGCCGATGGTGACAAGAACCGGGAAGGGTAGCGACCGCTCTTGCCGATGGTGACAAGGGTCGAAAGGGTAGCGACCGATCTTGCCGATGGTGACAAGGGTCGAAAAGGGTAGATGGTCTTGCCGATGGTGACAAGGACCGAAAAGGTAGCGACCGATCTTGCCGATGGTGACAAGGGTCGAAAGGGGTAGATGGTCTTGCCGATGGTGACAAGGACCGAAAAGGTAGCGACCGATCTTGTCGATGGTGACAAGGGTCGAAAAGGGTAGGAAATATATATATATATATATATATATATATATATATAGGTGGGACGTTGGATGAAGACTCTGCTTCGACCCTGTAAATGGTCTTTAGGATGGAGGATGGATCATCACTATTCATCATTCATTTATTTATTTATTATTTTTTGTTCACATTACTAACCTAAGCGCCCTTTCGAGTTTTCACCGAGGCCATCCCCCTCTTGCTTTTGCCCACGCGCCCTCTCGGGTTTTCACGTGGCGGGGTACCCGATTTTGCCCGTAACGCCCTCTCGGGTTTTCGCTACAGCCGGGTTATAGCCATTTTTACCCTTGTCCTAATATAGGAACAAGGCCGGCGGGGTATCTCTATTTTTTTTTTAACCCCATCTTTTTTCTTCTTTTTTTTTGTGTGGGAAGAAGCCGAGACACAGGAGAGCCTGCCCGCTAGCATGCCGATCGGCCTTGTCGATGATGACAGGGGTCGGATCCTGGTTTAATTCGTTGACATTGGTTAAACGCCGAAGCAAAGGGTACAGTTCTTAATGGGGACGGAAGGTCCAGGTTAAGGGTAGAGATCGACCGATCTCGCCGATGATGACGAGGGCCGGACAAGGTTTACTCATCAACATGGGTTACATGCCGAAGCAAAGGTAGGATTATTAACACGGACGGAAGGTCCAAGTTAGGGGTAGAGATCGACCGATCTTGTCGATGATGACGAGGGTCGAACATGGGTTTGTTCATCAGCATGGGTCACACGCCGAAGCAAAGGTAGGATTATTAACAAGGACGGAAGGTCCAAGTTAGGGGTAGAGATCGACCGATCTCGCCGCTGATGACGAGGGTCGAACATGGGTTTGTTAGAGGATCTCCGGTGGGACTTTTGATGATTGTCCCTTTTGGAGTTTCGTCAGGGGGAGAACAAAAGAGGAATTTTTAAATTACCACTTTACTGACTTAAGCGCCCTTTCGGGTTTTCGCCGAAGCCAGCCCCCTCTTGCTTTTACTCACGCACCCTCTCGGGTTTTCACGTGGCGGGGTACCCGATTTTGCCTGTAGCGCCCTTTCGGGTTTTCGCCACAGCTGGGTTATAGCCATTTTTGCACTTGTCCTAATATATGAGCAAGTCTGGCGAGGTATCTCTATTTTTAACCCCCCCTTTTTTTGAGGATATAAAAGGTGGTAGGTCGAAGCGTGATGTCCGACCCTTGGTCGATAGTAGACGGCTGTTAGTCGGAGCACCGGGCCTTGTGCCGAGCAGAGCGGTTCATTTGTTAGCAAGGACTGAATGCTAACGCAAAGGAATGATCTTTCGCCGATTCCGGCGTAAGGCCCGTAATGGCAACATTGTGAGAGGGCCGGCTGGGACACGAAGTCTTAAGCCGAAAGGATTTATTCGATAGCAAGAAGGTAATGCTAACGTAGAGGAAGGGTTTCATGCCAGTTCAGATGTAAGGTTCGTAATGGCAATATGGTGTATTCTTTTAAGAGCTCGGCTAGGGCGGAGTGCCACTTAGACCAAGGGAAGGTAGCTCGATCAGGGCGGAGTGCCACTAGACCAAGGAAAGGTAGCTCGATCAGGGCGGAGTGCCACTAAACCAAGGAAGGGTAGCTCGATCAGGGCGGAGTGCCACTAGACCAAGATAAGGGTAGCTCGGCTAGGGCGGAATGCCACTAGACTAAGGAATAATAGCTTGATCAGGGCGGAGTGCCACTAAACCAAGGAAGAATAGCTCGATCAGGGCATAGTGCCACTAGACCAAGATAAGGGTAGCTCGGCTAGGGCGGAGTGCCACTAAACCAAGGAAGGATAGCTCGATCAGGGCGGAGCGCCACTAGACCAAGATAAGGGTAGCTCGGCTAGGGCGCAGTGCCACTAAGCCAAGGAGGGGTAGCTCGATCAGAGCGGAGTGCCACTAAACCAAGGAAGGATACCTTGATCAGGGCGGAGTGCCACTAGACCAAGATAAGGGTAGCTCGGCTAGGGCGGAGTGCCACTAAACTAAGGAAAGGTAGCTCGGCTAGGGCGGGGTGCCACTAGACCAAGATTAGGGTAGCTCGGCTCGGGCGGAGTGCCACTAAGCCAAGGAGGGGTAGCTCGATCAGGGCGGAGTGCCACTAAACCAAGGTAAGGATAGCTCGGCTAGGGCGGAGTGCCACTGAACCAAAGAAAGGTTGCTCGATCAGGGCGGAGTCCCACTAGACCAAGATAAGGATAGCTCGGCTAGGGCGGAGTGCCACTGAACCAAGGAAAGGTAGCTCGATCAGGGCGGAGTGCCACTAGACCAAGGGTAAAGAATGACGGTCATTATGGGAATGTCGATTGAGCTGTGTGGTACAGCTTGATATGCTTTCCATTGAGGGGAGAGAACTGGACGACTCCTTTGTGGTCCACCAGGATGTAGGCACCCCCTTCATATACTCGGCGGATGACATATGGTCCGACCCAATTTTCGACTAGCTTCCCTTTGGGGTTGGAGGCCATTACTGCTCTTCTCTTGACCATTACCAGGTCTCCTTTCTTGAATTCTCGACCTTTGACCAGCTTGTCAAAAGCACGGGCCATGCGGGCTTGGTAGAGTTGGATGTTTTGTTGCGCACGGAGGCGCCTTCCTTCGAGCTCAGCGAGCTCTTCCAATCTTCTTTCTGCATTGGTTTGTTCACCGCTGACTAGTCCATGCTGGATGGCGACTCGCAACGAAGGAACTTCTAGTTCAATTGGCACCACGGCCTCTGACCCGTACATGAGGGAGAAAGGCGAACAGCCGGTTGGGGTTTTATAGACAGTACGATAGGCCCAGAGCGCCTCGTACATCTTCTCTTCCCAGTCCTTTTTATTAGACTTGACAGTCTTTGCCAGCAATGCGCATAGTGTCTTGTTGAAGGCTTCTGCGAGCCCATTGGCTTGAGGGTTGTAGGGGGATGATGTCCTCCAGTCAATCTTGTATTTGTCGGCCATCCGATAAACCTTCTGGTTTCTGAAATGGCTGCCATTGTCAGAGATGATTCGGCTAGGGATCCCAAACCGAAATATTATATTCTGCCGGAAGAATCTTGCGACCAGTTCCCCCGTTACATCTCTCAATGCGACCGCCTCTGCCCATTTGGAGAAGTAGTCTGTAGCTACTAAGATATATCTGCACCCTGATGAAGATGCTGGTAGCGGCCCTACCACGTCCGAGCCCCACTGAGCAAACGGCCAGCTTGGTAGGGTCGGATGTAATGGCACTGGAGGTCTCCTTGCCACGCTAGCGTGCTCTTGACATTTCTGACAAGCCTTGGCGAACTTGCAACAATCATCAAACATAGTGGGCCAATAGTAACCCAATTTCTTTATCTCAATTTTCATCTTTGGGCCAGCCTGGTGTGCTCCAGCTGATCCCGCATGGATTTCTTGCATCACCTGTTCCGCTTCTGTTGAAGATAAGCAACGAAGTAGGACTTTCCTTCGGGCATCTGCCATTATTCGGAACAAGGTTCTGCTTCTCATCTCGTAAGAGTCTTTGACCCTCAGAAGTTTCATTCTCTGTTCTTTTCCTTTCGGGAGCTGCTGGTGTTGGAACCATCGCAGGAGATGTTCTCGCCAGTCGGGCTGCTGAACCTCTTCGACGGCTACCACCTCAATCTCTTGTTCGTCGGCTAAGGCCTCGGTCATACTGGGGACTTACCGGCGGTTGATCACTGTTATATTCAGGCTCGTGTCCGACGGGACTGCCAACGAACTGGCCAGCTTAGCGAGGGCGTCTGCCTGAGCATTTTACCCTCGGTTGATGTGCTTGATGCTGATGAAGTAGAATCTTGACATCAGGCGGGCTGCCAGCTGATGATAGGGGAGAAGTTCTTGCTTTCGCACATCGAACTCTCCTTCCAGTTGTTTTATAACTAGCATGGAATCTCCGAATGCTTCCAGCATCTGAATACCCATGGATAGAGCGATTTGCAACCCGATTATCATGGCTTCGTACTCCGCTTCGTTGTTTGTGCAATGCTTGTTTATCGAGCAAGATGTGTGCACCACTTCCCCTTCTGGGGATTTCAGGACTATGCCTGCTCCTGCCCTGACCCTGGCCGATCCAGTGGCAGAGGTGTCAATTCTGGAAGCGCCATCGAAATATAGCTGCCATAAGGAGGGCCGCACTTCAACGGCTTCTAGGGTTTCATATTCAGAAAGCTCCGGTTCCAGCGGGTAGTCCCCGGGTGCTGGGTGCTCAGTGAAGAAGTCTGCAATAGCTTGGCCCTTGACGGCCTTGCGCGGTACATAGGAGATGTCAAACTCCATAAGGATTACCACCCATTTTCCCAGGCGACCTTTGAGTGCCGGCTGGGACATAATATATTTCAGGGGGTCCTCTTTGGATACCAAGCTGATTTCATGCGACAACATGTAGTGTCGAAGCTTCTTAACTGCGAAGACCAGTGCCAGACAAACCTTCTTAATATAAGTATATTTCTCCTCAGTTCTGACCAGTCTCCGACTGAGGTAATAGAGGGCTTGCTCTTTCCCTTCTTCATTATTCTGAGCCAGCATTGCCCCCAGGGAGTTATGTGTAGCCGCTATATATAGTATCAATGGCCGTCCTTTCACCGGTGCGCCCAACACTGGAGGAGTCTTCAGATAGTCTTTCAGCTTGTCGAAGGCTATCTGGCAATCTTCATCCCAATAAAAGGGAACATCTTTCATCATCAGTTTTGGAAAGGCTGGCATCGCCCTGATAAATTGGAAATGAACCGCCGGATATAAGCCAAGCGGCCCTGTAGTGATCTCACCTTGGAGAGGTTCCTTGGTGCAGGTAGCTCTTGAATTGCTTTGATTTTTGCGGGGTCTATCTCGATCCCCCGATATCGGACAATGAAGCCCAAAAACTTCCCGCTCGACACTCCGAACGCACATTTCATGGGGTTCATCTTCAGCTCATGCTGCCTCAGCCTCTGAAAGACAATCCGGAGGTCTTGCAGATGATCTTCTTTTCATTTGGTTTTGACCACCAGATCATCTATGTAGCACTCGACCTTGTGGTAGAGCAACTCATCAAAGATTTTGGTCATTACGCGCTGATAAGTTGCGCCAGCATTCTTTAGTCCGAACGGCATCCTCTTATAGTGATAAATGCCTTTAGGGGTTCGGAAAGCAGTATGGACCCGGTCATGCTCCGCGATCCAAATCTGGTTGTAACCGAATGACCCGTCCATGAATGACAGGGCCTCATGACCGGTTGTAGCATCGATCATGACTTCCGTTATTGGCACCGGAAAGTCATCTTTGGGGCAGGCTTTATTTAGATCTCGGAAGTCGACACATATCTGGATCTGTCCATTCTTCTTTTTCACGGGGACGATATTTGCCAGCCATGTGGTGTACTGGTTTTCTTCAACAAATCCCACGTCAATAAGCTTGTCGACTTCAGCACAAATTCGAGTAATGAGTTCTGGCCTCATGCGCCATGGTGGTTGCTTCACCGGCTCAGCCTCAGGGCTGATTGCCAGCTCATGTTGTGAGACAGCGGGGTTTAGACCTGGCATTTCTTTGTAAGTCCAGGCGAAGCAATCCCGGTACTCTTGCAGCAGCTGGGTGTACAGCTCCCGTTCGTCTGGGGACAGTTGGGCACTGAGGAAGGTAGACCTAGGGTCCTCCTCATTTCCCAAGTTGACTTCTATCAGTTCGTCGACTGTGGCTTGGCCTCCGTCTTCTATCTCCGGAGGTGCCGGCTGGAGGTCAACGAAGTCTGGAATACCATCTCGAGGGTCGAGTTCTTAAACTTCCTCATCTGACATCATCAGAGCCTCTTGAGGATTCTCTATTTCTTGTACTAGCGGCTGCGAGGATTGTTCTATTAGCAAATCCACTACCATTGCTGCTCCCAAGGGCGATAGAGCAGCCTCAATCTTTGTAGATGAGGTTGTAGCCGTGATAGGCTGGTAGTTGTTTATTGCCGGGCTTGGACAACATCCAGGTTTTGTAGCAGAAGTTGAGGAGGTCTCGCCTTCTGGGGCAGTTGTATCTTCCGTAGAAGTGGCTTTTTCTTTCTTGGCAACATGTTCCTCTTGATTGGAGTCGACTGAGGCTTCCCCGATTGGCAGAAGGGGTGCTGAAGTTATCATCAGTAGGACTCTACTGGAGGGAGAAATTCCTACTTCCTCAATATCTTCGGCTTCACTGCTGCTAGCCGTATCGAATTTGGCTTGAAGGGTCGCCTCTTCAGGGTAGACCTGCTCCTAGCATCGGCAGGGGACCGCGGTCTCTATTTCTTGATTTTCAGGTTGAGCCAGTTCAACATGCTCAGCTTCCGCCTGGTATTCATCAAAAGTTGCACCCATCGGGCTATCTTCAGCAGGATAGAAGGCGGAGATGGTGTCCACCTTGTATCATCCACTGTGATAATATTCTTCCAGGGTGAAGCCCAACCCCGGATGTTGAGAGACACGTCTCATTTCCTTATCCAGATTTGCGGGATACCACATTTTCTGGAAAGCTTCCTTGCGCTTTTGAGACTGATCAGGGGGAATGTGTTGCTTTTGAAACATCCTGGCCATCCGATCAGTTGTGAATGCCAGACCCTTGACGGGAACCGACGGGTTGCTTATATCTTCGGGGAGGCTACAGTCTGTGTCTTTCCGAGTAGGGTGTTCTTCAGCTGTATAGAACAAGCTGCTAGGTCCCTCTTCCTGTGCCAAATCCCAAGTTCTGAAAGGCTCGATAGTAGGGCTATCAAGGCCGGGAGTTGGCTTGGTGAGGCCATCCGGGATTTCAATATGATTGTGCCGCCGAGCGACCCGCACTTCATCTTCAGGGTATAATGTTAGGGGCGCTGTTCTGCCCACGTCTCTGGATGTTGTGATATGGAAGACCACATTGGGCTTGACATATCTACGCGGCGGTGGTGGATACCAACTGCCGCCGGACGTGCTTATGGATGCCCCTACAGGGGTCTTAGCTTCAGAGGTCTTCTGGGAAGGCCCTGTATACAGATTGGCATCCGCTAAATGACATTCGAACACCTCGAACGGGTGGAGGTCTGCAAATATCCTCTCCTCCTTCCCATGGAGACTGTACTTGATGCATTGGTGGAGCGTGGAGGGCACCACCATATTTTCATGTAGCCATGGGCAGCCGAGCAGTGCTTTGTACGAGGTGCGGGAGTCAATGACAAGGAACTGCACCGTCGTAGTGAAATATGCTAAGGTGAGGGTGAACTCTGCCACTCCCATTGACACTTCACATTTTTGATTGAAGCCGGTGATACGCATATCCCCGACCTTCTCGAGATGCATGTTAAAGTGGTGCCTCTCGTATATTCTATAAGGCAGGATGTTGACCGCTGCACCGGGATCAACCAGAATCCTGTTCAGCTCCCTTCCATTCAGGTGCCCCTTCATATACAGCGGCATGTTGTGGCTGATGGTGGGCAGCAGCATATCGTATGGAGTGAAGGTCATGCTAGCCTCCGGCATTGCTTCAGCCAGACATGTCTCAAAATGAGCAGGCGTCTGGAGAGCTGTAATAATCGCCTGTCGAGTCTCTTCACTCAAAGAAAGGATCTCCCAGATTGTAAATCGAGCAGGGAGCTTCTTGAGTAGCTTCATTATTCGGCTCCCAGCTCGGACATTGGATAGCTTCATCTCTTTGGCCCATCTGGGCTTGGGAAAGTCTTGGTTTGCGGACCCTGACGGACCTGCTTCATCTTCCTCGGATTCGGCGCCCTTCTGGCTGGTACCGACTCCTGGGTGTTCTTTGTTAGCTGCTGCGGGGCAAGCTCCATCTGTATTTGGGTCTTTGTCAGATTGTGCTGGATGCGGGTGAACGTCCCCGGGTGTAGGGTTAGCCTCCTGACAAGGCTGCTTCCCCTTGGACATCTTCATGAATTTAAGAAATGAAGGGACCCCCTTGCCCCCACTCTTGTTACATAGGCCTGGCGGAGGAGGGATTTGGACTCCCTTGACCTCTAGCGGAGGTGTTTTGTAGGGTTGCTCCCCCCTGAACATGATGTTGTGGTTGGGTGGCAGCTGGCGCCCTCATTTTCGGCCTGATCGGGTGACATGTGCAGCAGTTGCAGCCTCGGCCTTGCCTCCCCTAGCATGGGGTGTGAAACAAATTTCTCTTCTTCCTCCTCTCCGGGTAGGTTGAAGAGTGCTGATAGAGTATGACAGGAAACAACCTGCACTTTATCGGCCTTAGCGGCCTTCCTTTTCTTCTTCTTTTGTTTCTTCTTCTTTTTTGCTTCAGCGGGCGGGTGCCCCCAGAACAGACTGCCCTCTCTATCGGGTGCCGCTTCAGCTTCCTCCTTTTGTTTGAGTGAGAGCTACTCTAGTTCTCGCCACGGGACGTGGTCCCGCACTAGCAAGGGCTTCAATTCGGGCTGCACGTACTCGTCTGGCCCCTCAATGAGGTTTTGCAGTCGACGGACCCCAGGATTGGTTTCCTTAATTACTGGCAGCAGAGTTTGTCTTCTCCGATTATGTGTAGATATCCTGACAGTTGTAGGTGGAGTGATCCATACGGGTGCTACCACCGGTGGAACAGGCCGGGGTGTAACACCATCGATATGTGCCCCCTCTTTCGGGCGGGGTGCCCTCTTTTTCTTGTGCTTCACAGGACCTGCTGCCATCCCTGCTGTTCTTTCGCGGGCTCCAAGAAATGAGCTTCATAGGTGCTCTGCGTGCTTGTTTCAGAGATCTCTCGGGCAGTGCCTGGTATAGGGAGATCATGTTGACTCCTGCCCTCCTCCGAGGGGCTTCATGTGGCTGAGGAGGGTCCACTTTGTACTCTCCCAGCTCGATCTCACTATTCTTCACCATCCCTTCGATGATGTTCTTGAAAACATAGTAGTCTTCGATTGGATGCCCCAACATCTGGTGGTAGGGGCAGAATCTTGGGCTGTCTTTTCTCTTTAGGTCCTTCGGCCTCCTTGGCTCTGGCAGGGTGACCATGCCATATTCCGTTACCCAGTCGAACAGAACCTGGGTCTTGTCCTTTGGAAATGAATAGGTCTTCTTCATTTTGTCCCTCAGCGAAGGACCTTCTTTCCTGTCTGGGGATGTCAAGAGCGTTTGCTTCTTTAGACAAGGAGCAGTGTTCCACCGCCTTGCCCTTCTGGGTCGTGCCGGTAGCAGATGTAGGGGCAGGTCTGGCTAGAAAAGCTTTCACCTCGGCCACGACATTATTCAATCGATCAAACGATCGTATTTCCATTCCGATCATCTTTTCTAGAACCTCCCTTCTGAGATTCTGTTTGCATATTTGCACAGCGTCCTCCTGATGCGGGGGTCGCCTACACCTCATTCCAAGGTTCCTCCACCTCTTGATATAATCGAGGGCTGTCTCATCGGCCCTCTGCTTTGTTGAGTAGAGTTCGGCCACTGTGACCTCCCTCTCTGTAACATGGAATCTTTCTCTGAACTTCTTCTACATATCTGGCCAGTCGCTGATCGACCCGGCCGAGAGGCTGGAATACCATTTGAATGCGAGCCCCGTCAGAGAGGACCCGAAAAACTTTAGCAGGTATGACTCGTCGGTGGCCAAGTCGCCCATGACAGTCATATAATAGGCAATGTGTTCTCTCGGGGACCCCTTCCCGTTGAATTTGTCGAACTTGGGCGGCTTGTTGATTCCCGGGGGAAGCCGCTTAGCAGCATGGTGTTGCGGGTATGGCACCCGGTAGGCATCAAACGCGACGTAGTCGCCTTTACCCCTTTCTGCGAGCTTCCGCTCGATCATTCTTTCCACCATCATCGGTTCATGACTGCAGGGTCAACTGGCTCTGGGTAGAAGTGTGCCGGCTGCAGGTACGGGGTGACCAGAGTGGTCGCCTGTGGAGGACGCATCAGCGGGGGTGTCTGGTGCGCTTGAGGGAGCACCGGTGGTAGCAGCGGCTGGAGCTATGGTGGCCGATGTTGCGTTGTCGCCATGCTTGGCTCTGACGACTGAGGAAGTGTGTAAAGCGACGGAGGGTCGTCATGACGAACCGCTCCCCGGGATGATTCACCCTGGACTTCGGGTGGTTTGGAAGCTGAGGACTGTTCAGTTTTCTCCATCAGCTGCTTCTTTAGCAAGTCTATCTCTTGCCGATATTTCTGAAGTAGTATCAAGACTGATGGGTCCATAGTTGCTGTAGTGGGGATAACTTCTGATGTCTCCCCGGACGTACCCTCGGGCAGGATGTCGAGGGGGATGTCGTCTTCTTCTTCCGCCGTGACTACATTGGCGGTTAAGATAGCAGCTTCATCATTCCACTAGTGGTAGACCGGGGGTTGTTGTCCTCCAGCTGTCGCCAGGAGTTTCCTCACGGCTTCTGTTCTTCGAGTGCTAAGCCCTGGCCTTGCGGCCAACTGAGCCAATTCTTGGGGATCCTCGGGAAGCCCTCCGTATCGGCTGAACATGCCAGCCGTGTTGCAGGTGAAGACCTCCATCCTTCTCCTTTGTCGATGGACCCTCCTTTTAGCTTGATCTGGAAAGGTCAACCTCTTGAACATAGAAATTCTTCTTGTCTCTTCTTCCCACCGGGGGGCGGTTTCATCGGCTTCGATCTCAAAGCCATCGTCATAGCCATTGTCGTCGACCGATGACACCATCATCTTTTCTCCTACATCTTCTTCATCTGCCATTGATGGGCAATAGTCGTCATCGGCGGCGGCTGCTTGCATCAGCCGCTGCTATCCAAGTGAGGGGTTGCCCAGCCCTCGAAAATAGCTCCTGACCAAGTTGGTCATCTCTTCTTGACCCCATTCTTGATGCAGCACGATGGATAGTTGTCGACCTCCCGCATGAGGGATATAAGCTAGCCGAGCTCTGTCGACAGGTTGTTGGAATCTCTGTCCCATAGCAGGGACGTTGGCGTGGCGGGCATCGGCCCGGAAACCTTCGCGGCGCGGATAGTCCGCAACCTCTTCCTCTTTCTTCGAGGTCAGGCCCCTCTCTTTCTTCCTTCCGCCTTGTCATGCATAGGACGACGGCGGATAGGTGCAAGCTGATGAACAGGTTGGACCCTCTTGGGGACCCACACCTGCTTAAATTTCCTTGGCCTGGGGGCCAACTTCTCTTGGCTGAAATGGCCGGCTTCTTCTCTTTCTGCCCTCCTTCTAGCGAGGCTTTATATGAGTTGTGGACAGGGATGAAAGGGACGACCCGATCTGAACTATCCGCGCATCGCGTCTGTTGAGGAAGACGCGCATGCCACCAACCATCATAGATTTTCCGGATTGGGAGAGGGTTCCGATAACCACAATAGTACTCCTCCGGATCTGCCTGCATTGACGTCCACCGGGGTTCCTGTTGACAGCATTGGAGCAGGCCCCATAGATAGCATGGTGCACCAGGCAGCTGGCAACCGAGGTTGGACTCTTGAGCGAGTCGTGGTAGCATCAAGCCTTCAGAGGCTCCACGTTCTTTGTAGTTCCCTCGACAGGCTCCGAGGGTTCCACTTCTAGCATATCCACAAATGCCAACCCCAAGAAGTTGGGGAAGCCAACAGAGGCAGGGAAGCTGCCGAACTCCATGGGCACCGCCAGGTACCCTTGCGCATGACCGGTAATAATCGAAGGGCCAAAGCCGACGCCAGTCAACCCAGTCGTCGTCATTGCTCGCCTGCAAAGACAGACAAACCAACGATCAGTAGCCTTTGGGAGGGCCTCGAAGCCCAAGTATCTTGGCAAAGAGATGAAAGGTGACACAAGTCCCACCAGGCGTGCCAGACTGTTTGCGATGGGATCTTTCCCTCTCTCCACGGTCTTCTTTTTATTTATGATTATCATTTGGGTTTATTTGGTTTATTTCGCGTGTCGATCGACCGATTAACTAACTGGTAATTAACCGACTGATTGACGGCACGGGTGTGCCAGTCACGTGAGTGACGAGTTTATTGTGCGCTCATTCTGACCCGTGTCGGGCGAGAGTGAGGTTCGGTCGGGACTAGCAGTCCGTCATTCCATAAAGGTCATGACGTTAATTACATCCCCCACGAGGAGGGAAAACCTTTGATTAATTGTCGAGATAGCAGGCTGTCGAGGCCGGAATAAGAGATGCAGGGCATGCGAGTGGTCATGCAAGATGCTATGATCGACTACACATGATTTATTAGGGCGGACCCTCGGTACATGGTGGAGGACTTAGGTCTGAAGACCACCATCACGCGTAACAAAACTTCCGATCCGGCGTACCCCGACTTTCCGTTAATGCCATTTGATATGCCATGGGTGCGCACTCTCAGGCATGCATTGACGCGACATGAATGCTTAGACTAAAGCATGACGGCAAAGATACGGAGTCGATTAATTCAAGCTTAGACAAGCTAATTTATTCGATTTATTGATCAAAAGGTTTACTTCGTTCTGTTATAAACATTGGAAATCACCCGAGAGGCGAGGAGGAGACCGGAACGGCACAACGGCACGATTCGGAATGAAATCGACGTGGCACGCGTAGAAAAGGGCTTAAAACGCTTGAAACGGTGCCAAAAATCGTAGGTAAAGGGCTTAAAACTGCGTGGGAACCGTAGGTGTAGAAGGGGGGTTAAAACGGCGCGACACCTTTTGGGGGCGCGCCGGACGCAAACGGCACCGGTTTAGCCCAATTTCATGGAAACCGAGGTTTTATTTGTTATTTCTTGGGTTTATTAAAACACTTTGGGAGACTTTGAAAGTTTATTTAAGTCAGTTATTCAAAGGATCGCCCCCGGGACATCCGGAAGTCGAGTCATAGGCTCGCGCGAGGTTCACACTCGAGCGCGGCGATTGTTCCGAGTCAGGCTCGTTCGAGCCAGAATTTCGGCAACATTTCCCCATCCCGGAGGATTTGTCGGGGAGAAGCGGGGAATACTCACGTAGCGGAGCAACCCCTGAAGGCCGGGTGGCGCAACGGCGGTCGGCAAACCCAAACGGAAAGGAAAACCCCGAGGTCCAGCCTGCTAGGGGCACCAAGTCCGTGGGCGGCAGTGAGCGGATGAGTGACTCATGACGGAGTGAAAACCCTGAGGGCTAGCCTACGAGGGGCACGCGGCCCGAGTTGGCTCACGGCTCGAATCGGGACGACCGGTAGAGAGGGAAAACCCCGAGGGCTAGCTTACGAGGGGCACCCGTCTCGCGGCCACCACAAGGTCTGTGAAGGACTGTGGATTTTTAAATGTCGGGATTAACCCAATTTTGATTTTCACCCAATAGTCAATAAGGACGCTCACCATTAATAGATGAGTTCCCATGACCAAATGGCGGTTTGATGAAACAGTGGGGGTATATTCCCCTCCCCGGATTAGTGAGATGGGCTAATAGATTTAACCCTCTCGAACAAGCATGAATCATATACAACCGATAAGAGTGTAGATGCAGCTTACTCAGCCAGATTCGACATGCTCAGCAAAAGAGAATGCTGTCAGCATGCGAATCCATGGACAGAGGAATAAATGGATTGACCACTCGGCCACGAGAACGATCTCTTCACCTTTGGACAACTGAGGGATGCGGAGAGGCTCTATCAAAGCGTCCTGGCGCCGTGAGGGGTTGAGGGGCATATACAGATATGCCCTCAGCCACAAGATCATCGAGAAAGAAAGGAAAGAAAAGCAGAGCCAAGCACGGCTATGGCATTAACGCGAAGACCCCAGGGAGGGGGGAATATTATTGTAGCCCAGGGAGTCAAAGGGCGTATGCATCGGAGGGAAAAACACGGCGGGAATTGTTCGAACACGTTTCGTTCTGACGCCATGGGCGTTGGGGGTGGTGCGCAAACACACTTCGCCCATTCCTGGCGCCGGCACTATTGCACGGCGCCGCTTTAGCGGCCAAGAGAAGAAATGCAAAAGGGGAAGAAGAAGAGGCGATGCAACAGAACAAAACCATTCACGCATATAGCGTATTCATTCATCCCACAATCAAGAAAATATTACAATTTCATATATCGGCGCCGGCGTTGTAGCACGGCACCACAGCTATCGATTGCAGGGAAGCCTACAGAGGGAGAAAGAGAAACAGATGGTGAAGGGGGAGTCGGGCACATATCATCGCCCCTTCCCCTTTCACTTACATTATGGCGAAAGAGGAAAACAGGCGAAGGAAGATCGATGGGAAACACCGTGCCCCACCTACGAAAACGATAGAGGAACTCTTCTTCTCCGACGCCGATGAACTCGTGCGCAGCAGAGGACGACGGCGGCACAATGGGGGACTCTCTGGGAAAACCTTTCTCCCCACGAAACCTAACCCTCTTCTCTTATGATTGGTCGTGGCTCTCCGGCGATCAGGACTTCTCTTCTCGTCTCTCCGACTATCCCCGCCCCTTTTGTTTCGAGGCCGTGGCATATATATAGAGCCACAGTTAATCCGGTGCCATGGAAAGGGGCGTGCCGGATTCAGTGGCGCCGAGAGACATGTCCCCAATTGATTCTGGCGCGCCGGATTTGGCGGCGTTGGCTTAAGGGGCGCCGACGTCCTTTTGTGCACCGGTTTAGCTTGTTCGCTCGACGCGGGCTAGCCGACGGGTCCAGGTATGGTTCCGGAGGCTCCCGTTGACTGTTCCTCTCACCTTGGTCCTTGGGAAACTTTGGCGGGTGTTAACAAAGCTCTCCACGCGGTGAATGTCCTTAATCGGAACTTTGTGTGTGTTTGGCTCGAGCACGCGTGTTTTCCGCTGGCACGACCTTCGGCACCATGACTTGTGCTTCCGGCTTGGTTAGATTTGTGCACGGAGCTTCCTTGCGGGATGATATGACATCCGGCATAATTTTGCCTCGACTGGCGATCATTCGGCCACTGACGGACCCACTATTGTGAGAAGCCGAACCCGTGTAGGGTGATCGGGGTCTTCTGCTGACAGAGCCTCCGGTTCCTTTCTATGAAGGGCTGATGACGTTCTTGCTCCTCAGGAGAGCCTTCATTCAGGTGGGAAGCCATCGGGTAGACCGTCGTCCTTGGTCGGGTGACGGGTGCGGGGTAGCGGCACGACGGAGTCGATGCCGGATCATTAGGCAGGCTTGGTCGCACTGCGAGTTGTTTGTGGATTCGTCTCGACTTTCCTGAGGTGAAGTCCCCGGTGTTCACTTCCAGGTAACTCGGGGCTCTGGCAGCTTGAGAAGCCTTCAGTAGGTTGTTCTTCATCGGCTTCTCAACTTCAGCTGGCCGTATCATTCGTCTTTGCAGCTTGGTCGCTGAAGGATCATATTTTGAGTGCCAACAACGCTCGAATATTGAAACAACTAAAAAGAATTCTAGAAAGATTCAATGTTTGGGAGATACTCTCCCTTGATGAAGAAACTCAGCTGGCCATCATCGCAGCCTTGCAAACCCCGTCATACTTTGAGAGCTGTTTTGCCGAGATGTGCTCTAAAATTGCTATCACTTTCATGGATGAAGACATGCTCCTGCAGATTACCAACTACATCACACCCTTATACATGAGGGGGCAACTAAATGACCAGCCCATCAATAGAGTTCTGGTTGACCCGAGGGTGGCAGTAAATATACTCCTTTACCGAGTCTATCAAAAGCATTATTTTAAGGTGCACCTGATTGAGGTCAGGGATATGAAGATTGCTAGTTTTAACCAAAAATTCGAAGTACCCATGGGCGTGGTAGAATTCAAGCTTTCCTTGGGAGATTTCATCACTAATGTGCAGTTTCATGTCATCAACGTCGACACCTCATACAAGGCATTGCCTGGCCGGTCATGGCTGCATCAGAATTGGGTGGTGCCATCTACTCTGCACCAATGCATTAAGTACCCCCGGGATGGGAAAGAAGAGAGAATCTTTGTAGATTTGCACCCCTTTGAGGTGTTCGAGTGCCATCTACTCGACGCCTCGCTCTACTTGGAGAAGCAGAAGCAGACTTCTCGGCCATCTTAGAATAAAGTAAAGAAAGCTGCAGAAACTGACGATTGGTTCCCTCCACCTCCGCCCGGTTACATGGATGAACAGGAGGTGTCACACATCGCTGAAGTTGAGGGAGTGCTTAGGGAAATTCCCTCAGATATCTACCCCGAGCCGGAAGCTCCAGAACTTGAAGACTTGCTGGGTTGCTTGATAGTCCCTTCGAGAATCACAAGACCACTTATAGATATAGATTGTTCAAGAATTGAGTTTCTAAAAACCCTCAAGGTTCCTAACCCCGAGGGGCAATCTACAATGTTTTACTTGGCTAGCGAACAGCCGGTAAAGGGGAATGATGATTGCAAACTCCCCGAAGAAATTCAAGACTCGGTCGTCCCGATCATAAGGTTGCCCGACATAACCGGCAAGGTGATAGAAATGGCCAGAAGGCAGCAGATTCCCTTCTACCAAGCTGAAAGGCAAAACCAAATGTTCAAAAAGTTATGGTATCCACCCATCTTAGACAAAGAATTGTTGCAGATCACTCGGCACCCTGGCCTAGGCATCTCCGTAGAAGAATTCTATGAAGCAGATATGATATCTATCTTCGCCCTAATTGGCGATGACCCTCCATAAAATCCAGCTATGCAAGAAGCTAAAAGCCAAGAGTAACACATGTCTCCACACGGCGCAGTATAAGATGAAGAAATACACCTTTGGAGGCCATCTCCACACAGGGATGTGGGCGCATCCACCTCTGAATGGCCGACCCTAGCTGTTCATGGTGATAGGGTGCTGCTGCCCCTACCCGATGTTGTAATGGAGGATGGCAATCTGAGCGATGCCCCGGATTTCCCCAAACATAACCTTGCCGTGCTCGCATTGCTATACGAGCAGCAGAAGGAGATTGAAAGATTTAAGAAGCAACTGGCTGAAGTAACTAGATGCTTGTCTAAATTAACAAAGGGCATTCTTCCATGATAATACAGTTCTACACCACTAAAGCACTCCCCGCTGACCAAGGTGAAGCTATTTATGTACAGGCAGGAAGATGATGAACCCATCCTGGATTATATCCGAAGACGGAGGGGCTTATGTGCAAGATGTGAGCCTCCATTGAGCTATGAAGCCACTGTCCAGATCTACAAACAAGGTCTGAAGAAAGAAATTCGCCAAAGGATAATCGACATCAAAATCCAAACCTTTGACCAATTCAATACAATAGCAAATGATGTTGAAGCCTTTTTGGCAAAGTATTGCCCCACTGCCTCTACGGTAAGGCGGGAGAACAAATCTGAAAGCATTGGCCTTAATGCTTTCGAGTAAATAAAGATGAGGACCCAAGAAGTGATGGTCGAATCTTCGACCGGCGAACCTAAGAAACAAAGCCTCTCGCTACTAGGGAAAATGAAGAAGCCCTGCTCTTTTCCATGGAAGAAGACATGGGCAATTTTTGAATGGGCCTGTCACTATAACAAGATTACTCTACCGGAGCTTAAGAAGCCGGAGGATGTTCAAAGAAGTAATAATCCTCGATTTTGCCCCTATCACCAAATGGCGGGGCATTCGATCGAGGACTGTTACATTTTTAAAGATCTTTGTAGATGCCTAATTTCTGACATCCCGCGGACCCTTGTCTAGCCACCATAGAATTGGCACCTTTTCCTTGGTTGATTGAGAGCGTGGAGTCTCATCCTTGTTTAGGTAGGCTCCACCATGTCCCTTCGCGGATCCAATTGAGGTGCTATATATAATTCCTTACATTTTCCATTGATTCCCCCTGGAAGGCCAAGGTCTTGGCCGCCCATACCCCTGGGTGGCCAGACACCTGGCCGCCTAGGCCATTCCAGGGCGGCCAAACAGTTGGCCGCCCACCTCCCAAGGTGGCCAAATAGTTGGCTGCCCAGTCTTCAAAGTGGCCAAATAGTTGGCCGCCCACCATCCTAGGTGGCCACAAGGCTGGCCGCCCAGCTCTTCCTAGAAGGCCAGCCTCCTTGCCACCCTTACCCTCAAGAAGGCCATCGTTTTGGGCGCCCAGCTCCTTTGGACGGCCAGAACCATGGCCGCCTCCTGTCAACTACAGTCAAACCCACATTTCCACCAACTCCAAGCACGTCCTCCACAACTGTTCCCCACTCGGGGGGGGGGTCCGAGACCCACATAGCCTTGCACGCACTCTTTTTTTGAATGGTTTTTATGGAGGGAAATCCCCCGCATACAAAAGCCCATTCCGATCTATCTCATGGGGGTTGGACATTTAGTAAGAGAGGAGGGGTTGGACATTTCGTGAGAGAGGAGGTTCTGCCAATTCGAAGAGTTCAGAGAGAGCTGAGAGCGCCTTCCCCGACCTTCTCCTAACAGTAGAACCTGCCGTTGAAGAGCTCCACGATCGGAGAGTCCAGGTTATAGGGGGCGGCCATTGACATGGCCACCCACCATCCTTGAACGGCCACATAGCTAGCCACCCTCTGCATGGTCGACGGGCAAACCCCGTCCTTCTTTCCCTTGTTCCCTATATTGCTACATTCCTTCTTATTTCACTGCATTCATACATGCTATATCTTCCTAGTTCCCTATTTTAAAGAGGTTTTTCAACCCAAAACATATGGAAGGTGGATGGTTGAAAGTCTCGGCTATCCCCCTTTCGGCCCCCTTCCCGGTACGATCAACCCCATTTGCATGTTCTTCCTTTTGTTTTGAGCATACACTACACTATCATAGTCTAATGGGTTTATTCTCTATGTTTGTTGGTTAACATGCAGGAACTTCATCATCGACTCACAGAGCTCCTCATTCTTGGCCGGCCGAGAGCGAGGACAGAAGAACCCACCATCTCCCCATTCCTAAGGCATCCACGATCATCACTCCTGTGAGGTTCAGGTAAACACCTCTGGCGATCACATCTTTTCTATCTTTCTAACATGTGCACTATAGGTAGCGGTAGCACAAGTTCGGGAGGACACACACGCACGCTGTATGCGGACGTACTTCCGGCACCTACAACACACTGGCGATCACGGTGGAACACTGATTGATCACTGTGAGTTTTTGGATTGAAGTTCATTGCATTTAGTTTCCAGCAAATAACTTTTTCCCATCTTCCTTTTTCATTTTTAGTTGCTCATTTGGCCTGTTTTACATTTGGTTCATCTGCTGGGCTGAAGCAGATGGTTGCCAGGGTTCTGGCCGCCGAGGTCCCAGGGCAGCCAAAGACCTGGCCGCCCACCACATCCTAGAAGGCCAAAGACTTGGCCGCCTAGAACCCAAGGTGGCCATGTATCTTGCCGCCCAATCCCTTTGAGCGGCCATCGAGTTGGTCATCTCTTGTTCACGTTTCTTCAATCCTGTTTGCATAGTTTAGGTTTTGTTTTGCATATTTTTTGTTTTGTTTGTTCTCACATTGCAGGTTTGAGTCCGGGGTGGGCTTAGGAAGAGCCGGCATCACACATATTAGGAACACTGTCCCGTTGATTTGGACTCTTCACTTGGGGATTCCCACTCGGGTGTAACTAGTCCTTTTCAATTGGGAACCTCCGTGAGTCCCCGCGAACCGTGGATTCCCACACGGTCGCCGAGCGGGTTGTACCTTGAAGTCCTATTAGATTTCCTAAAGGGTTTGAGTGAGTGTTATCTTAGGATTATCCCGTAGTTTGGCTATTAATTTCCATAGAAAATTCCATTCTCATCTAAGAGGGGACGAATTCAAATCGGACTAATCACGGGATTAACCTAATTAAAATTATTGGGATGCATTTTTTTGAATACATGCTTGCTGTTAGATACCACTAACTCAATCCTAATTGGCCTTAAAAAATTCCACTTCAATTTCTAAAATTGATTAGTTTGAGTTTCAATGGCTCAATGTTATTCTAACATGCATGTTGTTGATGAGGATGATTTGGAATATTATAGCACACAAACCATGCTTGATTTCGAAATAGATACAACCAATGCCTTCATTGGGATGTGTCAAAATTCACCAATTGATATAAGTCAAAGCACAACTAGTGGAGAATCATCCTCTGAAAGTCAAGAGTCCATCAATGTCAAAACCCCATCAATCTCCCCAAAGGAAGACCAAGAGTTAGCTAGGGTGCTATCTCGATATTCCCCTAACTATTTGGTTGCTCTAGCTTCTCAAAGAAGATCACATGTCAATGCTCAACCCATCCGTAGGAGATCTCCAATTTCAATGCCCAGCACATTCAATAGGACTCCCTCCCATGTTCCTAGTCAACCTATCCATCCTCTTCACCCTCAAGGGGTTGCATCCTCTCCGATTTCTCATGCTTTGCCAAATGGCAGTGCACCCCTTAAGCAATCCAAACTCATATCCCGACAAGAGGTGGAAAGGTATGTCCGGCAAATGGTTGCCGAAAGTCTCCCCAAACCTCAACCTCACTCCTTCACTAGCTATTGCAAACTTTCGAATGCTTATTTTCCCCCAGGTTTCAAAGCCCCCAAATATCGAAAGTATGATGGTTCCACAGATCCACATGAACATCTTTTTTGCTTTCTAATGGATTCTCACCAATGGCTTTATAATCGGGTCCTCCTAGTTCATCTCTTTCAAAAATCTCTAGAAGGAGAGGCCTTTAGATGGTTCTCTTCACTCCTAGCCATTGATCTGATCAACTTTGACATTGTGTCCGAGCGTTTCATCGCTCATTTTGGCCACATGGCTAGTGTAGCTCCCACTCTCACGGACCTTATCATGGAAAAGATGAAGCCCGATGAGGACCTCATTCAATTTGCTAATCGGTGGAGAGCTATGGCTTCTAGGTCTGGGATTGCTATCCCGGAATCTCAAGCTATCACCGTTCTAGTCAATAACACAACTCCTCAGCTCCGTGCTATCTTGATGCTTAGCGAATTTCACACATTCGCTCAGCTTTACAAAAGAGCTCATGTTGTCCAAACTCAACTCAAGAACTCTTCCTTTCCATTCCATCTAGATGATTGCGATGTCCCAACATCAGAAGGGGCAAGTTCCAATGATCATATCAATGCCTTCAATCAGCTACCCAATCTCACCCACCACGAGGTTGCCGCTACAAGCCGCGGGGAGCCTATGAGGGGCAAGGGAATGTCCCCAGTTCCTTTCCTTTACACCAATCACCTCATGTTCCATCGTACACCCAGGAAAGGTTAGCCATGGTTAGGGGCAATCAAGAATCTAGGCTAATGGAAAGAGGACAACACTGGCAATATGATGAGGAAGAAGTGGTGAATGATCAACTCATAGTGAGCTCGGACACATGACACATGATTGGCCATGGACAAGGGGCAAGACCTTTGGTCTTGATCCGACCCAAGGGTGAATCACCCCGACAAAGCCAAGACATCCATCCTTCCACTCCAACTCCACCTATAGGGGCAAGGCCCTTAGTTCTCATTCTGGCTAAGGGCTCATCTATTCAGCAGCAACATCAAGGTGTCTCTCCTCCGCTTATGGCGGAGGTTCACTCAACTTCATCCATTTTTCACCAAGACACTTCGCGGGAAGAGCTACTCGCATCTCTTGATTTAACCAAACCAGCTCCAACCCCAACCATGCTGCCAACTCAGTTTGAACCAGCTCCTATTGTTGATGAGTCATTTGGGACCCCTACTCCAATTGATCCAACTCTGATTCAGCTTCCCCAACATGAAACCATTCCTTTTGATGAATCAAATGCTAGATTCGCTCTCCCAAATCAAGATGTCATTCCAACTATCCAATCAAGCTCTCCACATATCCCTACCTGCAAGATTGCTCCTGCTTTAGAAATTTTGGCCGACATCTCCACGGTGTTGGACCCGGCCACGTTCAAGTCATCACAAGGTGAGGAGCCCATCATCTCCACTCTAGATGCCCACCAATCTACTCCATCCTTTGAATCCTTAGAGTCACCCGAACCTAAGGAGAAGCCTCAAGATGTAGGATGTCACATAGTGTCCAAGATGGACTATACATCTAGTGCAGGGTTAGGAAAGGAGGAACAAGGAATCAAAGAGCCGATTGAGGAAAATGGAACACTTGAGAGATTTGGATTAGGGTGTCAACCAACTAAGGTTAGCAAAGATGAATCAAATAGGTGGAATTTGCACAATCATTTTGTAAAGGAATCTTGTCTTTTGGAAGAGAGAATCACCAATGTAGAAATATTGCATGAAGGTGAACATGTGGATCCAAATGAAAAGTCCCATGATGTAGATATAGAGAATTTGGGTCTATCAAAGCTTTTCTTTGAAGAATCCTTCTCCCACACGATAACCCAAGAAGAAATCAATGAAGCAAAAGGAGAACCGACTCTGTTAGTCTTCTTCTCTTTTCTATTCCTCTTGTTCACGTCATTCAAAAGTGATGCCATCTCCAAAGCTGATCAATTCCAAAAAGCAAAACCTGAAGCTGTCATTGAGAAGCCCACTCTAGGGGCAAAACTCTCCAATCATGATTCCCCAGCTCAGGTATCTTCACCCTCCATCCCCAATCACACTACTCCAATTAAAAGCCCTGCCAGGGGCATTTGCCATGTACATAATAGGTTAGCTTTAGAAGAGTCCAAACCTTTGACTACACCACACAAGAAGGTTAGGGGCACCCAAATTCCCTACCAACTTTGGTCAGGTCTAGCTGAAAGTTACAACTTGTTAACTCAAATCTTAATGTTTAGTTTAATGAATTCAATATATCTATTGCAAGATGAAGAACGATCTAACCCGCCTCCTATGGCCAAACATATTCAAGTCAAAGAGCCAACTAATCCTAGTAGGTATAGGGGGCATGTCCACGGCCGCATACTTGCTTCCCAGTCACTTGAACCTTGTTTCCGGCCTACTTAGGAGGTGGGCTGCTCCTCTTCTTCTATCCAGCAGTCCACAGAGTGCCCAGACGATCCCGTCCACTCTATAGGAACCCTTGTAGATAGCTAAATTCCCAAAATATAAAAAAATACAAAAAATATGAACCAAAAATCCAACAAAAAAATCACAAATCAAAGAAAATCAACAGTCTAGTAGCTGCCATGCATTTCACTCTCCATCCATTCGGTTAAGGTTAGGTCGCATTAAAGTCTTGATGGTTTAAGACTTTAATCTACTGGAACCGAGGAGAATTCTATCAAGCTAAGCTAATGCTCCAAGGGGCGAGCAATATGCACACACTCACATTCTTTCAAATTTCGGCAACGGCCTAAAACGGGTGACTATCCGAAGATTTCTGGAAGACTCTAAAATCCTCCTTTCCCTCTCTACTCGACTAATCAAGACAGTCGGTGCTCTTAAGGCCTTGAGCTCAGCAGCAAAAACATAATGCCCTCAAGTGAGAATAGGACTCACCTTCCTTGCAAAATGAGACCAGAGCACGTGAAGAGGGCAGTGTCCCCGCAGGCCAAAAAAAAAGAGCAAAGTCAAAAAGGGAGCAAAATTCCCAAAATCTCAAAATCCCGAGCAAAAGAATGAAAAGAAATAAAAAATCTCAAAAGGGAACAAATGAAAAAGCCTCGTCGTGACCGTGCCTGGTCGAGATAAAGAAAGCCCTACAAGTCAAGTCCAAATCCAAGGGGTAACATACAAAAGCACAAAGTTCTGAAGGTAGTCCGAAATCACCGAAAGGGTGGAGTGAACTATGCCTGCTCATAGCTCATCGTTTTAACAGCTTTACCGATCCTCTTGTGAAGTTTATCTCCTACATTCTTTTTCTTTTGAGGACACGGAATCCGATGGAAACTCCAAAGAATATAACTATGTTAACTGCTTGTAGCCATCTTTTCCAAAAAAAAACACACACTATATGATTGTCTACCCCGAAAGAACAAAAGCTTATACTACCAAGAAATCTCCATGTTTCTGGTATGTCAATGTTCTCATCACCTTTAGTGTTTTCTTTCATCAACCTCGGGCTTAGGTCAATGCATGCGCGTCACCTGTCGGTGTGACGGCGTCTGATTCCGGGTAAGCGTCGCGTAGTTGGCCATTAGGGTTCCAAGGTGTTCCATCATATATCGTCTATGGTTGTGAGGAAATAGACTAAGGTCAGGCAAATCATTTACCTTGAACACTTTTTGGGTGTATCTCCACGGTCGAAAGCAACTGGGAGCCTAAGCTTGGCATGACAGTATTGTCATCAGGATAAGTCTTAACCGGCGAGACCATCATTCGAGGAGTCTAGAGGCCCAAATCAACCTAGATGTGCGCTCAGGATACCTGGGAGGTTGTAGAAAGAGCCTATCCTTCCTTCATTGTCGCGACCTCTCATGGGCAGTTGCCAGACGTTGGCCAATTTTTTTTTGATATGTCAAAAAATCCAACAAAAATCAAGATAATTAAAATCCAATAAAAAAATTGAAATATGAGAAATCCAAAGAATCTAAATATTCAAAAAATACCAAAAAAATGGAGGGGCATCTCCCCAATACATTCATGCACTCACACACACTACCGCACCATCTCCTTTCCTTCGTCACTACCCTACAACTGGGAACCCAAAGGCTACTCCCCTTTCTTCATTCCATCCCACCAGGGGATTTATACCTGCACTGCTACCAACACCCCAAACTAGGGGCAAATTGCACTCCCATCTGCCCATCCAAGCTAGCCAAATCCCTGGCTACCTTGTCGGGAGGTAGAGCATTCCTCATTCCTTCACTTTTCATGAATCTTAATGACAATTGAACTCCGCCAGCACGGCACTTCAACTTGAGTCCTAAGCAAATGAAACCTTCATATCACTTGATTTTTAGCAGATGCCTGGTTGCATTACCATACCTTTTCCATACATTTTCTACTCCAAATCCCCCTGATTGGACAAACGTCCTACCTATGTCAGTGGGTCTAGGATGGACTTCGGCTATGGAGCTTGAACTATCCTTTTGTTGGTCTTCCCCCAACTAGGCACCTCAATGAGGTCAATTGATATGCTAGGTGAAGTTAGCATAGGCTCCCCTATCATCGGGAGTGATCACCTCCGGGGACGTCCTTACGCCCTGGTGACCATCCCCGCGGAATCAATTATGTCCATTTATGCCCACTGTAAAGCCGAAGGACGATGTTTGCTTTTCTCACTTACTGGCTTTGGTGAATGCTTCCTCTTTAAATGCTTATTTATTTGCAAACTTCACTGATGTGTTTTTATGCAGCTACAAGTCACATAGCATAGGGATTCACTCTTCATCGCCTTCTCCTACTATTACATATACTATATTATATAGAACCCAGAGGCTAATAACTTCAGGCACATAAACTCTGAGTCCCTCTCTAATAAAAACAATGAGGGGTTTATGTTCCCTAAGTTATTCAACGGCTGTTTGGTTACATGATTGACCTCGGGATGACGGACTCATCGGACTCTCGACCGACGTCTTTCCCGAAGCCAGACAACAATACCTCTGGATATGCATTAGATAGGTTTTTCCCTTTTAAACCCAGCATGCATCATGTAGGTCCTTTTTAGTCCCACCATCAATCACAAAAAGATAACAAAAAATGCATTTAAAAAAGCATGGCATGCATCAATGCAACAAGAAGGAAACAAGGGTCGAGAGAAGGGTATGCCATCAATGTGCCCCGGACTCTATCCCCCTTTTGTCAATCATCCAAGTTCTCAATTCCATCACTTTTTTGTTGACTATCTTATTCCACTCCGATTCGACAAGTCGATAGTGTGTTTTGCATGCGATCGTCATGAGTATTCTGAGATTTGAAGGTCATTTTCCCCCTATCCTGATTTGGTTACTCACTCCTATTTTAGGTGTCTTGTATCTCCTTGAGCTGGATTGAGATCGTCCGCTCAAGTCCCGCAGCGCCATGCTAGGGATCCCATGCGACTGTAGATACAAGCCCTCTCAGATTATTTTCCTTACTCCTCTTTCTTTTGAATGACCTCTCTTCTCCCATTATGCTTGTCCATTCATATGCAAAGCTCAATCTCAGCTCAAAATTCTCTTTGAGCGGGATGTCCTAATTAGGCTTGTTTCTTTGTCGAAACACCCATTTATCAGTCCGTCGAGCTCCCCTGCAAAACGGGCGTTCCGGAGGGGCATTTGTAGATGCCTAATTTCAGACATCCCGTGGACCCTTGTCTAGCCACAATAGAAGTGTCACATTTTCCTTGGTTGATTGAGAGCGTGGAGTCTCATCCTTGTTTAGGTAGGCTCCACTCCGTCCCTTCACGGATCCAATTGAGGTGCTATATATAATTCCTTGCATTTTCCATTGATCCCCCCTGGAAGGCCAAGGTCTTGGCCGCCCATACCCCGGGGCGGCCAGACACCTGGCCGCCTAGCCCATTCCAGGGTGGCCAAATAGTTGGCCGCCCACCTCCCAAGGTGGCCAAATAGTTGGCCACCCAGTCTTCAAGGTGGCCAAATAGTTGGCCGCCCACCATCCTAGGTGGCCACAAGGCTGGCCGCCTAGCTCTTCTTAGAAGGCCAGCCTCCTTGCCGCCCTCACCCTCAAGAAGGCCATCGTTTTGGCCGCCTAACTCCTTTGGACGGCCAGAACCTTGGCCTCCTCCTGTCAACTGCAGTCAAACCCACGTTTCCGCCCACTTCGGGCACGTCCTCCACAACCCTTCACCACTTGGGGGGGTCCGAGACGCACGTAGCCTCACAAGCACTCTTTTTTCGAATGGTTTTCATGGAGGGAAATCCCCCGCATACAAAAGCCCATTCCGATCTATCTCATGAGGGTTGGACATTTCGTAAGAGAGGAGGTTCTGCCAATTCGGAGAGTTCAGAGAGAGCTGAGAACGCCTTCCCCGACCTTCCCCTAGCAGCAGAACCTGCCGTTGAAGAGCTCCACGACCGGAGAGTCCAGGTTACAGGGGGCGACCATCGACATGGCCGCCCACCATCCTTGAACGGCCACATAGCTGGTCACCCTCTGCATGGTCGACGGGCAAACCCCATCCTTCTTTCCCTTGTTCTCTATATTTCTACGTTCCTTCTTGTTTCACTGCATTCATACATGCTATATCTTCTTAGTTCCCTATTTTAAAGAGGTTTTTCAACCTAAAACATAGGGAAGGTGGATGGTCGAAAGTCTCGGCCATCCCCCTTTCCACCCCGCTTCCCGGTATGATCACCCCCATTTGCATGTTCTTCCTTTCGTTTTGAGCATATACTACACTATCATAGTCTAATGGGTTTATTCTTTATGTTTGCTGGTTAACTTGCAGGAACTTTGTCATCGACTCACAGAGCTCCCCATTCTTGGCAGGCCGAGAGCGAGGACAGAAGAACCCACCATCTCCCCATTCCTAAGGCATCCACGATCATCACTCCTGTGAGGTTCAGGTAAACACCTCTGGAGATCACATCTTTTCTATCTTTCTAACCTGTGCACTGTAGGTAGCAGCAGCACAAGTTCGGGAGGACACACGCGCACGCCGTACGCGGACGTACTTCCGGCACCTACAGCCCAGAGTCTAATCGAGAAAGGCGAACTTGAGATGGGAGTATACACAGTAGACCCACCACCCCCACATGAAATGGGCGCTTACAGAAGGGGACTTCATGTGATCTCCATTCATTATCACACCCCTGAAGAGATGTTAGAGGCTGAGCAAGGCAAATCTCGTGCTCAAAAGAAGTTATCCGGGCGGACGAGGTCACCTATGAAGGAAAGGAAGGATAGCCACCCCTGTCCCACGGCAGGGGCATACACCTTCACTTCTCTAACTATGGGGGTAGACAGTTCGACTAATGAAGAGTGTTATGAAGCAGACATAACCACCTTCTCCACTCTGGTGGAAGAAGGGGTTTCCAAGGTAGTCTATGACGACTACCTAGATGATCAAGAAGAAATCTTGCAGCTCACAAGGATGGGAGATGTCCCGAAGCAACAAACAACAACACAGGAAAAGCAAGAAGCCGATGTCACAGAGGTCGTCAAGACCCCTGATGAAGCCCCGCATGAACAAGAATTTTAGAAGCTCACTACCGCTCTCAAGGGCGATTCATCTATAGAGAAAGAAGATGGTGATGTCCCGCCACTAGGTGGAATTAGGCATGAAGGCATCTATGATGTCCTTGAAGCCGAAGAAGATGATGAAGGCTTCATTGACTTGCAGCCGGCCCCGCCGGAGATAGAAGACGACGGCCAAGCTACCGTCGATGAGCTAGTCTAGATAAACCTCAGCGCTCTCCTTCTCCAAGAAGAAAGGAAGCAATACATGCAACTGTTTCAAGAATTCCGAGACTACTTCACTTGGAATTACAAAGAGATGCCAGGCCTCAGCTCTGAAGTCACTCAACACATGCTAGCTATCGACCCAAAGGCCGAGCCAGTGAAGCAGCCACCCAGGCGGATGAGGTCAGAGTTAATAAACCAAATTTGCAAAGAAGTTGACAAGCTCATAGACGTCGACTTTGTGGCAGGAAATCAATATACTACATAGGTGGCCAACATTGTGCCTGTCCAGAAAAAGAACGGCCAGATCCGGATAAGTGTTAACTTTTAGGACTTGAACAAAGCATGCCCAAAAGATGACTTCCCAGTGCTTATCACTGAAGTCATGATTAATGCTACAACTAGCCACGAGATGCTATCATTTATGGATAGTTCGTCTGGGTAAAACCAAATATTAATCACCGAGCATGAAAGAATTTACACGGCCTTCCGATCGCCAAAAGGGATATTTCATTACAAGAGAATGTCCTTCGGCCTCAAAAATATTGGCGCCACTTACCAAAGGGCGATGACAAAGACATTAGACTAGTTGCTCTATAATAAAGGCGAATGTTACATTGACGATGTGGTCATCAAGACCAGAAGAAGAGAAGACCACCTGAGTGATCTCAGGAGCATATTCTAAAGGCTACGGCGATTCGAGCTAAAAATGAACCCGATGAAATGCACCTTTGGCATTTCATGCGGGAAATTCCTCGGCTTTGTAGTCAGATATCGGGGGATTGAAATAGACCCCTCCAAGATAAAAGCTATCCAAGAGCTGCCACCGTCGAAGAATTTGACAGAATTGCAGCCGTTGCAAGGTCGATTAGCTTACATCCGTAGATTTATTTCTAATCTCTCCGGACGATGCCAGCCATTCCACAAGGTAATGATAAAGGATGCACCATTCCACTAGAGTCAAAACTACCAAAGGGCCTTCGACCATCTAAAAGAATATCTGAATTCCCCACCTGTGCTGGGGGCACCTGTCAAAGGGCGGCCGATGATTCTTTACATAGCCGCTATTGAATGCTTACTGGGGGCAATGCTGACCCAGAACAACGACGAGGGAAAAGAGCATGTGCTTTACTACCTCAGTCGGAGATTAGTGGGGGTAGAGTCGAAATACACCCCAATTGAGAAGATTTACCTTACTTTGATCTTTGCGGTCAAGAAGATGAGGCACTACATGCTATCCCACGAGGTGCAGCAGATATCAAGGGCTAATCCAATCAAGTACATACTCTCACAACTAGCTTTAAAGGGGCGACTGGGCAAATGGGCCATCATCTTGATGGAATTCGACATCACCTATGTGCCGTAAAAGGCCATTAAAGGCCAAGCCATAGCCAATTCCTTTGCAGCACATCCGGTGCCCAAAGATTCTCCATTAATCATGGAGCTTCCAGATGATGAAACACTTGAAGTGGATCAAGTTCATCAAGCTGTATGGCAACTTTATTTTGATGGAGCAGCCAGAATAGAGACATCCCAGACAGGCAGATAAGGATAAGAGCCGGAGCAGGTATTGTCCTCAAGTCCCCAAAAGGAGAAATAGTGCACATGTCATGTGCCATCAACAAGCCTTGCATAAATAACGAGGTAGAATATGAAGCCCTAATTATTAGCCTTCATATTGCTCTTCATATGTGTGGAAGCCAAGGAATCCACTCAAGGAGAAGAAAACGAACTAAACTACAGACAATCAGGCGACTAAAAATTAAGAAGGATTATGAAATGTGCCAATATGAGGAAAGAGCATACGTAGGATGCTAAAGGGATGTGATCGCCAGAGGGGTTACCTCAAAGAAACGAAATGATCGCTTGTACCTTGTATTGAGCGTGGAGATTGTGACTCCTCGAGAGCGGGAAATGGCAGGTTGCTTCTTCCTCCCCCTTCGGCCGGCCGACGGAGAGGGCTTTCCTCAGGTACCCTTGTAAAACAACGACAAACAAGTAACGGGTGGATCAGAAAGACGAAGGTGCAGTATTCAAATTCTAACGACGCAAGTAACGAAATGATGGCAAGACACACACCTGGTTGGTGTTATCTTTAAAACCCCTCTCGGACATGAGTAGGAGGAAAATGCTTATGATGAATGGCAATTATTCCGACGTAGAAACGGGAAGAGACTCCCTCATAAAAAGGGGGGGGGGTAGAGGATATGATATGATGAATGCAAGATAACTAGAAAAGAAGAGGAGATAATGGCTTATTGGATGGTCGATGGCGAGATCCGACGGAGCTTCGGCAGCGTAGGGATGACGAGGTAGCGCGGCGGGCGAAGGCGGCCTCTCTCCTGCGAGCACGGGCACCCGAGGATCCGGCAGGACCTCCCCTACAAAACACCCACGGGTTAGGAATAGAATCCGGCAGCCTCTCGGCGCTCTTTTTCGACCTCTTGAACTGAGGGGGGTAGGCCTCTATATATAGAGGTCGGGAGGATGGGGGCGTCCAGAGGCCTGGACGCCTCTATAACTTGGATTTTCTTCATATGACAAACTGAGCGGCGGTCAGTCGATGGCCGGGGGTCGCCCGTGAGCTGGGTGATGGAGGCGTCCCGGGGCCTGGACGCCTCCATAAGTTGGATTTTATTAAAACGACAGGCTGAGCAACGGTCAGTCGATGGTCGGGGGTCGCCCATGAGCTGGTTGATGGAGGCGTCCAGGGGCCTGGACGCTTCCATAACATTATATATATTTTTTGTTCAATCTTATATATATATTTATTTTATATTGATGGAGGCGTCCAGGAGCCTGGACGCCTCCATGATGACCCCCGGATTCCCCCGCAAAGGGCGTCGGCAGTCGTCCATTAGGCATTTTCCTGGTCCCGGCAACTTCTGATGCATGCGATTGATGTTGATGCCGTTCGAATGCCGCATGATTTCCACAACGAGGCGGTTTCCGGATGCCGAAGGAGCGTTACGCTACTCGCCCATAAGACGAGAGAAGACTTAAAGATAGGAAACACTCAAGTGATTCAAAATGCGGAAGCCGCTGCGGGGCGTCGCGTGGTAATATTAGATTTTCTCAGGGGGCGTCAGGAATAGCGTGTCTACAGCTGCCCCGCCTTGGCGTCTGCTTTGCAAGGGAGTGACACATAATGGAATGGTATCGAAGTGGAGTGAAATGGAGTGGGAATGGACTGATAAGTTGATGCCAAGGTGTGATGAGACACGCTTTTGACATGACTGTTTGGAATCTTTCCTGTAGTTTCAATGAGGCGACCTTGAAGAAGGTCTTTCAAATTTGACGATTGTTTAGACGGAAATCAAATAAGGGAGGGTGAGATGTGCGCTCAGGCACGAAAATAAAGGAGACCAACTTCTCAGTGTGGAAGTACCTGGGTCATAAACCTGTAGGTTTCACCTTTGGGGAGCGGTTACCAGCCAATGTGGAAGTGCTGCGGCCAAGGTGGGCCAAACAAGGTAAAAAAGTAAAGGAATATCTGAGGGTCTGTTCAAACAAGGGTCTCGTTTGGAAGGGCAGCGTAGGGCCGTTTCAAGGAAACTCAGTATTTCGTTCAGAATGGAATATCTCATATCTGTAAGAATTGAAGCACAACGGCTTTCGCAATCGAATCACTTGAATGATCTTCCGCAATAGACTCAAAGTCCTATATGAATGCATGCTGGGTTTAAAGAAAAATTTAAAACAAACTAGAATAGAAAATAGCCAAGGATAATATTGTCAACTCGTTAAGAATGGGTCAGGATACCGATCCAGTGAGCTGATACTGAGCTGGGGCCCGTTTATCCACGCACCGACTCACTGAATGGAACCGTCGTTCCCACGCTATCACTAGTTAACCGCCTATCCGTACAACCCAAATTCTTCTGGAATCATCACTGTTTTTGTTGAAGGGGAACTCAAATCTCAGATTCGTTCGGGTCACAAGGTTCTTGACATGTTCTAATAGCGTAAATATCATATAGTATGATGCATGACACGGGGGACCAAACACTGAAAGATGGTATACAAGATAGGGCAAAAAACGTCCGTTGGTAAAACCTGCACAGACCATCATAGATTAAATAATCAGAAAGCAGCAGAAATATAACAGAATCATGCCACAGTACAAGGATAAAACACTGACGACTTGACCACTCATGTGACACGTCCCGTCCCGTAGCACCTCTCCTTTCCTATAAGTACCTCCCTTAGGCTAGTTTATTCAAATGTACCAAGGGGAGTTTTGAAAGTTCAGGAGGAGAAGAAGAGGAGGGTCTAGGGATTTCAGGATGGAAGGAGAGTCTTCCTGCGTTATAAAGAGGGGGCAGGCCTAGCAGTGAGATCAGATGACTTTCCGACCTCGAGGGTCATCTGAGTGGGACGATCCAGTCGCATATGGTAAGTTGATTTATTTCAAATTTATTGCATGAACTCTCTTCTCACTTTCCTTCCTTTCTCTTCTTCTTTCCAGCCGTATCCACTCTTTCCGGGCCCGAGGAAGTTTTCCAAACTGCCATGGCTTTCAGAGATAACTTCCAACATCTCCATTGGCATGAGGGCTATACTCTCGAAGTTGCATCTTCAGGGGCTCCTTATTCACGCCAAGCACTACGAGAGAATCCGCATGGACTGGGCGGCTATGGGCGCATTAGTGGAGATCTGGCATCCCCAGACCCACACTTTCATCTTCCCGACCTTCGAGGTGACCATTCTCCTCGAGGAGGTGGAGCTTCTACTTGGACTGAAGAAATTCAAGAGTGACGAGAAGACGAAGCCTATGCGGATGTTGACAAGGATGACTTTCGAGAGCGTCCTTGGAAGCATCATGCCGTCCGACGCAGTCAGAAAAGTCCGCACTCAAAAGGGAATTGACTTGCAAAGGCTGGCGGCATGGGTTATGGATGCCTTGAAAGGGTCACCAGATGATGAACATTTGGAAAGAATTATGAAAGGGTTCACCAAATGTCTGGCGCGTGCTCTCTTGTTCCCTCATACCGACAACATAGTGGAAGAAACCCAACTGAGTGCTATTTGCGGGATCTAGAGTGGAAAGAGGGTGGGACCCGCCGTCCTTGCCTACCTTTACAGCGGTGTTACCGCCTCGAGCATGGGTAGGCCTCCTTTTGGTTGCGCACTTGTTCTGAGTTGCTGGGTCGATTTGCACTTCAAATTCGACCACCGTGAGGGGATGCCGACTGTTTCAAAGCTTTTCCAACAAAGCCCCCTTTATCACATAGCCGATGTGTTAGGCTTCGGTGGCACTGTGGCGAACCGTGTTCCGTGGCTGAAGAAACGGGAAGACTGGCGGTCTCACTTCCAAACCATGACACAAAGCTTCTTCACTTGCGCACCGGCATGTCTACTCTCACTTGAACTCCTCATGAGGTCTTCTCCCGAAGCTGAACTCCAACTGATCGGCGCGACGGAGTTTGTCCTTTATAACGCGCATCGGTGCTGCCTCCAGATCGGCATTCCACGCCACTCGTTCCCACTGCTGACCGGCATTGTCCCTTTGAAGAAGAGGGAGTTGGGCACGGAAGCGGACGCGAGGGAAGCGAAGGCTGTTAAAGCACCCTGGAAGACAAGTGTTGCGGGAAAGGCCTTAGCGCACGTGGGGGAAGAATGTGAGCTGTGGAGAGCTTATGTAACCGAACTGGGGAAGTTGAGACCTAGAGTGCCTAAGCCCTTGATGTAGCCCGCTCTGCTTTCTGATGAAATAAAATCTGGCATTTGGCATTTTGGACCATTGTTCACTTAATTATTATTTTTTTATGATTTTTATTTTGCTTTTTACTTTTTGTGTTTTCTCCTTTATGTTCTGGTTTATTCATATTATGGTCATATATATATATATATATATATATATATATATATATATATATATACATTTTTATATGCTTAAATGGGGGCGTCCAGGGGTCTGGACGCCCCTAATTTTTTTGAAAAATTTTTGAATAAATTTTGTTCTTTTTGTGGGGGCGTCTAGGGGCCTGGACGCCCCTATCTTTTCTTTTTATTTTTTTTATTTTTTTTATTTTGTTTCATGTGGGGGCGTCCAGGCGCCTGGACGCCCCTATATTTTCTTTTTCAATTTTTTTTATTTTTTAGTTGTGGGGGCGTCCAGGCGCTTGGACGCCCCTATGTTTTTTTTGAATTTTAATAAAATAAAAAAGTGGGGGCGTCCAGGCGCCTGGACGCCCCAAATCCTGGTGATTTTCTATATAAAGGGGGTCTCACCCCCTGTTCTCTTCTACTATTCATTCTAACGACCCATTTCCAGTTCCCAATGGAGCAAGAAGGCCCGAGCCAGGGTGGAGAGAGGTGGAAATGATGGGCTCGTCGTTCGAGGAGGTCGAGGGATCATGCCGAGGAGGCTGCCGTGGGAGAGGAGATTGCCGCGGAAGAGGAGATTGCCGAGGAAGAGGAGGCGCCTCCTTTGGCCGTGGAGGGTCATGCGGGTGCTGGCGACGCCGGAGAGGATGAGCATGACCCGGTAAGCCCCTCAGAACTCTAATTTGTTGGTTTATAGGCTAAACAGGCGGCGCGAGGGATGGTGCGGAGAAGGCCGGTGAGTGGGGGAAGGAGGCGTCCAGGGGCCTGGACGCCTCCAACTTTTCTTTTTTTTTATTTTAGTATTATTATTATTTTTAGTTATCACGTAAATAATAAAATAAAATTAAAAATAAGGAGGCGTCCACTGAGTTGGACGCCTTCATGATAATATATATTATTTTTATTTTATTTTTTATTTGTTTTTGTTTTGCTAAAATAAAACAAAGGAAGTAAAATGAAAACATCCAGGGGGGTGGACGCCTTTAAATATATATATATATATATATATATATATATATATATTTAAAATAATAAAAATAAAATAAATAAATATTATATACAGTGTTGTTGTTTATTATTATCCATGATGCTGATGTGTTTCTTTTTTTATTTGTTTTTTTTATGGTGTGCAGGGCGTGATGAAGAGCCGGATCAGCTGGTCCCTAGTGGTGGCAGCGTACCGTGGGCTGCCGGACTTTCAGAGGGCGCGGGTGGACGCCATGGGTTTTAGAGATTTTCTCAGGATCGAGCCCTTCCGACTTGACCTTCCTCTTATTCAGGCGTTAAGGGAGCGGTGGCACGTGCCGAGTTGGGCGTTTCTGATGCCCTGGGGGCACATGGTGCCGACACTGGAGGATGTGGCTCGGATCACCGGGCTACGGGTTGACGAAGAGGCAGTCAGCGGGGTCACTTACCCCGATTACCGAGAGAGTGCCCTGGACCTGCTGTGGCTAGAGACGAGCGCGACTGACAGAGACAGCAGGGTAGTCGGCCAAGTGGAGATTATGGAGGCCTTCGGATTCGGTGACCCGCGCCAGCGGGTTAGTGAGACTGGAGTGGAGTTTCTGGCACGACTGGAGGGAGACGCTCGTGCAGCTTTCACCCAAGACCCGAGCGAGCGGGAGCTGGTGGATCTAGACCTTCGGAGGTTCCTCTTCTTCTTCCTGGGCCGCCTCCTGCTGGGGACGAAGGGTGACGGCATCCACTGCCGCTTCCTCGGGATCCTGGCGGATCTGGACAGAGTGGAGGACTATGCGTGGGGAGCGGCTCTACTTGCCCATTTGATCGCCGATCTCTCCCAGACCTCAGAGAGGGAGACGACAGTCAGCGGCTCCGCACCTTTTCTCAAGGTAAACATTTTATTTATGGAATTTACCATAGCTAAATATGTAATTAGTCAGGCTAATGATGTATGATGGATGCAGGTGTGGAGCTACTACTACTTCCCGATGGGAAGAGCCAGATAGGGGAACAGGAGAGCTGTGCCTCTGGCGCGACAATGGAGGCCGGTCATGGTCGCGGCACCCCACGGCTACCAGCTGGCGTCGCTTCGTCGGGAGCTGAGCGAGTACCCCGAGGCTATGGTATGATGCGTATGAATTTTTTTTTGGTGTTTTTACGCATGTGACTCAATTGAGCGAAATAGCAACTAACATGATGCATGTATGGTGATGCAGGTGGTGTGGAGGCCCTACCTGGGCATGGCCGATGCCGGCCAGCCTTGGGTTGTAGCGGGTCATCCTCGTTTTGGGCGGAACGTGTGGGTCCATTGCCTGAACGAGATCGAGCCGCTCCGGCTTAGGCTAGTTATGAGGACGTTGGGATTAGCCTAGGAGTGGGTTGACGTAGACGAGCCGGTCCGCGTTGGGCGGAAGACCAAGGGGAAGGCAAAGATCGTGGACTGGCGTACACCCTTCCCTGCACAGTACCAGGATTGGCAGCAGGGCGGGGTCCCAGTGGTGTCCCATGTGCCGGACATCATTGACTACCTGAGACGGTACCGGGCTACGTACGGGGAGCGTCTCTTCCTTGGTGGCATGGCAGGGGTAAGTGTGAAATGGAAATGTGCTCCTTTCTATACGTATATGCATGTGACACTAACTTTCATGCGGTGTAGGATGCTCGTGACAACATGATTGCCGACCTGCGAGCCCAGCTGGCAGATGCCTGGCGGCAGTTGGTGGCCATCCGACAGGAGTTGGAGATCCTGGTGAGCCTATGCAATGCATTTTTTTTTTATGACCTGGATTTTGATGCTTAGCCTCTGACTGTCGTTTGCTTTGTGTTTCAGCGGGCCCACCAGGCAGCGACAGCCGGGATGGCTGGTGGAGCGGGTTCCAGTTCGTGGGGCCCTCCTCCGGAGGTTTCTGCCCTTCAGGAGCAGTTGGCGTACGTGGTGGCCTGGGCTGAAGAGGCCGAGCGTGACTGCGCGGCTCGAGTGAGTCCTGCTTGACCCCGACTTCTTTCCAGTTGCTCTTCTTCTTTCACTGCTCTCTTACGGTGCATGTGGGTTTTGGCAGGTGGCCGAGATTCGAGAGGCCCTGGCCCGTGCTGTTCGTGCCGAGCAGGAGCGCGACGCCTGGGCGGCAGAGCGTGACGCCTGGATTGTGGAGCTGGAGGAGGAGCGGCGACGGGAGGCTGAGGAGCTCCCTCGCGACGTGCGGGATTTGCATTTTGCCCTCGAGCTATCGAGGAGAGAGGCGATGCAGGAGAGAGAGGAGAGGGAGACAGAGGAGAGGGAGAGGGAGAGAGAGGACACAGAGAGAGAGAGGGAGGACAGAGAGAGAGAGAGGGAGGACAGGAGGGCGGAGCGACTGCGAGAACGAGACGAGAGGAGGGCTCTGGAGGCCCAGCTGACGGAGCTCCGATTGAGTCTCGGCACGGCGGAGGGGAGGCTTCGGGAGAGCGAGGAGCGGTATCAGAGGGCGAAGGAGCGCGGAGAGCGACTTCGTCAGTCTGGTTCTTTCTCCATGGGCAGCTTTCTGGTTTCTTTGGCCGAGGAGCGTTGTCGAGCCTTCTAGGCTGGCGTGCCACCACAGGGCGAGGCGAGCACCGCCTCTCAGAGTTCGCGGAGGCCCCCTAGGGATCCCCGTCAGAGGAGGGAGGAGAGAGATGATCAGGAGGGTGGTAGCGAGAGTTAGAGAGTTGCTTGTACACTCCACCTTCCTCACTTTATGATGTATAACTGACTATTTGCTTATGTGCAATGAAACGGTTCCTTTTGTCGTATGCACTTTCCCTTTTCCACGCTTCTTCTCTTGCACCGAGTTGTTTCGAGGCACGCTTCACGAGACCTTACCCTGAAAAGCAAGGAACTACGCCTTGCACGGAGAGAACATCCTTCTTTTTTTTTTTGGCGCGTCCTGGCACGAGGACGCGTCTTATCCTTCGATTTCAAATTTAAAGCGCCAGGCGGCCTTCCTTTCTTCGTGCCTTACCCGCAAAAGAGCCCGCCTCCTGTCGAGATTTGCTCGCCCCTTTTCATCTTCTTCTTCTCTCGATCGATGGAGTTCGGTGGGCCAGATCGTGGCGAGGGGAGAGAGGGGCGAGGGACTCCTCGCCCGAGGAGGGATGCGCCCGAGCATGGAGAGGCGTCGACGGAAGTGGAAGGGCCTTTTAGAGCACTCGTGGGACCCGAGGGGCCCGATGGCACGGAAGGAGGCGAACGCGGCTGGGTGAGTGCTTCGATTCCCACCTCAATGACTTGTTTTGAGTCTGGAGCGAGTGGTGTGGGAGTGGAAGGGGTTTGGCGAGGGTGGCACTCACATGATGGACGCGTCCTCGACAGGGGACGCGTTCTCGTTAACTGACAGGGGACCTCCCTCTTTGATGCAGGGTACGGTGAGAATCCCGGGCTTGGCTGACGAGTGGGCGAGCACGGATGAGCCGAGCCGTGTAAGGAAGGAGAGTCGCGGCAAGGCGAAGCTCGAGGACCGGCGCGTACATTCCCCTGGACAACAAGGGAGCGCACCGGTGCAGGGTAGTGGCGGCCTCTTGCACCAGCGGAGGGGGGACCGAGCGGGGGCTCCTCAGCTTGGGAGACGGACGGAGGTGACAATAGGGCCTCAAAATTTTTATTCTTGTCATGAAATTCCAGAATTTAACCAACGGCCGTTGTCTATCCATTTTTTATGTACTCAGTAGGAAACGGTGGTAGGGATGGCTGGCGGATCGTCCTCCAATCCTCAGGCTCTTTTTCTAGAGATCGCCTCCCTCCAGGAGCAACTTGCCAGTGCGGTGGCCCGCGCGGTTTGTGCTGAAGAGGAGCATGATGCCTGGGCTGCAGCTGTGGCAGAGCTGCAACGTCGAGGTGAGGGGAGGCCCTCTCCCGACATTCTGGAGTTAAGGGTCCTTCTCCAGGTGACGAGGAGGGAAGCAGAGAGAGAGAGAGAGGAGAGAAGGGCCGAGCGACAGCGAGACCAGGCCGAGAGGAAGGCCTTGGAGGCCCAAGTGAGGGAGCTCCAGCTAGGCCTTCAGGTTATGGCGTAGAGGTTAGAAGCGATGGAGACGCGCTACGAGAGAGCGCGAGAGTTAGGGGCGCTACTTCGCCGATCCGGATGCTTTTCTACTGGTGGCTTCCTCGCCACGCCAGAGGAGGAGCAGCGAGCCCCTGCTGTGGAGCAGGTGCCACGAGGCGAGGCGAGCGCTGCACGGGGGTCCAGGAGGCTTCCAAGGGATCCTCACCCCGGGGGAGAGGAGAGGGACGCCTAGAGGGATGAGTATGAAGATGATGTCGAGAGTTGGCGAGTCAGTGGACCCGCCTTCTCTCTATGATTGTAATGTTTGTGACAGCTTATGTATACTTATGAGTGATTTAATTTTCTGTTGTTTGTTTGTTTTCTTGCGCGTCCCTTCTTCCCTACGCTTCTTTGTACTGTTCTCATGTGATGTGTCTGTCGACATCCTGCCCTAGACGGAGGATGGCATCTTGCTGCGACTATTCTTTCACGGGGATCTGTCGTCAAGGTCAATGATGACAGCTTGGGCCTCTTCTCCCGGATGATTTTTCAAACTTTGCGGATGGCCTCCACATTATGACAGGGCGCCACAGGGAGCAGGTCATCATATTAAACCGTCCGATCCATCACCTTGTGCGGGTGGTGAAGTGACTCATGGGACCGCAGGGGAGGCGCCCTATTGTGAGGGCTATTGTTGGAGGCAATATGGGCCCACCCTTCTCCCATTTCTATATATGCCTTCCTCTTTTGTTCTTCGAGGGGCATCGAGGGCCAACTTGAAGGGTACTAGGAGGAACTCAGAATTCCGGATGGAGGGCGAATCTTCCCATACCTCGAAGAGAAGCAGATCCAGCGGTAGCAGTTCCAGGAAACTCTCGGACCTCGAAGGGCAGTTCAGCGAGCGGGCTCGGTCGCAACTCGTAAGCTGAGCTTTCCTGCCCCCCCCCCCTTTTCCAATTCTTCCTTTCTTTCTTTCTTTCCTTCTTCCTTTCCTTTGACAAAACCTTCTCCATTCCTCGTGCATGCGCAGAGCGTGATGAAATCGCACATTTCATGGGAATTAGCAGTGGCCGCATACAGGGGTCTCGCAGATTTTCAGAAGGCCAGGCTAGACGTGATGGGATTTGGTGCCTTTCTTCGGATCGAGCCGATCCAACTCGACCTGGCCCTTATCCAAGCCTTGTGCGAAAGATGGGAGCCAGTAAGTCGGGCATTCCTGATGCCATGGGGACACATGGTGCCCAGTCTAGAAGATGTGGTCCGAATCACGAGCCTCAAAGTGGATGGTGAGGTAGTGACCGGCGTCACCTATGCGGATTACCGAGATGGCGCCCAGAAGCTACTGGGTTAGACTTAGACAGTCGTAAGCACAGATCAGTAGCTAGGGCGTCTATCATGGGGGCATTAGGGCTCACTGATACTCGTCGACGGGACGACGAGTCCTCGGAAGAATTTATGGAGAGGATGGAAAGGGGATGTCGTGCTGTGTTTTGCACAGATTTTGACAATTGGGAGAGATCTAATATGGATTTGAGGAGATTTCTCCTCTTTTTCCTGGGGAGATTGATACTGAGCTCGAAAGGAGACGGCATCCATTGTCGTTTCCTAGGGCTGCTATCTGACCTCGAAACAGTAGGACAGTACGCCTGGGGAGTTGCCATGCTAGCGCACTTGTTTACGGGCCTGTCCCAAGAGGCAGATCGTGAGATGACTGTGACTGGGTTCACACCACTTATCCAGGTATTATTATTTTTTATTTTATTTATATATTTTTATGTTTATTTGTAATAGTCCACTTGAGGCATTGACGACATATGATGATGTAGCTGTGGAGCTATTATTACCTCCCAATGGGGAGAGCTCGGCATTGGCGACCAGCGATGGTGCCGTTAGCAAGGCGGTGACAACCGATCGTGGGTGCAGCGCCTGTAACCTACCAGCTGATGGTGCTAAGGCGCGAGCTACAGGAATTCCCTACAGCGATGGTGGGATTTTTTTTATTTTATTATTATTATTTTTGTTATATATATATATATATTTTCTAACCAGCTAAACGGGTATGTACAACCTCACCTAGGTAAACTGGAGACCCAACTCAGGCATGGTCGATGCCGATCAACCATGGGTTTTAACAAGTCGCGCCCGGTTCGGACGAGAATTGTGGATACACTGCCTAAATGAAATCGAGCCGCTTCGGCTACGATTGGTTATGAGGACCCTAAGGCTGGCCCAGGAATGGGTGGATACGACTGCGCCACCTCGCGTTGGAAGAAAGATATGGGGACCGGCAACTTGCGTTGATTGGCGTGTGCGGTTCCCAGAACAGTATGAAGACTGGCAACGAGGTGGCACAATCGTGGAATCACATGCGCAAGATATTGAAGAATATCTGTGTTTGTATAAGGCAATGTACCCAGAGCGGCTCCAACCCCGGGGACTTGTGGAGGTGGGTCTCCTTTTTCCTCTTTTCTCCTTTCCTCCTCTTCTCTCTGTGGATGCTGACTCCTATGGCTGCAGGATGTCCGTGATACCATGATAGCGGACTTGCGATCACGCCTGGCAGAAACGGAGCAACAATTGGGTGACACCTGTGGAGCCTTGAGCGCTTCGGTAGGTGTATGGACAATGCGCACTCCTAATTAAGACTCTAGATTGATGGCGTTCGGTCGCTAATTTTCATCCCATGTGGTTTATAGCGCGCTCAGATTGACGCGGCTTCATCAGCGATGGGAGGAGGCGGCGTCTCTTCCAACTTATGGATCCCCGCCTCAGAACTTGATTTGCTTCACGAGCAACTTGCTCGGACTACGCAGCGTGCCGTGGAGGCGGAAGGAATGCTCTCTATACATGTAAGAGTTTCAGTGTTGAGTTCTCCTTGTTTATACCTTGCCACATATCTGAGATAGTATATCCGGCAGGAAAAGGAGACGCGAGAGGTACTTGCCCATGCTGCACAGAGAGAGGCTAGGATAGCAGAGCTGGAGGAGGAATTGCGGCGTCGTCCTGATGATGATTCTTCCAGGGATGCCATGGAGCTGAGAATCACCCTTCAATTGGAGAGGGAAGACCGTGAGAGAGAACGGGCAGAGAAAGAGAGGGACAGAGAAAGAGAGAGAGCCGACAGATTGGCTGAAAGGGAGGAGCGAAGGGTCATGGAGGCCCAGTTGTTCGAACTCCGAACCAGCCTTGGCCTCGCTGAACAATGGCTGAGAGATGGTGAGGAGCGCTACCGAAGAGCACGAGAGCGTGGCTTTCGTGTCAGTAGCTCCTTTGCTGCTCCCACGGATCAGCGCCGGGGTGTGGGAATGGGAAGAGGTGTACAGAGCGGTAGAAGTACCACTTTTCGTAGTTGGGTAGCACCCTTGAGGGCGTTTTGCCCGGAGGGTGGCGGGACAAGTAATGTAGAGAGAGAAGGTGGAACTTAATGTACAATTCCTTATATAAGAATGGAATAAAAGGTATGATTTTGTTTGATTTTCATCTCACTCTTGCTATCTTGAATCCCTGCACGCATCATTGAAACAAACATGTCAGTATCTCTGTTCTGACTTGGCCCCTTGCTCAATAAGCAGGTGTTCACTTCAACTGTCCTTGATAATGGGTCAAGGGGCCAAACCTTTATTAACGAAGGCAAGGGAAAGATGCGATAATGATGAATGTGACAGACAAGCACACTAATGCAAGCGGAATTTAAAAGTGAAATGCTGCATACAAATGCAATCATGCGAAATGTTTTTTTTTATTATTATTTTTCTGGCATTTTTTTTTGTTGTCTTTGTTATCATTCTAATTTTTTTTGTTTTCCAAATATCTACGTTTTCTGTTTTTTTTTATCATTTTTTTTCGCTAACGCCTGATGAGCACCCTTATGGCACCTTACCTTCATGAGAACATGGGTTTCTTACTAACCTCCCAGGTATCCTAAGTGCACATCTAGGTTGATTTGGGCCTCTAGACCCCTCGAATGATAATCCCGCCGGCTAAGACTTACCCTGATGATAATACCGCCATGCCATGCTTAGGCTCCCAGTTGCTTCCGACCATAGGGATTCGCCCAAAAGGTGTTCGAGGTAAATGATTTGCCCGACCCGGGTCTGTTTCCTCACAACTCTAGATGGTATATGATGGAACACCCTAGAACCCTAACGACCAACCGCACGACGCTGACCCGGAATCAGACGCCGTCGCACCCAGAGGTGACGCGCTTGCATTGGCCTAAGCCCAAGGTTAAACAAGAAGGCACCCGGATGGTAAACAGGGGTCTTGACCAGCCAAAACACAGAGACTCCTTCGCAGCGATAGCTTCTACTTTTCAAAGTAGGCAACCACATGTTTGTATTAAAACAAGGTCGCAAACCTTGGCGGGTTTCGCCCTTCAGATATTCCGTCGAGCTTTCACTTTTAAAGGAAGAAGGAAGAGCGTAGGGGATAAACCTCCTGAGAGGATCGGCAAAACCGTTAACCCGGCGAGTCAATAAGGGCCCATTTAACTCTTTCCTTTCGGACAACTTCGGACCAAATCCTGAGCATTTATATTCTATGGCCCCTTTTGTGGATTTAGACTTTTGCTTTGAGGGGTTTCATTTATCGCACCAGGCACGGTCACGATCAGGCTTTTCTCTTGATTTTGATTTTGTGTTTCTTTTTGCGAGGAAGATATAGTCGTTTGACGTCTGTGAGCTCCCTTTCGTATGCCTGCGGGGACACTGCCCTCTTCTCGTGCTCTGATCGATGCTCGAGGAAATGGATCCTACTCTTGCCCTTGGGGGTTTGAGTTTTGGTTTCTCATGCTCAGCGTTTTAAGGGCGTCGACTATCTCATTTGGCCGAAGAGAAAAGAATAAAGATTACAGCTTCCGGAGATCTTCTGGGTGAAGCCCCACTGTCAGTGATGCTACCAACTTTTTTTTTTTGGATAAAATACGTAAGTGAGTACATGTTGGCTTCCTTTGAGCGTGCATAGGCCGATGTGGCCGGACAGGGATCTTCACGGTTCTGGCAAACCAAGACCCGGTGCCTACCAAGCCTTGATGGGCCCTATCCTAACATGAAGGTTGGATGTAGGGACTTAACTACATGGTGACCACCAGGCATCGGCATTTTGAATTTTATATTTTTTGTTATTTTTGATGTTTTCTGTCTTTTCATCATTTGTTTGTTTTTGACGTTTTGGCACTACGCTAGGGGTAGTACTTTTTAAGATAAAGCCCATTCTAAGGGTGGGATAACTCAGTCCCCTCGATGTTGATTAGCTTGTAGGCGTTGTCGGGGTACACGGCTTGAATTACAAATGGTCCTTCCCAATTGGGTTGGAGCTTAGAACGCGGCCCTCCAGGTTTGACAAAAATTCGTTTTACGACCATCTCACCGATTTTGAATTTTCTCTCAACGACTTTCTTTTGGTGAAAGCGAGCGAGTCTATTTTGATACACATGCGCATGCTCGGTAGCGGCCAGCCACTTCTCATCCAAGAGTTCCAACTGGGCGAGGAGTGAATTACGACGGTCGTCGAGGGGACATTCCTCGTCCAATTGTACCTTGAGAGAAGGGATCAGAGTCTCGTACGGGACTACCGCTTCCATACCGTAAGCAAGGGCAAACGGAGTCTACCCGGTGGGGGTACGGATTGAAGTGCGATAGGCCCATAGAGCTTTGATAAGCTTTTCTGGCCAGTCTGAAAACTTACTGGACTCGCATGTTTTCTTGATGATTTTGATCAATATTTTATTGGTGGCCTCCGCTTGGCCATTACCTTGTGGGTAATAAGGCGATGAATGATGCAATGTAATTGTGTACCTTTTACAGAGGTCCTGAAGGTCCTGAGAAATGAACTGTAGCCCATTGTCAGTGACGATTGTGCTTGGGACGCCGAACCTGGCAAGGATGTTCTTCATGATGAACTTGCAGACTGTTGACGCCTTGATTTCTGAGTACGCTTCGACTTCGGCCCATTTGGTGAAGTATTCCGTCGCAGTAAGGATGAAAGATTTTTGTTTGGTGAGGGAATTGGGATCACCTAGGGGACCGATGATGTCGAATGCCCACATGGAGAAAGGCCATGGGGAGGATATTGTATGAAGTGAGGAAGATGGTGAATGGATTTTATCAGCGTGAAGTTGACACTTGACACACCTACGGACATAGACGGCACAATCCTCTTCCATAGTGGGCCAGTAAAAGCCTTGCCTAATGATCTTCTTGGCGAGCATCTGGCTATTCACGTGGCCACCGCACACACCCAAGTGTGCTTCTTCTACGCATTTCCAAACCTCATTGTCGTCAAGACACCTTAACAGAACGCCAGTAAGGCTCCTCCTATAGAGTAGACATCCAACCAATGTGTATTTCTGAGCCACCCTTCTTATGGCTTTCTTATCTTCTGTGGTGGCTCCTTCAGGATAAGACTGATCTTTACAATATTTGATAATTTCATAGAACCATGGTTTCTCATCATCAGCCAGCTCTTCTTCGACTTCTGCCAGCATGATCTCCCTCTTCTCAAGAATTTCTCCCTTCTGGATCTTCTGTAGGACTCGTTCCTTGATCTTTAAGAGGTAAGGGTCCTAAACGGCAGGGACAAGACGCTTGTAGAGAATGATGGATCTAAACCATTCACCTAAAGGAAATTTGAAGGATGACGCCAAGGAGGCGAGGGCATCGGCCAGAATGTTCTGTTCGCGAGGAACACGGACAAAGATCAGCTTGGTGAACAATTTGGCATAGGCGGAGACCAGCTCCTGATAGGGTTTGAGCTTGGGATCGAGGGTGCGATATTTGGTAAGCACCTGGCAGAGAACGAGTTGACTATCACCCATGACTCGCAACTCGGTGATATAGAAAGAACGGGCTAGTTCCAGGCTAGCTAGAAGAGCCTCGTATTCAGCGATGTTGTTGGTGACTGGGAACGCGAGCTGAAATGCCTCTGGGATGGTAACGCCTTCAGGTGTTAGAAGGACAATGCCGATACCCTTCCCTTGGGAATTTAGAGCTCCATCAAAATATAATGTCCACATTGGCTTGTCGGATTGGGCGATGGACATTAGTTCCTCATCTGGAAACTCTGATTGGACAGGGTCAAACTTGGGGAGAGGATGGTGGGCGAGATGCTCGGCTATGGCATAGCCTTTAATTGCCTTTTGCTGGATGTAGGTGATCTCGAACTGGGAAAGAAAACTTTGCCAGCGTGCTAGCCTATCAGTAAGGACGGATTTCTCCAAAAGAAACTTGATAGGGTTCATGCGAGCAATCAAGTGGACCTCATGAGCCAAGAAGTAGTGCTTCAATTTCTGCACCACCCAAACGAGGGTAGTACAGGTTTTCTCCATGACTGTGTACTTCTGCTCACAGGGATTGAGAAGTTTGGACAAGTAATAGGTTCCCCGTTCCTGGCCTTCTTCATCAACTTGTGCGAGGACAGCTCCCACGGAGTCGTCCAAGACGGAGATGTAGAGGATCAGAGGTTTTTCTGGTTTGGGTGGAATGAGAACGGGTGGACTAGTCAGATATTCCTTTAACCCTTCAAAAGCTTTTTGGCATTTAGAATCCCAGTGGAATTCTACTCCTGGCTTGGTCAACTCATAGAAAGGTCTACACCTTTGTAGCAACCCTGGTAAAATAAAAGGAAGATTTCAAGAAAGATTAAGTAAGTAAATGATAAGAACCAAAATGAATAAATAATAAGTCAAATGTAAATAACGCCTCTCAACAAGGCGCGATTTAAATAATAAACGCCTTCACCTGAGGCATTAATTCAAAACGTGACGCCTATACCAAAGGTCGTCAAATTTCAAAACGTCCAAAAAGAAAGAGAAAGAAACGCCCTCTTCTTGGGCGCAAATTACAAAAGAAACGGTACAGGTCAAGACGTCAATTAAAATGCATGCCCTAACCTAAGGCGTTAATTGCATTTGTGTTCCGTTCGAACCGGGAGACTATCCAGGGTAAGTTTTAGGATTGGTACGTGTTCGATTGATTATGGTAAGGACTCTATCAAGGAAACTAGAGTTCTAATCAAATTCTAACCCTAAGGGATTCCTGAAACCCTATAAATACCCCTTTCAGTCGAACCTATTAGCTATTTTGGTCAAAGGCGTTCTGTTGCTGTCTCGTGCGTGAAGAACAGGTTTGTTCTTCTTCCTCTGCCTTCGGTTATGGATATGAAGAATATTAATGTTCTTCATCTTCTTCTTCTGTAGGTTGCCTGCAGCAAGTAGTAACTCTCTTGTCTAGTTGAAGAACGTGGGCTCTTCATCAACATCCTATTCTTCTGTTTACAGAGGAAAGAAAAAAAATTGATTTCTCTGCGTACCGAAGCCTAGAAGTCTTCTTTGTTCTCATCTATATCATCCCCACTGCCTCTGTGTGCTGCTGGGAGCGTAGGTTGTTGTTATAACAAGGCTCGTTTTCGGACAGAGCATCGTTTCTCTACAAATTCTTCACGAACCATCACCCAGATCTTCATCAGGTAGGTTTTCTCAAGAATTGTAGCCCAAACTAGCATAATAATTACGAAAATGTCATATGTTAATACATGCATATAGATTCTCTGCGTTTTCATAGTTTTCTGAGAAATTTTGTAAGTAGCGACCCTCTATAGGGCGCTAATTAAAGTTCTGACGACTGACCAAAGAGTCGTCAATTTCAAGAAATTAATAAATACGCACGTTTAAAATTTTATATCTATGAAAGCTTTGGTTAAATCTAATACATGATAATATATCTCGAATCCTGATATTTTTCTTGTCCTGACCATGTAATTGTTTCCTGCAAATTATTATCTTGGAAATTACCACTGCTCATGATAAAACCTGGAAAAGAATGAATTAACGACCCCCAGTAGGTCATCTTTTATGAAAGTGACGCCCCACACAAGGACGCTATTTTAAATTAAAGACTTAGAATAAGTCGTTAATTCCCTGAAATTCTTGGAAGTTATTAAATTCTGGAAAAAAGTAATTAACGACAGAGTGCAAGTCATTTCTTGGTGAAATAACGCCCCTGGCTAAGGCGCGATTTTATCAAAAATACAGAATTAAGAAAATTTCAGCAAAATAGAAATTTAAAATGGACGATTGTTCCTGAAGTAGTCAAATTGAAAATAAACGACCCCGTGCAGGGCGTTAAATTATTAAGTAGTGACTTATGTTAAGTCGCCAATTTTTTGTGTCATTATTTTATACTGTTTTCTGTGAACCGAGGGTTTATATATATATATATATCGGCACTATATTCTATTCCGTGAGTATAGTCCCATATTTTCACGATGATTTATCGCATTATCCACTAACTCTCGGTGACATACAAGCCCTCCATTGGACATTCCGTTCCTTTGGACTGGCAAGTTAGTTATTGGGACCTCCGTAAGTCTCCTCGTAGCCTTGGATTCCCTCAAGGCCGACTGAGCGGGTTGTACCATAAAAACCCTTTACACTATTTTTCCATGTCACTCTATAGAAATATGGTATACCGGCCCTCATGATATGCTATGTGGATATCATGAGAATATTCTTAATAGGATGTGGAAATCATGCCATTATTATGCTGTTCTTGTGGACCTCAATTCTATATCAAATGACATGACCATCTATATATGGACTTAATTGTCATGGTACCCAATTAGGGAACCAACTCCACCCAATTTTATGGATACTCGTGTTTATATCGTTATTATCATCCTTATACATCAAGTTCAATTTTTGAACTATACTCTATCTTGAATTTCCCCAAGCTTTCCTTGAAAATTCCATATTGGCTATACATAAAGTGGATGTCAAAATACATGATCAATGCCTGCGCATATAGGGCCCGATCTGGTCGTGGGAGGAGCACCCAAAAGTACTAGTGCCCATGGGAGTTGTAATGATCACGGTATGGCATTGTACCGAAGTGCATGACTGGCTTGATTGGACATTCCATAATTCTTGTACTTGACTCGTACTTGACATGACATGACTTGCGTGTCCCGAAAAAGGGTATTTATATACTTGCTTACTTGAAACATGATAGCCAAACTTTCAACATGACATGATGAATATACTTGCTTGAACGTCTTGACATCTATTTGATACCAATTCTTGAAAGTTCATGAATAGTTCATTTTATACTCTCTATCTTGTCGTTTTACGCAAGCATGCATAACCATAGTGCATTCATGGAAAAATGTAATTACTTAAACCCATTGCTAGTTCTTGAGATATAATTTCCTACTGAGCGTTTGCTCACTCAGTGTTTCCCTACTTTTCAGGTAAGTCCGACGACGAGACTCAATCGGACAGGGAAGGTCAAGAGTGAAAGAGATTAGAGCTTCTCAAAGCGTCAACTCATCTTGTCTTTTCTATATTTTCTTGAGTCAATTTTGTACTTTTCTTTTTATTAAGTTTAGCATTTTCAAGGGATTATAATAGAAATACTTTTGTGAAGGAATAAAAGGATTGGGCTATCTTTACTCTTGCGCATCTCTGATTTGGTGTCGAATACACTAATACTCTGATTGACATGATCGATATAAACTCGTCACGCGTCTTTGGGTATCTTCCGCGCTCGGGGCGTGACAGTTTTTGTGGTATCAGAGCCTAGGGTATTCAATTCCTAGGAAACCCAAGTCCAAGGATAAGTCTGAACCTCTAACCAATGAGATTGGGTAGAACCAAGGGTTAAAGTCAACATAGAATTAAAAGCCTTTTAACGCAATCACACACTAATATAGCTATTGTAATTGTAGGATAATGGCTGTCGAACGTGCTCAATGGCGCAACATGCAACGCACTCTTCAAGGCATGACCCAGGCACTTCAACAAGTGGCACAAGGAGGTGCACTACGTGGAGCCGGAAATCTCCACCAAGGCTTTAAGAACATGAATCCTCCAAAGTTCGTAGGATCTACTGATCCGGACGATGCCGAACACTGGATCCGGGAAACTGAACGGATTTTTCGGGTTATGCAATGCACGGATCAAGAGAAGGTCCTGCTAGCAACTTTTCAATTAGAAAGGGACGCCTGCTGTTGGTGGGAGTCGGTAGAAGCTACGTTAAATCAAGGACAAGTCACTTGGGATGAGTTTGTTGAACATTTCAACCATAAATATTTCTCCGATCGAGTTCAAGAGAAGAAAGCCGCTGAATTCGCCGCACTTAAGCAATGATCTTTGTCTGTGGCTGAATATGAAGCACAGTTCTCAAGGCTATCCCGGTACGCTAAACACCTAGTTAGTACTGAGAAGATGAAAGCTCGAAGATTCCTTAATGGGCTCAGGCCCCAATATATCACACAACTGGCACCGATGGACATACAATTCTATTCGGAGATGGTTCGACGAGCCCAATTACTAGAAGATGCCACGGAACTATCTGATAGGATCCGTAGGAAAGACAAGAAGGAGAATGTTACTAGCTCTGGCACCTTCAAACCCAATTTCAAGAAGAGGCCAAGTAATGGAGGTACTCCCTCCCAGGAGCGAAAGTTCAAGAAGACCAAACCTTTCTCCATCACCACTACACCTTCTAAGGTGGTATGTAAGCACTGTGATAAGGCCGGGCACAAGGCCGAAGAATGTTGGAGGAAACTTGGAGCGTGTCTCCGTTGTGGGAGCCGTGATCATTGGATTCCCGACTGTCCCCTACTCAATGATCAAGCCGGTGACGGAAAGTGCCCGGTGACAAAGAATGCTCATCTCCAAGCTATTAAGGAGGCGGAACAAGATGAAGGCAGACTAGTAGAAGGTACACTGAAAGTTTGTTCCAAGTCTGCACATGTCTTATTTGATACGGGTGCATCACATTCTTTTATTTCCAAGAAGTTTGCTGACCCACTACCTATGAACCGGAATGGATGAAATTATTTTTATCTACTCCTCTCGGAAACGAAACCGATATTACTCACCATTATCAAAACTGTGAAGTCTTGGTAAAAGGAAGAAATCTTTCTATCATCCTCATATGTTTAGACCTAAAGGAATATGATGTCATATTGGGAGCGGACTGGTTATCTAGGTATCAGGCAACTGTGGATTGCCGTAACAGTAAAGTTACTTTCAAGGACTTTCCAGAACTAGTCTATTCTAGCCCTAAGAGTAGGAGCAAGTCACCTCTTATTTCGGCTCTCCGAGCTAACAAGCTAATAAGGAAAGGATGTGTATCTTTCCTTACATTTGTCACCTTTAAGGAGACTAAGGAGACTAAGCTAGATAACATCCCAGTTGTGCAAGAATTTTCGGACGTGTTTCCGGAGGATTTGCCTGGATTATCCCCACAAAGAGAAGTGGCCTTCACCATCGACTTGGTCCCTGGTGCTGGACCAGTTTCTAAGGTACCATATAGGATGTCCCCTGCCGAGCTCAAGGAGCTGAAGGAGCAATTGATGGAACTTCTCAAGAAGGGATTTTTTAGAACAAGCACTTCCCCGTGGGGAGCACCTGTGCTATTTGTAAAGAAGAAAGATGGATCCAGGAGGTTATGCATCGACTATCGACAGTTGAATCATCTCACTATCAAGAACAAGTATCCACTGCCGAGAATCGATGAGTTATTTGATCAAATATCTGGATCCATGTATTTTTCGAAGATTGATCTCAGGTCGGGATATCACCAACTAAGGATCAAAGATGAGGACATTTATAAGACCACGTTCAGAAGCAGGTATGGGCACTATGAATTTGTTGTTATGCCTTTTGGACTAACAAATGCCCCTGCTGCCTTTATGCAGTTGATGAATAGTATATTCAGGCCTCATCTAGATCAATTCATAGTGGTTTTCATTGATGATATACTGATCTATTCAAAGACCAAGGAAGAGCATGAGGAGCATTTGAGAATAGCATTACAAATATTGAGGATAAATCAGTTATATGCAAAGCTCAGCAAATGTGAATTTTGGTTAGGAGAAGTAGCTTTCTTGGGGCATGTTATATCAAAAGACGGTTTATCCGTAGATCCATCAAAGGTTGAAGCTGTAAGGAATTGGGAAAGACCGACCAATGCTAGCAAGATCCGTAGTTTCTTGGGTCTTGCGGGCTACTATCGGCGATTCATCAAGGATTTCTCCAAGATAGCCGTACCACTCACTAGGCTAACTCGCAAGGAGATACGTTATGAATGGAGTGAGGAATGTAAAAGAAGCTTCCAAGCTCTCAAAGATCATCTAACTACTGCCCCAGTTTTAGCTTTACCAATTGAAGGCGAGAGATTCGAAATATACACCGATGCATCTGGCATTGGCCTCGGATGTGTTTTAATGCAACAAGGGAAGGTCATAGCGTACTCTTCTCGCCAATTGAAGAAGCACGAGGAGAACTACCCAGTTCATGATTTAGAATTGGCTGCGGTAGTATTTGCACTGAAAATATGGAGACATTATCTGTACGGAGTGCAGTTTATTGTATACTCTGACCATAAAAGTCTTAAGTATCTCTTCTCTCAGAAGGAATTGAATATGAGGCAAAGACGTTGGCTAGAATATCTTAAGGACTTCGACTTCACTATACAATATCATCTTGGAAAGGGTAATCCTGTAGCCGATGCCCTCAGTCGAAAGCCGAGAGTACTATTAGCCAATTGTATGATTCAAGAGTGGAAGTTGCTAGAACAATTCTCTAGACTTAATATAAGCATGGACAAGGACAGTAGGTGTGTCACCTTATCCCATATGAGCATACAGCCAGACTTGCTATCCGAAATACAAGGACTTCAAGGTAGTGACCCCGTACTAGTGGAAATCAAGGGCAAAATGAAAGAGCAACCTGATTTCAAATTAGCTCCAGATGGAAGATTGATGTTCAGAAATAAAACATGTATACCAAATTGCCCAGAGCTAAAGAAGAAAATCTTAGATGAAGCTCACAGATCAAGGTACACGATTCATCCAGGATCAACTAAGATGTACCAAGATTTGAAAAGGACCTTTTGGTGGCCCAATATGAAAAGAGAAATAGCGGATTTTATGTTTCGCTGTCTCACATGTCAACAAGTCAAGGAAGAACACCAAAAACCTGCCGGTAAGCTACATCCTCTAGATATTCTCAAGTGGAAGTGGGAGGATATCGGTATGGACTTCATTATGGGTCTGTCCAAATCAAAGGGAGGATATGACGGAATATGGGTTATCATCGACCGATTGACCAAATCGGCACACTTCTTGCCAATAAAGAGTCGATGGTCAGTTGATGTTCTTGCTGCTTTATACCTTAAAGAGATAGTCATGTTACATGGTGTACCTGTCTCAATCGTGTCTGACAGAGACCCCTGTTTTACTTCTCACTTTTGGAAGGGTTTACAACATTCACTGGGGACGAGACTTAATTTTAGTACAGCTTTTCATCCTCAAACGGATGGTTAGACCGAGAGAACTAATCAGATGGTTGAAGATATGCTCAGAGCTTGCATCATCGATTTTGGTGGAAGATGGCATGATCACTTGACTTTGGTTGAATTTGCATACAATAACAGCTACCAGGCAAGTATACAAATGGCACCTTTCGAAGCTTTATACGGTAGGAGTTGCCGATCGCCTTTGTGCTAGGACGAAGTTGGCGAAAAACAACTATTAGGTCCAGACATGGTAAGGGATACCACTGAAAAGATTCAGTTGATTAGAGAAAGACTTCAAGTTGCTCAGTCTAGGCAGAAGGCTTATGCTAATACATGAAGAAGAGATCTCAAATTTCAAGTGGGAGATCACGTATTTCTCAAGATATCACCTGGACGTGGAATAAGGAGATTTGGTGTTAAGGGCAAGCTTACACCAAGGTTTATCGGACCTTTTGAGATACTAGAAAGAGTTGGCGAGGTTGCTTACCGCGTCGCTTTACCTCCTCAATTGTCCGAAGTTCATAATGTGTAGCAACCCTGATAAATGAATATTGAAATAAAATTAAAAACATACATATTACAGAAGTAATACAGACAAAATAAAACAAATTAAAGATAACGCCTCTGAGTAAGGAGTTAATTTAAAAAGAAACGCCTCTACATACGGCGTGACTAAAGAAAGGACGCCCACGAATGTGGTCGTCAACTCTCACGCGACCAAATAGGTAAGTGAAAGAAACGCCCATATATTAGGCGTGTTTTAAAAACAAGGAACACCCTTATACATGGCGTTTCTTAAGAAACGACCTGAACTAGGTCGTTAATTAAAGAATCGACGCCCTGACCTAAGGCGTTAATTCAGTTCGTGACCCGTTCGAACCCAGAGCTTATCCAGGGAAAGATTAACCTAATCTAGTAAGTGTCTATTAGAGTAAGGACTCTATTATGGATATATTACCCTCAATCAAACACTACCTTTGTTAGGACTCTAAAATCCTATAAATATACCCGATCGATCCAACCCTAAACCATTTGATCGATCTACTGCTACACGGTAAGTGAAGAACATACGTTCTTCTTATTTCTTTTGCCCTTCTGTTTACAGCCGCATGAAGAATATTGATTATTATTCTTCTCCTTTAATGCAGGATAAGGATCTGGTGCTTGAGTAAAGAACAAGGTTATGTTCTTCATTATTTATCCTAGCTTCGGTTACATCTGTGAAGATTATTAACATCTTCATCTTCTTTCTTTTTCTCTTCCTCTACAGGTTCTGTAACGTGAAGAACAAGGTTCTTCATCATCTTCATCCAACATCTGCTGCATCTTTAATTCTTACAGACCCTTCACGGTTATCTCCAAATCAACCCTTTAAGGTAGGATTTTCTCAAGTCTCGTAGCCCAAACTAAAAATAAATATAAGAAGCACCATGCATGATATATTTATACAGTTTGCATGTAGTTTTAATACGTTTTCTGTAAATTTTTCAAGAAACGCCCTTGAATAGGGCGCTACTTTAAAAGAAACGACCATCACAGTGGTCGTTAATTAAAAGTATACGCCTTGTATACAGGCGTTAATTTCATGAACAATCGCATGTAATCAATAATTGATCCTGTTTAAAATTCAATAAATATGAAATATCGATTCTAATATCTTGCATGACTCTACCTGTAAATTCCTGCTAATTTTCTTGTCATGATCATGTCTCCTGTCTTGGAAATTTATTTGTTGAAATATTGTAAATTCCTTGAATTCACGACCTTGACAACGTCGTTTTACACCTGTTAACGCCCCATCACAGGGCGTAAATTGAAAAGATACGCCCCTTTCTAGGGCGCGTTTTCTGTAAATTCCTGAACTATGTATATCCTGTAAAATAAAATTAAACAGTAACGCCCCTTTCCAGGGCGTGTTTTAAATCCTAAAAATTATTTATATTCTGTCAAATATTTAAATAATGAGACGCCTGCTTATATAGTCGTCAACTCTGAAGAAACGCCCCTGTCCAGGGCGCGTTTTATATAAATTATTGAAATAATGAAATTCTGCAAAACGGAACATATGTAAACGCCCTTATGTTAGGCGTTACTTACCTGACTAACGCCCCTGACTAGGGCGTGTTTTTCATGAATTAATAAAATTATTGAAAATTCTGTAAAATAGAAATATGTAAACGCCCTTCTGTTAGGCGTTAATTACTTGAGAAACGACTTGACCTAAGTCGTTATTTTACTGTAAAACTGATTTTTCCCTGTTTTTGTTAACCGATGATTTCATATGTTATATAATATATATATCGGCACTATTCTCCACTCCGTGAGTATAGTCCCACGTTTCACGTTGTTTCATCGATCACACTCAACTCTCATTGACATACAAGCTCTCCATTGGACATTCCGTTCCTTTGGACTAGCGAGTTAGTCATAGAGACCTCCGTAAGACTCCTCGTAGCCTTGGATTCCCTCAAGGCCGACTGAGCTGGTTGTACCCTAAAAACCCATTACACGATCCTTGCCATGTCAATCTAAAGAAACATGGTATACCGGCCCTTATGATTATACAAAGAGTATATCATAAGAAATTCTTAATGGGATGATGATATCATGCCATATCATGTCGTTCTTGTAAACCTCAATTCTATGATAAGAATGAGGGTATCTTGCTTGATCTAATGTTTATGTGGACCTCAATTCTATATAAAGAATGTCCATATTGATTTGTCATGGGACCTAAGTTAAGGGAACCATATTCTACCTAGTTTTATTGATATCGTGATTTTACCGTTATTATCGCCAATCTATGTCCTTTGTCATATTTTTGGACTCTATTCTGTCAAAGTTGTCATACATGTCTACAAGCTTGAATATTGAAACTCTATATTGGCTATATAAACAAGAGTGGATGTCAAAAATACATGATAAATGCCTGTGCATATAGGGCCCGATCTGGTCCTGGGAGGAGCACCCGAAAGTACTTGTGCCCATGGGAGTTAAAATGATAAGGTATCTGACATTATACCGAGTACTTGACTTGCTTGATTGGACATTCCACATACATCTTGTACTTGAATCGTACTTGACTTTACATGAAATGCGTGGCCCGAAAAAGGGTAATTTACTTGCTTGATACATGATAGCCAAAGTTCTTGACATGACTTGTTAAACGTGCTTGCTTGAATACCTTGAATATACTTGTCATCTTGTTGGAAGTTCATGATTAAGTTCATCTTGTTTCTTTGATATTACATTCTCTCTATCTTGTCGTTTCATGCGAGCATGCATAGCTTTATTGCATTCATGAAAGATGTAATTACTTAAACCACTTGCTAGTACTTGAGATATAATTTCCTACTGAGCGTTCGCTCATTCCGTTTGTCCCTTTCTACTTTTCAGGTAAGTCCGACGACGATGGAAGTCAATCGGATGGGAATGGTCAAGAGTGAAAGTGATAGAGCTTCTACAAGTGTCGTCTAGTCTTTTCTATAGTTTCTTGAGTCAAATATGTATTCTTTTCCTTTTTATTAAACAGAGTATTGGATTTGTAATAGTCTATCCATTATGAAATAAAGGATTGGGTTATCTTGCTATTTTGCGCATCTCTGTCTTTGTGTCGAATATACGACCACTCTGATTGACATGATTGATATAGACACGTCGCGCATCTCCGGGTATCTTCCGCGCTCGGGGCGTGACATAATGTATTCCACATATCAATGTTGAAGAAATATGTGCATGATCCGTCACATATCGTTGATCATGGAGACCTGGAGATTCAAAGGGATCTCACTTATGAACAAAGGCCCATGAAGATCCTCGATCGCGAGGTACGAACATTAAGGAACAAAATTATTCCCATGGTTAAGGTGCAATGGAGTAAATGTACAGAACACGAAGCGACATGGGAGACCGAGGAGTCTATGAGGAAACGATTCCCAGACTTATTCTAAAAAGGTATGTATTCTACACTCTCCACGTTTATATGTGATGGAATTTGGGGACCAAATTCTTTTTAAGTGGGGGAGGGTGTAGCAACCCTAGTAAAATAAAAGGAAGATTTCAAGAAAGATTAAGTAAGTAAATGATAAGAACCAAAATGAATAAATAATAAGTCAAATGTAAATAACGCCTCTCAACAAGGCGCGATTTAAATAATAAACGCCTTCACCTGAGGCGTTAATTCAAAAAGTGACGGCTATACCAAAGGTCGTCAAATTTCAAAACGTCCAAAAGGAAAGAGAAAGAAATGCCCTCTTCTTGGGCGCGAATTACAAAAGAAACGGTACAGGTCAATACGTCAATTAAAATGCACGCCCTAACCTAAGGCGTTAATTGCATTTGTGTTCCGTTCGAACCGGGAGACTATCCAGGGTAAGTTTTAGGATTGGTACGTGTTCGATTGATTATGGTAAGGACTCTATCAAGGAAACTAGAGTTCTAATCAAATTCTAACCCTAAGGGATTCCTGAAACCCTATAAATACCCCTTTCAGTCGAACCTATTAGCTATTTTGGTCAAAGGCATTCTGTTGCTGTCTCGTGCGTGAAAAACATGTTTGTTCTTCTTCCTCTGCCTTCGGTTATGGATATGAAGAATATTAATGTTCTTCATCTTCTTCTTCTGTAGGTTGCCTGCAGCAAGTAGTAACTCTCTTGTCTAGTTGAAGAATGTGGGCTCTTCATCAACATCCTATTCTTCTGTTTACAGAGGGAAGAAAAAAATTGATTTCTCTGCGTACCGAAGCCTAGAAGTCTTCTTTGTTCTCATCTATATCATCCCCACTGCCTCTGTGTGCTGTTGGGAGCGTATGTTGTTGTTATAACAAAGCTCTGTTTCGGACAGAGCATCGTTTCTCTACAAATTCTTCACGAACCATCACCCAGATCATCATCAGGTAGGTTTTCTCAAGAATTGTAGCCCAAACTAGCATAATAATTACGAAAATGTCATATGTTAATACATGCATATAGATTCTCTACGTTTTCATAGTTTTCTAAGAATTTTTGTAAGTAGCGACCCTCTATAGGGCGCTAATTAAAGTTCTGACGACTGACCTAAGAGTCGTCAATTTCAAGAAATTAATAAATACGCACGTTTAAAATTTTATATCTATGAAAGCTTTGGTTAAATCTAATACATGATAATATATCTCGAATCCTGATATTTTTCTTGTCCTGACCATGTAATTGTTTCCTGAAAATTATTATCTTGGAAATTACCACTGCTCATGATAAAACCTAGAAAAGAATGAATTAACGACCCCCAATAGGTCATCTTTTATGAAAGTGACGCCCCACACAAGGACGCTATTTTAAATTAAAGACTTAGAATAAGTCGTTAATTCCCTAAAATTCTTGGAAGTTATTAAATTCTGGAAAAAAGTAATTAACGACAGAGTGCAAGTCATTTCTTGGTGAAATAACACCCCTAGCTAAGGCGCATTTTTATTAAAAATACAGAATTAAGAAAATTTCAGTAAAATAGAAATTTATAATGGACGACTGTTCCTGAAGTCGTCAAATTGAAAATAAACGACCCCGTGCAGGGCGTTAAATTATTAAGTAGTGACTTATGTTAAGTCGCTAATTTTCTGTGTCATTATTTTATACTGTTTTCTGTGAACCGAGGGTTTATATATATATATATATATCGGCACTATATTCCATTCCGTGAGTATAGTCCCATGTTTTCACGATGATTTATCGCATTACCCACTAACTCTCGGTGACATACAAGCCCTCCATTGGACATTCCATTCCTTTGGACTGGAAAGTTAGTCATTGGGACCTCCATAAGTCTCCTCGTAGCCTTGGATTCCCTCAAGGCCGACTGAGCGGGTTGTACCATAAAAACCCTTTACACTATTTTTCCATGTCACTCTATAGAAATATGGTATACCGGCCGTCATGATATGTTATGTGGATATCATGAGAATATTCTTAATGGGATGTGGAAATCATGCCATTATTATGCTGTTCTTGTGGACCTCAATTCTATATCAAATGGCATGACCATCTATATATGGACTTAATTGTCATGGTACCCAATTAGGGAACCAACTCCACCCAGTTTTATCGATACTCGTGTTTATATCGTTATTATCATCCTTATACATCAAGTTCAATTTTTGAACTATACTCTATCTTGAATTTCCCCAAGCTTTCCTTGAAAATTCCATATTGGCTATACATAAAGTGGATGTCAAAATACATGATCAATGCCTGCGCATATAGGGCCCGATCTGGTCGTGGGAGGAGCACCCAAAAGTACTAGTGCCCATGGGAGTTGTAATGATCATGGTATGGCATTGTACCGAAGTGCATGACTAGCTTGATTGGACATTCCACAATTCTTGTACTTGACTCGTACTTGACATGACATGACTTGCGTGCCCCGAAAAAGGGTATTTATATACTTGCTTACTTGAAACGTGATAGCCAAACTTTCAACATGACATGATGAATATACTTGTTTGAACGTCTTGACATCTATTTGATACCAATTATTGAAAGTTCATGAATAGTTCATTTTATACTCTCTATCTTGTCGTTTTACGCAAGCATGCATAACCATAGTGCATTCATGGAAAAATGTAATTACTTAAACCCATTGCTAGTTCTTGAGATATAATTTCCTACTGAGCGTTCGCTCACTCAGTGTTTCCCTACTTTTCAGGTAAGTCCGACGACGAGACTCAATCGGATAGGGAAGGTCAAGAGTGAAAGAGATTAGAGCTTCTCAAAGCGTCAACTCATCTTGTCTTTTCTATATTTTCTTGAGTTAATTTTGTACTTTACTTTTTATTAAGTTTAGGATTTTCAAGGGATTGTAATAGAAATACTTTTGTGAAGGAATAAAAGGATTGGGTTATCTTTACTCTTGCGCATCTCTGATTTGGTGTCGAATACACTAATACTCTGATTAACATGATCGATATAATCTCGTCACGCATCTCCGGGTATCTTCCACACTCGGGGCGTGACAACCTTTGTGAGTGCTGAGACACAAATCGACGAATAAACTGCAACCTCCCGATTAAACCTCAGACTTCCCTCAAATTCTTGGGAGGTGGCATATCCCTGATGGCCTTAGCTTTGTCGGGATCTATCTCGATCCCTCTTTTTCTCACAATGAAGCCCAGTAATTTACCCGATGATACGCCAAACACACACTTCTTCGGGTTCATTTTCAATTGGAACTCCCTTGATCTCTGCAAGACCTTAGCCAAAACCCTTGGATGTTCCATCCTGGTCCTTGATTTCACCAATAGATCATCCACATACACCTCCAGATATATGTGCATCATGTCGTGAAATATGGCCATCATAGCTCTTTGGTAAGTAGCTCCAGCATTCTTTAACCCAAACGGCATGACCACGTAACAATATGTTCCCCAAGGTGTAGTGAATGATGTCTTTTCTTGATCCTCTTCTGCCAAACAAATTTGATTACATCCTGAAAATCCATCCATGAATGAGAGGGTCTCATACCCCGCTGTGTTGTCGATCAACACATCAATGTGAGGCAAGGGAAAATCATCCTTTGGACACGCGCGGTTAAGGTCCTGGAAGTCGATGCAAATCCTGACTTTCCCATCTTTCTTCATGACCGAGACAATGTTTGCCACCCATTGAGGATAAAGGACGACTCTAATAAACCTGGCTTTATGGAGCTTGTCGACTTCTTCTTTCATTTTCAAAGCCATTTTAGGGTGGAAATACCTTAACCTTTGTTTTACCGAGACGGACCCTGGTTTTAGGGTTAAACGGTGTTCGACCAGGGTTGAATCAGACCCGGCATATCCTCGTAGCTCCATGCAAATGTGTCCTTATATTCCTTGAGAACTTCAATTAATGCCTCTTCTTCAGACGGTGGTAGATTATCACTTATGAGGATGATCCTAGGGTCTTCCTCAGTTCCCAAGTTGACTTCTTTGGTGGACTCTTTTACGGTGGTTGACGGCTCGTCGAATCTCCTTATTCCACTAGCATACGCGCCAGTCGCATCCTCATATTCTTCACCCTCATCTTCAGTAGGGTATTCTTCATCTGTGATCTAGTAGACTCCATACCCCTCATTAATTGTGCAGTTGCCCTCACATTCTATTTCCGATAGTTGGATGGGATTTTCTAGCAACTGAGGGACGGCAAGAAGGGCCTGACACCTGGCGGCTAAATCCAGAAGGAATCGACGAGGGATCTGCCTACCCTTGGATTTCTTCCTAGGTACTACCTTTGACTTATTATTCCTAGATTGACTGACATTATTTACAGAAGAAGAAAAAGATGAAGAGGGTGGTGAAGAACGTACAGGGGAAGACTCCTCAGAGGAGGGGTAGAAAAGGTCGCTCATCGGACCTTGGACGGGTGGTCCGCAGGGCGGGGCGCACCCGTGGGAGATGTAGGAAGTTTCCTCAACGAAGATGTGTTGTTGAGGAGTTTGGAAATTGACGTTTTTTTTTCGTTTTCATTTTTGATGACAAAACAGTGGAAAGAGATCGGGGGAGCGGAAAAAGTGGTTACGGCTAGAGGATTGGGAGGCTCGTAGAGCAGATCATGATTGAAGACCTGGCGCGGGTTGAGAAACCAGCGCAGGTATGTAAGTAGAGAGGGGGATCTGGGAAGATCATCAGATAACCGTCTGGCCCAGGAAGATGACAGCAACAAAGGTTGCGACGAGTGAATGGAGAAGATGACGGCTAATGAGTCGTCGGTGGTGATGGTGATGGCGGATGAAGATCCGCTGGTGACAGGGTCCTTCGGGCGAGGACGAGGATAGTTTGGGACCTTGGCAATAGTAATGATATTTTCTGGCATTCCGGAGATGAATGGCGGTCCTTCAAGCTGGGGAGACGAGAACAACCTTTCCAGTGCAACGGAAACGTCCCGTATATCAAACCATTTGTCCCATTCGCATTCCGGGTCTTTGATCTTGCCTCTTTTGGTGACCCTCGGACATTTTTCGGCAGAATACACAACATGCGACCCCCCATGTGCTTCCTGCGGATAATCCCCCATCTGAATAACGGGCCCTTTATTGAAGTGGTTTGATAGGGTCCATGTGAGGGGCTTCCAATCCGCCTTGAATGGTCCTTTGAAGCCTAGGGCAAACTTGCGGTTCGACCTAATCTCCTTTGGTGGTTTCAACCTACCTTGTACCTGTGCACCCAGACCTTTGCCCTGTTGATAGCCGATGTTTCTCATAATCTCCCAACCTTTGGAGTGAAAAGGGAGATATGGCGTTGTTGCCTTGATCGGCTTCTTTGGTGCTAGCGGAATGTGAGATGAATCGCACACGTCCAGCAATGACAATATGGGCCGATGAGATGGCTAAACAGAGGGCAGAGAGGTGTTGATAGCATCCACCGTGTGAAGGATAGGTGTGCTAACTACTTTAATAATTCTTCCATTGTAAGGAAACTTCAAGCACTGATGGTGGGCGGAAGGCACAGCATCTATGGCTTCAATGTAAGGGTGACCCAGTATGGCCTTGAATGTGGGGTCCATGTCGAGGACATGGAATTCCGTGGGTACTGACATAGGACCTAGCTCTGTCCTTAGAATAATCATCCCTTGCGGCGGCCTTTTGCTATTGTCATAAGCTGTGACTGTGATTGAAGAAGGTCTTATCTGTTCCTGTTCGACCCCACACAACTGAAGGGTGCTCATGGAGATCACATTTATGGACGCACCCGTGTCTACAAGGCATGGGTTTATGGATACCCCATTAATTTTTATTGAAACACACAATGCATATTTTTGAGCTTCCTTGGGAGCGAGCTCGTAGTTGTGGAACATGATGGCCGGTTGTGTGTCCGTTGGGGTCAGGATGGCAGAAATCTTTTCTACAGGGAGGTCCTCATTCACCATGACCTTTTGAAGATACTCCATTAAGGCTGCCTGATGGGATGTGGATCTCTGAAGCAGTTCTAGGATGGAGATCCGAGCAGGCGTCTTGTCCAAGTGTTTCAACAAATCATACTGTGTTCCAGGGATAGATCTTTCCGGTTGTTCTCCATCATCCCTCTCTAGTTGAGATTGCTCGGGATTCTGACTGTTCTGGGGGAAAACCCTGTGGAAAATTCTTCCACTCCGGAGCACCATTGCCTGTGGCTTTTGTACCTCTATAGAGGTAGCAGTGGGTTTTAACAGAGGTCTGAGGGGTAGTGGTGGAGGGATGGTTGATGAAGTAGGGGTGATGATGGGAGTAGGGATTCTGATGAGGGGTTTGTTAGGTGGAGACACGGTGGAGGTAGAGGGGATATCGCACGGGTTATGAAGGATAGGGGGTCTGGAAGGTAGAGGTGGAAGCAAAGTGGAAGTGGGTAAGGTTTGGAGCGGGTAATGGTGTTGAGATGGATGGTGGATGATGAGTGGTTTTGGGGGCATTGGCGGTGGTATGGTGGAGACAGGCGGGGTTACGTACGGTGGACGGGTGATAAGGGGCTTAGAAGGCATAGGGGCAAATGCAGTAGAGGTGGATGGTAAAGTGGGGGAGTGAGAGAAAATGAGAGGGTGTGAGGGTGTAATGAAGGGTGTTGGCTGATAGGTCATTGGGGTGCGAATGAGAGGGCGTGATGGCAGTGGAAATGGTGAAGGCGGTACTAATGCGGGTTGATGAGAGAGAGGTGCTACCCGGGCAAGGCGAGGGGGTTGCATGATGATAGGGTTGGCGGTAGAAAGAATAGAGGTACTCTCTGGATGCCACACCTGCTCTCTCCCCACTTCGGGAAGGAGGAGATGGGGTTGACCTGATGATTGGGATGTTGGTGCTCCGGTAATGGATTCTGGATTATGCCCATGTTGGGCTGTTGTGGTTGGGCCTGCTGAGACTGCTGTTGTTGTTGTGGTTGTTGCTGTGGCTGCTGTTGTAACTGCTGTTGTTGTTGCTAGAACTGTGGCATAGGAGGAGGTCTCCTAGCCTTGAGAGTGGCGACGTATCGCCTCATTTCATCCCAGTCAATCCCGCCTTCATCATTCGTATCGTGGATGTAATCTTTAAACTGAAAGCAGTTGTCCACTGTGTGTCCTGGCTGCCTGTGATAGACGCAGTATCTGGAGGTATCAACATTCGGGGGCCACACGGGCCTTTCCCTGGGTAGGATGAGTGTGTTTGAGGCCATGAGGGCGTTGAAAATATCCGCCAGAGTTTTTAGCAATGGTGGGTAATAGGCTCTCTTGGGACCAATCGGCCTCCTTTGTTGCTGTGGGGGACCGTAATTTCTTGGGGGTGGAACTTGGTTGTACTGAAGTGGTGGTTGTTGTTGCTGGGGTCGAGGTTGTTGCTGGGGTTGGAGTAGTTGAGGCATGTTGTTCTAAGGTGGATCGTTTTGGGGTGGAGGACGAGAGGGGAAGGGACCTGGTTGGAGGGGAAGTCGAGGCATTTGTGGAAGCCTTGGGTTGACTGCATAGTTGGCGTTGTTGACCGCACTTACTTGCTCATTTGTTACGACCCCTTCTGTTGCTCCGCCTGGGACACCAGCGCCTGTCTTTCTGACCACCTTGGGCTTCGATGGCTCAAACATGTTCATAATGGGGGAGTCTTTTAACTGGGTTTGGATGTACCGGGCTCTTTCATAGAGCTCTTCCATGGTGGTGAGCTTATTCATGGCCAAGACATGCCTGAACTGTGGGGTCGCATTGGATACGATCATCTTTACTTGTTCAGGTTCCGAGAGGGTATCTCTTATTCTTTCTGCCAGAGACCTCCATCTATCAGCATAGCGGACAAAATCCTCGTCAGACTTCATCTTTTCGGCCACTAGGTCGGTAATGGAGAGAGAGGGACCGACCCTATCCCGATACTTTTGCAAGAACCTTCTCTGGAATGTTTCAAAATTCTCGGCCTCGCGGGGCTCCAAAGAATAGAACCACTCTAGCGCAGGACCGTCCAATGACCTCCGAAAGAGGTATGCCAGGGACCTCTGGTCGTTTTGCCAATAGGATGACTCATACATGAAATCCTTGAGTTGAATGAAGGGGTTGCCAGTGCCATTGTACCTGCGGTACGTGGGCATTTCGGAGGGAGGAAGATGGATGACCGGAAGGATTGGCAAAGCAACCTCCGGGGTGGATTTCACGTCCACCATTTTCTTCAAATTCTGAAACTGTTCGTCCATCCTATTGAACCTATTGAGGAGCGATTGGGCGAGCTCCTCGGGCGGTGAAGGTGGCACTTGCCACTGGGGAGGAAAATGTCTCCCGGAGACTTGAGGGGGAAACCCTGAATGAGAGGGAGCTGCCGGGCCGCCGATAGTTGGCCCCGGCTAAAGCGGTATGTGGGGAACAACAGGGGTTTGAGATTGCGAAGGGAACTGGAACGAGGGTGGTTGTTGGCTCGCTTGCCCTTGAAGCGAGGGAGATTGGATGGCTTGTGCCAGCGAAGGAGATGGAATGGCCCGCACCAATTCTTGGAGAGGTGCGATGGCCGGAGTTGATTCCTAGGGAGTGGGGAAAATAGATTTCCCCTTCAGAATGGCCTGGAAGGCCCGGAGCTAATCAGAGGTAAGCTCCGTGTTGGCGAGGACACCTAGCAAAGAGGAGATGTCCTGTGGCGGGGATGTGTCCCCTGTGGTAACCTGCACCTCACGTGAGGGCTCATGGGAAGGACCCGCGTCCATAGCATGGACTCGCGGCTCGACTGACTCACCACGACCAGGGTGGTTCTCCTCAAAAGACTCGTGAGCCATGCTCACAGTTTTCCCGGAACGCAAAAACATATACTAGCAAGCAAATAGCAGAGATTATCAAACAAGTGGATGCCTTTACGCCCCTTTTTTGTGTTTTTATTTTGATGATTTTGTGTGTGTTTTTAACCAGATCCGAAGTTCACACAAAATAGGGACCCTAGTTCATTTCTATTTTCACCACCGTGTCAGCTAGGGGCTCTCGTCTCACCACGAATGGGTCGACTAACTCCGGGGAACTTCAATGGTACAACCGGACCAGTGAACAAAGAAGAGATTCTTCGATGTCGAGGACTTACGGAGGTCCCAATGGAGGAGATTCTAGTCCGTCGAGAGGAATTCCCGAACGGAGAGTCCTTCCTTCACCGAGAGAGGGTGATCCTTAGAAAAGAGTAAAAAAAAGTAAAGAAAAGGGGGTAAATGCATGAAATGCGGTGCTGGATAAAAGATATGTAACACACAGATGGAGCAGAAATAAGCACACAAATATAACAGATGTATAGCAGTGATATAACAAGAATATAACAACAATAAACAGATAGAGGAAGATATAGCCGTCCTACTTTCCAAGACAACACAGACTTAAAAATGACAAAAGAGGGGACTAAGGGGCGTGCACGTGGTGCACGAAGGGGATGACACAGCGCACGCGGGCGCAATAAGAAGGGGGACACACGAGGGTGCCAAGTGGAGGGAGCACACGTGGGTGCCGAGTGGAGGGGCACACGTGGGTGCCGAGATAACGCAGACCTCGAAGTAATCACAAAGGACCGGGGGAGTGCACGTGGTGCACGAGGGAATTGATGTAGCGCACGTGGGCGCAATAGGGAGGGGCACACGCGGGTGCCGAAAGAAGGGAGGTACACGTGGGTGCCGAGAGTTCAAAGGTAACCCAAAAAAGAAAAAAGAAAGTCCCACCGTGATCGCCAATCTGTGGAAGCCGAGGAATCCACTCAAGGAGAAGAAAATGAACTAAACTACAGACAATCAGGCGACTAAAAATTAAGAAGGATTATGAAACGTGCCAATATGAGTAAAGAGCATACGTAGGATGCTAAAGGGATGTGATCGCCAGAGGGGTTACCTCAAAGAAACAAAATGATCGCATGTACCTTATATTGAGCGCGGAGATTGTGACTCCTCGAGAGCGGGAAATGGCAGGTTGCTTCTTCCTCCCCCTTCGGCCGACCGACGGAGAGGGCTTTCCTCAGGTACCCTTGCAAAACAACGACAAACAAGTAACGGGTGGATCAGAAAGATGAAGGTGCAGTATTCAAATTCTAACGACGCAAGTAACGAAATGATGGCAAGACACACACCTGGTTGGTGTTATCTTTAAAACCCCTCTCGGACACGAGTAGGAGGAAAATGCTTATGATGAATGGCAATTATTCCGACGTAGAAACGGGAAGAGACTCCCTCATAAAAAGGGGGGGTAGAGGATATGATATGATGAATGCAAGATAACTAGAAAAGAAGAGGAGAGAAAGGCTTATTGGATGGTCGATGGCGAGATCCGACGGAGCTTCGGCAGCGTAGGGACGACGAGGTAGCGCGGCGGGCGAAGGCGGCATCTCTCCTGCGAGCACGGGCACCCGAGGATCCGGCAGGACCTCCCCTACAAAACACCCACGGGTTAGGAATAGAATCCGGCAGCCTCTCGGCGCTCTTTTTTGATCTCTTGAACTGAGGGGGGTAGGCCTCTATTCATAGAGGTCGAGAGGATGGGGGCGTCCAGAGGCCTAGATGCATCCATAACTTGGATTTTCTTCATACGACAAACTGAGCGACGGTCAGTCGATGGCCAGGGTCGCCCGTGAGCTGGTTGATGGAGGCGTCCAAGGGCCTGGACGCCTCCATAACTTGGATTTTATTCAAATGACAGGCTGAGCAACGGTCAGTCGATGGTCAGGGGTCGCCCGTGAGCTAGTTGATGGAGGCGTCCAGGGGCCTGGACGCTTCAATAACATTATATATATTTTTTGTTCAATCTTATATATATATTTATTTTGTATTGATGGAGGCGTCCAGGAGCCTGGACGCCTCCATGATGACCCCCGGATTCCCCCGAAAAGGGCGTCGACAGTCGTCTGTTAGGCATTTTCCTGGTCCCGGCAACTTCTGATGCATGCGATTGATGTTGATGCCATTCGAATGCCGCATGATTTCCACAACGAGGCGGTTTCCGGATGCCGAAGGAGCGTTACGCTACTCGCCCAGAGGACGAGAGAAGACTCAAAGATAGGAAACACTCAAGTGATTCAAAATGCGAAAGCCGCTGCGGGGCGTCGCGTGGTAATGTGAGATTTTCTCAGGGGGCGTCAGGAATAGCGTGTCTACAATATGGAGATTAAGATGCTGCATGTATTCGGCGACTCCATGTTGATCGTCAAGTAGATTCAAGGACATTTTGATGTCCGCAAGCCAGAATTACTTCCGTATTGCTCTAAGGCAAAGAAGCTCATGCATCGCTTTTACTTCATTGAAATAGGCCATGTCTGTCACGTCCCGAGCGCGGAAGATACTCGGATGCGTGACGCGTCTATATAGATCGTGTCATTAGAGCGATAAGAATTTTAACATACAAAATTTCGGAGTGCGCAAATGACTAAAAATCTAATAAATTCCAATAGTCCAAGTGATGTTTATTTGATTAATCAAAGGAAATAAAGATAGTCCATGACAAATTTCCAAATTTAGAAAGCCAACATTAGGCTACACGACTTAACACAAAGTTTATACCACTAACTGACATAACTAGGAATACAAGGTAGACTCAAATAAATTCAAAGACTCGACTAGCTAATGATAAATGGATGGCGTTCTAGCACTCTTCACTCGGCCTCAAACCCATTCTTGTCGCTATCCGAATCACCTGAAAATGTTAGGAAGCAACTGGATGAGCGAATCGCTTAGTAGGAATTACATCTCTAATACGAGCAATCTTTACGTGATTTACAAGTTACATGTATTACTAGCATGGCTATGCATGATGTACGTATAAGAAAAATCAAGTATACAGGTAAATTTAGGCATGATAAACAGTAAGAGATCAAGAACTGTATAAAGAGAGTATAGCCAGATTTCAAGTATTCGACAAGTAGTATTTCAAGAATTTACATATGTAAATGCCACTTCGGGCAAGCAGGGATTCGTGTACAAGTATGAACGCAAGTATGAGAATGAACTCATGTACAAGTATATCAAGTAAAGATTCAATTCAAGCAAGTGTTGTCAAGTACGCATCAGTAGAATTGGCTATTATCATGTACGTATTTTGCCCTTTCTCGGGCCACAAGTCAAGTATCGCCCGTTCCGGGCCACGTAAGTCATGTAAGTAAGGAGAGAGAGAGTAGGGGTGGAGTGTCTCAAGTCAAGCAAGTACTCCGGTGCAATGCTAAACACCGTGGTCAATAAACTCCCATGCGCACAAGTACCTTCGGGTGCTCCTCCCAGGACCAGACCGGGCCCTATATGCACAGTATTTCATGTATTACCTTTGACATCCACTCTCATTTATAGCCAATATGGAATTTCAAGAATTTAGAAACGTAGTATTTCAGACGAGATTAACTAGTCATTTGGTTATGGAGGATTCTAGAGGTGGCCCCTACAGGCTCAACATGTGGCTCCCGTCGTGTAACACTTTGCGCTGTACGGCCTCAAGAGGTGGCTCCCAAAACGTAGCACTTTGCCCTGCATGGCACTTAGCTCCTACATTCCCAAATGATAGTTTAAGAGATTCAATGATTGACCATGTAGGGTATACACAAGTAGAATTTTCATGGAACGGAATTTTAAGAACTTATCATACGCATGAGTATGGATTATGGTTGTGTTTGCATAATTCTCGAGACAGATCAAGATCAGAAGTTATAATTACTGAGTTGGCATCTGAGGGTTTGCTAAATCTTCAAATTTTCAATTTTTAAAAATTTTATATATACATATATCAAATTGGCGCCCCTGTACACAGTCTTCAATTAATTGAAGACTTGAGGGCCGTCTTCAATTCTGAAATTGAAGACTTAAGGGATGTCTTCAATTCTGAAATTGAAGACTTAAGGGCCGTCTTCAATTCAGAAATTGAAGACTGGGGGTTGCCCAATCTTTCAAAATTTTAATTTTTTCAAATATATATATATATATGAAGTTGACGCCCCTTTTCCTAGTCTTCAATTTCGGAATTGAAGACTTGAGGGCCGTCTTCAATTCTGAAATTGAAGACTTAAGGGCCGTCTTCAATTCTGAAATTGAAGACTTAAGGGGTGTCTTCAATTCTGTGATTTTCACCTAGCAGATACGTTTTGTGACTCAAAGCACTATTCATTTAAAAAAAGTTTCTTGAATTTTGAAAATAAGGATATGAATACTTAGTATAATTCCTCGGGAGTCCAGAAACATGTTCAGGTATAATTACTGAGTTTTGGTTTCACAGACATGAATTTTCTAATGTTATAACTTTAATTTCTCAAGAAAAGGAATTGACGACCATGTGGGCAGTCTTCAATTAATTGAAGACTTGAGGGCCGTCTTCAATTCTTAAATTGAAGACTTAAGGACCGTCTTCAATTCTGAAATTGAAGACTTAAGGGATGTCTTCAATTCTGAAATTGAAGACTTATGGGCCGTCTTCAATTCAGTGATTACTATTCATTTCGAAAAAGTTTCTCCAAATCAGAATCCAAAGACATGGTCAGATGGAGAAAAATCTCAAGGTCACAAAAGTATATTCTGTCAAAATGTTCCATGTCCGGTTTATTTGTTGTAGACTTTTGAATGCGTTGATTTATTGATTTCTAAAAATTCAGAAAACAGAATTGACGACATGGTGGATGTCTTCAATTAATTGACGCCCTCTCTGGTAGTCTTCAATTCTGAAATTGAAGACTTAAGGGCCGTCTTCAATTCAGTAATTGAAGACTTAAGGGCCGTCTTCAATTCAGTGATTACTGTTCATTTCAAAAAAAATTTCTCCAAATCAGAAAGTAATGGCATGAATATGTTGAGAAAAATGTCAGAATTCCAGAAACATGTTCATGCAAAAATCCCGTGCTTTAGTTTTATAGTTATGGATTTTTGAATGTGTTGAATTATAAATTACTCAAAATTTCAGAAATCGAATTGACGACATGTTGCATGTCTTCATTTAATTGAAGACTTCGACAAAGTCTTCAATTTGCTAATTGACGCCCTGGTCAGGGGCGTCAATTTCAATTGTGCTGGGTGTTAAGCCGTTAACAGGGGATTTAAAATAGGAATAATAAGACTGGAAACTAATGTGATAAAAATACGTTAAAAAGCTCAAGAAATCATGCTAATAAATTAAGTTCAAACTCATAAAATAAAAAAAATCATGATAACATTATGTAACAAGCTATTAACAGATATATAACATGGTATTATTCTTGGTCATGGTAAAGCGGTTTATATGTACATATATATAGCATGGTTGACTAGTTGATCTAACTCTAAACATGCATCAATTAACCTATTTAACTACTAGTTAGGCAAGAATTTGAGAACACCTACCTCTGTGAAGTGACAGGAGTTGACAGGAGAGGAAGAAGCAGCCCTTCCCTTCCTCTGCAACTCTTCAGAACTTGTTCCCGTATCTAACCTTCGAACTAACCAAATAGGGAGAAAATAGAGTGTATTTTATAACCTTAGGGTCGACAGGATGGGAGACTAGATCCAAAATTATAGGGTATTTAATGGGTTGACAGCCTACACAGGCTGGAGGGATAGAATGATCGAGATAGTTGTCGGAATGAAATGACGCCGCAGAGAGGGTCGTGTATTTCATAAGTTAAGATTTCCAAGTTAACTTCAAAGATTTTTATCTTTAAAAATTGAGGGAATTTGTTTGTGAAATTTCAGGGGTGAGATCCTTACATTTTTCTCTATTTTTACATATAATATTTTTTGAAAAATTCTTTTTAAATAAAAAGTGGCACTATTCACGTCACTATTCACGTTTAGGAAATAACGACTTAACATATGTCGTTATTTTGAACGGAGATTTTTGTATTCAAATTGGCGCCCCTTTACCCAGTCTTCAATTAATTGAAGACTTGAGGGTCGTCTTCAATTCTGAAATTGAAGACTTAAGGGACGTCTTCAATTCTGAAATTGTAGACTTAAGGGCCGTCTTCAATTCTGAAATTGAAGACTTAAGGGACATCTTCAATTCTGAAATTGAAGACTTAAGGGCCGTCTTCAATTCAGAAATTGAAGATTGGGGGTTGCCCAAATCAAAATTGTCTATATAGCCTCTTTCACTTTCTAAATTATGTTTATTCTTTAACACTTCATTTATATACCCTTATTTCTTTCAAATAATGATATAATGTAAAAGTTGAAATATGAAATTTTCTAAATTATGAAAATATGAATTGGCATCTTGTAAAAGTGATGTTTATCCTTTAAAACACTATCTATATAACCTATTCCCTATTTCTTTGGAATAGTGTAATATTAATTTCCTAGGTGATTGAAAATATAAATTGGTATTTCCAAAAATATAATTTGACATCTTCTAAAGCATCTATTGGTAATTAAATGTTTTAATTGGTTAAATCAATAGAATTAGAATATGAGTTCAATAATTAAATATATATATATATATATAATTTTTTTTTGTATATTTCTATTTTAAAATTCTCGGGTGTTACACCCTCCCCTACTTAAAAGAATTTGGTCCCCAAATTCAACTGTATAAGGATATTGTGGGAAGTATAAAATACTTACAGTTTAGAATAATTCTAGGTATCTTCTTTTCATAGATTCTTCAGTCTCCCAAGTTGCTTCTTGTTCCGCGCATCGATTCCATTGGATTTTCACCATAGGGATCGTCTTGCTCCTTAGAACTCGGACTTCGCGGTCGAGGATCCGCATCGGCCTTTGCTTATAAGTAAGATCTCTTTGAATCACCAAATCAGCATGGTCGATGATGTGAGAAGGATCGTGCACATATTTCTTCAGCATAGATATATGGAATACATTGTGCACTTCCGAGAGTTGAGGAGGTAAAGCAATACGGTAGGCCACCTCACCCACTCTTTCCAATACTTCGAATGGACCGATAAACCTCGGTGTGAGCTTACCGTTAACACCGAATCTTCTAATACCTCGGCCAGGAGATACCTTGAGAAATACATGGTCACCAACTTGGAACTCCAAATCTCTCCTATTATCATCATAAGATTTTTGCCTGCACTGAGCTACCTTGAGTCTCTCTCTGATAAGGTGTATCTTCTCAATCAAATCTCTAACCATATCTCGGCCTAGAATTTGTCTTTCACCGACTTCTTCCCAGCATATTGGAGAACGACAACTCCTGCCATAAAGCACCTCAAAAGGTGCCATTTGAATACTAGTTTGATAGCTGTTATTATAGGCAAATTCGGCTAGGGATAAGTGGTCGTGCCAGCTTCCGCCGAAATCTATAATACATGCCCTTAACATATCTTCAGCAACCTGATTTGTCCTTTCCGTCTGACCATCTGTCTGGGGATGGAAGGCAGTGCTGAAATTAAGTTTCGTCTCCAGTGAGTGTTGTAGACCATTCCAAAAATGAGAGGTGAAGCGCGGGTCTCGGTCAGATACGATCGAGACGGGAACTCTATGCAATCTAACCATCTCCTTAATATACAACGCAGTAAGTACGTCGACTGACCATCGGCCTTTGATGGGTAAGAAGTGGGCCGATTTAGTTAGTTAGTCGATAATTACCCAAATTCCATCATATCCGCCCCTAGACTTGGGCAAACCCATGATAAAGTCCATGCCAATGTCTTCCCACTTCCACTTGGGAATATCCAGCGGATGTAGCTTTCTGACAGGTTTTTGATGTTCCGCCTTCACTTGTTGGCATGTGAGGCAACGAGATACAAAGTCTGCCACCTCCCTTTTCATGTTAGGCCACCAGAAAGTTCTTTTCAAGTCTTGGTACATCTTAGTGGCTCCAGGGTGGATCGCGTACCTCAATCGATGAGCTTCTTCAAGAATCTTCTTCTTCAATTCGAGACAGTCGGGCACGCATGTCCGTTCATGAAATAGCAATCTGCCATCATGTGCTAGCTTGAAATCTAGTCTCTCGTCCAGCTTGCTCTTTATCTCCACTAGCGAGGGATCCTCTTCTTGTAGCTTCTTGATTTCAGGTAGCAAATCTGGATGTAGGCTCATATGAGATAGAATAATACACATGTTCTTCTCATATGTACTGATATCAAGCTTAGAGAATTTCTCCAACAGTTTCCATTCTTGTATCATGCAGTTGGCCAATATTGTTCTCGGCTTTTGACTAAGGGCATCAGCTACGGAATTACCCTTACCAGGATGGTACTGTATAGTGAAGTCGAAATCCTTGAGATACTCGAGCCAACGCCTTTGCCGCATGTTCAGCTCCTTTTGGGAGAATAAGTACTTGAGGCTTTTATGATCGGAGTACACAGTGAATTCTTCTCTGTAAAGATAGTGCCTCCAGATCTTCAAGGCAAATACTACCGCGGCCAGTTCTAAGTCGTGAACCAGGTAGTTCTCTTCATGTTTCTTCAATTGACGGGAAGAATATGCAATGACTCTTCCATTCTGCATCAATACACATCCGAGGCCAATACCCGAAGCATCGGTATATACCTCGTATTTTTCTCCTTCAATTGGTAATGATAAGACTGGGGCAGTGGTCAAGAGATCCTTCAAAGTTTGGAAACTCTTTTCACAGTTTTCATTCCACTCATGAGGCACTTCCTTGCGGGTTAACCTGGTCAGAGGAACGGCAATCTTGGAGAAGTCCTTGATAAAACGCCGGTAGTAACTAGCTAGACCCAAGAAGCTTCGAATTTCCGTTGCATTTGTGGGTCGTTCCCAATTCTTCACGGCTTCGACCTTGGATGGGTCAACAGTAATTCCATTCTTCGAAATAATATGGCCTAAGAAGGACACTTGCTCGAGCCAGAACTCGCATTTACTGAATTTGGCATATAGCTTATTTTCTCTTAATACCTGCAGTGCCTTCTTGAGATGTTCTTCATGATCATCTTTGATCTTGGAATAGATCAGAATATCATCAATAAAGACCACAATGAATTGGTCTAAGTAGGGCCTAAATATGCTGTTCATTAACTGCATAAAAGCTGCGGGGACATTTGTTAGTCCGAAAGGCATAACAGTAAATTCGTAATGCCTATACCTGCTTCAGAATGCAATTTTTTGAATGTCTTCATCTTTGATATTCAATTGGTGGTAACCAGAACGAAGATCAATCTTAGAGAAATATAAAGCTCCAGATAGTTGGTCGAACAGCTCATCAATCCTTGGCAGTGGATACTTGTTCTTGATTGTAAGGTGATTTAGCTGTCGATAATCTATGCATAATCTCATCGATCCGTCCTTCTTTTTGACGAATAGCACGGGTGCTCCCCATGGGGAAGTACTCGGCCTGATGAAACCCTTGTTCAATAACTCCATTAGCTGCTCTTTTAGTTCCTTCAGCTCAGCAGGGGACATTCTGTACGGTGCCCTAGAAACAGGACCAGCACCGGGGACAAGGTCGATTGTAAACGACACTTCCCTTTCCAGGGGTAAGCCGGGTAATTCTTCTGGAAAGACGTCGGGAAAATCCCGAATTACATGGATGACTTCAAGTTTACTCTCCTCGGCTTTCGTGGCAGTCACGAAAGCTATGAAAGCCATACATCCCTTATTTATAAGTTTACTAGCTCGGAGTGCTGAAATAAGAAGTGATTTATTCCGAGGGCTATTGTAAACTAGTTCTGGAAAATCCATGAAGGTTACCTTGCCATGCCGGCAATCTACCGTCGCTTGGTGTGTGGATAACCAGTCGGCACCTAGTATGACATCATAACCCTTCATATCTAGGCATATCAGGTCAGCAGGCAAATTGCTTCCCTTAATCATCACTTCACAATTTGGATAGTGGTAAGTGATATCAGACTCATTCCCAAGAGGTGTAGATATGACCAAATCTAACAGTTCATGTTTCTTAGAAAATGAAGCAGCAAAGTTCTTGGAAACGAATGAATGAGTTGCTCCGGTATCAAATAAAACTTGAGCAGTTTTTGAACAAATAGTGAGAGTACCTTCCACAATTCCGCCTTCAGTGGGTTCCGTCTCTCGGAGAGCTTGCAGACGGCCTTGTTTCTTTATCGGACGCTTCTCGTCTTTGATGTCCTGCTCCTTCATCAGTGGGCAGTCTGGGATCCGATGCTCTCGGCTCCCGCATCGAAGACAAGCTCCTAACTTCCTCCAACATTCCTCGGTCTTATGGCCAGCTTTATCACAATACTTACAAATTTTCTTTGATGATGTTGTGGTGGAGAATGGCCTGTCATTCTTCTGGAATTTCTTTGCCTTGAAGGGCTCCACTCCATGAAGAACCGCTTCTTGTTGAAGGATTGTTTGAATTTTCCCGGGCTTGTGACGGGTTCCTTCTTGTCTCTTCCTCGGATTCTCTCGGATAATTCGGTGGCATCTTCCAGCAATTGGGCACGCCGAACTATCTCCGAATAGACTTGGATGTCCATTGGGGCAAGTTGTGTGATATAATGGGGCCGAAGCCCGTTGAGGAATCTTCTCGCCTTCATCTTTTCCGTACACACCAAGTGGGGTGCATACCTAGATAATCTGGAGAATTGGGCCTCATACTCGGCCACTTTCAAGCCCCGTTGTTTTAGAACGACGAATTCTATGGCCTTCTTTTCCTGGATATGATCGGAGAAGTACTTGTTGTTGAAATGCTCCGTGAATTCATCCCATGTGACATGGTATTCTGGCAGTGTTGCTTCTATGGATTCCCACCAGCATCGAGCATCCCGCTCTAGTTGGAATACGGCCAATAAAACCTTCTCCTCGTCCGCACATTGCATCACACGGAAGATTCGTTCCATCTCCTTTAGCCAATTCTCGGCATCCTCGGGGTCGGATGAACCCGTGAACCTCGGTGGGTTCATGTTACGGAAACTTCGGTGGAGATCTCCCGCTCCACGGTTTGTTCCGCCTTGGGCCACTTGTTGTAGTGCATGTGTGAGGCCTTGCACGGTGCGCTGCATCTCGCGCCGTTGTGCTCTTTCCGCAGCCATGATCCTACAAAAGAGTTAAGTATGATAAAGATTGGGTTTTACTTGTAAGGTCAAAAGTTATTATAGAACTTAACCCATGGCTCTATCCATCTCACCGGGTAAGGTATATCTATTCTTGGACTCGAGTTTTACCTATCCTTTGACTCAAGTTTTTACTTAGATTTCAATTTCTAACCTTATATTTCTTCTAGTTCCCTAGGTTTGAAAACCTAGGCTCTGATACCACGAACACTGTTACGTCCCGAGCGCGGAAGATACTCGGATGCGTGACGCGTCTATATAGATCGTGTCATTAGAGCGATAAGAATTTTAACATACAAAATTTCGGAGTGCGCAAATGACTAAAAATCTAATAAATTCTAATAGTCCAAGTGATGTTTATTTGACTAATCAAAGGAAATAAAGATAGTCCATGACAAATTTCCAAATTTAGAAAGCTAACATTAGGCTACACGACTTAACACAAAGTTTATACCACTAACTGACATAACTAGGAATACAAGGTAGACTCAAATAAATTCAAAGACTCGACTAGTTAATGATAAATGGATGGCGTTCTAGAACTCTTCACTCGGCCTCAAACCCATTCTTGTCACTATCCGAATCACCTGAAAATGTTAGGAAGCAACTGGATGAGCGAATCGCTCAGTAGGAATTACATCTCAAATACGAGCAATCTTTACGTGATTTACAAGTTACATGTATTATTAGCATGGCTATGCATGATGTACGTATAAGAAAAATCAAGTATACAGGTAAATTTAGGCATGATAAACAGTAAGAGATCAAGAACTGTATAAAGAGAGTATAGCCAGATTTCAAGTATTCGACAAGCAGTATTTCAAGAATTTACAGATGTAAATGTCACTTCGGGCAAGCAGGGATTCGTGTACAAGTATGAACGCAAGTATGAGAATGAACTCATGTACAAGTATATCAAGTAAAGATTCAATTCAAGCAAGTGTTGTCAAGTACGCATCAGTAGAATTGGCTGTTATCATGTAAGTATTTTGCCCTTTCTCGGGCCACAAGTCAAGTATCGCCCGTTCCGGGCCACGCAAGTCAAGTAAGTAAGGAGAGAGAGAGTAGGGGTGGAGTGTCTCAAGTCAAGCAAGTACTCCGGTGCAATACTAAACACCGTGGTCAATAAACTCCCATGGGTAAAAGTACCTTCAGGTGCTCCTCCCAGGACCAGACCAGGCCCTATATGCACAACATTTCATGTATTACCTTTGACATCCACTCTCATTTATAGCCAATATGGAATTTCAAGAATTTAGAAACGTAGTATTTCAGACGAGATTAACTAGTCATTTGGTTATGGAGGATTCTAGAGGTGGCCCTTACAGGCTCAAGAGGTGGCTCCCGTCGTGTAGCACTTTACGCCGTACGGCCTCAAGAGGTGGCTCCCACAACGTAGCACTTTGCCCTGCATGGCACTTAGCTCCTACATTCCCAAATGATAGTTTAAGAGATTCAAGGATTGACCATGTAGGGTATACACAAGTAGAATTTTCATGGAACGGAATTTCAAGAACTTATCATACGCAGGAGTATGGATTATGGTTGTGTTTGTACAATTCTCGAGACAGATCAAGATCAGAAGTTATAATTACTGAGTTGGCATCTGAGAGTTTGCTAAATCTTCAAATTTTCAATTTTTTAAAATTTTATATATACATATATCAAATTGGCGCCCCTTTACCCAGCCTTCAATTAATTGAAGACTTGAGGGCCGTCTTCAATTCTGAAATTGAAGACTTAAGGGATGTCTTCAATTCTGAAATTGAAGACTTAAGGGCCGTCTTCAATTCAGAAATTGAAGACTGGGGGATGCCCAATCTTTCAAAATTTTGATTTTTTCAAATGTATATATATATATATATATATATATGAAATTGACGCCCCTTTTCCTAGTCTTTAATTTCTGAATTGAAGACTTGAGGGCCGTCTTCAATTCTGAAATTGAAGACTTAAGGGGTGTCTTCAATTCTGTGATTTTCACCTGGCAGATACGTTTTGTGACTCAAAGCACTATTCATTTAAAAAAAGTTTCTTTAATTTTAAAAATAAGGATATGAATACTTAGTATAATTCCTCGGGAGTCCAGGAACATGTTCAGATATAATTACTGAGTTTTGGTTTCACAGATATGAATTTTCTAATGTTATAACTTTAATTTCTCAAGAAAAGGAATTGACGACCATGTGGGCAGTCTTCAATTAATTGAAGACTTGAGGGCCGTCTTCAATTCTGAAATTGAAGACTTAAGTGCCATCTTCAATTCTGAAATTGAAGACTTAAGGGCCGTCTTCAATTCAGTGATTACTGTTCATTTCGAAAAAGTTTCTCCAAATCAGAATCCAAAGACATGGTCAGATGGAGAAAAATCTCAGGGTCACAGAAGTATATTCTGCCAAAAATTTCCATATCCGGTTTATTTATTATAGATTTTTGAATGCGTTGATTTATTGATTTCTAAAAATTCAGAAAACAAAATTGACGACATGGTGGATGTCTTCAATTAATTGACGCCCTCTCTGGTAGTCTTCAATTCTGAAATTGAAGACTTAAGGGCCGTCTTCAATTTTAAAATTGAAGACTTAAGGGACGTCTTCAATTCAGTAATTGAAGAATTAAGGGCCGTCTTCAATTCTGAAATTGAAGACTTAAGGGCCGTCTTTAATTCAGTGATTACTGTTCATTTCAAAAAAAAATTTCTCCAAATCAGAAAGTAATGGCATGAATATGTTGAGAAAAATGTCAGAATTCCATAAACATGTTCATGCAAAAATTCTGTGCTTTAGTTTTATAGTTATGGATTTTTGAATGTGTTGAATTATCAATTACTCAAAATTACAGAAATCGAATTGACGACATGTTGCATGTCTTCATTTAATTGAAGACTTCGACGAAGTCTTCAATTTGCTAATTGGCGCCCTGGTCAGGGGCGCCAATTTCAATTGTGCTGGGTGTTAAGCCGTTAACAGGGGATTTAAAATAGGAATAATAAGACAGGAAACTAATGTGATAAAAATACGTTAAAAAGCTCAAGAAATCACGCTAATAAATTAAGTTCAAACTCATAAAAATAAAAAAAAATCATGATAACAGTATGTAACAAGCTATTAACAGATATATAACATGGTATTATTCTTGGTCATGGTAAAACGGTTTATATGTACATATATATAGCATGGTTGACTAGTTGATCTAACTCTAAACATGCATCAATTAACCTATTTAACTACTAGTTAGGCAAGAATTTGAGAACACCTACCTCTGTGAAGTGCAGGAGTTGACAGGAGAGGAAGAAGCAGCCCTTCCCTTCCTCTGGAACTCTTCAGAACTTGTTCCCGTATCTAGCCTTCGAACTAACCAAATGGGGAGAAAATAGAGTGTATTTTATAACCTTAGGGTCGACAGGATGGGAGACCAGATCCAAAATTATAGGGTATTTAGTGGGTTGACAGCCTACACAGGCTGGAGGGATAGAATGATCGAGATAGTTGTCGGAATGAAATGACGCCGCAGAGAGGGTCGTGTATTTCATAAGTTAAGATTTCCAAGTTAACTTCAAAGATTTTTATCTTTAAAAAATGAGGGAATTTGTTTGTGAAATTTCAAGGGTGAGATCCTTACATTTTTCTCTATTCTTACATATAATTTTTTTTGAAAAATTCTTTTTAAATAAAAAGTTGTACTATTCACGTCACTATTCACGTTTAGGAAATAACGACTTAACATATGTCGTTATTTTGAACGGAGATTTTTGTATTCAAATTGGCGCCCCTTTACCCAATCTTCAATTAATTGAAGACTTGAGGGTCGTCTTCAATTCTGAAATTGAAGACTTAAGGGCCGTCTTCAATTCTGAAATTGAAGACTTAAGGGACGTCTTCAATTCAGAAATTGAAGATTGGGGGTTGCCCAAATCAAAATTATCTATATACCCTTTCTCAATTTCTAAATTATGTTTATTCTTTAACACTTCATCTATATACCCTTATTTCTTTAAAATAATGATATAATGTAAAAGTTGAAATATAAAAATTTCTAAATTATGAAAATGTGAATTGGCATCTTGTAAAAGTGGTGTTTATCCTTTAAAACACCATCTATATAACCTATTTCCTATTTCTTTGGAATAGTGTAATATTAAGTTCCTAGGTGATTGAAAATATAAATTGGTATTTCCAAAAATATAATTTGACATCTTCTAAAGCATCTATTGGTAATTAAATGTTTTAATTGGTTAAATCAATAGAATTAGAATATGAGTTCAATAATTAAATATATATATATATAAATTTTTTTTGTATATTTCTATTTTAAAATTCTCGGGTGTTACAATGTCGGCCGGAATCAAAATGCTCAAGCAGATGCACTAGCAAAGCTAGCAAGCTCGCTGGCGGTCCCGCCAGATGCATCCCTCAATATCACTGTGATCAACAAGCGCCAGGTTCCCAGCATGATAGAGGAGCCAGGTGAAGAAGAAGATGAAGCTGCAACAACAGAAGTAGTCAGCTTGCCCGACTGGAGGGAACCTCTAATACAATGGTTTAAGTGCCAGCAACTGTCCAAATAAAGGGAAGAGAAGATCATGCTGATTATAACAAAAGATTCTTATGAATTCAGGAATGGAACCTTATTGCAGATTATGGCGGAAGCCAAGAGAATAATACTCCGATGTCTATCAATGGAGGAGGCTTGGACGGTCATGAAAGAAGTTCATGCCGGATCGGTTGGTGCCCATCAAGTCGCGCCGAAGATGAAGATTGAAGTCAAGAAATTGGGATACTACTGTCTGACTATGTTTGATGACTGCTGCAAGTATGCCAAATCATGCCATAAATGCCAAGAACATGCTACGGTCCTGAGAAGACCCCCGATACACCTACATCCGACAGTGCCTAGTTGGCCGTTTGCTCAATAGGGCACCAATGTCATGGGCCCGCTACCCCCATCTTCATCAGGATGCAAATATATTTTAGCAGCAACCGATTACTTCTCTCGCTAGGTGGAGACTATAGCACTAAAAGAAGTGATGGGCGAAATCATTGCTAGATTTGTCCGTCGGAACATCATATTTCGGTTCGGTGTGCCGGATCGAATCATCTCCAACAACGAAAGCTATTTCCGAAACCAGAAGGTCTACAAGCTGGCCGATAAACTCAAGATTAATTGAAGGACATCCACCCCGTACAACCCACAAGCAAATGGGTTGGCTGAAGCTTTCAACAAGACTCTCTGCACACTTCTTGCCAAGATGGTCAGCTCTTGCAAGAGAGATTGGGAGGATAGAATGTACGAGGCACTATGGGCGTATCGCACTGTGTACAAGACCCCGACGGGTTGCTCACCGTTCTCGCTGGTGTACGGCTCAGAAGTAGTCGTCCCGATAGAGATGGAGATACCCTCACTAAGGGTTGCCATTCAGCATGAACTGGTCAAAGACGGCCAAGCAAATATAGAAATAAGACTGGAGGAACTCTCCGACTTAGAAGGGCAATAGCTCAAGGCCAAACAGAACATACATGTCTACCAAGCCTGTATGGCGCGCACCTTCGACAAGCTTGTCAAGGAACGTGAATTCAAGAAGGGAGACCTTGTCATGGTCAAAAGAAAAGAAGTAATGGCAGCCAACCCAAAAGACAAATTAAATGAAAACTAGACAGGGCCTTACGTGGTCCAGAAAGTCTACGAAGGCGGAGCTTGCGTCCTCGTCAACCATCAAGGGGAAGTTCAATTCCCACCTCTCAATGGGAAACACCTGAAGCTATATCATGCATTGCTACCCCAGTTCGGCGATCAACTGAAGCCCACGTTCCACAAGGAACAAGCCTCTACAAGACTCTTGTAATGAGTTGCTACCTCACACCAGCTTTCGGCCCCACTGTGAGTTTCATCACGAGAATCACTAAAACCCAACGGCTTAGACCTTCTCTCTAAGACCGACTTAAAGCTATCCTTATGTTGGCATGCACCCAATGCCGATGATTTTCATCAAGGTTGGTGCTTGACTTCTTGTCGGGGCTAACCACTAAAACCGAACGGTCTAGACCTTATGTCTAGCGTCGGTTTAAACAATTTCTTTCTAAGGCTGGTGCCTGACTTCTCGTCAGGGCCAACCCCTGAAACCACTAAAACCCAATGGCTTAGACCTTCAGTCTAAGACTGGCTTATAGCTATCCTTGCGTTGGCATACACCTAATGCCAATGATTTCCTTGCAGGGTTGGTGCTTGACTTCTTGTCGGGGCTAACCACTAAAACCCAACGGTCTAGACTTTACATCTAGAGCCGGCTTAAACAATTTCCTTCTAAGGCTGGTGCCTAACTTCCCTTCAGGGCCAACCGTTGAAACCACTAAAACCCAACGGCTTAGACCTTCCGTCTAAGACTGGCTTAAAGCTATCCTTGCATTGGCATATACCCAATGCCGATGATTTTCATCAGGTTTGGTGCTTGAGTTCTTATCGTGGATGACCACTAAAACCCAATGGTCTAGACCTTTCGTTTAGAGCCGGCTTAAATAATTTCTTTCTAAGGCTGGTGCCTGACTTCCTGTCAGGGCCAACCGCTGAAACCATTAAAACCCAACGGCTTAGGACTTTTGTCTAAGACCGGCTTAAAGCTATCCTTACGTTGACATACACCCAATGTCGATGATTTTCATCAAGGTTGGTGCTTGACTCCTTGTCGTGGCTGACCACTAAAACCCAACGGTCTAGATTGTTAGATGCAATGGCTGGGATCTAGAACGGGGGGATGAATAGATCCTTTAAAATATTTTCGCTCAAATGAGATGCAACGAAAGCTTAATATACTAAAATGAAATGCAACAGAAGCTTAATACATGACTGAACTGTTTACTGAAGATAGACAGATAGAGCCACACGAGTATGCAAGAGCTTCTCACAGATAACTCTAACTAAATATGAACTGACAAGGCAACAAACTAATCGAGCTCTAGCAAGCAAGTAGAACACATTGAGGATTCTATCAGTTCATACTAAACATGTAAAGAATAAATTAAGAAACTATCGCTTCACTCACAACAACTCTCGAACGCTTAGCACACACTGAGATTGTAGTGTAGAACCTGGTCACGCATCGACCAGAACAACCATCAAATACCTAGCATATGATATAATCACATCATAAACTTAATCCGCGCTCAAACCTGTGAAGTGGTTGGAGGATAAGGAGAAGACTCACAAGTTCAATCCACCGAACACACATGATTTTAGGTGGTTTGATATGCCTTGCAGATCTATGTCCACCCCACACTCAAACCAGAGTGTGACTTCCTCTTGCAACACCAAGAACGCAGACTCAGTCTACAAACAACTGCTACCACACAGCTTGACACGAGGGGAAAAAATCCCTCAACCCCTGATCTTGCATCAAGCAAGATCAGTCCCACTGCCACAGTAGTGATCGGAGGAATAATCCTCCCTTCTTCTGAATCCTCAGAAGGAACACCCGGAGAATCACTTCTACATTCCTCTGAAACCTCATAGGGCACCCGGAGGAACAATCCTCCACGTTCTGGTTTTCCAGAACAGCCCACACACACAGTGAAGTACTGTGTGCAAACACCTTGTGCGCACCAAGCACAACAAGGCAGAACCAAAACAAAATGGACAAAACAAATGAAAAGAAAAATATAGACGAAAACCAGAAAGATAGATACTCAATGAAGCACAAAATAAAAATTAAAGAATATAGCTTCTAATGAAGCCTTTTCACTGAATTCCGTCCCTCTCTTTTTCTTCAACAACAGATCTCCATCTCTCTCTCTCTTTCATCTGATCTGGGCAACTTTCTCTCAGACTTTTCTTCTGCTTCTCTCTTTCTCTTTTTCTTCTACTCTCTTCTCTTTTCCCTTCTAGAATGAGCTAACCCATTTCCCTCTTCTTCTACTGCTTGATCAGCCCCCTACACATCCTCTCCTTTCTTTCTTCTCCAAGCAAGATATTATATATACCATGTAGCAGAGAATATCTAGTCTTGGGTCCCACTGGTCTTTTCTCCAATCATAGACGAGATATTCCTTCGAAAGAGGTTCTTCTAGAGGCTCCCAAAACCTTGGTGCATCGTTAAGCATGCTTTCCTAATCATTGGACCTCGATTCATGTGCCAAAGGTGGGTCCAGTAACTAATTTGCCGAATTCATGCGACTGATGCGTCAACGCATGTAGTCCACTACGTCAACGCATCCATGTAAGACAGAACCTTGAAACTTGATGTTTTCTTCTGCTACGTCGACGCACTGAGCATGATGCGTTGACCCATCAGTACAAATCTGCTCAAACTTGCTTGCTAGAATGCACCATCGCGTCAACACGTTGAGCAGGTTGCGTTGACGCGTTGAACAGGCTGCGTCAACACGTTGAACAGGCTCTGTCAACGTGTTGAAGAGACTTTTGAGCTTGTTCTCTTGAGTCTTTCAACGAACCTTTGGGGTTCTTCCAGATTTGATATATTAAGATGAGAGAAACAAACCACAAGCCCCTCTTTATTGGTAAAAGCAATTAAAGTAATGCTTCCTTGAATTTGGTTGACACTTGGAAACTTTGCATGGCTCTTTATCAGCCCTTGGTGCTTCGACCTGTCCTTTGTAACAATGCTTCATGGTAGCACTTCTGCATCGTGGCATCGACTTGATGCTTCGACCTGTCCCTGCATCCTTATGTTCTTTGGCATGTAGTTGTCGTTGAGCTAGACTGCTGCTGCTTATCTTGACTTCGTCAACTCCATTAGCTCAACTCTTGAGATTTAGCCTTGTTGCTTTGAATTAGAGTTTTGAGCTCCTTTGGTGCTGAAGTGAATAGTAGGCCTTCAAGTCTGCTGAATTAGCCCTTAGAGATGTATGCTGACTTGTACGTGCCTGGACTCTGCAAACTTACATTTTTGTTGATAGAGCATGAGTTATCTCGTGAATTGGACTTCTGAATTGATAAAATCCATGCTACTGAATTTTCAAACTTGAAGGCTGCTGAAATGCTAAGTCTTCTGACTTTCTTCAAAACATCTCTATTGAATTTTTGAATAGCAGAATTAGAAGTCTGCTGACATTGGGTTTCTCTACTGGAATGACTTAGTTTTTGAAGTCCTTTGACTTGATACACATGGGAACTGGTTTTGCTGCTGATAAACTTTTCAGAACACACTGAACTTCTGATTTTTGAACCTTAGCATTAAAACCTGAACTTCCACCGAGTTGAGAAAATATTTACATGACATCATCAAGAGCACAAAGACTCATGAACGACTCATAGCTTGTCATCATTAAAAACATAGGGACACAACATTCTCCCCCTTTTTCATGGTGGCAACTATGAGTCATTGTGAACAATATAAACCAGACAAAGTTCAAGTTTCTTTAAATGAATGCACACTCATACACTCACACCGTCTCTTTAAATGAATGACCATGACTCATCAAATGACTATGACTCATCAAACTCTTCTCCCCCTTTGACATCAGCAAAAACAAAGTGAATTGATGCTCAACAGAGAGAGTGTAGATGATTAAGACAAGGAAGGATTTATGACAGTGAAAAAAATTTAGAAACACAGTCAATGAGGAAATACTTTCAAATATGAACAGAACCAGTAATGCAGATTCATGAAGCAGTGAAAGTCAGCTAGTGGAATTTTACACCAAGCTGAAGAGCAATGAATTAGTGAGTGTTGATATGAGCACCAGCAAGTAAATTTTAACAGATGTAAGAAATTGGACACACTAGTTTCAACATAGATTTCAGGGAAAATAGATTGTTCCGGAAGTTTAAGAATAAACATTAGAGTAGAAGAATCACACTCTGAAGCAACATTCATTAACAAAGCCTTTTGATTTGTAGATTCTTCCATTATAAGATTCTCTATGATATATTCCTTATTTTCTGCCTAGTTTAAGAGAAATGAACTTAAAGTTCATTAATTAAACTCTTGAAGTAATTTGCATTCAGTCTTAATACAAATAAACCATAGTTACAAGTTCAGACCCCATTTAATCTCCCCTTGCCCTACTCATTTAAACTCAAAGACTCCCTTAGGAGTAATTAAAGATCAGTATTGAAATTAAACATTTTAGCATTACTGAATTTTGTCTTTATGGCACAACACTTTTACTGACCTTTGATCTTATTTTCAGATATTTCCTGTTGCTCATAATTTTTTAGAACATTCAAGTGTAGACCACACCTTTTTACATAAGAGTGCACGTTGTTTAGACGCCAGCATCCCTAGTTACTTAGTTAGGCTAACTATCCTGCTTCATTTTTGAATAGAGATAGTACAAGCACTTCATGATTAAGTCACCTTCATTTCTTTGATGAAGGGCTTAGTTTATCAGTGACTCTTAGCCATTGCTCTGCCTTGAGCATTATTTAAGACTTTTTATTTTGTGTTGCCCTTAAAAGTTTTTCAGATTGTTTGGGGCATTGGCTTTTCTCGAGCCCCCATTTCATCATTTATCAAAATAAAACGGTCATGCATTGCATGACCAAATTTATCACAATAGAAACATTAAAATTTTTATTTTTGTACCACATGATTTTCAAAATGAGCCTTTTTAGCATACATATGAGGATTTTGAAATGAACCCTTTTTGTTCAAATTTACCTATGCAATTTTGGGTTCATTCATTTTTTTGCATGCATTAGAATCATCAATTTTCATGGTAGTGCAGTCATGCATCACATGACCTGATCTACCACAATAGTGACATGAAATTTTCTTTTTAGGTGCATATGTGTGTGTGTGGTAGACTTTTTTACTGTATGCACAGTGTGAGCATGAGTGTTTTAGGCATGTTTCAATTTTTCAGTATGATTTTCATTTTTCTTGGCAGTAAACTGGAAGATTTGTGAGTTAGAGGTGTTGTGTGATTCAAGGCTGCAAATAAAAGATGGGGAGAGTTTACTTTCAAAGCTCTTTTTGTTAATTGGGTTGAAACCCAGCCCCTCTCTCTGAAAATTAATCTTACTACCAAGCAATTTGTCCAGATTTTTCTTTCCGTCCATAAACCAAGATAGAGAGGTATTCAAATGAGTCAATTGCTCTTCCAGAGATGTTATTATTAATTCAAAATTAACCATCTCTTTCTCACACTCTGCCATTTTGATTTTTAGGGCTTCATTAATGGATTTGCAGTCTTCATTCTCTTTTTGTAGAATCGACAATTTTTCAGATTCAGATGTTACTACAGATTTTCCTTTTTCCAACGTTAGCAATCTATCAGAAATAGCAGTGTTCAATTCTTCCAATTTTTCATTTTGTTCTTTCAAATTTTTGATCTCTTCAATAAACTTTTTATCATTAGACACAAAACTTAATTTTTCATTCAGCTCTTCCTCCCTTTGTTCACATTCTACGTTATTGTCTAGCAAGTTGTTATTTTCTTCTCTTAGGAAAGCTATCATGTCTTTTTGCCAGTCTAAATCAAGATGAAGACCTTCATTTAGCTCTTTCAGAAATGTGCAATTATTACATGAAGAGTTGCTAGAACATGCAATTTTATATTTCTTTTTGAGTTTTGTATTTTCAATTTCAAGAGTTTCAGTGTTTCTCTGAAGTTTCACATTTTCAGATTTCAGTTTTTCCAGTTCTAAACTGCCACTTTCCAGATTTTTCAATTGTTGCCTAAGACTCTCATTTTCAGTTTTCAAAACACCTATGGCATCATTTTTAGAACTAGAATTTATAGCATCATTCAACTTCTTTTTCAGTATTCTAATTTGTTTTCTAGATTTTTCATTCAATTCTATCAACTCAGCATAAGCATTTTCCCAATCCTCTATAGAGAAATTTTCGAAAGGATTGCTTACCTTTTCATCATCATTTTCATCTTCAGTGAGTTGTATGTTGTTGACCATGGGACACTGATGTTGTCCTTCCATCTTGTGCATTGTAGTCAGTCTGTCCAATATCTCCTTGGCGTTCTTGCAATCAAGGACAAACGGAAAGACATTATTATCAACATAATTTCTTAGGATGTTGAGAACTCTACAATTCTCACTATCTTTCTTCCTATGAGCTTTGGTCCATTTAGTTGAGTCCTTGAGCAATCTATGTGGACCATTAGAAATCAGAATCCAAAGTTTGGGATTAGCCGCATTAATAAAATTGCAGATATTACCTAGCCACTTCTCAAAGTGGGATCCATCAAAAATGGGTAAAGGATCCATCAAGACATTTTCAGAATGGTAAAATCAGCAGTAAAAGAGCACACTGATCTTTTCTCTGTAGATTGTTAAATCTAAAACCAATCAGAGACCCGCGTTGATACCCATTGTTAGATGCAATGGCCGGGATCTAGAAGGGGGATGAATAGATCCTTTTCAATCTTTTCGCTCAAATGAGATTCACACTAAAATGAAATGCAACGGAAGCTTAATACAAGACTGAACTGTTTATTGAAGATAGACAGATAGAGCCACACGAGTTTGCAAGAGCTTCTAACAGACAACTCTAACTGAATATGAACTGACAAGGCAGCAAATTGATCGAGCTCTAGCAAGCAAGCAGAACAGATTGAGGATTCTATCAGTTCATACTAAACATGTAAAGAATAATTTAAGAAATTATCGCTTCACTCACAACAACTCTCGAACGCTTAGCACACATTGAGATTGTAGTCTAGAACCTGATTACGCATCGACAAGAACAACCATCAAATACCTAGCATATGATGTAATCACGGTGCAAACTTAATCCACGCTCAAACCTGTGAAGTGGTTAAAGGATAAGGAGAAGACGCACAAGTTTAATCCATAGAACACATAGGATTTTAGGTGGTTCGACCTGCCTTGCAGATCAAACCAGAGTGTGGCTTCCTCTTACAACAGCAAGAACGCAGACTTAGTCTGTAAACAATTGCTGCCACACAGCTTGACACGAGGGGAACAAATCCCTCAACCCCTGATCTTGCATCAAGCAAGATCAGTCCCACTGCCACAGCAATGATCGGAGGAACAATCCTCCCTTCTTCTGAATCCTCAGAAGGAACACCCAGAGAATCACTTCTCCCTTCCTCTGAAACCTCAGAGGGCAACCGGAGGAACCATCCTCCACTTTCTGGTTTCTGAGAATAGCCCACACACACAGTGAAGTACTGTGTCCAAACACCTTGTGCACACCAAGCACAACAAGGTAGAACCAAAACAAAATGGACAAAATGAAGGAAAATGAAAATACAGATGAAAACCAGTAAAATAGATACTCAATGAAGCACCAAAGAAAAACTGAAGAATATAGCTTCTGATGAAGCCTTTTCATTGAATTCCGTCCGTCTATTTTTATTCAACAGCAGATCTCCATCTCTCTCTTTCTCTTTCTTTCTTATGATCTGGGCAGCTTTCTCTCAGACTTTTCTTCTACTTCTCTCTTTCTCTTTTTCTTCTACCCTCTTCTCTTTTCCCTTTTGGAATTAGCTAACCAATTTCCTTCTTCTTCTTCTGCTTCATCAGCCCCCTACAGGTCTTCTCCTTTCCTTCTTCTCCAAGCAAGATATTATATATACCATGTAGCAGAGAATATCTGGTCTTGGGTCCCATTGGTCATTTCTCCAATCATAGATGAGATATTCATTCGAAAGAGGTTCTTCTAGAGGCTCCAAAAATCGTGGTGCATCGTTAAGCGTGCTTTCTTAATCATTGGACCTCGGTTCATGTGCCAAAGGTGGGTCACGTAACTAATTCGCCGAATTCATGGGACTGATGCGTCAACGCATGTAGTCCACTGCGTCAACGCATCCTTGTAAGATAGAACCTTGAAACTTGCTATTTTCTTCTGCTGCGTCGACGCACTGAGCAGGCTGCGTCGACCCATCAGTACAAATCTGCTCAAACTGGCTTGCTGGAATGCACCATCGCGTCAACGCATTGAGCAGGTTGTGTCGATGCGTTGAATAGGCTACGTCAACGCGTTGAACAGACTTTTGAGCTTATTCTTTTGAGTCTTTCAATGAACCTTTGGGGTTCTTCCCGATTTGAGATATTAGGATGAGATAAACAAACTACAAGGCCCTCTTTATTGCTAAAAGCAATTGAAGTAATGCTTCCTTGAATTTGGTTGACACTTGGCAACTTTGCTTGGCTCTTTATTAGCCCTTGGTGCTTCGACGTGTCCTTTGTAACAACGCTTCATGGTAGCACTTCTGCATCGAGGCATCGACTTGATGCTTCGACCTGTCTCTGCATCCTTATGTTCTTTTGCATGTAGCCGGCGTTGAGCTAGACTGCTGCTGCTTATCTTGACTGCGTCAACTCCATTAGCTGAACTCTTGAGATTTAGCCTTATTGCTTTGAATTAGAGTTTTGAGCTCCTTTGGTGCTGAAGTGAATAGTAGGCCTTCAGGTCTGCTGAATTAGCCCTTAGATAGGTCTGTTGACTTGTATGTGCCTGGACTCTGCAAGCTTACATTTTTGCTGACTGAGCTTGAGTTATCTCATGAATTTGACTTATGAATTGATAAAATCTGTGCTATTGAATTTTCAAACTTGAAGGCTGCTGAAATGCTATGTCTTCTGACTTTCTTCAAGACATCTCTACTGATTTTCTGAACAACAGAATTAGAAGTCTGCTGACTTTGGGTTTCTCTACTAGAATGACTTAGTTTCAGAAGTCCTTTGACTTGATACACATGGGAACTGGTTTTGCTACTGATAAACTTTTCAGAACGCACTAAACTTCTGATTTTTGAACCTTAGCATTAAAACCTGAACTTCCACAGAGTTTAGAAAATATTTACATGACATCATCAAGAGGTTAAAGACTCATGAATGACTCATAGCTTGTCATCATTAAAACCATAGGGACACAACATTCTCCCCCTTTTTGATGATGGCAACTATGAGTCATTGTGAACATGACTATGACTCATCAAACTCTTCTCCCCCTTTGACATCAGCAAAAACAAAATAAATTGATGCTCAGCAGAGAGAGTAGAAATGATTAAGACAAGGAAGGATTTATGACAGTGAAAAAACTTTGGAAACATGGTCAATGAGGAAATACTTTCAAATATGAACAGAACTAGTAATGCAGATTCATGAAGCAGTAAAAGTCAGCAAGTGGAATTTTGTACCAAGCTGAAGAGCAATGAATCAATGAGTGTTGACATGAGAACCAGCAAGTAAATCTCAACAGATGTACGAAATTGGACACATTAGTTTCAGTAGAGATTTCAGGGAAAATTGGATTATTCAGGAAGTTCAAGAACAAACATTAGAGTAGAAGAATCACACTCTGAAGCAACATTCATTAACCAGTCTTTTAGATTTTCAGATTCTTCCATTATAAGATTCTCTATGATATAGTCCTTATTTTCTGCCTGGTTTAAGAGAAATGAATTTAAAGTTCATTAATTAAACTCTTGAAGTAATTTACGTTCAGTCTTAATACAAATAAACCAACGTTACATGTTCAGACCCCATTTAATCTCCCCTTGCCCTACTCAGTTAAACTCAAAGACTCCCTTAGTAGTAATTAAAGATTAGTATTGAAATTAAACATTTTAGCATTCCTGAATTTTGTCTTTAGGGGCACAGCACTTTTACTGACCTTTAGTCTTATTTTCAGATATTTCCTTTTGCTCATAATTTTTAAGGGCATTCCAGTGTAGCCCACGCATTTTTTCATAAGAGTGCACGTTGTTTGGACACCAGCACCCCTAGTTACTCAGTTAGGCTAACTATCCTGCTTCATTTTTGAACAGTGATAGTATAAGCACTTCATGACTGAGTCACCTTCATTTCTTTAATGAAGGGCTCAGTTTCTCACTGACTCTTAGCCATTGCTCTGCCATGAGCATTATTTAAGACTTTTTATTACGTGTTGCCCTTAAAAGTTTTTCAGATTGTTTCATGTTTAAGAATAATACTTAATCTGAGTTTCTCAACCAAGGTTGCCTTAAATTTAAAATTTTTAGGTTCTGGGAGTTTTCACAGGGGCACAACATGCGAGAGTTGGTTGAGATATATTAAGGTCCGAATACAACCTTTATCAGGGAATTCAATTTTTAAACTCTTGAATTCATTGGGCTTAAACCGACAGTTTAATTATTGACTATCACAGACTCTTATGCAAGAAGATTCTTCAATAAGTTTGCTCAGATTAATGAATTATTGGACAAATTGAAATTATTTTAATTACAGTGAATTTCAATGAATTTCAACAAGATTGTGCAGTGAAGGCAGTTTTTTAAGGTAGTTATTCATGCATGACGGTTTCAAGAAGGGATGACAGAAATTTCAATGGAGAGGATGTCTGGTACCAATGGAAAGAGACTTCTATTGAGAATGTGTGAACTAAAAATCTTAGAGAAGCTCCCCCTCAAAGAATGCTAGAGTTTAAGAGCATGGTTTCCAGATTTTTCCAAAAACTTTTCAGAGTTGAAGCTTAAGAGAGATCATAATCTTAATGATTAGGTGATTTTCAGATTTTTCCAAAAACTTTTCAGAGCTGAAGCTTAAGAGAGATCATAATCTCAGTGATCAGGTGATTTTTAGAGAAGTCACTTTTTCAGTAAATGCAGAGAATCAGAATTTTCAGAATTGAAGGAAACATAATTTCAGCAACAAGTATTTCAAAGCTGAAGTATTTTAGGAAATGCAAAGAATTTGAGATCAGAAACTTTCAGAGTTGAAACTTAAGAAGAAATGAGAAGTCGACTTGTGTAGTCCTCAAGTCGGCTTGAGTTTTTCCAGACCACTTTACAATTCAGATTAACCCTAAATGGATGCATGAACCTTTTGAGTCCTCTATCATAAATGATATGCATTCAAATAATGCTAGGTTGGTACTGGCTCCCCCTTACAAAATGCAATTTATGCATAAGAGAAGTGTAAGGTAATGCATGAAACACTTACTCCCCCTATCTAAACGCATTGTATGATTGATCTGTGCATGTAAACCATGCAAGGGAGTTGAATAACTTGACTCAAAAAGTTTGTTCACCCTTAAATCCAGGATTGACCCATGGTGCTAGGTGAAAAAAAAACTTCAGGCATGGTGAAAGTTTCCAGATATGTCTAACCTGTCCTTCTTCATATCACCATTTAATACACCATTGGGACATGCATGAGAATGCATCATGAATGCAATGCAGTTTCATATTAAAGCAGATTCATCAATTTTCAATATAAGATCACATAATGATATGTATATGCAAACATAAGGAAGGAATGAAATTTCGGCATCAGGTTTTGATATTGAAAGCAATTGTTCAGCTTGGGAAGCAAACCTTAGATTTGCACTTTAGTCTTCATGATAGCAGAATTGTTCAGGTTTTCTGTCTGCAGGGTGTGAGTCGACGCCATGATAGTAGTAACAGAAGCCAACTCTCCATTAGTTGGCTTCTGTTACTACTGGGACCGTAGCTACCTCGACGCAGTGAGCTGTTGCGTTGACGCAATCACCTTGGGCTGCTGAAGAATTGGCTTGTTGGGACTTTCGGTTGACCAAGAGAAGCAAGTCGGTTGACCAACTTTGACTTTAAACATGGCCTTTGTACTGCTGGCAGGTCAAGCAGGTCCATCTCCTTGTGCTGCTGCAGCTCGGTGTTGACATGTTTTTCCTACTCTTTCCCTTTTGATGACCCTTCCAACCCCTTCTTTACTAGTGTAATGTGAAGAACTAAGCAATAAGTAAATAACAAGGGGAAGGGGTCGGGGAAGGAGTGTGTATGATCGCCACCAAGATGCCGAACGTGATGAACACGCCGTATCTTGGAAAGGGGAAGGGGTACTCGCCTTAAGAGCAGTGCTGAGAGGATGTACGGCTCAGGAGGAACCGCCTGTAAGGAAAAGCGGCCGCACGACATGCCGTCTAAAGGAGCTACAGAGGACGCGGGATAACGAACTTCTAGCAGATGAACGGCTCCGACCCAATCGCGGTGAGAAGAAGAGCGGTCTAGATATCACCGCACGTCTCCTTGAACGGATAGTTGGGAGCCGCGCAAGGCCACCACGCCAGAAGTTGTAAGAGTCCAACCTCCACCCTTTTCGGCTGGCCAGAAAGGATGGGGCTCGCGTTAGTGTGTTTCTGACCTGCAAAATAACGTGTAGAACACAAAAGGAAAATCAAATTAGAACTAGAGAGTGTAGCAAATGCTAAAATGGAAAGAAATGAATATGACTAAATGAAATAAGGGATACCTGGGGATTTTTAAACCCCTGGGGGGCGTCAAAAACATAGGAGGATGTGTGGATGATAGTGCAAATGAAGAAAAATGTGGAGAAGATGATGCATGCAAACAAGAGAGAACGACAGATTAATGAACTAAAGACACAAATAATGAGATACTTCCTTAAACCGGAGGCCTGTGTGGATGTAGAAGGCCTCCCTCCCTGGTCGTAGGTCGCTCAAAGATTCGGCAGGGCTTCACCGTCGACCAAAAATCTCTCCCTTCAATGCTTGGCTTTAGGGTCTATTTATAGAGAACCTAAAGTCCTAGCTCGAAATTAGGGTTTCTAGCCATTTTTAGGTCGAGATTATCAAAGATAATCTGTAGATAATCGGATTATCTCTTAACCAGAAGAAACGACACCAAATTTGCTTCAGTATCCGCGGAGAAAATGACGGGAGAAGTTAGGGATAAAACCACGGATAGAGAGAGAAAACCTTTGAAATGCTCAGGAATCGAGATGATGCACGGTCTCACAATAGACCACCCAACGGGATGAGCGGCCATCTCCTAGGCCGTCCAACCCTGTCGATGAAAATTCAATAAACATAAAATATTATCCAACTATCCATCGAGATGACCGAAAACCTCGCCGTTGGACTCTCATAGATAAACGGCTGCGGGTAGACCGTACATCCACAAGAGCGGCCAAGAGAAAACCGCCCATTCCTTGTCGGTGATAAATCAAAATAGATTAGATAATTAGATAATTATCTGAAAACTAGCGACGGTAGGATTCTGGGAGACAGACGGCTTAGTAGGTACCGTACAATGGTCTTATGCGGCTAAATCCTGACCGTACACATGCTTGTCGATGGAAATTCAAGAAACCGGCTAAATATCCAAGAAATAGATGAATGGCTCAAAGTCAACCGTCTGTGTTATGAGCGGCTGGAGACTGACCGCACATGTATATGGGCATTTGAAATTCATAGACTAGCTCAATCAATCAAAACCAAGGCCCATTAAGCCCTGAATCAATTCGGACCAAGCCAGGGAGGGAGGCCACCCATAAAATTAGCTTAGAACGTGCCTGAAAATAGCCCAGCGAGTAACGGATAACTCGAGGCATCAATAAATCGGAGTAAGAGAAATGACTCAACTGTAGGTAAAAAACGGGTGTCAACAGATGTCCCTCCTTAACGTCCTCTTTGCAGGGGAGCGAGCGAAGGTGAAGCAAAAGTGAAATGGAACATGGAGATGAAGCGGAAATGAAGCGGAGCGGACTGAAAAGCGGGCGTTAAGGTAAAACGACACCCGTTTTTACCAACAAGCGATAAGAATCTTTCGAAAAACTCCGAACCAAACACAAGGAACGATTAGACTAAAAGTGACGCCAATATGGAGGAACTAACTTAAAATAAAAGGAAACACACGATCAACCTCATGGGGGACACAATCCCTCGGACCAATGAGGAGACCGAAATAAGCAGCGAAAAATAAAGAAACAGACTAAAACTCCAGACGGGGACCTCTTAACCAACCAAACCAAGCGAATTGACCAAAGTGAACTTTCCAACTCAGAGTGGAATTGTTCCTCTTACTCAAGCACTGAACATACAGCCAACCATCACTGGTGGGACATTTTGCAGGTAAACCATGGGTCATGAATGCTCAAAAAGATGTGTATGATGCATGCTGGGCTAAAAATAAAAGAAATCGTTAAAATGAATGCGAAGAAAGATTAAAATATAAAATACTCGAGAATAATATTGCTAGGCTAGGAGATTCAGAGTCAAGACACTATCTACAACCACAACGTGCAGGATAGAACCATCCTCCCCATGCTTTCTCAACCCAACGGCCTATCTGGAGATTAAACACGTGAACCTGGATCATCATCATTTTTGTTGAAGGGGAACATCAAATCCTGGAACACGTGAGCAACCAACTGATTCTCGAGATAATATAGCATAATACCATATAGTAATGCAATAAGAGATGTAAGGATAGAAGGTCATACCTGACTTACCTGTGCAGGTGAAACGGCATATTTCTTGGATTTTCATTTTCAGATTTTGTGGATTTTCATGTATAAGACAAACATGATAAACAAGCAAGTATAAACATAGAGAAAATGAGATGGGCGACAATGCAACATAACATAACAAAGGCAAACGAGCACATATGCAAGGGCATGAACAGAAACAACATGCATGCATGAACACGGTGTGACAAGACAACAACGCGGTGGTACAACACACGGTTGTGACAAGAACATGATGGATAACCACACGGTTGGGACAAGAACATAAGACACAAAGGGACGACTAGATGACTAACAACATGCAGTGAGGGACAAAACAACATGTGTGGGGCAACACGGTGGGATATGAACACGGGACAAGGACACGGCGGGATAAAAGACAAGATAAATATCCACTTCAATCGAAACCCAAGATCGGAATGAAGCAGAACCGCTAGGTTCATAATCGTGAGGCAAAGCCCTCTCATACAGATATAATCATTGCAAACAAAAGCTGAAAAGGAAACAAGCTTCAGAATAGATCTAGAGATTGGATCGAAAAAGGAAAGAACAGATCAAAAATGTGGACAGGAGACAGAGCACAAAGATATAGCAAGGAATGTATGAGTACTTACAACCTGCACACTTAGCAAATGAATTACGTATATGTCCTTAAAACAAATGTGAATGCATGAAACAAACACATTTTTTGGAATTTTTTTTGTAATTTTTTTTAGATTTTCAACAATATTTGATTTTTTTGGATTTTTTGAAGTATTTAATTTTTTTAGGTTTTTGAAATATTTGAGTTTTGTTTGAAAATTTGAAGTATTTGATTTTTTTTAGATTTTTGACAATATTTGATTTTTTTTGGATTTTTGACAATATTTGATTTTTTTAGATTTTGACATAGCAATCCGCAGTACCTAAAGACGGGCTCAAACTACTGGCCAGGGATCGTCGTTCCTACCCCTTTCCTTAAAGGCTTCCCTTGTGCAGGGCGTGCACGTGAGGGTGGCTTATCATAACCTACCGCCTCTAAAAAATGGTGCCCCTACTAAGGCCATACCCGGGATACAACCCAGCCTAAGAGGGAGAAGCAGAAGAAAAATTGGAGACAAGCTTCGTACAGGATGGGAGATATCAAGGCTCGAATTCTTTCCAAGGCACCACCCCTCAAAGAGATAGTCTGTTGCACCGGGGCTTTGTGTCTTTGATTTTGAGACCCATATTTATCAGGCATGCATGCGACTGGGCTCATGACGTCCCGCAGGGAACTGTACTGCCACTCTTGCCATGCCTTTGATTCATAATTTTGCATTGATTTATTTTCTCATTTTGGTAGCCCTTATTGACCCGATATAGCATAAAAGCTCACTTTTGAGGGTCAAGACTGCCCCTATTTGAGACCTCTCTCGTATTAGGGAGCACCCAGGTTAGTCATCTCATCCATCAATCTCTTGCCCCTGCACTTGGCCGAGCAAAGAAGAGAAAATGCCTTTGTGTAAACCCAAAGTATGGCCAAAGTAGCAACGATGTTGCACCAGAGAGATCGGCTATGGCTTGCCGTGAAGTGTGTGAAAAATCCATACTCAAAGGTCACCCTCAACAATCAGGGAAAGAAACTAGACTCCTAACACGGAGTTATCACCAGCCTAAGATGCTACAGAAGCTAACTTCTAATTTGACACAAATTTAAAATCGAATTCAAACAAAAGCTTCTAAAGCCACTCGATCATGTTAAGGAATCAACCTTATAAGTATGCCGAAACAATAGAAACAATGGGAATGAAAGCACGTTTCTTGCACAAAATAATGATACCTTTGCAAATCCATGGCGTAGCATCCCGAAGCGAACATGATCAACGAGCTTTGATTAGCACGAGCTTTATGTTCCTTGCTTGCCAGGACAAAAATGGAGAGGATAGCAAAGTGTAGAGATTCCTTGATATGGAGGAGCGGCAGACATCAAACTGGACGAAAAAGGATAAAAAGGAAGAGAGACGAGGGCTAGAGCTCCCTCGTTAAGGCACAGAGGCCCTGATAACAACGAACCAGATACAGAATAAATAGAGATTAACTGAGATCAAGGCAGACTGAAGTCTCGAAAATAGCAAGAAAAAGGGTGATGACCCCGAAAGGGTGAGGAGGAAAGAATAGACGAACCATAAAAAGATTGTGGCAAAGATAAGGGGGAAGAGGAGTGATCATACGATGTGGTCGGAGAAAAGGAATGATAAACACCAGACAAGGTCGGGGAAGGAGAGTGAGAATCACCCGACAAGGTCGGGGAAAGAAAATGATAAACACCCGACAGGGTCAGGGAAGAAGAGTGAGAATCACCCGACAGAGTCGGGGAAAGAAAATGGTAATCACCTGACTTGGTCGGGGAATGGGCATGAGGAATCCCTAACAGGGTCGGAAAAAAAGGATGAGAAGCGAAATCCAGATGTACCCAGGGAAGAAAACTAGAAGATGCCCCTGGATCAGGGGAAGAGGAGGACGTAGGTCGAGACCTAAAATGCTGAGGATAGAAGAAGATGGTAGAAATGTAGTCAGGTGGTGGAAGATACACCACCTAGGGATAGGAACTGAGCAACAGAAAAGATGATTGAAAGAAAGATGAAGAGACAGAAGAAGGAGGTGGAGTGAGCCCCCAAACGCACAACTGTTGGCCCATGAACTTATGTCGCCCCCTCTTCTTGGCAGAAATCTGCTTGCAACCATTCTGCCTGGCGCGGACTCGGGCCTTCGGGCTTCTTATCTTGCAATGTTTTCTTAAATAACGGGCCCACTTGGCAGATGGCCTGGCCCGATCATGAACATGCAACTTCATCGGGACAGTTGCCCCTAGTTGTGCGGTGCTAACCATAGAAAGACATTCTAGAACAGTCAACTCCTTGGGATGAACATCAGGAAGCAATGGATTTTTGTCATTCGGCACTAGAACATGGAGCTTTGGCATCTTCAGTCAGCAGTTGGGCTTGAAGCATAACTCCCTTGCTAGAAGCGCAGGACGGAACTGAGGGAGGGTGATGCGCGACATTGACGTGGCCGCCTCACCAATAAGCCGAGGGAGATGAGACAGAAAATGTAGAATGCCCCTGGTCATTCCCGAGGACACGGCCAATTGCCCCTTGAATGCTGAATTCATTAAACTTTCGGCGGCCGTGTGGGTTAGCACCATCCGGGTGGAAAACTCTTCTGGGCCAGTGAACTGAATAGCAATCAAGCGAGAGGTGGTAACAACATCAATAGTGAATTCTCCGGTGAGCAAAGGGATCCTCACCGACCTTACTTTTGAAGAAACTGGCGCCAGTTCTAAAGAACTCTTCTCAGCAACCGTCTTCATAGCAAGTGCAGGCTCATTATCCCTTGAATAGCCAGGGACCAGGACTCGGACCGGCATGCGACAAATGAAATCTTGAAGCTTGTAATGCAAAATCAAAGCCTGGCTTGGCTCTTTATCTCCCTGGGGACTAGACCCGAGGGGCACCAAAGGTAGCAAGCACCCGCTCCGTGGGTAGAGATAGGTGGAGAGAGGGGTGGAGAAGGCTTGGAAGGTGTGGGTGAAGGCAATGCGAGCGGCGGAGAGATAACGACGATGATAGGCTCTGGTGGGGGTAAAGGTTTGGAGGGTAGAGGTGTAGGAGAGCGCAAAGGTAAAGGTGGTGGCGTGGGTGGAGATGAAGGCAATGGCGGGGGTGTGGGCGTAGGGGTAGCTTGCTCAGGCTCGAACGATGATGGTGAAGGTAGCGGCATCGGTAGCGGGGATGGTTGTGAAGGTGACGGAATAGGGATTATTACGAGGGGAGGTGATGGTGACAGCAATGGGGATAATGGAGAAGGCAATGATGGAGATGTGGCCAATGGAGGAAGCGAAAACGGGGGTGGAGAAGGTGGTGGCGAGGCAGAAGAGGTGGCAAGTCGTGGCGCTCATCTTCGACGTGTCGGTATAACACGTCGAGCGGCGTTGGGAATAGAAGTGGTGGTGGAAATGGAGGGAGAAGAAGAAGAGTTTGTGCTAGCCTGAGTAGAGGCTTGGGTTTGTGGGGCCGTGGAGGTTGAGTGGGAGACGGTGAAGGTGAGGGGATAAATAACGGAGCAGGTGCTTTATCAACTGAAGAATCACAGGGATGCCCCTGGTCTTGAGACGGAGATGGCTGCTTGGGCGGCTGTGGGAGATGGATTTTATTAAGAATATTTTTTTATTATGGGTTTATTTGGTTTATCTATTAGAGGTTTATTTACGCAGGACGTGCCAGTCACTGGGTGACAAATTTATTATGCGCACCGTCTGACTAACCAGACGATTATAGGTGATCGTGTCAGGACCCAAAACCCGCAGTACCATAAAGGCTATGACGTTAATTACACCTCTCCAGAAGAGCGGAAACCCTTGATTAATCGCCAAAAATAGAGAGGCCATGGGGCCCATAGAATATGTAAAGGATGTGATTGCATGCAAGCACACAATATGGTAGTATTTGTTTATTAGGTCGGCTCCCGGTATAGGGCGGAGAACCTAAGTCCGAGGACCACCATCGCGCATAGTGAAAGCCTCCGGCCGGGTGTAACCCGACCTTCTGCTAATCACCATTCGATATATCGGAGAGTCAGATCATGCAGGCATGCAAGGTGGTTAGTGTTATTATTTATTGCCTATTTGGTTATTTATTTATAAATTTAGGGAAGACTTTGGCAATCCCTGTCACTCGCAGGGCTGTCGATTAGTCGTTGCCTTTTTATTTTGAGACTGCGTATAGCATTGAGGTGCATACACATGGGCCCATGAGGCTGGCCGAGTATGACCGTATCCGGGCAGACTCGTGTATCATCAGGACAATGTATGCCAGAGTATGGCAAATTTGATATTTGAGAAATGAGGGGACACGGTTAAAACACGGTCAAAAAGGAATTGAATTCAACGGCTTATCGGCCCAGGACAAGGTCATGCCGTGGCCATAATGGGATTAATCCCGAGGTGCAGACACGACCTGCCAGGGGGTCATCAATATTCCCATGCCCGAGATCTAGAGGAGGTGAGAGCTCCGGAGTAGACATGGTCATGTTCATTACTCTTTATTTATTCATGTTATTATTTTTAAATCCATGAATGCACTTTGTTTATTATTTATTTATTTATTTTATTTTATTTTATTATCTTTTTATATTGAATGCATGCTTTTTTTATTCCCTTTATTGGTATTTATTTGACTTTTATTCATTCATTTTTTTTTGTTGTTGTTAATTCATCACTTTTATTCCTTTATTATTATTGTTATTGTCATTTTCTTATTGTTGTTTATTTAACCATTATTTGTTTGTCTTATTAACATTTTATTATTTCTTTATCTCTCCATTTTGCCCCTTCTTATATCCCTTTATTTATTGCGTCTTTATTTTGTTCCAACCATTTTTATTCCCCCATTTTTGAATGAGAGTGGGAGCTTTCCTTAATTATTCTTTTGTTTAGTTTATAAATATGTATATATGATAAGGAGGAGATGGGGTTACAACGTGTGTGCGTGTATGTGTTGTGTTAACATAAAATATGTGCATTTGTATGTTTGTGTTTTACGTGAAGCACGTGCATGTGTATGTATTGGGTTGATGAATCACGAAACGAATGGGTGCACGGCGAGAACGGCGGGACTTGTGCAGGATTAGTAAAACGGCGCGAGGTGTGAGTAATACGGCGTGGCGTGAAGACAAAAACATGAAACGACGTGAGATTTGGATGAAACTTCGTGGTTAAAACGGCGTCCAAATGTGTGAGCACACCGGATAATGGTGTTATTCTTTTTGTTTCATTTATTTTGTTTTGTTTTGTTTATTTTATTATTTATTATTATTTTTATTATTTTTAGTTGTTGTTTGTTTGTTTTATTATTTTTTATTTCATTTTCATTCAATTTTTATTTATATTCTCGGTTTTACAAATGATTGATCCGGCAACATCTCCCCTAAACCCGGGGTGTCTAGGGAAAAGTGGAGGCATACCCACGGAATGGGGTAAGCTCCTTAAAGGCCGGGAGGCCAGACACGGTGACCGGCGGACCCGGATGGACGGGTACCCCGAGGGCCAGCCTACGAGGGATACCGATGTGTCCATGGGTTATCCAAATCGGGGTAGTGTTCGCCATTAAGGCGGTTTAATATTCACTCGGAGAGTGATCATTTAAAACGGCGTGACAGAAATCACCTTAAAACGGCGCGACAACCGTACGAAAAGGCTTAAAACGGCGCCACTCGAACGTAGGTGAAGAGGGGGGCTTTAAAACGGCGCGCTCACCGAATGGCGCGTCGGAATAGGGCACGCCGTATTAAGGCGTGCCGGACGATTGTCACGTCGGTTTAGCCCATTTTCACGGAAATCAAAGTTCTATTGGTTTATTTTTAGATTTATTGAAATATTTTGGAGGATTTTGAAAGTTAACTGAGTTAATTATTCATCGGATCGGCCCCGGGGCGTCCGAAAGTCAAGTCATAGGCTCGCGCGAGGTTCATACTCGAGCGCGACAATTGTTCCGAGTCAAGCCGGTTTATTAAGTTAGTTTATTGAACAGCTTATTTAACTCGTTCGAGCTGAAAATTCGGCAGCATCTCCCCGACCCGGAGGACTTGTCGGGGAGAAGCGGGGAGTACTCACGTGGCGGAGCAACCCTAAAAGTCGGGTGGCACAACGGCGGCCGGCAAACCCGAACGGATAGGAAAACCCCGAGGGCTAGCCTACTAGGGGCACCAAGTTCGTGGGCGGATAGTAGACGGGTAGCGCGACTCATAACGGGAGCGAAGACCCCGAGGGCTAGCCTACGAGGGGAACGTGACCCGAGTTGGTACCACGTCTAAGTCGGGACGACCGATAGAGAGGCAAAACCCCGAGGGCCAGCCTACGAGGGGCCCCCATCTCACGGCCACCACAAAGCCCGCTAAGGGCTGTGGATTTGAGGTGTCGGGATCAACCCATGTTACTGTGCACTCATTGGTCCGTAGGGAAACTCATCACTAGTAGATGATTTCCTATAGGCCGAGTGATTAGGATGAGAGAGATCTGGAGATATTCCCCTTCCCCCGGGTGCTGGGACGAGATCAATGTCCATGATCGAGTCCCCAAATGCTGATTTGTGAACAGTGGAGACGAGACCCACGGCTCGGGGTGCATCTGGTTAACGAAGCGCTAGCACTCACAGAGCACACATACTGGGAGCTATAGGGTGACATGTTTCGCCGCTCACAGAGAGAGATCATAGACCGAGATGCAAACCCCATAGGTGTCTCATGATCCCCACGAGGTAGGCATCTGCATTCTGGAGATGATAACCACAACTCCCTCTTGAACAATCGAACAGTGCGAAGAGGAGAGTGGGGTATAGACTTCGGACAGAGGTGATCAAGGGTAGGCACACAAGTACGCCCCTAATCACCAAACCCACAGAACAAGAGAGGAAGATAACATAGCATATGTCGTCAGAAGGAAAGCCCCGGGGAAGAAGGGGTTATTGCTGTAGCCCATGGAACCCGAGGGCATATGTCCGGCGCCGGAGAAGACGGGTACAGAAACGTATGTGCGAGGAAACGATTACACGCAGGGGCAGAGGGAAGATGAACGAGTAGATAAGCTATAACGGCACTGAGTGTAACTATGCATGGCCCATTCTGTGCGCGATGAGCGGGGGGGTGCACACATGTATAAAGCCCATTTCGGCGCCATCTCACCGACTACGAAAAGGAAACACAGAGCACGGACGAGAAGAGATGATGCAGGGGAAGAAGAAGAACATTGACTAAGACTCATTCATGCAGTCGAACATTCACTCATTCCACAAATAAGAGAAGGATTACAAGTTTATATTTCGGCGCCGACGTTGTCGCACGGTCGCCATTAACATCAGACGAGAGAAAGAGTCACAAGGGAAGAGGGAGACAATCAAAGGTGGTGAGGAGCGGGGGTAGGCTCATATCATCGCCTCTCCCTCCTATCCCATTTACATCGTGAACGGAGAGTAAAAATAAAGGAGGGAAAACCGACGAGTATACACCACGGCGACCCACCTAGGAGTGATAGGAACATGGATCTTCCTCTCCGGTGCCGGGAACTTGGACAGAGCGGAGGGCGGCTGCCAGAGACTCTCGGGTGGAAGGCTTCTTTTCCTTCACGAAACCCTCAGAATCCTTAACTCTGATTGGTGGCTACCCTTCTCTTCTTCTCTTCTGATTGCTCTCCCTTAATTGGCCGCCCTTCTATTGTCCATCTTCCCTTTTTTTTCTCACTTGGACGGACATTGTTTTTATAGCACTAAGTTCCCCGGCGCCACAGAGGGGCGCGCCGGTGAACATGGCACCGGGGAACATCCCCCTTCTTTGGTGTTTTGCGCGCCGTTGATGACGGTGCCGTTTAAGGGGCGCGCCGGTGAAACGGGGCTCCATATTAGCCTCGTTCGGATGCCGAGAGCTAGTCGATGAGTCCGGGGATGATTCCAGAGGTCGCCGTTGGCCATTCCTCTCGCCGCGGTCCTTGAAAAACCTTGACGTGGCGTTGACGAAGCTCTCGGCATGACGCACGGCCTTGATCCAAACTCCGTGTGTGTTTGGCTTGAGCACGCGGGTCTTACTTTAGCGGCTGTCCATTGGAGTCGAGCATCTTTTCTTTTCTTCTTTTCTTTGGTCTTATCTTTTATTTGGCTTCCACCATTCTTTTTCTTCTTTTCTTTCTTTTCTTCTCTGTCGGCACAGGAGCACCCGATCAGAACTTACGACCTGCAGAAGTAGAGGTCAGGAAGTATTAGAAATATTTTCAGTGTCAACAAATGCCCCCCACCCGCGCGTGTCGCGATAGAGGGACGAGGGAGTGGGGCCTGCGGGTGTAGCCCATAGCCCGTTTGAAAATAATGCATGGGTCTTTTTATTATTTATTCCATTTCTATTTATCATCATTCATTCATTCCTTATTTCATCGTTCATTTTTATTATTATCTCTTTTTTTTATAACCTCATCCAAGCACGCAGGCACTCATCGACTGCAAGCACAGAGTAGATATATGTAGCATAGTTCCCCCATAACATGGATAGGATAAGGATAGCACCCACGATTCATGGACAGAGTGTGGCTCACGAAGCACAACTAAGGGAGATGTGCATACGTAAAGGGGATGCCGCGTAGAACATATGCATAGCATAGACCACAATCTACACCCGTGACTATTCCTCCATAGTGTGAAAGTGTAATTATATGGGTAGTGAACCCTAGACATAGGGACGTGCAGACGTTCTGAGTAACGCTAAAGGATTACTTTATCACCTATACATACATTCGGAGCTCTCGACTTTTGGTAGCTTCGCACAACCCCATTTTATTCTTAATTTCGAACTTCACCGTTCGACGTGAGTTTCCTCATGTGTCCCAATGGGGATTCCCGACTACTAGGATTCGTCCTTTATTATGATATCGTGATGGATTTCACCGTTCGACGCGAGTCTCCTCATATGTCTCAATGGGGATTCCCGGCTAGTAGGATCCATCCTATATTAGGGTTTTATGATGGACTTCACTGTTCGGCGCGAGTTTCCTCATGTGTCTCTATGGGGATTCACGGCTACTAGGATTCATCCTTATTTTTAATTGTGGAGTTTGCTGCACCATTTTCGCACGAGTTTCCTCATGTGTCTCAATGGAGATTCCCGACTACTTGGATTCACATCCCACTCATCGTTATCATCATTTTTTTTAAGGGGGGCAGGCAGCTTTTCCCTCACGATTACCATGTGCGCGAGTGTAGAGATTTAAGCGTCCATGAAGTGTTAAGAAGAATTTATACCGGCCCTATGACTAAGGGCCATTGCTCATATTATGTGCAAAGTGTAGGAGTTTTGTCTAGAGTGTATTCTGTGAGTTGTGCTAGCGACATAGCTACGACTCTTCCCCTGGCCGTATGCACTCACCGAGAATTGGCTTTTCGTTCCTTAGTGTGTGTCGTGACGCACACATATCCTGAATCAGGGCAACGTTATTTAGCAAGGAAGTACGCAGCCTTAGAACTTTGAAGGAAGCGTGTTAATACTATATTTCAGGCAGACATGCACGTGAGGCAAGCTAGCACATAAATCACATCATGATCATCATCTTTTTTTTCTTCTTTCTTCTTCTTTTTTTCCTTTCTCTTTTTTTTTCTTCTTCTTCTTTTATTTATTTATTTTTCTCTTTTGTATCCCCCTTTTTCTTCTTTCTTTCTCTCTTTTTTTTGGAGGGCATAGTAAGTACATCCGCAGGCCGACTCTCTTACAGGTGGGTGGCTGATGCCACGGTGACGGTGAGAAGGTGTTACATGTTATGGTGAATCTCTGGAGGGATCAAGGGTTGGTATGAAACCAGAGGGGGGTCTTTTCGTTCATTGGTTCGGATAGCAATTCTAGGCCAATGGTAAGAGGTTTATCGGCTTAGACGGAAGGTCATGACGCCGAATGACTTGGCTTAGGCGTAAGGCCATGACGCCAAGAAAGAGGATTCGCCGGCTTAGGCAAGGAGCCTTGATGCCAGACCACTTGGCCTAGACGGAAGGTCATGATGCCAAGGGAGAAATATTTACTGGCTTAAGCATAAAGCCATGACGCCAGATATCTTGGCCTAGACGGTGTGTCATGTTGTCAAGGCAGAAATATTCACCGGTTTAGGCAGAAAGCCATGACGCCGGACAAGGATATTTAACGGCTTAGACATAAAGTCATGACGCCGCACAGCTTGACTTTGGCAGAAGGCAATGACGCCAAGATAGAATACTTACCGGCTTAGGCAAAAGCCATGACGCCGGACAAGAATATTTAACGGCTTAGACGTAAAGTCATGACGCCGTACAGCTTGGCTTAGGCGGAAGGCCATGACACCAAGGTAGAATATCTACCGGCTTATGCGGGAAGCCATGACGCCAGACAAGGATATTTAACGGCTTAGACATAAAGTCATGAAGCCGTACAACTTGGCTTAGGCGGGAGGCCATGACGCCAAGGAAGAATATTTACCGGCTTAGGTGGAAAGCCATGATGTCGGACAAGGATATTTAACGGCTTAGACATAAAGTCATGACGCCGTACAACTTGGCTTAGGCGGAAGGCCATGACGCCAAGGCAGAATGTTTACCGGCTTAGGCGGAAAGCCATGACGCCGAACGAGAATATTTAACGGCTTAGACATAAAGTCATGACGCTGTACAACTTGGCTTAGGCAGGAGGCCATGACGCTAAGGCAGAATATCTACCGGCTTAGGCGGAAAGCCATGACACCGGACAAGAATATTTAACGGCTTAGACATAAAGTCATGATGCCGTACAACTTGGCTTCAGCGGAAGGCCATGACGCCAAGGCAGAAGATTTACCGGCTTAGGCGGAAAGCCATGACGCCGGACAAGAATATTTAACGGTTTAGACATAAAGTCATGACGCCGTACAACTTGGCTTAGGCAGAAGGCCATGACGCCAAGGCAGAATATTTACCGGCTTAGGCAGAAGCCATGACGCCGGACAAGAGTATTTTAACGGTTTAGACATGAAGTCATGACGCCGTACAACTTGGCTTAGGAGGAAGGCCATGACGCCAAGGTAGAATATTTACCGGCTTAGGCAGAAGCCATGACACCGGACAAGAGTATTTTAGCGGCTTAGACATGAAGTCATGACGCCGTACAACTTGGCTTAGGCGGAAGGCCATGACGTCAAGGCAGAATATTTAACAGCTTAGACATAGCGTCATGACGCCATACAACTTGGCTTAGACAGAAGGCCATGACGCCAAGGCAGAATATTTACCGGCTTAGGCGGAAAGCCATGACGTCAGACAGGGATATTTAACAGCTTAGACATGAAGTCATGATGCCGTACAAGAATATTTAACGACTTAGACATGAAGTCATGACGCCGCACAACTTGGCTTAGGCGAAAGGCCATGACGCCAAGGCAGAATATTTACCGACTTAGGTGGAAAGCCATGACGCCGAGCATGGATATTTTTGTTTGCGTGCCAACCAAGACGAAAGGTCATGATGCTGGCGGTAAAAGTGGTCTTTTCGTTCACCAATCTAGATGGAAGGGCAGAGCCATAGGTAAAAAGGATCTTTTGTTGACTGGTCAGATGGGAGGTCTGAGCCAGAGGTAAAATGGTCTTTTTGTTGACTGACTAGACGAAAAGGTCTGAGCTAGAGGTAGAAAGGTCTTTTTGTTGCCTGGCTGGACGAAAGGATCCGAGCCAAAGGTAAAAGTTTCTTTTTGTTGACTGACTGGACAAAAGGTCCGAGCCAGAGGTAGAAAGGTCTTTTTATTGTCTGGCTGTACGAAAGGTCTGAGCCAGAGGTGGAAGGGTCTTTTTATTGACTGGTCGAACGAAAGGTCCGAGCCAGAGGTAGAAAATGAATGTTAACCCGATGGGATGTTAGGGTCAACAAACCTTGCCTAGGCGGTATGTCTAGGAAAGGGTAGAAATAAAGCATTGTTGTCATCTCGACGTCATGTCGAACACGACCAACCTGGAAGAGACGAAGGGTCTGGGCCAGAGTAGAATATGGTCGTTGACTTGACAGACTTGCCAAAGTCAACCAACTTCTAAAAGGCATGAGCCCTGAACCAAAGGCAGAATATAACATAGGTGTTGGCTTGACGTCCTGTCAAAGTCAACGAACTTGGCAAAGGTGTGAGGCCTAAGCCAAGGGTATAATGTGGGATAAGTGCTAACTCGACATCATGTCGAAGTCAATGACTTGGGAAAGGCGTGAGGCCTAAGCAAAGGGCAGAATATGGGATAGGCGTTGACCCGACGTCATGTCAAAGTCAACAAACTTGGTAGAGGCATGAGGCCTAAGTCAGGGGCAGAGTATAGGATATGAATGTTGACCCAACGGGATGTCAGAGCCAACAAACCTTGCTTAGATGGCATGTCCAAGACAAGGGCAAACATAAAACAATGTTGTCATCTCGACGTTATGTTGAAAATGACCAAGCTGGAAGAGACAAAAAGTCTGGGCCAGGGCAGAATATGGTTGTTGACTTGACAGACTTGACAAAGTCAACCAACATGGGAAATGCGTGAGGCCTAGGCCAAGGAAAGAATGTAGGATATGGATGTTGACCCGACGTCGTGTCGAAGTCAACAAACTTGGCAGAGACATGAGGCCTAAGTCAAGGGCAGAACATAGGATAGGTGTCGACCCGATGGAACGTCGAAGCCAACAAACTTGGCAAAGGCGTGAGGCCTAAGTCAAGGGTATAATGTAGGATAGGTGTTGACTCGACGTCATGACGAAGCCAACGAACTTGACAGAGACATGAGGCCTAAGCCGAGGGTATAATGTAGGATAAGTGTTGACCTGACGTCATGTCGAAGCCAACGAACATGGCAAAGGCATGAGGCCTATGCCAAGGGCATGTTGTAGGACAAGTGTTGACTCGACATCATGTTGAAGCCAATGAAGTTGGCGAAGGCGTGAGGACTAAGCCACGAGCAGAATATAAAATATGGATGTTGACCCGATGTCGTGTCGGAGCCAATGAACTTGGTAGAGGCGTGAGGCCTAAACCAAGGGCAGAATATGGAATGGGTGTCGACTCGACGTCCTGTCGCAACCAACGAACTTGGCAGAGGCGTAAGGCCTAAGCCAAGGGCAGAATATAAAATAGGTGTTGACCCGACGGAACATCGAAGTCAATGGGCCCTGCCCCGACAGAAGGTTTGGGGGCAAGGATTGACTAGAATGCAGACATATGAGAGGCCCAAACCCAGGGCTAAACATAGATGTCAACCTGACGAAATGTCGGAGCCAACGGACTCTGCTCTGACGGAAGGTCAGAAGCAAGGGAGGAACGTATAAATGCAAATGTCGACCCGACGTCACGTCAGGGTCAACCAACCTGACAGAGACGTGAGGTCTGAGCCAGGATAGAAAATGGGCGTTGACCCGTGGAGATGATGGGATCACCAAACCTTGCCCAGACATAAGGTCCGAGACAAAGCGAAGAGGTCTTTTGTTGGTTTATTAGTTTGGATTGGTTGAGTTTATTGATTTTGTTCGGTCTATTGAGTTTATTGGTTTATTAGTTTTGTTGAGTTTGTTGAATTCTATTGATTCGATTAATTTCATTGGTTTAAGTGGGTTTATTAAGATTATCGAGTGCTTTGGGTCTATTGATTTATTGAGTTGATTGATTTTGCTTAGCTTATTGGATTTATTGAATTGTGTTGGTTTTTTTCCTTTTTTTTTGGATTGATTGATTTAATCTATTTTATTGATTTTGTTGGACTTATTGAGTTTGTTGGGTTTATTAAATTTATTTTAAATCATCATTTTCTCTTTTTTTTATTCATCTTCATCATTCATCATTTTTTATTCATTTCTTTCTTCTTTTCATTTCCTTTTTTTTTGTTAACATTATTTTTGTTTGTTTTTTGTTGGGCTCCCTGACGCAGTCTCGTCTGCGATGCGGGATATTTATTTGGTGGGACTATTGATGAATTTGACTGTTTATTATGCCGGTGGGGCCAAGGATCGATGTCCAAGAGCCTCGTGGGCTTGGCTAGGGCGGAGTGCCTCGGGCCAAGGAAAAGGGTTTTATGAGTCTTGCCCAGTGGGACAAAGGGTAATTTTGAGGCTCGGTGAGGGTGGAGTACCTCAGGCCAAAGAAAAGGATTTGTGGACCCAGCCCAATGGGACAGAGTTTATCTTCTAGCTCGGCTAGGGCGGAGCGCCTCCGGCCGAGGGAAAGCTTTATGGACACAGCCTGACGGGACTGATGGGTGACTTATTGAGCTCGACAAGGGCAGAGCGCCTTATGGCAAGGAAAAGGATATTTTATTGGGTCGACATTGGGCAAGAACTCCGAACCGGCAGTGATGGGAGAGTCCCGTGGGACAAATATGGCACCGTTGCGGCTGAATGCCGAAAGGCCACGAGAGTGCATTGACTGGGAGCATAGGTCCCAGATCAAGGGTGGAAGGTTAGTCCCAGTGGGACGAGTGGGGAGTATCCCCATAGGATAGGAGGGCGGCGAGGCACCATGAATTCTGCTAGGACCAGGGGTGCTAAGATAGGCCACTAGAAGCCGAAAGGTGCTTATTTGTTGGCTTGATGAGGAGAAAGGAGCCGAGAGTGCGGACAACTCAACGGGACTTGTTCTTTTCATTTCCCAATAGGGTTTGGACCCGTATTTGAAACGGGAGGCCTGGTGGTCAATGAGGGTTCTTTAGCATCGGTGGGACCGTTGATTTTATGGTCCTCCCGGGGACATTGAGTGACAACTATGCATTAGATAAATGGCTATCTTCTTTTGTCATTGATTTCTTCAAGAGGCGTTTCGAACAACTTCAACTCGTGTGTCCAGTGCTTATGCCAAATGACATCCTCTTGACGCTTGTTCTTAGAAGCTGCAGTTGCAGGGTCTTCCTACCTCCACAGATGATGTAATCATTTTATTATCCCCTTGAGCATTTGCCATGCATTTTTTTTACAGTCCAAGGTAGGTGCACAGGAGAGCGCTCACACCCTCAGAAAGGGGATGAGTGGTTCACTCCACCATACCAACCCCACGATGGTAGTTTTTTTTTTTATATTTGGCAAGGACCAAGACATGAGGGGAGTGACATCTCCCTCGACAGGTGTAGCCATCAAGGCCTCCTCCATTTTACTTCGATTTTTTTTTGGAAGACCCGACCTTCTGAGAGACGACATCTCAGATTCAATAGGCGAAGCCCTATGTCTATATGTGCAAATTTCATTTGCCCTCCTTTTTTTTTTGCTCATTTTTTCTTCTCCTTTTTTTTGGTGCCTGCCCCTAGAACAGGGCCTTTCCTTTCTTTCTTTTTTCTTCTCTCTTTTTTTTTGCTTCATTTGCCATTCTTCTTTTTTGTTGGCAAGCATTCGCAGTCAAGCTATGCGGGCTTGCTCTTCAGCCGGGCACGGTGGGTCCACATTATACTCGCCCATCTGTAGTTCACCTTTTTTGATCAAGCCTTCAATAATATCCTTGAACACATAGCAATCCTCAATGGGATGCCTCAATATTTGGTGATAAGGGCAGAAGCGTGGATCGTCTTTTCTTTCGGCATCGCCTGGCTTCTTCAGCTCTGGAAGCACTACTTTGCCGCATTCACGGGCCCCTTGAAAAAGTGCCCTAGTTTTGTCCTTTGGAAAGGAGTATGATTTTATCGTTTTGCCTCTTAATGAGGGCCCTTGTTTTGTCGGCTCGGCAAAAGATGCCTCTTTCATTTTCTTCTTCTGTTTCTAGAAGGCTTCAAAATTTAGGGCACAAATTTCTTCTTGTGCCGGGTGTTTGCCAGTTGGCTCGTTCTTTTGGTTTGGGGCTATCGAAACATGTCAGAGCCTTGCAAGAACTGCTTCAACATTAGCTGCAATGTCACCCAGTTGTTCGAAGGTCGTGACTTCAATGTCAATGACCCATCGTAGAACTTCTATTCTCAAATTTTCTTTGCAGATTTGGACAGAGTCCCCGTAGCTCGACGGATGTCTGCACCCTTCACGGAGATTCCTCCACCTTCTTATGTAGTCCATGATAGAGTTATTATCTTTTTGTTTGGCTGCTTGTAACTCGGCCTCGATGACTTCCCCTTCGGCCATCTTCATAGCCGCGATTTGTTCCGCCCTCAGCTTGTCCATCTGCATGTGTGGCCTTATTTGCACCATCTTCGGAGATGCCTTAGTTGCCCCCTGACATGCCCAGGGGATTGTATGTTTGAGTGGTTGAGGGAGGATGCCCCTCGTACGATCATGTACCATTCGGGGCATGGCTAGCTGTGCTGAGGCTTTAGGTGAGTTAGCACTACCTTGTGTTGCCTCATGTAGATGTCCTGCCAGTTGCGGCATAAGTGGACTTAGATTCATTTCATTTAGCTGCCTTTGCAGCATTTCAATTTCCTGTTGCTTCTGGTGTAGTAGTGCCATCACAGCGGGACCTTGCCAGGAGGGACCGTGAGTGCTACCTTCCGCCTCCGGTTTGGCTGGGGCGAGTGGCATCCCGTCATTACTGTGGGACGCATCCAGTTCCTTTGAGATGAACTCCCTAGGTTTTATGTCTCCGAGCCGAGGGATAACGTGGTATTGTCTCCCCTTGTTGGCTGGCGGGTGTCTTGATATCCTCCCGGGTTTAGCAGCATGATGGGAGGCAGAAGCTTTAGCTTGATTTGCTCCTTTTGGCATAAAGCAAATTTCTTCATCTTCGTCATCAGCAATCTGAGCCACACTGGATGATGATGACAGCGTGTCGCTAGAGAGAGCAACATGTCTTGTTTTAGCCTTTGTATTATCCTTTTCCTTCTCCCATATGATTGGCATTTTCCCCCACAGTGGGTCACTCGGTGCATCAAACACCCTTGCCTTTTCTTTAATTCCTTTTGTTAGCCCATGGGACTTATTGTGTCCTTGAGGGGCATGCCTTTTGAGCTGCATAGGTCGACTCTTGAACTGCTCATGCTTATCAAGCCCGTCTATAATGGTTTGTAACTGTTCTGCGGCTAAGCTGATTTCTTCACGCACCTGCGCCGGGGCTTGTTTCTTTGTGTTGTCCACTGGCCTTCTGATAGCTGTAAGAGGGGCTATTTGATGCCAAGTAGGAACTACAGGGGGTGGAGTGGGCCGGGGCATGGCTCCAGTAATCTGGATTCTCGGAGTCGGAAGGGATGCTGGCCCTGTTCTTTTCATTATTGACGATGCTTGCCAATTTATCTGCTTTTCTTCAGGCACTAGGGCACAGTCTTCATTGGTGTGCTGGCTGCAAGCCTCTGGCACTTCTTCAGGCAGTCGCTGACATGTAGATATTACATTAATTGATGCCCCCGGAGTAGGCACTTCATGAGGGCGCGGAGGATCGACTCTGTCCTCCTCCATTTGTAGCTCCCCTCTTTTTATTAAGCCTTGGGCGATGTCTTTAAATAATTGGCAATCCTCAATAGGATGCCCCAAGATTTGATGGTAGGGGAAGAAATGAGGATCATCTCTTCTTTTGACGTCATCAGGTCTCTTTGGCTTCGGAAGCTTGATTTTGCTATATTTGACAGCCCACTCGAACAATGCTCGAGTCCGGTCCCGGGGGAAGGCATAGAGCTTCTTTGCTTTGCTCTGCGGAGGATGGCTCTCTCGACAGTCAGCAAGTTCATTGAGAGGAGGGTTGTGCACCCATTTGTGCCTTTTCACCGTGAGGCTGACAGTATGGACTACTTTTAGCATCGGTCGTTTATTAACCTTCCTGACTTGATGACTTGAGCCGGCAGAAATGGAGGGATATCTTGTGAAGAAATCTTCAACCTCCGTGGCAATATCACTTAATCGGTCAAAAGACCGGATTTCTATTCCAATCATCTTTTCCAGAATATCTTTCTTCAGATTTTGTTTACATATTTGTATTGTGTCTTCTGGATGCGGAGGACGTCGACACCTCATGCTGAGATCCTCCCATCTCTTGATATATTCTGCAGCTGTTTCATCATCTTTTTGCTTGGCTGCCAACAGCTCAGCCACGGTCACCTCTGCCTCGATGACGTGGAATCTTTCACTGGATTTCTGCTGCATATCTGGCCAGTCGTGTATAAACCCGGCCGGCAGGTCAGAGTACCATTCAAAGGCAGGTCTTGTCAATGAAGACCCAAAGAACTTGAGCAGATACGACTCGTCCGCCGCCAAGTCGCCCATGATTGTCATATAATATGCAATATGTTTTTTCGGGGAGCCTTGCCCGTTGTATTTGTCAAATTTTGGGAGTTTATTGATGCCCGACGGTAATCCTTTGACAACATGATGGGCTGGATATGGCACTTGATATATGTCAAAGGGGGCGTAATCATCACCACCCCTCTTTGCTAACCTTGCCTCTATCATTTGCTCCCCCATCAGCTTGTTCATCATGACTGGATCTGTTGATTGAGGGCAGAGGTGGGTGGCTTGCATCAATAGTGCGGCCGAAGTCATAGCATTGGGTGGCAAAGGTTCTGACAGGGGAGCCTGCCACTGCATCTGAAGGGGCATTGGCCGTGTTGACTGGGGCCGCTGGGAACAATGTTGGAGAGTAGCCCAGTTCTGATATACAGTTTGTAGAATGGCCGGTGAAGGAGCACCCCTGGGGTCGGAACCTCCCCGTGACGGCTCAGCTCGTGCCCCCGGTTCCTCGGGCGCCATAGCGTGTTCAGCCTTTTCATTTAATTTTATCTTCAGTAGTTTTATCTCTTGTCAGTACCTTTGCAGTGTCATCAGGACGGTATAGTCTATTGTTGTCTTATTATTGATGCCCTCGAGCGTGTTGCCCAAAGGACCTTCAATTGAAGGAGGTGGGGATGCTCCCTCTTGCTCAGATGCCACTAGTCCGGCAGTAACAGTAGTGGTGTTTTCTTCAGCAAGCTGCTTGCCCTTTGTGGCTTGCAATAGCTCAGCCCCACTTTCACCCCGTCTTGTCACCGGGTCAGTTCTTTCAGCAATCTCGGCTGGCTATTCTTGTTCATTCGGCAGGGTGTCAGGTATGTCCATTACCCCTGTCATGTTGCAGGTGAGGATTTGCACTCCTCTTTTGTATTTTCTGGTTCCCCTTCGGGCCTGACTAGAGGAAGTCAACTTTTTATACATTGGAATTCTTTTCATCTTTTCATTTTGTGGAGGCCTTTCAAGGCTTCTAGCTTTGGCTCACCTCCCCTCTTCATTCACCTCAACCGGCGCCATCTTGTCTTTTTCTTTCTCTTCGACCCTGATGACTCGAAGGGACCTTTGCTGACCCATGATGGGACCCCCGAAGCTATAGAAATATTCTCAGACCATCCTTGTCGTGTCTTCCTGGCTGCATTCTGTAGAGATGGCAGAAGGTAGCACTTGGATTCAGGCTGATGGCATGTATGAAAGCCGTGCCAGTTTGGCCACTTGATTGAAATTCCTTGATAATTTGGAGATGTGGGCTTGTCTTGCGGAGACCCTGATGGTGGGCGAAGGGATCACAACCATGGTATCTTCCACACGCACAGCCCTTTTGCCCCCTCTCTTGGGGACATCAGTAGAATTGTTGAAGTTCTGCGAGGCCGGTGCAGTGTTCTGGGTCTTCTTGGCTACCCACATTTGCTTGAACTTAGGCAAGTTCGGGGCTGGCCTCCCTTGATTGTTGTCATTAAAATCCACCCTTCGGCTTGCTAGCATTTGGAAAGTGTTGTAAGTGGGCACGGTCGGGATGATCCGATCCGACAGAACTTCGGCGCCGTGGCCATTGAAGTGGATCCGGACGCCCCCAATCAACAATGACTTCCCAGACGTCAAAAGTCGGCTTCGGGGAGTAGCATAAACTCTTCCTCTAGAGCTCTTCTTGTTGCCCCCAGTGGGCTTCTTCTTATGTGCCGCAATCGGGCAAATAGTATGGCGGACGTGGCAGCTCACGACCACCGGGTCCTTCAGCACAACTTCCTTGACATGGCCCTCACTTCGATAGGCCGCAATTTTGCCGTTCTTCAGCTTCGCAGGTTCAGAACTCTCCATGTCTAGGAGACTCACGAATGCAACTCCCAGGAAGTTGGGGAAGCCGACGACTGGGGAAATGTTGCTGAAGGTAGTGGGTATGGCAAGGTAGCCGTATGCAGCATGGTCTGCCACGATTTGAGGACCGAAAACAAGCCCAGATAGTCCGCTCGCCATCACTTCAACCTACAAAGAGGAGAAACAAGACGAATGAATAATTAGCATTTGAAATAGTTCAATGGGGCCCCATGGTCCTTCTATTTTGGCGAAGAGATGAAGGGAGGTTGAGTCCCACCGGGCGTGCCAGCTTGTGGGAGATGGATTTTATTAAGAATATTTTTTTATTATGGGTTTATTTGGTTTATCTATTAGAGGTTTATTTACGCAGGACGTGCCAGTCACTGGGTGACAAATTTATTATGCGCACCGTCTGACTAACCAGACGATTATAGGTGATCGTGTCAGGACCCAAAACCCGCAGTACCATAAAGGCTACGGCGTTAATTACACCTCTCTAGAAGAGAGGAAACCCTTGATTAATCGCCAAAAATAGAGAGGCCATGGGGCCCATAGAATATGTAAAGGATGTGATTGCATGCAAGCACACAATATGGTAGTATTTGTTTATTAGGCCGGCTCCCGGTACAGGGCGGAGAACCTAGGTCCGAGGACCACCATCGCACATAGCGAAAGCCTCTGGCCGGGTGTAACCCGACCTTCCGCTAATCACCATTTGATATACCGGAGAGTCAGATCATGCAGGCATGCAAGGTGGTTAGTGTTATTATTTATTGCCTATTTGGTCATTTATTTGTAAATTTAGGGAAGACTTTGGCAATCCCTGTCACTCGCAGGGTTGTCGATTAGTCGTTGCCTTTTTATTTTGAGACTGCGTATAGCGTTACGGTGCATACACATGGGCCCATGAGGCGGGCCGAGTATGACCGTATCCGGGCAGACTCGTGTATCATCGGGACAATGTATGCCAGAGTATGGCAAATTTGATATTTGAGAAATGAGGGGACACGGTTAAAACACGGTCAAAAAGGAATTGAATTCAATGGCTTATCGGCCCAGGACAAGGTCATGCCGTGGCCATAATAGGATTAATCCCGAGATGCAGACACGACCTGCCAGGGAGTCATCAATATTCCCATGCCCGGGATCTAGAGGTGGTGAGAGCTCCGGAGTAGACATGGTCATGTTCATTATTCTTTATTTATTCATGTTATTATTTTTAAATCCATGAATGCACTTTGTTTATTATTTATTTATTTCTTTTATTTTTTTTATTATCTTTTTATATTGAATGCATGCTTTTTTATTCCCTTTATTGGTATTTATTTGACGTTTATTCATTCATTATTTTTGTTGTTAATTCATCACTTTTATTCCTTTATTATTATTGTTATTGTCATTTATTTAACCATTATTTGTTTGTCTTATTAACATTTTATTATTTCTTTATCTCTCCATTTTGCCCCTTCTTATATCCCTTTATTTATTGTGTGTTTATTTTGTTCCAACCATTTTTATTCCCCCATTTTTGAATGAGAGTGGGAGCTTTCCTTAATTATTCTTTTGTTTAGTTTATAAATATGTATATATGATAAGGGGGAGATGGGGTTACAACGTGTGTGCGTGTACGTGTTGTGTTTACATAAAATATGTGCATTTGTATGTTTGTGTTTTACGTGAAGCACGTGCATGTGTATGTATTGGGTTGATGAATCACGTACTGAATGGGTGCATGGCGAGAACGGCGGGACTTGTGCAGGATTAGTAAAACGGCGCGAGGTGTGAGTAATACGGCATGGCGTGAAGACAAAAACATGAAACGGCGTGAGATTTGGATGAAACTTCGTGGTTAAAACGGCGTGCAAATGTGTGAGCACGCCGGATAACGGTGTTATTCTTTTTGTTTCATTTATTTTGTTTCGTTTTATTTATTTTATTATTTATTATTTATTATTATTATTTTTAGTTGTTGTTTATTTGTTTTATTATTTTTTATTTCATTTTCATTCAATTTTTATTTATATTCTCGGTTTTACAAATGATTAATCCGGCAACATCTCCCCTAAACCCGGGGTGTCTAGGGAAAAGTGGAGGCATACCCACGGAATGGGATAAGCTCCTTAAAGGCCGGGAGGCCAGACACGGTGACCGGCGGACCCGGATGGACGGGGACCCCGAGGGAGAGCCTACGAGGGATACCGATGTGTCCATGGGTTTTCCAAATCGGGGCAGTGTTCGCCATTAAGGCGGTTTAATATTCACTCGGAGAATGATCATTTAAAAAGGCATGACAGAAATCACCTTAAAACGGCGGGCCAACCGTAGGAAAAGGCTTAAAACGGCGCCACTGGAACGTAGGTAAAGAGGGGGGCTTTAAAACGGCGCGCTCACCTAATGGCGTGCCGGAATAGGGCACGCCGTATTAAGGCGCGCCGGACGATCGTCGCGCCGGTTTAGCCCGTTTTCACGGAAATCAAAGTTCTATTGGTTTATTTTTAGATTTATTGAAATATTTTGGAGGATTTTGAAAGTTAACTGAGTTAATTATTCATCGGATCGGCCCCGGGCCGTCCGGAAGTCAAGTCATAGGCTCGCGCGAGGTTCATACTCGAGCGCGACAATTGTTCCGAGTCAAGCCGTTTTATTAAGTTAGTTTATTGAACAGCTTATTTAACTCGTTCGAGCCAAAAATTCGGCAGCATCTCCCCGTCCCGGAGGACTTGTCGGGGAAAAGCGGGGAGAACTCACGTGGCGGAGCAACCCCTAAAAGCTGGGTGGCACAACGGCGGCCGGCAAACCCGAACGGATAGGAAAACCTCGAGGGCTAGCCTACTAGGGGCACCAAGTCCGTGGGCGGATAGTAGACGGGTAGCGCGACTCATAACAGGAGCGAAGACCCCGAGGGCTAGCCTACGAGGGGCACGCGACCCGAGTCGATACCACGTCTAAGTCGGGATGACCGATAGAGAGGGAAAACCCCGAGGGCCAGCCTACGAGGGGCACCCATCTCATGGCCACCACAAAGCCCGCTAAGGGCTGTGGATTTGAGGTGTTGGGATCAACCCATGTTACTATGCACTCATTGGTCCGTAGGGAAACTCATCACTAGTAGATGTTTTCCTATAGGCCGAGTGATTAGGATGAGAGAGATCTGGAGATATTCCCCTTCCCCCGGGTGCTGGGACGAGATCAATGTCCATGATCGAGTCCCCAAATGCTGATTTGTGAACAGAGGAGACGAGACCCACGGCTCGGGGTGCATCTGGTTAACGGCGCGCTAGCACTCACAGAGCACACATACTAGGAGCTATAAGGTGACATGTTTCACCGCTCACAGAGAGAGATCATAGACCCAGATGCAAACCCCATAGGTGTCTCATGATCCCCACGAGGTAGGCATCTGCATTCTGGAGACGATGACCACAACTCCCTCTTGAACAATCGAACAGTGCGAAGAGGAGAGTGGGGTATAGATTCGGACAGAGGTGATCAAGGGTAGGCACACAAGTACGCCCCTAATCACCAAACCCACAGAACAAGAGAGGAAGATAACATAGCATATGTTGTCAGAAGAAAAGCCCCGTGGAAGAAGGGGTTATTGCTGTAGCCCATGGAACCTGAGGGCATATGTTCGACGCCGGAGAAGACGGGTACAGAAATGTATGTGCGAGGAAATGATTACACGTAGGGGCAGAGGGAAGATGAATGAGTAGATAAGCTATAATGGCACCAAGTGCAACTATGCATGGCTCATTCAATGCGCGATGAGCGGGGGTGCACACATGTATAAAGCCCATTCCGACGCCGTCTCACCGACTACGGAAAGGAAACACAGAGCACGGACGAGAAGAGATGATGCAGGGGAAGAAGAAGAACATTGACTAAGACTCATTCGCGCAGTCGAACATTCACTCATTCCACAAATAAGAGAAGGATTACAAGTTTATATTTCAGCGCCGGCGTTGTCGGACGGTCACCATTAACATCAGACGAGAGAAAGAGTCACAAGAGAAGAGGGAGACAATCAAAGGTGGTGAGGAGCGGGGGTAGGCTCATAGCATCACCTCTCCCTCCTATCCCATTTACATCGTGAACGGAGAGTAAAAAAAAAGGAGGGAAAATCGACACGGTGACCCACCTAGGAGTGACAGGAACATGGATCTTCCTCTCCAGTGCCGGGAACTTGGACAGAGCGGAGGGCGGCCGCCAGAGACTCTCGGGCGGAAGGCTTCTTTTCCTTCACGAAACCCTCAGAATCCTTAACTCTGATTGGTGGCTAACCTTCTCTTCTTCTCTTCTGATTGCTCTCCCTCAATTGGCCGCCCTTCTATTGGCTGTCTTCCCTTTTTTTTTCTCACTTGGACGAACAGTGTTTTTATAGCACTAAGTTCCCCGGCGCCACGGAGGGGCGCGCTAGTGAACATGGCACCGGGGAACAGCCCCCTTCTTTGGTGTTTTGCGCGCCGTTGATGACGGCGCCGTTTAAGGGGCGCGCCGGTGAAACGGGGCGCCGTATTAGCCTCGTTCGGATGCCGAGAGCTAGTCGATGAGTCCGGGGATGATTCCGGAGGTCACCGTTGGCCATTCCTCTCGCCGCGGTCCTTGAAAAACCTTGACAGCGCGTTGACGAAGCTCTTGGCATGACGTACGGCCTTGATCCGAACTCCGTGTGTGTTTGGCTTGAGCACGCGGGTCTTACTTTAGCGGCTGTCCGTTGGAGCCGAGCATCTTTTCTTTTCTTCTTTTCTTTGGTCTCATCTTTTGTTCGGCTTTCGCCATTCTTTTTCTTCTTTTCTTTCTTTTCTTCTCTGTCGGCACAGGAGCACCCGATCAGAACTTACGACCTGCAGAAGCAGAAGTCAGGAAGTATTAGGAATATTTTCAGTGTCAACAGCGGTGCTTGCTGCTGCTGCTGCTGTTTGTGAAGATCCACAATAACTTGGCGCATGACATCCCAATCAATCATCTTCTTGTCTTCCAAGTTGTAAACAAGTTCCCGGAACTCGGGGCAGTCCTTAACCAAATGCCCCTATTGACGATGAAACTCACAGAAGTGGAGCGAATTCCTGACCGCGGGTTGGCAAGGCATAACCGAAGGGAGTTGCAACGCGTGGGTGGCCATCAAAGCCCTGAAAACATCTGTAAGAGATTCCGGCAATGGAGAGTGAGGAGCCCGCTTCGGGCAAGGTAGGTGCCGAGGGGTATGAGAAGGTAGTAGGGATGGTAGCGGAGGTTGTGTAGGCAAGGGGAATTGCGTAGGTGAAGGAGGAGGGCTAGAAGGATGTGGAGGCGTAGAGGGCGTGGGAATATAATGGACGGCATCCACCCGCTCAGGGTGTGACGTTTCCTTGACCGGAAGTGGAGAGGTGTGGGGAAATGAAACAGTGGAGGGCTGACTCGTGGAGGAAGATGTAGTGGGGTGACATGGGAAGGCATATGGATAAGTGGGAGCGGATGGCCGACTCATGGAGGGATATGAGGTGGAGGGCTGACTTGTGGGGGACGGTGAGGAGAAGGGGTATGTGGAAGGCGAAGGTGAAAGAGACTCGTGCTCAAGGGAAACTAGGAGTTGTTGGATAATGAAGCGGGCTCGGCTGTAGAGTTGTTTCCAGGAAGTGATATGATTCAGGGCTAAGATGCATCGAAGCTCGGGCGTTGCATTAGAAATAACCATCTTGATTTGTTCGCCCTCCGGAATATGCCCCGGAACTTGCGTGGCTAGACGACGCCAGCGGTCGGTGAACGTGGAGAATTCCTCGTGGGGCTTCATCTTCTCTTGGGCCAGATCAACCATGGAATACCTAGGCCTAACCTGGTCTCGGTACTGCTGAACGAAATTTTCTTGTATAACTTGAAGAACCAATCCTTGGCTGAGCCCTCTAAAGATAGGCCATCAAGTGTAGATCGTGCCGGAACTGGGCCGACTCATAAAAGAAATCCTTCAAATGGACGTAGGGGTCACCAATTCCACCATAGCGATGATATGCGGGAATCTGTGAACGTGGTGGGGGTTGAAGACCCAGGAATGCAATCGGGACATCCAAAGAAGTTTGGGGATTGATTCGGCGTTGTAATTCATCAAGTTGACGTTGGGCTTGAGCGATCATCTCCTCGGTAGGAAGTGTCCAAGAAGAATATGGGCCAGCCTGAGCAAGAGACGATGAATTTAAACCAGGATAATGTTGATGGGCCAAATAAGGGGATCCAGCCTGAGGTGAAGACAAGCCCATTCCGGGAATGTAGGAATGCATGGGCCTGGAAGGATTATGTATGTGGGGACGAGAATTGATTGGCCTAGCAGCAGCATGGGCGGGACAAGAAGGCCTATTAAAAGAATAGGGTCCATTGGAGGAATAGGGAGATGGGCCTGCGTGGGAAGAGGAATCCTCACGGGGATAAGAAGATAGAGAAGAATAGGAGTGATGGGAATCGATGCCGAGCATTGACATTTTTATTTTGCATTTGTGTCCTTTAGTTTATTTTTATATCCTTGGGAAAGTATATGTGTAATTGTAAGGCTTTATAAGCCATTGTGTCGTTCCCTTGGATTCTTTGGGTTTTTGTGCAAATTGTCAGTAGGTCCAGTAAGTGGGCCCTCACTCCTTCCCCATTGGTCAACATAAGCCATATGGGTCCATGTGGGGCTGGTCAAAATCCTAGGTGACATCTAGAAGGTCAATTGGACAAATGGGAGACAAGTGGGTGAAAATTTCAAAGGGAGGCTACCTACTTTACCTACTTGGTCAAGGGGGGCCCCCCCTTTTGGATATTTTTTGATTTTTGTTAAAAACCCTATTAGAACTAATTAGTTCTATATCTTGTATACCCCTCCCAAACCCTAGACCTGAGGGCATAAGTGGTCATTTTCCATTTATTATATAAGGCATGTAATTTCCATTTGATAGAATTAATGAAGTGAAATTTCAGAAAATTGCTTGGAGCCTCCAAGGAGGGTGCGCCCCTCTCCCTCTCTCTCCCTGGTTCATCTTCTTCCTCCAGCCCTCCAGGGTGTGAAGCCCATTCTCCTTAGCCGCTCTGAGTTCCCCTCTGCTGCCGCTGCAGCCGTTCGTGCCGCCATCGCGCCGCCACCGCCACTACATCGGAGTTCTGTCTACATCAGGACAGAAGCTCATCTCTGGATTTTTATCTCTGGTTTTTATTGTCTGATCGAACCCTAATTTTGAGAGTTTGTTCTGTCCATCTCCCTTAACTTCCAGTTCAAATTTTGTGTCATTTGGAAGTCATTAGGTATTTTTCCCATATTTTTGTTTGTCCTCTCAGTAATCTACCCTTTTGCAGATCTACGAAATAGAGTCACCTTGTCGAATTTTCTCCACCCCCTTACAAATTTTTAGAAAATCCCAAAACATTACTCAGTGTTCCACACATATACCCCCTTCCACCATAATTTTCGGGGAGTCTAGAAAATTCATTTGACCCACGGTCAAAGGTCAATTTCAGGCAGATCCCTTGCTTCCCTGTGTGTCTGTCAGTCCGAGTCAGAAACAAAAATAGTGTTACAGTCATATTCATTTTCAATCCATTCAGAGGATGGATCTGTCAAAAATATATGTTGTCGATCTATGAGTGCTCTTTCCAACGGTACCAGGTACGCTTTGATCGGCCTCCGGATCTGAGCGTCGTAATTCTTGCAGCCGAGGCGTGCAGATATGTTCCCTGTGCAGGTCCGAAATTGCAGCCCATGAGAAATTCAGAAATAAATATCAAAAATCAACTTCAGGAGCCGCCACTTCAGGAAGTCGTTCAGGGACGTCCTGCCATCGTCCCAGCCAAGCGGGGCCTCTAGAAGATCTTAGGAAGGTGACGTTCCTTTGGAAACCGTTGCTTGCTGTCCAGTGAGTCAGCCACCGAGTTGGTGCAGCATCGAGTTGGAATAGTGCCGAGTCGGACCAGCAGGCTGAGTTCGTGCCGTACGCACCTCCAGATTGCTGCCCGTCAACCCAGGGTCGGTCCTCCCGGGCTCCACCTGTAGCCCTTTACCTCCCTACGTGGAGTGAGCAATAAAATTCACTGTTGTAGTTAACTTTTACCGTTGTACCGGGAGTTACCGTACTTGGCCGGGAACGTCTTCCCCACGCCCAGAGTGTGGCGGTACACTCGCTACTCTCCTCGTAGGCATTGCTTTACTCGTATATTTTTGTATATGCCGCTGCATGAGTGATAGATTATCTAGCTTGTTATCATTTTATCACCGCTGCGAGAGCGAGAGTGAGTGACCGTCCTGTGACTCGACCCGAGTTAACGCAGAAAGGCCGATACCCGAGACTCACTGCCAGTTTCTCAACCGAGCACGGTCCACGTCTTCCCTCGCTTAGGGGCGATCACGAGCTAGAGTCCCAGGTCGCGTGTCCATCCCGCATCAATTTGGTATCAGAGCGCCAGTTGAGTCTAGGGTAGTATTTGGTCAAAAATAAAAAAAAGAAGTGTCATTTACGTCTAGTCATCGTCTAAGTCGGTCTAAGGTTGCATCCGCATACCATTGTTCGGTATATAAAAAGGTGTTGTCTGAATGTTAGACTACGCCTATCGGGAAGGCCGCACACTTGCACGAGTGATCTTCGGATCGATTAACTCAGCCACGTACCGAGTCTTGGTTTAAGTCTAGGGTCCTTAGTGTGCATGCATTCCAACCTTGCATAGACGGTCTAGTGTCTTGTCACCAACTGTTGGCATGTCCATTCACTAGCGTCCCTGTGTCCCATGGATGACCAAGGTGCCGCATCTTCTGCATGGTGGCGATACTATCTAAAATGGAAGGATCACCCGGACCACCCCAAAAGGCCCGTAGCCCAGGACTTCTACGGCTCCGATAATCCGAGTGACTACCTAGAGTGGGAAGCCATTATGGATGACTACTTTGAGTGTTACCTTATGTCCGGTCCCGCGCAAGTTGACTTTGTCAAAAGGTGACTTTTTTATGAAGCCGCCGAAACATGGAGGGACATCAAATACTTCCGGGAGGATAGGATGTTAAGGCCCATCGAGTCATGGTGGGATATGAAGAGAGCGCTTAGGAGGGTCTACCTTCCCCGCCCACCAACCTCCAACCACGGGGGTCATACTACTAGCCAACCCCACCAAAGCAACCCCAATCAAGTGACCCTCCCTGTCGCCTCCAACCAACCACCCCTTGGCACCTCCGTCCAATCCCACCCAATCACTCCCAACCAAGTGGAAGCCCCACTTATAGTCGAGTCTAGGTCCACATCCAGGCCGAGATATGAGGAGCGAGTCCACCCCGAGGCCCCTACTCCAACTCGCACCTTAGATGAAATCAAGAAAATACTTTCGGATTGGTTGGAAAGGATAGAAAGGACACATGCTCCTTCACCACCCGTGAGTGCTCCATTGCCACTTTCTACTTCCGAACTTTATTCGGAACCATCTTATTTGGGGCCACCTCAGCCTGAGCCACCCGTGTTTCTAACGGGTACGCTATACGTAGCTGAGCCACTTCTTAGTTGGCTCAAGGATGGCTTGGTCCCACCTCCTTACCCATCTATGGACCCCACCTTACCTCTAGTGTCCGTCAACTCCTACCACACGACATTCCGGTCTAGTCACCATGTTGATACATTGGGTGACCTTATTCTTGGTTTAGGTTGGCAATGGAAGTTGACGCCCTTATTGGCCCGAGGCTTCAACCAACCCACTAGTCGTAGCTTCACCCATCCAGCCATAGGGTCCATTACCTCCGTGTGCACCGTGGGTTGTGTCACCACGGAGATTCTTCTATTCCTCCCGATGCCGGTCGAGTCCGACTTCTTTCCCTTTTGCCCAAGGGAGAAATCCTATTTTCTAGACATGGCCGTCGTCCCACCGACCACAATGTATGACGGTGATTATGAATTCTTAAATTGGGACCGAGTCATGAGGGAACCCACTTCATGGGGTCATACCTTCTTTGACCCTTTTGACCCCTTCACTAGTGAACCTCCCGAGCTATCATATTCACTCCACTTCTTCCTAGGAGTTCACTATCCCACCCCTACCCCTCGGTCTAGTTGGCAAGCCGTACCTACGTCTAGGGGTAATGACGAGGGTAGTTTTGGATCTCCTAGTCCTTCCCCACCCAAATCCCATAGGTCGCCAATGCATGAGTGGTACATCTTAGGGTGTCTAGGAGTCATCCATTCCGTCAACCATCGAGTACATCTAGTGTATGCATGTCACATATTCGGGTGTCCTGGTCCACCATCGCCTATGCGTAGGTCGGACTAACATTAGGTTTGTTTAGGGTCCTTGTGAGTCTTTGTTTCGTTTGTCTGTCGTGTGTTTGTGCATACATCGAGTCGAGTCGGTTTGTACGCTCGCGTTGTTAGTCCCTTTCGAGTTCGAGACTAGTTGGACTTCGGGATCGGTTTTACTTCATATGTTGGATCTAGTCACATAAGGGACAAGCGGTGATTCCTAGTGAGTCTTCGAGCCACCTTTCCTCCTTTGAGAGTGACCCCACCCCGGAGTGTCCACCTCTGGCTTCATTCCCATGGCAGCGTGCACATATCGAATCTATACGGGATGAGAAGGTGTCGATTGCTTGGAGTGGAGCGTACTCCGCGCTTCATGGTACGATGACGGATCCGCCGGAGCTACTCGAGCATCCGAACCCCTTACTCAACGGGGTCGAGTTCTTCCCACCCAGGGAGAGTTGATGGGAATCAACGCCGAGCATTGACATTTTTATTTTACATTTGTGTCCTTTAGTTTATTTTTATATCCTTGGGAAAGTATATGTGCAATTGTAAGGCTTTATAAGCCAATGTGTCATTCCCTTGGATTCTTTGGGTTTTTGTGTAAATTGGTAGTAGGTCCAGCAAGGGGGCCCTCACTCCTTCCCCATTGGTCCACATAAGCCATATGGGTCCATGTGGGGCTGGACAAAATCCTAGGTGGCATCTAGAAGGTCAATTGGACACATGGGAGACAAGTGGGTGAGAATTTCAAGGGGAGGCTACCTACCTTACCTACTTGGTCAAGGGGGCGCCCCCCCTTTTGGATAATTTTTGATTTTTGTTAAAAACCCTATTATAACTAATTAGTTCTATATCTTGTATACCCCTCCCAAACCCTAGACATGAGGGCATAAGTGGTCATTTTCCATTTATTATATAAGGCATATAATTTCCATTTAATAGAATTAATGAAGTGAAATTTCAGAAAATTGCTTGGAGCCTCCAAGGAGGGTGCGCCCCTCTCCCTCTCTCTCCCTGGTTCATCTTCTTCTTCCAGCCCTCCAGGGTGTGAAGCCCATTCTCCTTAGCCCCACTGAGTTCCCCTCTGCTGCCGCCGCCGCCGTTCGTGCCGCCATCGCGCTGCCACCGCCGCTACATCGGAGTTCTGTCTACATCAGGATAGAAGCTCATCTCCAGATTTTTATCTCTGGTTCTTGTTGTCTGATCAAACCCTAATTTTGAGGGTTTGTTTTGTCCATCTCCCTTAACCTCCATTTCAAATTTCATGTCATTTGGAAGTCATTAGGTATTTTTCCCATATTTTTATTTATCCTCTCAGTAATTTGCCCTTTTGCAGATCTACGGGACAGAGTCACCTTGTCGCATTTTCCCTTCCCCCTTACAAATTTTCAGAAAATCCCAAAACATTACTCAGTGTTCCACACCTATATCCCCTTCCACCATAATTTTTGTGAAGTCTAGAAAATTCATTTGACCCTCGGTCTAAGGTCAGTTTCAAGCAGATCCCTTGCTGCCCTGTGTGTTTGTCTGTCCAAGTCAGAAACAAAAACAGTGTTACAGTCATATTCATTTTCAATCCGTTTGGTGGATGGAGCTGTCAAAAAAATATGTTGTAGATCTATGAGTGCTCTTTCCAACGGTACCAACCACGTCTCGATCAGCCTCCGGATCTGAGCGTCGTAATTCTTGCAACCGAGGCGTGCAGATCTGTTCCCTATGCAGGTCTGAAATTGCAGCCCAAGAAAAATTCAGAAATAAATATCAAAAATCAACTTCAGGAGCCGCTACTTCAGGAAGTCGTTCAGGGACGTCCTGCCATCGTCCCAGCCAAGCAGCGCCTCCAGAAGATCTTAGGAAGGCGACGTTCCTTTGGAAACAGTTGCTTACTGTCCAGTGAGTCAGCCACCGAGTTGGCGCAGCACCGAGTTGGAATAGTGCCGAGTCGGACCAGCAGGCCGAGTTCGTGCCGTACGCACCTCCAGATTGCTGCCCGTCAACCCAGGGTCGGTCCTCCCGAGCCCCACTTGTAGCCCTTTATCTCTCTGCGTGGAGTGGGTAATAAAATTCTCTGTTGTGGTTAACTTTTACCGTTGTACCGGAGTTACCGTACTTGGCCGGGAACGTCTTCCCCACGCCCGGAGCGTGGAGGTACACTCGCTACCCTCCTCGTAGGCATTACTTTACTCGTATATTTTTGTATATGCCGCTGCATGAGTGATAGATTATCTAGCTTGTTATCATTTTATCACCACTGCGAGAGCGAGAGTGAGTGACCGTCCCGTGACTCGACCCGAGTTAACGCGGAAAGGCCAATACCCGAGACTCACTGCCAGTTTCTGAACCGCGCACGATCCACGTCTTCCCTCGCTTAGGGGCGATCGCGAGCTAGAGTCCCAGGTCGCGTGTTCGTCCCGCATCAAGGAGTATGGCACAGGGGAAGGATGCTCCATATGCTGAATGGATACTTTATACAGTCAAGAATTTCAAAGGAATACAAGGATAGAAACGAGCCTAGGACAAATGCAACTAAATGGAGCCACACAAAGATGAACTAGACCAAATGAGCCTAATCTGACAAAATGAGGTGAATGATGCAACACACAATGGAGGGGAGTGATGAGGGAAGAATCAACCCATTAAACAACCAGGTTATAAATGATGCATGAAGATTTTATATTCCTCTTTAGGACCTTGGTGGATTAATTAATATCTGAATTCACTCAGCCACAAGGTATCTAACCAGGGTAAGAATGGGAAACTGGGTGACTCTAAGGGACTCTCCCTCACGCGGATGCAAACTCTAGACTGGGGGATGGTGTGGTACAACCTGCCCGGCGTCCGTGTGGGAATCCACGGCTCACGGGGACTTACGGAGGTCCTCAGCAAGGTCACCTAGTCGGCTCCACGGAGTATGGAGACGAGAGGAAACCCTACCTTGGTAGGAATGCAACTAAAGTATGATAAAATGCATGAACCCTATGTGCACCGGAGTGCATGCAAAATTCTAACCTAGATCTAGCAACCAACGAGCAAACAAAATATGACGAGAAGAATACCAATCATGTAAAGATTAATTACACTACAAGGGAGATGATCAGTAGCACCAAATATCATGAAGATAATATAGCATGGCAATCAAAATGAGGCTCAGGTGCACTGTAGCAAGACAAGGACGGTCTCTGTAAGACCGCACAGGGAGGTTGATGGTCCTGAGCGGACAGTTCAACAGCAGGGAGTGACAACACGAAAAACACAAAACACGGAATGTTAAAACGGGGGCGTACCTCGATGAACGGTCTATCAACAGCCGTTCAAAATCTCGGACGGACCTATATCAATTGCATAACCCCAGTAAAGCCAATAGTGCAAAAATAGAGACGTACCTCAGCCAGCAGGATGGGCGGCCGAGATCTAGCCGTATGAAGAGTTGGACGGGCAAATGTAGACCGCTGAATGCAGCAGGCTCGCAGAATAATCAGCACTGTAAGCAGAGAAGAGCCGCTGATTCCTAGCCGCTCAAGATGATAAACGGCTCTGTCAGAACCGCACAACTGCCAGCAACCTTAAAACCAGGAAACCAGCCAACGACCTGAAACAACTCAAGAAACGGGGAACTAACCATGCAAACAGATGGGTCAGCAAACCACTAACACGATGGGCACTAGGTGTCCCACCGTGATCGCCAAAAAATGGGGTGTTGACATATTTTTCCTACTCTTTCCCTTTTGATGACCCTTACAACCCCTTCTTTACTAGTGTAATGTGAAGAACTAAGCAATAAGTAAATAACAAGGGGAAGGGGTCGGGGAAGGAGTGTGTGTGATCGCCACAAAGATGCCGAACGTGATGAACCCGCCGTATCTTGGAAAGGGGTGGAGGTACTCGCCTTAAGAGCAGCGCTGAGAGGATGTACGGCTCAGGAGGAACCACCTGTAAGGATGAGCGGCCGCACGACAGGCCGTCGAAAGGCGCTACAGAGGACGCGGGATAAAGAACTTGTCACGCCCCGAGAGCGGAAGATACCCGGAGATGCGTGACGAGTTTATATCAATCACGTCAATCAGAGTAGTAGTGTATTCGACACAAAGACAGAGATGCGCAAAAGTAAAGATAACCCAATCCATTTATTTCTTCATAATAAATAGTCTATTACAAACCCAATACTCTATTCAAAAAAAAAAGAAAAGTACACTTTTGACTCAAGAAATATATAAAAGACTAGATGACACTTGGAAAAGCTCTAGCTCTTTCACTCTTGATTCTCCCCATCCGATTGACTTGCCTCATCGTCGGACCTACCTGAAAAGTAAGTGAAACACGGAGTGAGCGAACGCTCAGTAGGAAATTATATCTCAGGAACTAGCAAGGGGTTTAAGTAGTTACATCTTTCATGAATGCACTATAGCTATGCATGCTCGCCTAAAACGACAAGATAGAAAGAGGACATAACAATAAGATAACAGGGAGAACTAGTCATGAACCTTTCGAGAACTTATATCAATTGACCTCAAGATATTAAAGCAAGTACTTTATCATGTCAAGATGAAATTTGGCTATCACGTTCAAGCACGCAAGTAATTACCATTTTTTCGGGCCACGCAAGTCATGTAATATCAAGTCAAGTACAAGATTTGTGGAATGTTCAATCAAGCTAGTCATGCACTTTGGTATAATGCCAATACCGTGATCAATCAACTCCCATGGGCACAAGTACTTTCGGGTGCTCCTCCGAGGACCAGATCGGGCCCTATATGCGCAGGCATTAGTCATGTATTTTTAACATCCACATTTTTGTGTATAGCTATCATGGAATTTCAATAAGCAAGTTTGTAGTCATGTAAGACAACTTTGAGAGATTAGAGTCCAAAAATATGACTTTTGACACCAATAGGCGATAATAACGGTACAATCGCACTTTCGATAAAACTAGGTGGAATTGGTTCCCTTAACTCGGGTACCATGATAAGTAGGTAGAGACACTCTTTTATATAGAATTGAGGTGCATATGAATAGCACCTCAATGGCAAGACGTCCTCATTCTTAATATAGAATTGAGGTTCACAAGAACATCAAGTTTAATATAGAATTGGGGTCTACAAGAACATCATAACAATGTTGATATAGAATTGGGGTTTACAAGAACAGCATAACAACGGCATATTCTTCCCCGTTCATTAAGATAATTCTCATATCATACCCATGGCATGACATGAGGGCCGGTATTACCATGTTTCTATAGAGGGACATGGCAAAGATTATGTAATGGGTTTTTAGGGTACAACCAGCTCAGTCGGCCTTGAGGGAATCCAAGGCGGCGAGGAGTCTTACGGAGGTCTCTATGACTAACTTGCTAGTCCAAAGGAACGGAATGTCCAATGGAGAGCTTGTATGTCAATGAGAATTGAGTGTGTAATGCGATAAATCATCGTGGAAAACATGGGACTATACTCACGGAGTGGAGTAATAGTGCCAATGTATATGTACGTATGTATAATGAAACCCTCGGATAACAGTAATCAGAAAAAAATCAGTAGTGCAGAAAATAGCGACTTTGGTAAAGTCATTTTTTATGAAATTAACGCCTTAATCAGGGGCGTTTATATTAAATTTGACGACATGTATAGAAGTCGTCCTTTCAATATTTCTAATTTTGTAGAATATTAAAAATTTGGAAATTTTCATAAAACACGCCCTGGACAGGGGCGTTAGTTTACAGAAAGCGCCCTGGTATGGGGCGTCAGTTCAATAAAAGACGACCTGGACAAGGTCGTTAATTCACAATTTTTACAATTTTCAAGACGATGAAATTTTAGGAAACATGATATAGGCTCAGGACCAGAAAAATAGCAGGATTACAAGAGATTGATCATGCATTAATCTAGAATCATGTTTGAATTGATATATAATTTTTAAACATGGTATTTAGTAATTAAAAGAAATTGACGTCCGTGTGCAGGGCGTCAAATATGAAATTGACGACCTAGTCATGGTCGTTTCTTGTAATTTAGCGCCTTTGATAGGGGCGTTTCTTTCAAAAACTCTTTAGAAACTAATCAAAACGCATGAAATCTATATGCATGTATTAACGGATGATGTTATAATTATTAATATGCTAGTTTGGGCTACAATCCCTGAGAAAACCTACCTCTATGAAGATTTTGAACGGATGCAGGTTCTGGGAAGAAAAGAACGATACTCTGTTTTATAAACAGAGTATTCTGAAGCTTTTGAATTCAATATCAGCAGCAAGGCAGAGGAGGCACGAACAGACACAGTCGTTTGTTGATGAAGAACCTACGTTCTTCAGTAGATTAAGAGCTCCTCGACCTGTAAGTGGAAGAAGATGAAGAAGATTTATTCCTCATACTATCCTATCGGAAGAGAAGGAAAACCAAAGGAAGAACCCACCTGTTCTTCACGGACGGCAGTCAGATTCCCTATAAACAAAAGAGGATGAAGAATCAATTCATGTTCTTCACATAATAGTAAACAGAGAAAGAAATAAGGAAGAACGGTTAGTTCTTTACCTACCGTAGCAGAGACGATCGACCAAATAGCTTTCTAGGGTTCGATCCATCAAGGTATTTATAGGATTTTAGAAATCCTAATAAGGTTAGTGTTCGATTGGAAGTAACACTTCCGCGATAGAGTTATTACTACATTCGAACTCTTTCCCATAGTTATCACTTACCCTGGATAAGTTCCTGGGTCGAACGGAAGACGAATTGAATTAACGACCTAGGTCATGGCGTCGAATTTAAATTGACACCTTGGCATGCGTCGTTTCTTGTGGAAACGCGTCCAAGCAAAGGGCGTTACAATTACTTGCCTTTTTATGTAATTTTGGTTGTTTAAGATTTGACGCCTTGAAATGTGGGCGTCCTTTCTCAAAAACATGCCTTAGGTGAGGGCGTTTCTTGTCAAGTAGCGCCTTTATCGACGGCGTTATTTTCATCAGGGTTTAATTTTTTTCCATTTTCAATTTTATCATTTATTTACTTATCTTTTATTTTCAATTTGATTTATTTATAAATCTTACTTTTATCAGGGTTGTTACACCCTCCCCTACTTAAAAAGAATTTGGTCCCCAAATTCCATAGCATATATTTATATAGAGAGTGTAGAGTACATACCTTCTAGAATAATTCTGGAAATCATTTCCTCATAGACTCCTCGGTCTCCCATGTAGCTTCATGTTCTGAATTCTTATTCCATTGTACTTTTAGCATGGGAATAACCTTATTCCTTAGGGTACGTACTTCTCGATCTAGTATTCTTATGGGCTTCTGCTCGTATGTGAGATCTTTCTGGATTACTAGATGCACATACTTCTTTAACATAGATATGTGGAACACATCATGTACTTCGGACAGTTGAGGTGGCAATGCGATGCGATAAGCAACCTCGCCAACTCTTTCTAGTATCTCAAAAGGTCTGATGAATCTTGGTGTAAGCTTGCCTTTAACACCAAATCTCCGTATTCCACGTCCAGGCGATATCTTGAGAAATACATGATCTCCAACTTGGAATTCAAGATCTCTCCTTCTTGTGTCAGCATAAGCCTTTTGTCTAAACTGAGCAACTTGCAGTCTTTCTATGATTAATTGTATCTTCTCGGTAGTATCCCTTACCATGTCTGGACCTAACAGTTGTTTCTCTCCAACTTCGTCCCAGCATAAGGGTGATCGGCAACTCCTTCCATATAAGGCTTCGAAAGGTGCCATTTGTATACTTGCCTGGTAGCTATTATTGTATGCAAATTTGACTAGAGGCAAGTGATCACGCCAGTTTCCACCAAAATCAATAATGCATGCTCTTAGCATATCTTCGACTACTTGATTGGTTCTCTCGGTCTGACCATCCGTTTGTGGGTGAAAAGCTGTACTAAAGTTAAGTCTCGTCCCCAACGAATGTTGTAGTCCCTTCCAAAAATGAGAAGTAAAACGGGGATCTCTGTCAGACACGATTGAAACAGGAATACCATGTAATCTAACTATCTCCTTGATATACAATGCAGCCAGAACATCAATTGACCATCGGCTCTTGATCGGCAAGAAATGCGCTGATTTAGTCAATCGATCAATAATAACCCATATTCCATCATGTCCTCCCTTTGATTTAGATAGACCCATGATGAAATCCATGCCAATATCCTCCCACTTCCACCTAGGAATATCTAGGGGATGTAGTTTTCCAGCAGGTTTTTGGTGTTCTGCCTTGACTTGTTGGCACATGAGACAGCGCGACACGTGGTCCGCTATTTCCCTTTTCATGTTGGGCCACCAATAATTCCGTTTCACATCTTGATACATTTTGGTAGATCTAGGATGAATCGTGTACCTTGATCTATGAGCTTCATCTAAAATCTTCTTCTTTACCTCGGGACAATCCGGTATGCAAGTTCTATTCCTGAATATTAATCTTCCTTCACAAGTTATTTGGAAATCCGATTGTCCTTCCAGTTTGCCTTTGATCTCTACTAACATGGGGTCATTATCTTGAAGTGCTTGTATTTCAGTTAATAGGTCTGACTGTATGCTTATATGAGATAATGTGACACATCTAGGGTCTGTGTCCATGCCTATATTGAGTTCAGAGAATTGCTCCAGTAATTTCCATTCTTGAATCATACAATTGACTAACAGTGCTCTCGGCTTTCGACTAAGGGCATCAGCTACATGATTACCCTTTCCGGGATGATATTGTATATTGAAGTCGAAGTCTTTGAGATATTCTAGCCAACGTCTTTGCCTCATGTTCAGTTCCTTCTATGAGAAAAGATATTTGAGACTCTTGTGACCGGAGTATACAGTAAACTGCACTCCATAGAGATAATGTCTCCATATCTTGAGTGCAAATACTACCGCGGCCAATTCTAAGTCATGGACGGGGTAGTTCTCTTCATGCTTCTTCAATTGATGAGAAGAGTAAGCTATAACCTTTCCTTGTTGCATTAGAACACATCCGAGGTCAATGCCAGAAGCATCAGTGTATACCTCGAATTTCTCTCCTTCCACTGGTAAAGCTAAGACAGGAGCTGTAGTAAGATGATCCTTGAGAGTTTGGAAGCTTCTTTCACATTCCTCACTCCATTCGTAACGGATCTCCTTGCGAGTTAACCTCGTAAGGGGCACGGCGATCTTAGAGAAATCTTTGATGAATCGTCTGTAATAGCCAGCAAGACCTAAGAAACTTCAGATTTCGCTAGCATTGGTCGGTCTTTCCCAGTTCCTTACAGCTTCGACTTTTGATGGATCTACAGATAAGCCATCCTTTGATATAACATGTCCGAGAAAAGTTACTTCTTCAAGCCAGAATTCACACTTGCTGAGTTTTGCATATAATTGATTTATCCTCAATATTTGTAATGCAATCCTTAAATGCTCCTCATGCTCTTCCTTGGTCTTAGAATAAATCAATATATCATCAATAAAGACCACCACGCATTGATCCAAATAAGGCTTGAATATGCTATTCATTAACTGCATAAAGGCAGCAGGGGCATTTGTTAGTCCAAAAGGCATAACAACGAATTCATAATGGCCATACCTGCTTCTGAATGCGGTCTTATGAATGTCATCATCTTTGATTCTTAACTGATGATATCCCGACCTGAGATCAATCTTTGAGAAATACTTGGATCCAGATATTTGGTCAAATAATTCATCGATTCTCGGCAGTGGATACTTGTTCTTGATAGTGAGATGATTCAACTATCGATAGTCGATGCATAGCCTCATGGATCCATCTTTCTTTCTTACAAACAGTACAGGTGCTCCCCACGGGGAAGTACTTGGTCTAATGAATCCTTTCTTAATGAGTTCCATCAATTGCTCCTTTAACTCATTGAGTTCAGCAGGTGACATTCTATAAGGTGCCTTTGAAATTGGACCAGCACCAGGGACTAAGTCAATGGTGAAGGCCACTTCTCTTTGTGGGGGTAATCCAGGCAAATCTTCCAGAAATACGTCTAGAAATTCTTGTACTACTGGAATGTCTTCTAGCTTAGTTTCCTTAGCTTCTTTAACTGTGATAAATGCAAGGAAAGATACACATCCTTTCCTGATGAGCTTGCTAGCTCGGAGAGCCAAAATTAAAAGGGGATTTGCTTCGACTCTTAGGGCTAGTGAAGATTAATTCTGGAGATTCCTTGAATGTAACCTTGCTATTGCGGCAATCAACCGTCGCCTGATACTTGGATAACCAATCTGCTCCTAGTATGACATCATACTCCTTCAGATCTAAACATATGAGATTGATAGGGAGATTTCTACCCTGAACCAATACTTCACAGTTTTGGTAATGATGTGTAATATCAGTCTCGTCACCCAGAGGAGTAGACAAAACTAATTTCATCCATTCCGGTTCTAGGGGTAATGGGTCAGCGAACTTCTTAGAAATAATAGAATGTGATGCACCAGTATCAATTAAGACATATGCATTCTTGGAACAAACTTTCAATGTACCTTCCACTAGTCCGCCTTCTTCTTCTTGTTCGGTCTCCTTGATTGCGTGAAGACGCGCATTCTTGGTTACCGGGCGTTTCCCGACATCGACTTGATCGTTAAGTAATGGGCAATCGGGAATCCGATGCTCACGACTCCCACAACGGAGACATGCTCCTAGTTTCCTCCAGCATTCTTCTGCTCTATGGCCTACCTTGTCACAATGTTTGCACACTGTGTTTGATGGGGTAGTGGTGATAGAGAAGGGCTTGGTCTTCTTAAACTTCTGATCTTGCGAGGAAATACCTCCATTGCTAGGCCTCTTCTTGAAGTTGGGTTTAAAGGAACCCGATCTTGTAACTTGTTCCTTCTTATCCTTACCACGAATCCTATCAGATAGTTCTGTGGCATCTTTTAACAGTTGTGCGCGGCGTACTATCTCCGAATAGACCTGAATGTCCATCGGTGCCAGTTGGGTAATATATTGGGGCCTGAGCCCGTTTAGGAACCTCCTAGCTTTCATCTTCTCGATGCTAACTAAGTGCTTAGCATACCGAGACAATCTAGAGAATTGGGCCTCATACTCGGCCACTGACAAGGATCGTTGCTTCAGTGCAGCAAATTATGCAGCTTTCTTTTCCTGCACTCGGTCTGAAAAATATTTTGCGTTGAAGTGTTCAACGAATTCCTCCCATGTAACTTGGTCTTGATTTAGAGTAGCCTCTATTAATTCCCACCAGCATCTAGCATCCCTTTCTAGCTGAAAGGTAGCTAACAAAATTTTATCCTGGTCCGTGCATTGCATGACACGGAAGATACGTTCTGTTTCCCTAATCCAGTGTTCAGCGTCATCCGGATCAGTAGAACCCGTGAACTTGGGCGGGTTCATGTTCTTGAAAGTCTGATGGAGACTTCCTGCTCGTTGTCCACCTCCTTGTGCTACTTGTTGCAGCACCTGAGTCATGCCTTGAAGCGTACGCTGCATGTTGCGCCATTGGGCACGTTCGACATCCATTATCCTACAATTATAATAACTAGATTAATACGTGATTTGTATTTTAAAGATTAGCATTCTATGTAAACTTTAACCGTTGGTTCTACCCAATCTCACTGGTTAAAGGGTTAAAACCTATCCTTGGACTTGGGTTTTTCCTAGGAATTGAATACCCTAGGCTCTGATAACACAAAAACTGTCACGCCCCGAGAGCGGAAGATACCCGGAGATGCGTGACGAGTTTATATCAATCATGTCAATCAGAGCAGTAGTGTATTCGACACAAAGACAGAGATGCGCAAAAGTAAAGATAACCCAATCCATTTATTTCTTCATAATAAATAGTCTATTACAAACCCAATACTCTATTCAAAAAAAAAAGAAAAGTACACTTTTGACTCAAGAAATATATAAAAGACTAGATGACACTTGGAAAAGCTCTAGCTCTTTCACTCTTGATTCTCCCCATCCGATTGACTTGCCTCATCGTCGGACCTACCTGAAAAATAAGGGAAACACGGAGTGAGCGAACGCTCAGTAGGAAATTATATCTCAGGAACTAGCAAGGGGTTTAAGTAGTTACATCTTTCATGAATGCACTATAGCTATGCATGCTCGCCTAAAATGACAAGATAGAAAGAGGACATAACAATAAGATAACAGGGAGAACTAGTCATGAACCTTTCGAGAACTTATATCAATTGACCTCAAGATATTCAAGCAAGTACTTTATCATGTCAAGATGAAATTTGGCTATCACGTTCAAGCACGCAAGTAATTACCATTTTTTCGGGCCACGCAAGTCATGTAATATCAAGTCAAGTACAAGAATTGTGGAATGTTCAATCAAGCTAGTCATGCACTTCGGTATAATGCCAATACCGTGATCAATCAACTCCCATGGGCACAAGTACTTTCGGGTGCTCCTCCGAGGACCAGATCGGGCCCTATATGCGCAGGCATTAGTCATGTATTTTTAACATCCACATTTTTGTGTATAGCCATCATGGAATTTCAATAAGCAAGCTTGTAGTGATGTAAGACAACTTTGAGAGATTAGAGTCCAAAAATATGACTTTTGACACCAATAGGCGATAATAACGGTACAATCGCACTTTCGATAAAACTAGGTGGAATTGGTTCCCTTAACTCGGGTACCATGATAAGTAGGTAGAGACACTCTTTTATATAGAATTGAGGTGCATATGAATAGCACCTCAATGGCAAGACGTCCTCATTCTTAATATAGAATTGAGGTTCACAAGAACATCAAGTTTAATATAGAATTGGGGTCTACAAGAACATCATAACAATGTTGATATAGAATTGGGGTTTACAAGAACAGCATAACAACGGCATATTCTTCCCCGTTCATTAAGATAATTCTCATATCATACCCATGGCATGACATGAGGGCCGGTATTACCATGTTTCTATAGAGGGACATGGCAAAGATTGTGTAATGGGTTTTTAGGGTACAACCAGCTCAGTCGGCCTTGAGGGAATCCAAGGCGGTGAGGAGTCTTACGGAGGTCTCTATGACTAACTTGCTAGTCTAAAGGAACGGAATGTCCAATGGAGAGCTTGTATGTCAATGAGAATTGAGTGTGTAATGCGATAAATCATCGTAGAAAACATGGGACTATACTCACGGAGTGGTGTAATAGTGCCAATGTATATGTACGTATGTATAATGAAACCCTCGGATAACAGTAATCAGAAAAAAATCAGTAGTGCAGAAAATAGCGACTTTGGTAAAGTCATTTTTTATGCTATTAACGCCTTAATCAGGGGCGTTTATATTAAATTTGACGACATGTATAGAAGTCGTCCTTTCAATATTTCTAATTTTGCAGAATATTAAAAATCTAGAAATTTTCATAAAACACGCCCTGGACAGGGGCGTTAGTTTACAGAAAGCGCCCTGGTATGGAGCGTCAATTCAATAAAAGACGACCTGGACAAGGTCGTTAATTCATAATTTTTACAATTTCGAGACGATGAAATTTCAGGAAACATGATATAGGGTCAGGACCAGAAAAATAGCAGGATTACAAGAGATTGATCATGCATTAATCTAGAATCATGTTTGAATTGATATATAATTTTTAAACATGGTATTTAGTAATTAAAAGAAATTGACGTCCGTGTGCAGGGCGTCAAATATGAAATTGACGACCTAGTCATGGTCGTTTCTTGTAATTTAGCGCCTTTGATAGGGGCGTTTCTTTCAAAAACTCTTTAGAAACTAATCAAAACGCATGAAATCTATATGCATGTATTAACGGATGATGTTATAATTATTAATATGCTAGTTTGGGCTACAATCCCTGAGAAAACCTACCTCTATGAAGATTTTGAACGGATGCAGGTTCTGGGAAGAAAAGAACGATACTCTGTTTTATAAACAGAGTATTCTGAAGCTTTTGAATTCAATATCAGCAGCAAGGCAGAGGAGGCACGAACAGACACAGTCGTTTGTTGATGAAGAACCTACGTTCTTCAGTAGATTAAGAGCTCCTCGACCTGTAAGTGGAAGAAGATGAAGAAGATTTATTCCTCATACTATCCTATCGGAAGAGAAGGAAAACCAAAGGAAGAACCCACCTGTTCTTCACGGACGGCAGTCAGATTCCCTATAAACAAAAGAGGATGAAGAATCAATTCATGTTCTTCACATAATAGTAAACAGAGAAAGAAATAAGGAAGAACGGTTAGTTCTTTACCTACCGTAGCAGAGACGATCGACCAAATAGCTTTCTAGGGTTCGATCCATCAAGGTATTTATAGGATTTTAGACATCCTAATAAGGTTAGTGTTCGATTGGAAGTAACACTTCCGCGATAGAGTTATTACTACATTCGAACTCTTTCCCATAGTTATCACTTACCCTGGATAAGTTCCTGGGTCGAACGGAAGACGAATTGAATTAACGACCTAGGTCAGGGCGTCGAATTTAAATTGACACCTTGGCATGCGTCGTTTCTTGTGGAAACGCGTCCAAGCAAAGGGCGTTACAATTACTTGCCTTTTTATGTAATTTTGGTTGTTTAAGATTTGACGCCTTGAAATGTGGGCGTCCTTTCTCAAAAACATGCCTTAGGTGAGGGCGTTTCTTGTCAAGTAGCGCCTTTATCGACGGCGTTATTTTCATCAGGGTTTAATTTTTTTCCATTTAGTTTTATCATTTATTTACTTATCTTTTATTTTCAATTTGATTTATTTATAAATCTTGCTTTTATCAGGGTTGTTACATAACTTCTGGCAGATGAACGGCTCTGACCCAACCGCAGTGAGAAGAAGAACAGTCCAGATATCATCGCACGTCTCCTTGAACGGATAGCTGGGAGCCGCGCAAGGCCACCACGCCAGAAGTTGTAAGAGTCCAACCTCCACCCTTTCCGGCCGGCCAGAAAGGATGGGCCTCGCGTTAGTGTGTTGTTGACCTGCAAAATAACGTGTAGAACACTAAAAGAAAACCAAATTAGAACTAGAGAGTGTAGCAAATGCTAAAATGGAAAGAAATGAATATGACTAAATGAAATGGGGGATACCTGGGGATTTTTAACCCCCTAGGGGGCGTCAAAAACATAGGAGGATGTGGGGATGACAGTGCAAATGAAGAAAAATGTGGAGAATATGATGCATGTAAACAAGAGAGAACGACGGATTAATGAACTAAAGACACAAATAATGAGATAATCCCTTAAACCGGAGGCCTGTGTGGATGTAGAAGGCCTCCCTCCCTGGTCGTAGGTCGCTCAAAGATTCGGCAGGGCTTCATCGTCGACCAAAAATCTCCCCCTTCAAAGCTTGGCTTTAGGGTCTATTTATAGAGCACCTAAAGTCCTAGCTCGAAATTAGGGTTTCTAGCCATTTTTAGGTCGAGATTATCAAAGATAATCTGTAGATAATCGGATTATCTCTTAACTAGAAGAAACGACATCAAATTTGGTTCAGTATCCACGGAGAAAATGATGGGAGAAGTTAGGGATAAAACCACGGATAGAGAGAGAAAACCTTTGAAATGCTCAGGAATCGAGACGATGCACGGTCTCACGATAGACCACCCAACGGGATGAGCGGCCATCTCCTAGGCCGTTCAACCATGTCGGTGGAAATTCAATAAACATAAAATATTATCCAACTATCCATCGAGATGACCGAAAACCTCGCCGTTGAACTCTCATAGATAAACGGCTGCGGGTAGACCGTACATCCACAAGAGCGGCCAATAGAAAACAGCCCATTCCTTGTCGGTGATAAATCAAAATAGATTAGATAATTAGATAATTATCTGAAAACCAGCGACGTTAGGATTCTGGGAGACAGACGGCTTAGTAGGTACCGTACAATGGTCTTATGCGGCTAAATCCCGATCGTACAAATGCTTGTCGGTGGAAATTTAGGAAACCAGCTAAATATCCAAGAAATAGATAAATGGCTCCAAGTCAACCATCTGTGTTATGAGCGGCTGGAGACTGACCGCACATGTATATGGGCGTTTGAAATTCCTAGAACAACTCAATCAACCAAAACCAAGGGCCATTAAGCCCTAAATCAATTCAGACCTATCTAGGGAGGGAGGCCACCCATTAAATTGGCCCAGAACGTGCCAGAAAATAGCCCAGCGAGTAACGGATAACTCGAGGCATCAATAAATAGGAGTAAGAGAAATGACTCAACTGCAGGCAAAAAATGGGTGTCAACACTAGGGTGAAATGCAAAAAGACTTGCAAGAGCACACAAAGAAACACATTCATTGAAATGTTGGCTTAGTCAGAGTGAATATGCTATGCATTTCAGTCAGTTTGTTCAAACTACGCATGATCATGCAAAAGGCACATTTGCATTGAACATGAATCAAATATGTTTCTCTTTAAAGCAACGCAACTGTGAGCATGCACTTCAGATGAATTTTGGAATTTAGACACATAAATGATATGCAATCAATATTTAAAAACAACAACATGAGCAGAATACAAGTCTTTCCATGTTTCGGTCGACCAAACAGTCTTGTTCGGTCAACTTATTCTACAGTTTTCAGATTAAAACAAGATATGCCACTATCAAGAGTAAGGTGTGATATAGATCTAGAGGAGGGGTGAATAGATGTAACCCAAATCTTAAACCCCGATTAAGCAGATAAATGCGGAATTAAAAATTACTTAATCAGAACAGCCAATCTAGACACGAAGTTACTAGAAGACGTAGTCAAGTGATATGTGAGAATTATCAATAGAGAGAATGAGTGAATTTAACTTGACAATCGAAACACAACAGCAGCAGAACTGAATTCCAGAGAGATGAAATGTGAATAGGTACTTGGCGGAGTTTGAACTCGATGAGTGTCCTCACGCAAGATAAACCACTTTTCAGATAAGCCTGACTTACCCTTCGAGCAGTACCTTTTGATATACCTTTTTCACTCTCTTGAATATGCAATATATCAATCAAACGAAACACGATAACTACCAGATGAATAAATGCAACAATCACAAACCATCAAGCATAGACAAATGATTTTTAGGTGGTTCGATCTCCTACAGAGATCTACGTCCACCACACACTTAAACCAAGTGTGGATTCACTGTTGATTCACAGCTTCCAATCCACTGATCCATAGCTTCGGGGAAAATTTCCCAATACACGCTGAGTCTTATAGGTTAAGCTATCATAGGAATCCTCCTCTACCGCTGGGGATTACAGCTTACCCACCGCTGACTCATAGCTTGCTATAACAGGAGTTCTAAATGAAAAACACAAGCAATAGAAAAATAGAAAACAGTAAAACAATATGTAGCTCTTACAAAGAGCAGATCGGCTCTGGTACTGTACCAAGAAGCCGGAAGCAATGACTTAAAAAAACTCTGACTCACACCCTTCAAATGACTCTAAGCTCTTTTCTCAAATCTATCTCAAAGCTCTCTCAAGGCTCCTCTTCTTCTCTGATTTCTCTCTCTCTCAATCTTACTGGAACGTCCTCTGGACTTGGTTGCTACTATCCTCTCTGTACATGCTTCTGTGTATGCTCAGTGTCTTCTTTTTCACATGTCGAGATTGGGCGATATGCTCCCTTTTATAACAGCAGTTGATGGGCACGTGGAAACCACGTTTCCCGCCCAAAAGTTCGTTCAGATCTAAGCTTGTGATGGCCACATGGTAGCATCTTGATTAGGTTGCTTTCTATGTGTCACGATCATAACGCTTCACCTTTTTGCCTTGGATCACGTGCCTTTTATCTTGTTACTTTAGTTGCTTGTGTGCAGGTAGTTGGGACACATGTCAGGTGCTTGATCATAAGTGTCACCTATCATTTTAACGAACAAAATGTTAGTCACATGTTGTGGACTTAGACAATTCACATGTCTATGTGTATAGGCACAAATGCAAAAAGAACTAGCGCAGACTTGAAATACATATGCACCGACCTTAAGCGTGTGTGAGGTACTACGTGTTATGATATAGAACAGAAAGTGCACTGACCATCTATACATTGTAAAGCAAGCAATGCACGGACTTTGGTTGGGCAGGATACAAGTGTGCACTGACCTTATTACGCATGTATGAAAACATGCACGGACCTTAATATGCATGAAGCAGACATGCACCGACTCTTTGTATGCAAATGGCATAAAGATGCACCGACCTGTTATGTGTGAGGAAAAATGTGCACAGACCTTATGTGGTCACAGCGAAACTTGCACCGACCTCATATACTCCCAACAAAACCTGCACCGACTTCATATACTCCCAGCGAAACCTGCACCGACTTCATATACTCCCAGCAAAACCTGCACCGATTTATATACTCCCAGCGAAAGATGCACCGACTTATATGCTCACAACAACATCTGCACCGACTCTATATGCTCACAACAAAACTTGCACCGACTCTATATGCTCACAACAAAACCTGCACGAACCCTATATGCTTAATGCGGACGCTGCACCGACTCTGTATGCACATGGTAACTTGCATCGACCTCACTAAGTAAAGACGACGACTAGCACCGACCTGTGTTGTGTGAGTGGCACTACTTGCACCGACCTTATATGCTTTTCTTACACAAACATGCACTGACTGAATGCAAGCACAATGCAGACATGCACCGACCTTAGATTCAGAATAACAAAGTGTGCAGAAATGTTTTATGAAAAGGTCTGACATATAACCAATTCATCAAAATACATAATATTACAATGACCAATATAAAGTCCTCAAAGTCAACTCTACAGTCAACAAAGTCAACTCTATAGTTGCCAATCATTCAAAACACAATCAATGCATAGCAGTCTTCGCACTGCTGATCAACTCCAGAGGAGACCCAACATTCTCCCCCTTTTTGATGATGGCAACATCCAAAATTATTTTGTAATTATGATGTATTTTGATGAGACAAGATTAATCCAATATCAGACGTATTCAACATAAATCACAGTCAGACAATGCACCAGATAGACACACAAATGCAGACCTATCATAGAGTGAAAATCAGATGCAGCCAGCTCTCCCCCTGAATCTGACACAAGTGTCTATCAATCCCCCTGAAGAAACTCTCCCAAACACATCTACCCCCTGAAAGTGTTCTCCCCCTTTAACAAGATTATCCTGAAATACAATTCCCCCTTAATCAAAATACCACGAAGTACTTTTTCTCTCCCCCTTTGCCATCAGCAAATAAAGAGTAAGGGATACTGTGGAAGATAAGAAGGGAATAGAGTAACACCCTTTGCAATAGTTCGATAGATAAGCAGATTATCGGGAAAGTCTTCAGACAAAGAATCACAATTATGCATTCGTGACAGATGACTAGTTTAATAGTGATAAAAGGTAGAGTAGATTCACTGAATGTCATATATAAGGTTGTAGTTCCAGTTTATAGCAATAAACCTAAGTCACATAACCATGATAGACATGGTCAATACTGTATCCTACTGATTTCAGAACCAATGAATATCTATGGGAGTAACTAGGATATGTATTGAGGTTAAACTATTTGACACTTAGTGAAACTAGAAGTGCAAGGGTTACAACAAACTTTTTCAATTTTGATTTTAAAACTGAGCTTATTGAACAGACATGTAACTTCTATACCTTTGACATAAAGGGAACACGTGGGTTAGATGCCAGTACCCCCAGTTACTAAGCATACACTACCATATCTGTCTCTGATCAAAAATAACAGTCATGATTACACCTTTTTGCATAAGGGTACACGTTGATCAGACGCCAGTACCCCCAGCTCCTCAGTGAAACCAATTCTACAGATTTGATCATGTGAACAGAGTTAACATGAAGCACTTCATGACATGCGTTTGTATCCATTTCATAGATGAAGTACTCAGTTTCTCAGTGCAGTTCAGTCATTGCTCTGTCAGTTGAGTTATTCAATTCTTTTACTAATCATTTTATTTTTGCTGCCCTTTTTAATTTTTCAAAGTGACATGTTTAAAAACAATACACTATCTGAGTTTCTCAACCTAGACTTCACTAAGTCTTTCATTTTCAGATACTGTAAAGATCTTATCTGTCACAACATGAGAAGGAGGTTGAGAGCTATAAACGGTTTTCCACCACCCTATTTTCTAAATACAGTCTTTAAACTCTACAATTTATGAAGATTAAACCAACAGTTCATTCATGAAGCAAACATGATTCTTATAGAAGACATATGATGGTTACTGCTTAAGATAATGAACTGATTGCAAGACTGTCATTTATTCAGAAAGAGCGAATCAAAATTGAAGCACAGAATCAGCTCTTGAGGGATATTAAGGAATGGAAAAGTTACAAACTGATGGAAATGGATACCACGTGATGTAATTAATATGGATCTAAATGAAGCCAATCTATACAATCGAGTTCAGAGGAGACTGAGTAATGAACGTTTCTGAATCTGGAGAGAATTTGAATGATATGAGTTTGAAGTTTCAAAACACTGATCTGAACATTTGAAGTTTCAAAAAAAATACTGATCTCAACACTGACATAATATCTTGAATAGATCACAACAAGACATAACTGTACCATACTCCCCCTGACAGAACAATGCAGCATGGACAGGCAATCTTGATCTAAGCAAAAACTCCCCCTATCTATATGCATATTTATTCAAGCATTCAGATACAACTGTCCACATGGCACTAGACCCAACATTTAAGAAATGCAGTGCAATGCATGGACTCTCTTGATTCATGGCACCTGGCGGAGGATAGTCCTCTACACATGGTATGGGCTTTCAGACAGATAGAATATGTCTTTCCACCACATGTCATTTTATATACCTCTGAAATCAAGATGACTCAACTATGACACAGATAACGCTATTAGCAAGTAGACTTGAACCATTCTCAAGACAGATTAGAACATTTATTCAATAATTTTAAAAACTTGCTGACACACAATCATTCTCAGAATGAATCCAAACATCAGTACAAGAATGAAATCAGAATTAATAATCATGCTGAAATTTACATAAACCAAATTCTCTTCTTAAAAATTTAAATCTTTCATTTCCCAAAGGTTTAGTAAATATGTCAGCAATCTATTTTTCAGTTTCAATGAAATTCAGTTCAATTTCATTCTTGCTTACTTCATCTCTAAGAAAATGGTGTTTAATTTTTATGTGCTTAGTCCTAGAGTGATGAACATGATTTTTAGTTAAACATATAGCACTAGTATTATCATATAAAATTGGAATGCATCCCAGTTCTATCTGATAATCAATGAGTTGGTGCTTGTTCCAAAGTACCTGGGCTGCACAATTCCCTGCTGCGACATATTCTACCTCAACAGTGGATAGAGCAACAGTGTGTTGCTTCTTGGATGCCCAAGACACTAGACAACCACCTAAGAACTGGCAGTACCCACTAGTGCTTTTCTTATCAATCCGACACCAAGCATAATCTGCATCAGTGTATGCTATTAGGTCTAGCTCACACCTAGCAGGATACCAAAGGCCTAATTCTGGGGTGCCTGACAAATATCTAAAAATCCCCTTAATAGCACTAAGATGCGACTCTTTAGGACTAGCCTGAATTCTAGCACATAAACACACAGCAAATTGTATATCAGGTCTAGATGCAGTATGGTAAAGAAGGGATCTGATCATACCTCTGTACAACTTGGTGTCAACCAATTTACCTTTTGGGTCATCATCAAGGCTAGTTGATGTACCCATTGGTGCTGTTATCTCCTTCAGATTTTCCAATTTGAACTTCTTCAGTAGATCCCTTATATACTTGGACTGAGTGATGAAAGTTCCTTCTTTGGTCTGTGTCACCTGCAGTCCAAGAAACAATTTTAGCTCACCCATGGAGCTCATTTCAAACTCATGTGTCATTAGATCAGAAAATTCTTTACACATTGTTGGGTTAGTTGAACAAAAAACTATATCATCCACATATATTTGTACAATGAGAATGTCTTGATGACATACCTTTGTGAACAATGTTTGGTCAATCTCACCTCTTGTGAACTTCTTATCTGAAAGAAATTTACTGAGCCTATCATACCAAGCTCTAGGAGCTTGTTTCAGGCCATATAGAGCTTTATTCAATTTATAAACATGATTAGGAAAGTCTATACATTCAAAACCATGAGGCTATCTTACAAAGACATCCTCTTTTATTTCTCCATTCATAAATGTAGATTTTGCATCCATCTGCTGTAGCGTGATTCCTAATGAGCATGCATATGCTAACAAAATTCTAATAGCCTCTAACCTAGCCACAAGGGCAAATAACTCTTCAAAGTCAATACCATATTCTTGATTGTACTCCTGAGCTACCAATCTGGCCTTATTCCTAATAATATTACCCTTCTTATCAGTTTTATTCCTAAAAACCCATTTAGTCCCAATGATAGTCCCATGATCTGGAGATGGAACTAAGTGCCATACCTTGTTCCTATCAAATTGATTTAATTCCTCGTGCATGGCATTGATCCAATGCACGTCACTAAGGGCACTCTCTATGTTTTTGGGTTCTATCTGTGATACTAATGCAAAAGAGTTTAACTCATTCTGAGCTCTGAGATAAGATCTGGTCCTAGCATGCAAATTACCAATTATGTTATCTAAAGGATGATCTCTAAGAAATATGACATTGATAATTTGATTACCTTGAACCTCATTTACCTCCCCTTGAGAACCAGGCTCCTTTGCATCACTATCTTCAGATTGGTCGGCATGATTTTCATTTTTTAGAATTTCTCCATTATTCTGTTCCTGCATAAACCATTTTTAATCTTAGTCATTGTTTCATCAAAGAGCACATGTGGAGATTCTTCTACTGTCTTAGAGTTTAAATTGTATACCCTATAGGCTTTAGATGTTTCTGAATATCCTAGAAGGATTCCGGGATCACTTTTGGGTTCAAATTTATCAAGGTCTCTTTTAGCATTAACATGCACAAAACACTTACAACCGAAGACCTTAAAATAAGCTAGTGAAGGTTTCTTACCCTTGAGAATTTCATAAGGAGTTTTTTGGTAAATGACCTTACCATGGCTCTGTTGACTACATGGCATGTAGTGTTGACTGCCTCAGCCCAAAATGTCCTTGGTATGTTACCTTCCACCAGCAATGTTCGAGCCATCTCCACAAGGGTCCGATTCCTCCTCTCTACTACGCCATTTTGCTCTGGAGTCCTTGGAGAGGAGAACCTGTGAATAATACCATTATCCCTGCATAAGTCATCAAACTGTGAGTTATCAAACTCACCACCATGGTCAGACAAAATATTCAGAATGGAATTATCATTATTTTTTTTTATTTTTAAATAGAACTCCTGAAATTCATTGAATGCTTCGTGTTTGTGTGTAAAGAAAAACACCCAAGTAAACCTAGAGAAGTCATCAACCAGCACAAAACTATACTGTGGGGATGGATACACCCCCTAGTGAGTAATAATGTCTGGCTTAGTGATCAAATCACTGTTCGATGTTGGAATCTATTATCTGCTACCAGGATGCAATCTGCCTTCGGTTTTGTTGGGATGTATTCAGTTATTTTGATGCTTTGGGAAATATGGAAGCAGAGATGTGCTTCGAAATATGAAGGGGTCCACCCCAACATTACATCTATAAAAAGAAAGATTCTCTCCTCAGTTACTCTAGCACTGGATAAGCTATGTTTTCACAGGCCTTTATCTACTACTCAATCCAGCTGCTTAGCTTCATTTGGCCTATTTCCCCGGGTACAAGTAAAACAGCCTATCTTGGTATTCTGTAACTTGGCTAATCATGGGTATACATTGCATGTTGATGGGGCATCGAAAGGAAATCCTGGAAGGTGTGGAGGAGGCGGCTGTATAAGGGACACATCTGGTGACCTAGTTATAGGCTTTGCCTTTAACTATGGATTTGGTAACAGCTTGCTGGCAGAAACTAGGGCATTGCATGATGGGATGGCAATTGCAAAGCGTGGAGGAATCAAACTGTTGGCAATTTTTTCAGACTGTGCTCTTCTTGTGGAGGCATGTCGGAGTGGTATAGCTCCCAGTTGGGTAATTCACCCATGGTGGAAGGAAACATTAGCTCTTCTCCAAGATAGTGAAAGTGAGATTTACCACACATTTAGAGAGGGGAATCAGGTAGCTGATTCTTTGGCTACATTTGCATGTAGTATTAATTCTAATAAAGTCTATACCAAAGTAAAGGACCTCCCACAGCTAGCTAAGGGTGCTTACAGAATGGAAAAGGCAGGGCTACCTTCTTTTCATTTTCTTTAGACTTTACTGATTGACACAACAATTTTTGTTTCTTTTATCTCCTTTTATTTCTTTGGGCTCACACTATCAGCCCGATGCATTCTCAGGGGAATGCCCCGAAGATTATGTAAGCTGCTCTCTTAATCAATAAAAATTCAGGGCCACATGTTTAGCCTAGGGGAGTGGGAACACTTTCCCACTCTGAGGGAGGGTGCACTCGACTAGAGCCTATCATGTCTGGTCGGTTTTTGTTCAAAAAAAAAAACCAGCACGAAACTATATCTTCTATTTGATAAACTAACAGATCTAGTGGGTCCAAAGAGATCCATATGAATCAGCTCATATGGTTTAGAAGACATGATTTATGTTCGAGACTTGAATGACTTCCTAGTCTGTTTGGATTGAGTGCATGCATCACATACAACATTATCAATCTTAAAAGATATTTCAAGGAGTCCTCTAACCATGGAATGCTTATTTAGTTTGTGTAGCACTGTATAACTAGCATGAGCTAGTCTATGATGCCAAAGTAGGCTAGGTCATCCTTGTTAGAAGTAAGGCACAGGTTTGAATGTGCTACATCATCTAGGTCAACTAGGTAAATGTTATTGACTCTTTTACCAAAAAATTTAACATTCTCAGAATTAGGCTCATAAATATTGCAACCAATAGAGTCAAAAACTACCCTATGACCTTTATCACAAAGCTGGCTGATACTTAACAAGTTATATGCAAGACCTTCTTCCAGCATGACTTCATCAATACAGTAGGTAGAGCACTTACCTACCTTTCCTAATCCGACAATCTTACCCTTGGTGTTGCCTCCAAAGGTGACAAGGCCTCCATTCTTTTCAACCAGCATACAAAATTTGTCCTTATCCCCTGTCATATGCCTGGAGCAGCCACTGTCCAAGTACCACAGATTTTGCTTGGCTGCCAGGCACACCTGCATCAAGGATTAAGTAGAGTAGTTTGGAACCCAAAAATGTTTGGGCCCCAAAGCAACAGAAACATCATCAAGACAGGATAGCAAACATTTAGGTATCCACATTTGTGTTGGAACAGATTGCTTTGTGGATTTGTTTGTTCTCTTTGTGTTGTTCCTATTTTTGTTGTCATTCATAGTGTAGCGAACATTTGGTGGGGTGTACCTTGGGTTGGTCCTAGCCTAACCATAAGAGGTATGTCTCATTGGATTCCATGCCCTGGATTGCCCGAACCAATTTCTATCCCGAGGTCTGTAATTCTGAGTAGGATTTGAATGGTATGCAGACCTGCCATAAACTCTATCCATTGCAGACCTACTAAACTGATATGGCTGTGCATAATGGCATGTACGGTAGGTCTGAGCTCTGGAATGGTTTCTGTTAGTCTTCGAACTCCTGACAGTTGTAGGTCCACTTGGAAAATGCATGGGAGTGGGTTGAGTCTTCCAGTTGTTTTTCTGTGGAGACCTACTGGAGTTCTTCTGGGTTTTTGATGTTGTAGAAGGTTTTCCCCTATCCTGATGTTTGCCCTGAAGCGTAGATTTGTGTGTGCGTGAATTGCTGGACACTTTCACCTTTTGTTTGCCCTTATCCTGAGCACTGGGCTTTTTCTGATTAGTTGTTTTTACAAAAAAATTGTTACCATTTTTTTCACTACTCATTCTAATAAGGGGGGTGTTCTTTCCCTTTTCTGCTACAAATGATCCAGTTTTGAATTCAAAGCTTCTTTTAGCAGTACGATTAAACCCAAGACCCTCTTTTCTGAAATTCACTTTTATTCCCAAAAGAGCATTTAAGTTTTCTGTACCTTGGGTCATGCTCTCAAGGGTTTTCTGTTTATCATCATTTTATTTCTCAAGAATTTCTATTGATTTCTTCAATTTAGCATTAACACTCAAAACAGCTTCATACTTTTCATTAACAATTTTCATTTCAATTTCATAATTTAGTAATTTTAGCTTTAAGTCATCAATCACATTTTTCAGCATATCATTCTCCTTCCTAACATCAATTAAAACAGATTTTATCTTATCAAATTCAGCAGCATATTATTTTAGACAGTTATTTTCTATTTCAAAATATGCAATTCTTTCAGACATGGTAGTATCATTAACAAGAGAATTGACTTTTCTTTTTAACTATCTATTTTCTTTTCTAATATCTTCAACTTTATCTAACAATTCACCATAAGCATCTTCCCAATCAGTAAGAGTGTAATTTTCGAAGGGAGATGTTACCTCATCATTTTCTTCTTCTCTATCGCAGTCCCTGGCCATCAGGCATACTTGACTTCCTTCTCCTTCACTCTCTGAGGTGCAGCTGAGATTGCCCTCATCCTCATCGCTCCAAGTACTTATGATAGCTTTGCCTCTAGTGTTTTTCTTCTTTGCTTTTTCCTTTAGTTTTTGGAGCTTCGGGTATTCTACCTTCATGTGGCCTGCCTTCCTGCAATGATAGCAAATAGTGGTGTTAGTCTTTTTGGCTGGATTAGTTTTATACATTGTCTGTCTTCTGTCACTATGTTATCTTCTTCCAAAGTTTCTTCCATCTTTTCTCAGAAACCTTTTGAACTGTCGAGTCAACATAGCGAGCTGATCACCTTCAATCTCTGACCTTGAGGAGCTGTGGTTGTTGGATGACCCACTTTTACAGGAGTTGGCCTTCAATGCAATGGGTCTCTTCTTCTTCTCCAGCTCATCTGCCTTTGGCAAGTTCATCTCATATGTCATGAGTGAACCGATTAGCTCATCAACCTTGATCGTCTTTAGGTCCCTGGACTCCTCAATAACGGTAGCCTTTGTGTGCTAGATCGGAGTTAAGGAATGCAGAATCTTTCTCACCAACTCATATTCAGAGTACACTTTTCCAAGGATCCTGAGTCCATTTGTGATAATTGTTGGGTATGTGTTCACACATTATTTTTGACCCTAGTTTTGATGATAACAAATATTGTGAGTTTGTGGGAGCAAAACATTGTGTGTGCTTTAACAAATTCAAAACATTGTGTGTTTGGAAGAGCATGTGTTCTTAATGACATTTGATAAAAGCATATCACTCTTTTGAAGATTCATATTCCTAAAGTGAGTGTGCTTAGTTTTGAGAAACTTGGATTTTAACTTCACTTCATATGGTTTCATGTGTGAATGATTTGCATGCATCTAGTTCTTATGAAGATACCAAGACTTGAGCCTTATGAATGATCATCTATGCAATATTTGCTCACATGATGAAAATGAAGTATTTGATGCCTACAATTGTTGATATCTTGCATGCTCAAGTGATTTGAGCTTTGACTAAGAATTTGGGTTGTTTCCATGAACATCTTCCATGAGATGTTATTGCCTTGAATGTGTTTCATGCATATCTAAAATGAGGTTTTTGAGATTTTCACATGTGCTCAATTGTTTCACATATAACTTATTGAAATGTGGTATATATGGTCCTCATACCTTGATTAATGCGTGGTTAATCAATCTTGATTTTTGAAAATTTTTCCAATGCATAAACGGGGCTAAAACTGCCCTTTCTTGACCCTCAACAGGAGGGGTCGACCCCTGGGGTTGACCCCACCCTGGGCTGTGTGCTGTCTGCATAGCAGACAGCCCAGCCAACTGCATGGGTCGACCCCTGGGGTCGACCAACTGCCAAGGGTCGACCCCAAGGTTCGACCCCAAGGGTCGACCCCTGTGGGTTACAATGTTTTTTTGACCCCGGCTGACCTCTGTCAGCCCGAGGGTCGACCCCAAGGGTCGACCCTTTCAGAACGGGTTTTCCGGGAGCGTTCTAAACCCAATGAAAACCCTTTCAAACATTACCAAAATACCCTCCAATGGTTCCTAAACTTAAATGGATGTTTCTAACACACTTTGGGAGGGGTATTTGGGTCTTTGGGTTAGTCCCCTATATATGCTAATGTGAGATCCGAATTTGGTTATTGTGAACCCTAATGTGCTTATTGTCTCTTGTCTTGTAGGTGAAGAAAGGGGGAAAGGAAGGAGAGGCTCTTGCAAGCTTGATTTCATCTCCAAAGAATCATCTTTGGAGATCGTGGAAGAAGAGAGAAAGGAGCGGATCGACGAGAGGAACAAGAGGATGCTAGAGTCGCCGTCGTCCGACCACTCTCCGGCTTGAGGCTTAGAGAAGACATTCTACAAACCCTTTCAAGTCTTGGGGATTCACTTCTACATCTTGTTTGGAGTTGTTTGAGTCATTTTCTTTTGGTTCGCCAGCATATATAGAACATATCCTTCATTTTTCTTGAACTCCAACTTTGTATGTGTGTTGAACCGTTTGCGAACGGTGGTGGATCGTTGTGCTGTGGTGTTGCAGCTTGTGTTTGTGGTTAGATCCATTGTGGATCGTGTAGGAGACGTCGTCTCCGTGTCTCTTGGAGTGGAAGCTCTGTGCGCTTCATTTGAAGCGAGTGGATCCTCACTGTTTTGGTGAGGGGTGGATGTAGGGAGCCCGTCGTGGTCCCAAACCACCTAAAAATCTATCTCGCATTATGGTTGGTTGTGGTTTGCTTGTTTACATTATTTTTGTTGAATGTGTGAGAACGGTAAGCTTGAGAGAATTAATTTCTTCATAACTTATATTTTGATTGTTCATCACTTGCGTTGGTAGTTATTTAATTTGCTGCGTTAACTTTAAAATTACCATCACGTTTGGCGGGGACAATTCAACCCCCCTTCTTGTCCATATGAGTACCTTGGGACAACATCATGAGGTGAGCATACATCTCTGTGATAGTCTCATTCGGCCTCATCCTAAACGCCTCATACTCTGAGACAAGCATGTTGGCTTTGCTCTCTCTCAATTAGGATGTCCCTTCGTATATAACTTTCAATTTATCCCACATCTCCTTAGCTGATGAACAGGATGAGATCCTGGAGAACTCCGTGGGATGAAGGGCACATTGGATGGCATTGATAGTGCTCCAGTTAAGTGTTGATCTTCGGATCTGCCCTCATGTCCATAAATCCTCGTCCTCAGATAGTTCAAAAGGGCCTTTGCAAACAACTTTCCAGAGTTCAAAATCTTTTGCCCTCAAGAAAACTTGCATGCGGTTCTTCCAGTATGCATAGTTTGAACCATCAAAGTATGGAGGCTTGGTTACAGATTGTCCTTCGGCTATCATTCCTCTAGTATCCATGATGTCTATCTCTTTCGGATGTTAGTCCCTACAGAAGAGTTAGGCTCTGATACCACGTGATATAGATCTAGAGGGGGGGTGAATAGATCTACCCCAAATCTTAAACCACGATTAAGCGGATAAATGTGGAATTAAAAATTACTTAATCAGAACAACCAATCTAGACACGGAGTTACTAGAAGACATAGTAAAGTGATATGTGAGAATTATCAATAGAGAGAATGAGTGAATTTAACTAGACAATCGAAACACAGCAATAGTAGAACTGAATTTCAGAGAGATGAAATGTGAATAGGTACTTGGCAAAGTTTGAACTCAATGAGTGTCCTCACGCAAGATAAACCGTTTTTCAGATAAGCCTGACTTATCCTTTGAGCAGTACCTTTTGATATACCTTTTTCACTCTCTTGAATATACAATATATCAATCAAATGAAACATGATAACTGCCAGATGAATAAATGCAACAATCACAAACCATCAAGCATAGACAAACAATTTTTAGGTGGTTCGATCTCCTGCAAAGATCTACGTCCACCCCACACTTAAACCAAGTGTGGATTCACTGCTGATTTACAGCTTCCAATCCGCTGATCCACAGCTTCGGGAAAAACTTCCCAATACACGCTGAGCCTTACAGCTTAAGGTATCAGAGGAATCCTCCTCTACCGCTGGGCATTACAGCTTACCCACCGCTGACTCACAACTAGCTATAACAGGAGTTCGAAATGAAAAACACAAGCAGCAGAAAAATAGAAAATAGTAAAACAATCTGTAGCTCTTACAAAGTGCAAATCGGCTCTGGTACTGTACCAAGAAGCTGGAAACAATGACTTACAGAAACTCTGACTCACACCCTTCAAACGACTCTAAGCTCTTCTCTCAAATCTCTCTCAAAGCTCTCTCAAGGCTCTCTCAAGGCTCCTCTTCTTCTCTGATTTCTCTCTCTCTCTCGATCTTGCTGGAATGTCCTCTTGACTTGGCTACTGCTATCCTCTCTATATATGCTTCTGTGTATGCTCAGTGTCTTCTTTTTCACATGTCGAGATTGGGCGATATGCTCCCTTTTATAACAGCAGCTGATGGGAGCGTGGAAACCACGTTTCCCGCCCAAAAGTTCGTTCAGATCTGAGCTTGGGATGGCCATGTGGCAGCATCTTTATTAGGTTACTTTCCACGTGTCATGATCATAACGCTTCACCTTTTTGCCTTGGATAACGTGCCTTTTATCCTGGTACATTAGTTGCTTGTGTGCAGGTAGTTAGGACACGCGTCAGGTGCTTTATCATAAGTCTCACCTGTCATTTTAACGACCAAATGTCAGTCATGTGTTGTGGACTTAGACAATTCACATGTCTATGTGTATAGGCACAGATGCAAAAAGAACTAGCACAGACTTGAAATACATATGCACCGACCTTAAGTGTTCGTGAGGTACTACGTGTTATGATATAGAACAGAAAGTGCACTGACCATCTATACATCGTAAATCAAGCAATGCACTGACCTTGGTTGGGCAGGATACAAGTGTGCACTGACCTTATTACGTATGTATGAAAACATGCACGGACCTTAATATGCATGAAGCAGACAGTGCACCTACTTTTTGTATGCAAATGGCACAAAGATGCACCGACCTATTATGTGTAAGGCAAAATGTGCACAGACCTTATGTGGTCACAGCGAAACCTGCACCGACCTCATATATTCCTAGCAAAACTTGCACCGACTTCATATACTCCCAGCGAAACCTGCACCGACTTCATATACTCCCAGCGAAACCTGCATCGACTTATATACTCCCAGCGAAACCTGCACCGACTTATATGCTCACAACAACATCTGCACCGACTCTATATGCTCACAACAAAACTTGCACCGACTCTATATGCTCACAACAAAACCTGCACGGACCCTATATACTTAATGCGGGCGCTGCACCGACTCTGTATGCACATGGTAACTTGCATCGACCTCACTAAGTAAAGATGACGACTAGCACCGACCTGTGTTATGTGAGCGGCACTACTTGCACCGACCTTATATGCTTTTCTTACACAAACATGCACTGACTGAATGCAAGCACAATGCAGACATGCACCGACCTTAGATTCAGAATAACAAAGTGTGCAAAAATGTTTTATGAAAAGGTCTGACAAATAACCAATTCATCAAAATACACAATATTACCATGATCAATATAAAGTCCTCAAAGTCAACTCTACAGTCAACAAAGTCAACTCTATTGTTGCCAATCATTCAAAACACAATCAATGCATAGCAGTCTTCACACTGCTGATCAACTCCAGAGGAGACCCAACATTCTCCCCCTTTTTGATGATGACAACATCCAAAATTATTATGTAATTATGATGTATTTTGATGAGACAAGATTAATCCAATATCAGACGTATTCAACATAAATCATAGTCAGACAATGCACCAAGCAGACACACAGATGCAGACCTATCATATAGTGAAAATCAGATGCAGCCAGCTCTCCCCCTGAATCTGACACAAGTGTCTATCTCTCCCCCTGAAGAAACTCTCCCAAACACGTCTACCCCCTGAAAGTGTTCTCCCCCTTTAACAATATTATCCAGAAATACAATTCTCCCTTAATCAAAATACCACGAAGTACTTTTTCTCTCCCCCTTTGCCATCAGCAAATAAGAGTAAGGGATATTGTGGAAGAGAAGAATGGAATAGAGTAACACCCTTTGCAATAGTTCGATAGATAAGCAGATTATAGGAAAAGTCTTCAGATAAAGAATCATAATTATGCATTCGTGACAGATGACTGGTTTAATAGTGATAAAAGGTAGAGTAGATTCACTGAATGTCATATATAAGGTTACAGTTCTAGTTTATAGCAATAAACCTAAGTCGTATAACCATGATAGACTTGGTTAATACTGTATCCTACTGATTTCAGAACCAATGAATATCTATGGGAGTAACTAGGATATGTATTGAGGTTAAACTATTTGACACTTAGGGAAACTAGAAGTGCAAGAGTTACAGCAAACTTTTTCGATTTTGATTTTAAAACTGAGCTTATTGAGCAGACATGTAACTTCTATACCTTTGACATAAAGGGTACACGTGGGTTAGACGCCAGTACCCCCAGTTACTAAGCATAGACTACCATATTTGTCACTGATCAAAAATAACAGTCATGATTACACCTTTTTGCATAAGGGTACACGTTGATCAGACGCCAGTACCCCCAGCTCCTCAGTGAAACCAATTCTACAGATTTGATCATGTGAACAGAGTTAACATGAAGCACTTCATGACATGAGTTTGTATCCATTTCATAGATGAAGTACTCAGTTTCTCAGTGCAGTTTAGTCATTGCTCTGTCAGTTGAGTTATTCAATTCTTTTACTAATCATTTTCTTTTTGCTACCCTTTTTAATTTTTCAAAGTGACTTGTTTAAAAATAATACACTATCTGAGTTTCTCAACCTAAACTTCACTAAGTCTTTCATTTTCAGATACAGTAAAGATCCTATCTGTCACAACATGAGAAGGAGGTTGAGAGCTATAAATGGTTTTCCACAACCCTATTTTCTGAATACAGTCTTTAAACTCTACAGTTTATGAAGATTAGACCAAAAGTTCATTCATGAAGCAAACATGATTCTTATAGAAGACATATGATGGTTACTGCTTAAGATAATGAACTGATTGCAAGACTGTCATTTATTCAGAAAGAGCGAATCGAAATTGAAGCACAGAATCAGCTCTTGAGGGATATTAAGGAATGGAAAAGACACAAACTGATGGAAATGGATACCACGTGATGTAATTAATATGGATCTGAATGAAGCCAATTATACAATCGAGTTCAGAGGAGACTGAGTAATGAACGTTTCTGAATCTGGAGAGAATTTGAATGATATGAGTTTGAAGTTTCAAAACACTGATCTGAACATTTGAGTTTCAAAAAAAATACTGATCTCAACACTGACATAATATCTTGAATAGATCACAGCAAGACATAACTGTACCATACTCACCCTGATAGAACAATGCAGCATGGACCGGCAGTCTTGATCTAAGCAAAAACTCCCCCTGTCTATATGCATATTTATTCAAGCATTCAGATACAACAGTCCACATGGCACTAGACCCAACATTTAAGAAATGTAGTGCAATGCATGGAATCTCTTGATTCATGGCACCTGGCGGAGGATAGTCCTCAACACATGGTATGGGCTTTCAGACAGATAGAATATGTCTTTCCACCACATGTCATTTTATATACCTCTAAAATCAAGATGACTCAACTATGACACAGATAACGCTATTAGCAAGTAGACTTGAACCATTCTCAAGACAGATCAGAACATTTATTCAAGAATTTTAAAAACTTGCTGACACACAATCATTCTCAGAATGAATCCAAACATCAGTACAAGAATGAAATCAGAATTAATCATCATGCTGAAATTTACATAAACCAAATTCTCTTCTTAAAAATTTAAATCTTTCATTTCCCAAAGGTTTAGTAAATATGTCAGCAATCTATTTTTCAGTTTCAATGAAATTCAGTTCAATTTCATTCTTGCTTACTTCATCTCTAAGAAAATAGTGTTTAATTTTTATGTGCTTAGTCCTTGAGTGATGAACATGATTTTTAGTTAAACATATAGCACTAGTATTATCACATAAAATTTGATTGCATCCCAATTTTATCTGATAATCAGTGAGTTGGTGCTTGTTCCAAAGTACCTGGGCTGCACAATTCCCTGCTACGACATATTCTGCCTCAGTAGTGGATAGAGCAACAGTGTGTTGCTTCTTGGATGCCCAAGACACTAGACAACCACCTAAGAACTGGCAGTACCCACTAGTGCTTTTCTTGTCAATCTGACACCCAGCATAATCTGCATCAGTGTATGCTATTAGGTCTAGCTCACACCTAGCAGGATACCAAAGGCCTAATTCTGTGGTGCCTGACAAATATCTAAAAACCCTCTTAATAGCACTAAGATGCGACTCTTTAGGACTAGCATGAAATCTAGCACATAAACACACAGCAAATTGTATATCAGGTCTAGATGCATTAAGATAAAGAAGGGATCTGATCATACCTCTGTACAACTTGGTGTCAACCAATTTACCTTTTGGGTCATCATCAAGGCTTGTTGATGTACCCATTGGTGCTGTTATCTCCTTGAGGTTTTCCAATTTGAACTTCTTAGTAGATCCCTTATATACTTGGACTGAGTGATGAAAGTTCCTTCTTTGGTCTGTGTCACATGCAGTCCAAGAAATAATTTTAGCTCACCCATGGAGCTCATTTCAAACTCATGTGTCATTAGATCAGAAAATTCTTTACACATTGTTGGGTTAGTTGAAGCAAAAACTATATCATCCACATATATTTGTACAATGAGAATGTCTTGATGACATACCTTTGTGAACAATGTTTGGTCAATCTCACCTCTTGTGAACTTCTTATCTGAAAGAAATTTACTGAGCCTATCATACCAAGCTCTAGGAGCTTGTTTCATGCCATATAGAGCTTTATTCAATTTATAAACATGATTAGGAAAGTCTATACATTCAAAACCATGAGGCTATCTTACAAAGACATCCTCTTTTATTTCTCCATTCATAAATGTAGATTTCGCATCCATCTACTGAAGGGTGATTCCTAATGAGCATGCATATGCTAACAGAATTCTAATAACCTCTAACCTAGCCACAAGGGCAAATAACTCTTCAAAGTCAATACCATATTCTTGATTGTACTCCTGAGCTACCAATCTGGCCTTATTCCTAACAATATTGCCCTGCTCATCAGTTTTATTCATAAAAACCCATTTAGTCCCAATGATAGTCCCATGATCTGGAGATGGAACTAAGTGCCATACCTTGTTCCTATCAAATTGATTTAATTCCTCGTGCATGGCATTGATCCAATGCACGTCACTAAGGGCATTGTCTATGTTTTTGGGTTCTATCTGTGATACTAATGCAAAAGAGTTTTACTCATTCTGAGCTCTGAGATAAGATCTGGTCCTAGGGGATCATGCAAATTACCAATTATGTTATCGATAGGATGATCTCTAAGAAATCTGACATTGATAATTTGATTACCTTGAACCTCATTTACCTCCCCTTGAGAACTAGGCTCCTCTGCATCACTATCTTCAGATTGGTCTGCAAGATTTTCATTTTTCAGAATTTCTTCATTATTCTGTTCCTACACAAACCATTTTCAATCTTAGTCATTATTTCATCAAAGACCACATGTGAAAATTCTTCTACTGTCTTAGAGTTTAAATTGTATACCCTATAGGCTCTAGATGTTTCTGAATATCCTACAAAGATTTCGGGATCACTTTTGGGTTCAAATTTATCAAGGTCGCTTTTAGCATTAACATGCACAAAACACTTACAGCCGAAGACCTTAAAATAAGCTAGTGAAGGTTTCTTACCCTTGAGAATTTCATAAGGAGTTTTCTGGGTAAATGACCTTACCATGGCTCTGTTGACTACAGGCATGCAGTGTTGACTACCTCAGTCCAAAATTTCCTTGGTATGTTACCTTCCACCAGCAATGTTCGAGTCATCTCCACAAGGGTCCGGTTCCTCCTCTCTACTACGCCATTTTGCTCTGGAGTCCTTGGAGAGGAGAACATGTGAATAATACCATTATCCCTGCAGAAGTCATCAAACTGTGAGTTATCAAACTCACCACCATGCATGGTCACACAAAATATTTAGAATGGAATTATCATTATTTTGTTTTATTTTTAAATAGAACTCCTGAAATTCATTGAATGCTCCATGTTTGTGTGTAAAGAAAAACACCCAAGTAAACCTAGAGAAGTCATCAACCAGCACGAAACCATATCTTCTATTTGATAAACTAGCAGATCTAGTGGGTCTAAAGAGATCCATATGAATCAGCTCATATGGTTTAGAAGACAGGTTTTCTATTCGAGACTTGAATGACTTCCTAGTCTATTTGGATTGAGTGCATGCATCACATACAACATTATCAATCTTAAAAGATATTTCAGGGAGTCCTCTAACCATGGTATTCTTATTTAGTTTGTGTAGCACTGTGTAACTAGTATGAGCTAGTCTACTATGCCAAAGATAGGCTAGGTCATCCTTGTTAGTAGTAAGGCACAAGTTTGAATGTGCTACATCATCTAGGTCAACTAGGTAAATGTTATTGACTCTTTTACCAAAAAATTTAACATTCTCAGAATTAGGCTCATAAATATTGCAACCAATAGAGTCAAAAACTACCCTATGACCTTTATCACAAAGCTGGTTAATACTTAACAAGTTATATGCAAGACCTTATACCAGCATGACTTCATCAATACAGTAGGTAGAGCACTTACCTAACTTTCCTGATCCGACAATCTTACCCTTGGTGTTGCCTCCAAAGGTGACAAGGCCTCCATTCTTTTCAACCAGCATACAAAATTTGGCCTTATCCCTTGTCATATGCCTGGAGCAACCACTGTCCAAGTACCACAGGTTTTGCTTGGCTGCCAGGCATACCTGCATCAAGGATCAAGAAGAGTAGTTTGGAACCCAAAAATGTTTGGGCCCCAAAGCAATAGAAACATCATCAAGACAGGATAGCAAACATTTAGGTATCCACATTTGTGTTGGAATAGATTGCTTTGTGGATTTGTTTGTTCTCTTTGTGTTGTTCCTATTTTTGTTGTCATTCATGGTGTAGCGAACATTTGGTGGGGTGTACCTTGGGTTGGTCCTAGGCTAACCATAAGAGGTATGTCTCATTGGATTCCATGCCCTGGATTGCCTGAACCAATTTCTATCCTGAGGTCTGTAATTCTGAGTAGGATTTGAATGGTATGCAGACCTGCCATAAACTCTATCCCTTCCAGACCTACTAAACTGATATGGCTGTGCATAATGGCATGTACGATAGGTCTGAGCTCTGGAATGGTTTCTATTAGTCTTCGAACTCCTAACAGTTGTAGGTCCACCTGGAAAATGCATGGGAGTGGGTTGAGTCTTCCAATTATTTTTCTGTGGAGACCTACTGGAGTTCTTCTGGGTTTTTGATGTTGTAGAAGGTTTACCCCTATCCTGGTGTTTGCCTTGAAGCGTAGACTTGTGCGTGCGTGAATTGCTGGACACATTCACCTTTTGTTTGCCCATATCCTGAGCACTGGGCATTTTCTGATTAGCAATTTTTACAAAAACTTTGTTACCATTGTTTTCACTACTCATTCTAATAAGGGGGGTGTTCTTTCCCTTTTCTGCTACAAATGATCTAGTTTTGAATTCAAAACTTCTTTTAGCAGTAGGATTAAACCCAAGACCCTCTTTTCTGAAATTCACTTTTGTTCCCAAAAGAGCATTTAAGTTTTCTGTACCTTGGGTCATGCTCTCAAGTGTTTTCTGTTTATCCTCATTTTCTTTCTCAAGATTTTCTGTTGATTTTTTCAATTCAGCATTAACACTCAAAAGAGCTTAATACTTTTCATTAACAATTTTCATTTCATTTTCATAATCTTATAATTTTAGCTTTAAGTCATCAATCACATTTTTCAGGATATCATTCTCTTTTTTAGCATCAATTAAAACAGATTTTATCTCATCAAATTCAGCAGCAGATTATTTTAGACAGTTATTTTTTGTTTCAAGATATGCAACTCTTTCAGACATGGTAGTATCATTAACAAGAGAATTGACTATTCTTTTTAACTGTCTATTTTCTTTTCTAATATCATCAACTTTATCTAAGAATTCACCATAAGCATCTTCCCAATCAGTAAGAGTGTAATTTTCGAAGGGAGATGTTACCTCATCATTTTCTTCTTTTCTATCGCAGTCCCTGGCCATCAGGCATACTTGACTTCCTTCTCCTTCACTCTCTGAGGTGCAGCTGAGATTGCCCTCATCCTCATCGCTCCAAGTACTTATCATAGCTTTGCCTCTAGTATTTTTCTTTTTTGCCTTTTCCTTTAGTTTTTGGAGCTCCGGGTATTCTACCTTCATGTGGCCTGCCTTCCTGCAATGATAGCAAATAGTGGTGTCATTCTTTTTGGCAGGATTAGTTTTATACCTTGTCTGTCTTCTGTCACTATGTTGTCTTCTTCCAAAGTTTCTTCCATCTTTTCTCATAAGCCTTTTGAACTGTCGAGTCAGCATAGCGAGCTGATCACCTTCAATCTCTATCCCTGAGGAGCTGTGGTTGTTGTATGACCCACTTTTACAGGAGTTGGCCTTCAATGCAATGGGTCTCTTCCTCTTCTCCAGCTCATATGCCTTTCGCAAGTTCATCTCATATCTCATGAGTGAACCGATTAGCTCATCAACCTTGGTCATCTTTAGGTCCCTGGACTCCTCAATAACGGTAGCCTTTGTGTGCCAGATCGGAGTTAAGGAATGCATAATCTTTCTCACCAGCTCATATTCAGAGTACACTTTGCCAAGGCTCCTGAGTCCATTTGTGATAATCATGAGGCGAGCATACATCTCTGTGATAGTCTCATTCGGCCTCATCTTAAACGCCTCATACTCAGAGACCAGCATGTTGGCTTTGGTCTCTCTCACTTAGTATGTCCCTTCATATATAACTTCCAATTTAGCCCACATCTCCTTAGCTAATGAACAGGATGAGATCCTGGAGAACTCCGTGGGATGAAGGGCACACTGGATGGCGTTTATATTGCTCCAGTTAAGTGTTGATCTTCGGATCTGCTCTCGTGTCCATAAATCCTCATCCTCAGATAGTTCGAAGGGGCCTTTGCAAACAACTTTCCAGAGTTTGAAATCTTTTGCCCTCAAGAAAACTTGCATGCGGTTCTTCCAGTATGCATAGTTTGAACCATCAAAGTATGGAGGCTTGGTTGTAGATTGTCCTTCGGCTATCATTCCTCTAGTATCCATGATGTCTATCTCTTTCGGATGTTAGTCCCTACAGAAGAGTTAGGCTCTGATACCACGTGATATAGATCTAGAGGGGGGGTGAATAGATCTACCCCAAATCTTAAACCACGATTAAGCAGATAAATGCGGAATTTAAAATTACTTAATCAGAACAACCAATCTAGACACGGAGTTACTAGAAGACGTAGTAAAGTGATATGTGAGAATTATCAATAGAGAGAATGAGTTAATTTAACTAGACAATTGAAACACAGCAGCAGCAGAACTGAATTCCAGAGAGATGAAATGTGAATAGGTACTTGGCGAAGTTTGAACTCAATGAGTGTTCTCACACAAGATAAATCACTTTTCAGATAAGCCTGACTTATCCTTCGAGCAGTATCTTTTGATATACCTTTTTCACTCTCTTGAATATGCAATATATCAATCAAACGAAACACGATAACTACCAGATGAATAAATGCAACAATCACAAACCATCAAGCATAGACAAACAATTTTTAGGTGGTTCGATCTTCTGTAGAGATCTACGTCCTCCCCACACTTAAACCGAGTATGGATTCACTACTGATTCACAGCTTCCAATCCGCTGATCCACAGCTTCGGGGAAAACTTCCCAATACACGCTGAGCCTTACAGCTTAACCTATCAGAGGAATCCTCCTCTACCGCAGGGGATTACAACTTACCCACCGCTGACTCACAGCTTGCTATAACAGGAGTTCGAAATGAAAAACACAAGCAACAGAAAAATAGAAAATAGTAAAACAATCTGTAGCTCTTACAAAGTGCAAATCGGCTCTAGTACTGTACCAAGAAGCCGGAAATAATGACTTACAGAAACTCTGACTCACACCCTTTAAACAACTCTAAGCTCTTCTCTCAAATCTCTCTCAAAGCTCTCTCAAGGCTCTTCTTCTTCTCTGATTTCTCTCTCTCTCGATCTTGCTGGAACGTCCTCTTGACTTAGCTGCTGCTATCCTCTCTGTATATGCTTTTGTGTATGCTCAATGTCTTCTTTTTCACATATCGAGATTGGGCGATATGCTCCCTTTTATAACAGCAGCTGATGGGCGCGTGGAAACAACATTTCCCGCCCAAAAGTTCGTTCAGATCTGAGCTTGGGATGGACATGTGGCAGCATCTTGATTAGGTTGCTTTCCATGTGTCATGATCATAACGCTTCACCTTTTTGCCTTGGATCACGTGCCTTTTATCTTGGTACTTTAGTTGCTTGTTTGCAAGTAGTTGGGACACGCGTCAGGTGCTTGATCATAAGTCTCACCTTTCATTTTAACGAACAAAATGTCAGTCATGTGTTGTGGACTTAGACAATTCACACGTCTATGTGTATAGGCACAGATGTAAAAAGAACTAGTACAGACTTAAAATACATATGCACCGACCTTAAGTGTGCGTGAGGTACTATGTGTTATGATATAGAACAGAAAGTGCACTGACCATCTATGCATCGTAAAGCAAGCAATGCACTGACTTTGGTTGGGCAGGATTGATGGAGACATCAGAGCAAGACCACTAACTTTTTATTTTATATTTGAGTCCTTTTAGTTTACATTTATATCCTTGGGAAAACATGTATGCAATTGTAAGGCTTTATAAGCCAATTTGTCATTCCCTAAGGATCTTTGGGTTTTTGTGTAAAAGACCATGTAGGCCATGTAGGACCCTTCACTCATTCCTCATTGGTCCAAGTGACATCTTGGGGTCCATGTGGGGCTGGTCAAAGTTCTAGGTGGGCTTCTAGATGATGGTCCATTCAAAGGGGACAATGGGTTTACAAAGTCCAAGATGCCATCCCCTTGGTCAAGGGGGCGCCCCCCATTTAGTGTTTTTTTATTTGTTCCAAATCACATGGGGAATTAAATATGTTCTATCTCCTAAGTGCCCCTCCCCTAACCTAGATCTGAGGGTAGTATTAGTCATTTTACATTTCATACAAATACCATGTAATTCCCATTTTAGTAGAATTAATGAAAGAATTATTGTGAAATTGCTTGAAGCATTGGAAGGGTGCGCCCCTCTCTCCTCTCTCCTCTCCTCTTGCAGATGAATTTCTGCTAAATCTAGGGTGTGAAACCCTTCTATCTTCTCCTCAACCCCTCTGAGTTCTACTTTTGCCGCCGCCGCCACCGTCGTGCCGCCATCATGCCGCCGCCATCATCGTCGGAGTTCTGCCCAAATCAGGACAGAGCCTCCACGTCCAAATTTTAGCTCCCAGCTCTGTGATCTACTGCAGCCCAAATTTTGAGGGTAGGTTCACCACGCCAATACCCTCTCCCAAAAAATGTTTCCTCTTTTCTAGTCTTCATTTTCTATTTTTTCAATTTCGTGCTCTTCAGCCTTCCAGATCTGTCTGTATTCTGTCCTGTGTCACAGCAACCTAGTTCTTCCTCTGTTCGACCCCTTTCCCAATTTCTGATTGAGTCCAAATTTGGACTAGGTGTTCTACCCATCCAAACATGTCTCCACAAATTTTTTCTAGAATTTAGAAGTTCTTTTCCCCTCCAAAAAAATTAAAACTCAGTCAAATTTCAGTTCTGTCCTGAACAGTCCAGATCTGACCCACCAGTGTCATAAAATCCATTTCCCCGACCAAACCTCCTCTAGAAATTTCATAAAAAATACCCTCGTCTTCCTTACTCGTCCCTATACAACTTTTATGAAGAGGTCAACTTCCAGAACCAACGTTTAAGCCACGGTCAACGTTTGTTCTCTGGAAAATCCATTTCTGTCCTGAGTTTTCTGAGTATGTCAGTTAGTATGTTCATAAATCCACCAAGCAAAATCCAGAGCCATCAAATTTCCTTCCACAGTCCTTGGTCGAAGGATTTTGGATCAACTTTCCAACGGTATCAATTTCGCGTCGATCTGACGTCGGGATTGCTCGCAGCAACCGTTCTTGTCGGGTCACGCGCTGCAAAATAGAAGGTTCAGATCCGTGGACAGCAGCATCAACACGTGCCGATTGGAGCCGCCTTGCCTTCCACAAGGTGAACCGGAGCCGCCACCTCATAGGGAGCGTCGCTCCAAGAGCCACCGTCACAGCGGTACCACTCCGGGCCCACTCGGACCAGCCGACCAGCACGTGGGCCCCACAACCAACAGCTTGAGCAGTCCGAACCTCGCCGACGGGGTGATCAAGTGCTGCCCGTCAACCCAAGATCGGTCCTCCCGAGCCCACTTGTGTAGCCCTTTACCTCCCTGCGTGGAGTGGGTGATAATTCATTGCTGTAATCATTGTAATATTTTGTTACCGGGAGTTACTGTACTTAGCCGGGGTCATCTTCCCCACGCCCGGAGCATGGAGGTATCGTTCCCACTCCTCTCTCGGCATTTACTTTATTTCGTATATTTACGTATGCCGCTGCTAGAGATCATGTGATAGGATTATTAGCTCGATATTATATATTCTCGCTGCTGCGAGAGAGAGAGAGCGAGACCCGTCCCGTGACTCGATCCAAGCACGGAAGAGCCGACTACCTGACTCATTGCCGATTTCTCAACCGCGCACGGTCCCACGCATCCCTCGCTAGGGACACCCGCGAGCTAGAGTCCCAGGTCGCGTGTCCGTCCCGCATCAATTTGGTATCTGAGCGAGTCGAGTCTAGGGTAGTCATCAAAGCACGGTCTAAGTCGAGTCTAGGATCATCATTGTTTTAAAACCAAAAAAGTGTGTTTTGGGTCGCATTTGCATACCATTGTTCGGTATATCAAAAGGTGTCGCCCGAACGTTATGTTACGCCTATCGGGAAGGCCGCACACTCGCGTCGAGGAGACCCTCGGGTCAAACCTCCGCCACGTACCGAATCTTGGTCGTGTCTAGGTTTGTAGTCGAGTCTAAGTCTAGCCTTTTCACCATTTCGAGTTGGGTCTAAGTTTTTAGTTTGCATACGCTTTTGCATATAACAACAAAAACAAAAAAAAAATGCCATTGCATATCCATTCCTAGGGGATCCAACCCCATCTTTGCCCAATGGTCAACCCATACATCAGGCCCGACCAAGGCAACCTGTCCGTGTCCGAGTACATTAGGGACTTCGAAGTGTACCGGATAAGATGTGGAGTCGGGAAGGAGAACATCGTGGCCGGAACTCAGTTATAGAAAGGTCTGCGGCTTCACTTCCAGTTTGAATTATTTTACCGCCATGTGAAAACTTTGGGGGAGTCCTATGAGGTTGCTCTCAAGGTCGAGCCCTTCGAGGCAAGGTTTAATGCCACCATTCGGCAAGCAGATGCCGCCCTTCGACAACCATCTACCTCTCAGCCAACTCCCGAGCCGGTTGGACAGCTTGCCCCACGGCCTCACCCACCTCAGCCTGAGCTACCCGTACCTCTAACGGGGAAGCTACACATAGCCGAGCCTCTTCTTAGTTGGCTTAGGATGGGCTTGGTCCCTACCCCCACCTTGCTATCCACCTATTGACCCCACCCTCCTTTAGTGCCGGTCAACTCATTTCACACCACTTTTCAGTCTAGTCACCATGTTGATACCTTGGATGACCTTATCAAGGGATTAGACCACCAATGGAAGTTGACACATATGTTGGCTCCAGGCTTCAACCGACCCACAGGTCGTAGCTTCACTCATCCCGCCTTAGGGTCCATTACCTCCGTGTACACCGTGGGCCATGTCACTACGGAGGTTCTTTTGTTCCTCCCCCAACCGGCCGAGCCTCACTTTAGTCCCTTTGTCCCAAGGGAGGAACCCTATATCCTATACACTGTCCCATCTATCACGAGGGATGAAGGTGACCATTTACACCTTCATGAATTTCAAACATGGGACTATGTAATGGATGAACCGGCCACTCGGGGTCATACCTTCTTTGACCCTTTTGACCCCTTCACTAGTGAACCTCCCGAGCTATCATATTCACTCCACTTCTTCCGTGGAGTTCACTATCACACCTCTTCCACTCGTGCCAAGCAACCTCCACATAGCAATAGGTCCGAACCATCATTTGAGGGTAATGAAGACTTTGGTTCCCCCGGCCCACCTAAACCACCCGAACCTCCCGGACTTCCCACATCCAAGCCCAATGTCCATGATTGGTGCATCGTAGGATGTCTAGGAGTCCACCATGACGTTAACCTCCGGTTACGTCAAATGCATGCATGGCACACATTGAGATGTCCTGGTCCACCTTTGCATACATACGGGTCGGACTAACAGTAGGTTTGTTTGGGGTCGTGTATGAGTCTGTTTTCTTTCCTTTTGTTGTCATCCAGTCTATTGGAAGTCTGCATGTGTCTAGTTGAAGCTTGCATACGTTGAGTCAAGTCGGTCTTTGTACGCTCGCGTTGTCAATCCCTTTCGAGTGTGAGGCAAGTCAGATTCAATGCGTACGTTGTAGACTTGCCGGCTTGTGGGATCGGCTCAACCATTCTTTATCTCGGATGTAGTCACCTACAGGGACCCAGCGGTGATTCCTAGTGAGTCTTCGAGCCGCCTCCTCCCCTTTGAGAGTGACCCACCCTGGAGTGTCCACCTCTGGCCTCATTCCCCAGCAGTGTGTGCATATTGAATTTATACGGGATGAGCAGGTGTCGATTACTTGGAGTGGTGCGTACTCTGCGCTTCCTGGTACGATGATGGATCCGCCGACGTCACGAGCGGCCGCACCCCTTACTCGACGGGGTCGAGTTCTTCCCGGTCGGGGGAGAATTGATGGGGACATCAGAGCAAGACCACTAACTGTTTATTTTGTATTTGAGTCCTTTTAGTTTACATTTATATCCTTGGGAAAACATGTATGCAATTGTAAGGTTTTATAAGCCAATTTGTCATTCCCTAAGGATCTTTGGGTTTTTGTGTAAAAGACCATGTAGGCCATGCAGGACCCTCCACTCATTCCTTATTGGTCCAAGTGGCATCTTGGGGTCCATGTGGGGCTGGTCAAAGTCCTAGGTGGGATTCTAGATGATTGACCATTGAAAGGGGACAATGGGTTTACAAAGTCCAAGATGCCATCCCCTTGGTCAAGGGGGCATCCCCCCCATTTAGTGTTTTTTTATTTGTTCCAATTCACATGGGGAATTAAATATGTTCTATCCCATAACTGCCCCTCCCCTAACCTAGATATGAGGGTAGTATTAGTCATTTTACATTTCATACAAATACCATGTAATTCCTATTTTAGTAGAATTAATGAAAGAATTATTGTGAAATTGCTTGAAGCATTGGAAGGGTGCGCCCCTCTCTCCTCTCTCCTCTCCTCTTGCAAATGAATTTCTGCTAAATATAGGGTGTGAAACCCTTCTTTCTTCTCCTCAACCCCTCTGAGTTCTACTTCTGCCGCCGCTGCCGCCACCGTCGTGTCGCCATCGCGCCACCGCCATCATCGTCGGAGTTCTGCCTAAATCAGGATAGAGCCTCCATGTCTGAATTTTAGCTCCCAGCTCCGTGATCTGATGGAGCCCAAATTTTGAGGGTAGGTTCACCACGCCAATACCCTCTCCCAAAAAACGTTTCCCCTTTTCAAGTCTTCATTTTCTATTTTTCCAATTTCGTGTTCTTCAGCCTTCCAGATCTGTCTGTATTCTGTCCTGTGTCACAGCAACCTAGTTCTTCCTCTGTTCGACCCCTATCCCAATTTCTGATTGAGTCTAAATTTGGACTGGGTGTTCTACCCATCTAAACACGTCTCCACAAATTTTTGCTCGAATTTAGAAGTTCTTTTCCCCTACCAAAAAATTAAAACTCAGTCAAATTTCAGTTCTGTCCTGAACAGTCCAGATCCAATCCACCAGTGTCATAAAATCCGTTTCCCCAACCAAACCTCCTCTCGAAATTCCATAAAAAATACACTCGTCTTCCTTACTCGTCCATCTACAACTTTCATGAAGAGATCAACTTCCTGAACCGATGTTTAAGCCACGGTCAACATATGTTCTCAGGAAACTCCATTTCTGTCGTGAGTTTTTTGTGTCTGTCAGTCAGTCTGTTCATAAATCCACCAAGCAAAATCCAGAGCCATCAAATTTCCTTCCACAGTCCTTGGTTGAAGGATTTTGGATCCGCTTTCCAACGGTATCAATTTCGTGTCGATCCGACATCGGGATTGCTCGCAGCAACCGTTCTCACCAGGTTGCGCGATGTAAAATAGAAGGTTCAGATCCGTGGACATCAGCATCAACACGTGCCGATTGGAGCCGCCTCGCCTTCCACAAGGTGAACCAGAGCCGCCACCTCACAGGGAGCGTCCCTCCAAGAGCCACAGTCACAGCGGTACCACTCCGGGCCAACTCGGACCCACCGACCAGCACGTGGACTCCACAACCAGTAGCTTGCGCTGTCCGAACCGCGCCGATGGGGTGATCAAGTGCTGCCCGTCAACCCAAGATCGGTCCTCCCGGGCCCACTTGTGTAGCCCTTAACCTCCCTGCGTAGACTGGGTGATAATTCACTGCTATAATTATTGCAATATTTTGTTACCGAGAGTTACCATACTTGGCCGGGGTCGTCTTCCCCACGCCCGGAGCGTGCAGGTATCGTGCCCACTCCTCTCTCGGCATTTGCTTTATTTCATATATTTCCGTATGCCGTTGCTAGAGAGCATGTGATAGGATTATTAGCTTGATATTATATATTATCACCACTGCGAGAGAGAGAGCGAGACCCGTCCCATGACTCGATCCAAGCACGGAAGAGCCGACTACCTGAGTCATTGCCGGTTTCTCAACCACGCACGGTCCTATGCATCCCTCGCTAGGGACACCGACGAGCTAGAGTCCCAGGTCGCGTGTCCGTCCCGCATCAAGGATACAAGTGTGCACTGACCTTATTACACATGTATGAAAACATGCATGGACCTTAATATGCATGAAGCAGACAATGCACCGACTCTTTGTATGCAAATGGCACAAAGATGCACCGACCTATTATGTGTAAGGCAAAATGTGCACAAACCTTATGTGGTCATAGCGAAACCTGCACCGACCTCATGTACTCCCAGCGAAACCTGCACCGACTTCATATACTCCCAGCGAAACCTGCACCGACTTATATACTCCCCGCGAAACCTGCACCGACTTATATGCTCACAACAACATCTGCACCGACTCTATAAGCTCACAACAAAACCTGCACCGACTCTATATGCCTAATGCGGACGCTGCACCGACTATGTATGCACATGGTAACTTGCATCGACCTCACTAAGTAAAGACGACGACTAGCACCGACCTGAGGTGTGTGAGCGGCACTACTTGCACCGACCTTATATGCTTTTCTTACACAAACATGCACCGACTGAATGCAAGCACAATGCAGACATGCAACGACCTTAGATTCAGAATAACAAAGTGTGCAGAAATGTTTTATGAAAAGGTCTGACATATAACCAATTCATTAAAATACACAATATTACCATGATCAATATAAAGTCATCAAAGTCAACTCTACAGTCAATAAAGTCAAGTCTATTGTTGCCAATCATTCAAAACACATCATTCAAAACACAATCAATGCATAGCAGTCTTCACACTGCTGATCAACTCTAGAGGAGACCCAACAAGGTGCTAAAACTAACACATATATCAATAAAAAAAGAGATGGGGTTTTACCAAGCTATGGATGCCTTGGTTTATTGAACCCTTTTTTTTATTATTTCCTTCCTCCGAGGCATACCTGCAAAAAAAAATCTTATTTGGAATGCAAAGGTATCCAAGACTTCTTGGGTCCTTCAAGGTTAGCGGCACCTTTGATAGGTGCTCTCCATGACTTCAAAGCATTTAGAGCATCAATGTGCATCAAATAGCAGTTACTCATGGAATGCCCAGCCTGGCCATAATAATGACATGAACTAAGATACTTTGTGTTTTTATTGTGCATATGAGTATGAGCATGAAATTTTTGTGCATAACCAGGGCTATTGTTATAGAAATTTTGTTTTCTGATCAAATGCTAATAGTCCTTGACTGTATGGCCAGATTTCCTACAATGATGACAATAAGGCCTCTTATTAAAAAACAAATTTGGCCTCTTTGGGGCATTGGCTTTTCTCCGAGCCCTTATTTCATCATTTGTCAAAATAAAACAGTCGTGCATTGCATGACCAAATTTATCACAATAGAAACATTGAATTTTTCCTTTTTGTACCACATGATTTTGAAAATGAGCCTTTTTAGCATACATATGAGGATTTTGAAATGAACCCTTTTTGTTCAAATTTACCTTGGCAATTTTGGGTTCATTCAATTTTTTGCATGCATTAGAATCATCAATTTTCATGGTAGTGTTGTCATGCATCACATGACCTGTACTACCACAATAGTGACATGAAGTTTTCTTTTTAGGTGCATATGTGTGTGTGGTAGACTTGTTTACTGTATGCACAGTGTGAGCATGAGTGTTTTTGGCCTGTTTCAATTTTTCAGTCTGATTTTCATTTTTCTTGGAAGTAAACTGGAAGATTTGTAAGTTAGAGGTGCTGTATGATTCAGGGCTGCAATTAAAAGATGTGGAGAGTTTACTTTCAAAGCTCTTTTTGTTAATTGGGTTGAAACTTAGCCCCTCTCTCTAAAAATTTATCTTACTACAAAGCAATTTGTCCAGATTTTTCTGTCTGTCCACAAACCTAGATAGAGAGGTATTCAAGTCAATCACTTGATCTTCCAGAGATATTATTATTAATTCAGAATTAACCATCTCTTTCTCACACTCTACCATTCTAATTTTTAGGACTTCATTAGTGGATTTGTAGTCTTCATTCTCTTTTTGTAGAATCGATAGTTTTTCAGATTCAGATGTGACTACAAATTTTCCTTTTTCCAACATTAGCAATCTATCAGAAATAACATTGTTCAATTCTTCCGATTTTTCATTTTGTTCTTTCAAATTTTTGATCTCTTCAATAAACTTTTTATCATTAGACACAAAACTTAATTTTTCATTCAACTCTTCCTCTCTTTGTTCACATTCTAAGTTCTTGTCTAGTAGGTTTTTATTTTCTTCTCTTAGGGAAGCTATCAGGTCTTTTTGCCATCTAAATCAAGATGAAGACCTTCATTTAGCTCTTTCAAAAATGTGCAATTATTACATGAAGAGTTGCTAGAACATGCAATTTCAGATATCTTTTTGAGTTTTGTATTTTCAATTTCAAGAGTTTTAGTGTTTCTCTGAAGTTTCACAATTTCAGATTTCAGTTTTTCCAGTTCTGAACTACCACTTTCCAGATTTTTCAATTGTTGCCTAAGACACTCATTGTCAGTTTTCAAAACATCTATGACATCATTTTTAGAACTAGACTTTACAGCATCATTCAACTTCTTTTTCAATATTCTAATTTGTTTTCTAGATTTTTCATTCAATTCTATCAACTCAGCATAAGCATTTTCCCAATCCTCTATAGAGAAATTTTTGAAAGGATTGCTTACCTTTTCATCATCACTTTCATCTTCAGTGAGTTGTATGCTGTTGACCATGAGACATGATATTGTCCTTTCATCTTGTGCATTACAGCCAGTTTGTCCAATATCTCCTTGGCGTTCCTGCAATCAAGGACAAACAGAAAGACATTATTATCAACAGCATTTCTTAAGATGTTGAGAACTCTACAATTCTCACTATCTTTCTTCATATGAGCTTTTGACCATTTAGTTGAGTTCTTGGGCAATCTATGTGGACCATTAGAAATCAGAAGCCAAAGTTTGGGATTAGCCACATTAATAAAAGTGCAGATATTACATAGCCACTTCTCAAAGTGGGATCCATCGGAAACGGGTAAAGGATCCATCAAGACAAATTCAGAATGGCAAAATCAACAGTAAAAGAGCACACAAATCTTTTCTCTGTAGACTGTTAAATCTAAAATCAATCAGAGACCCACTCTAACACCAATTGTTAGATGCAATGGCTGGGATCTAAAGGGGGGGGATGAATAGATCCTTTAAAATCTTTTCGCTCAAATGAGATTCACACTAAAATGAAATCCTACGGAAGCTTAATACAAGACTGAACTTTTTACTGAAGTTAGACAGATAGAGCCATACGAGTATGCAAGAGCTTCTCACAGACAACTCTAACTGAATATGAACTGACAAGGCAACAAACTGATTGAGCTCTATCAAGCAAGCAGAATAGATTGAGGATTCTATCAGTTGATACTAAACATGTAAAGAACAATTTAAGAAATTGTCACTTCACTCACAACAACTCTCGAACGCTTAGCACACATTGAGATTGTAGTGTGGAACCTGATCACGCACCGACAAGAACAACCATCAAACACCAAGCATATGATGTAATCACGGCGCAAACTTAATCCACGCTCAAACCTGTGAAGTGGTTAGAGGATAAGGAGAAGACGCACAAGTTCAATCCACATAACAGACAGGATTTTAGGTGGTTTGATCTGCCTTGAAGATCTATGTCCTGTTGGATATATGTTATTTTTTATGATGTCTAACCATGACTCATTTGTGAGTCTTAATTGCTTTTGATGATGCCAGCTTGCATAAGTTTCAGGCGAAGGTGCAAATGCACAGAAATCAAGGTAAAAGGTTGCACAGAAATCAAGGCAAAAGGTTGCACAAAAATCAAGAAAGAGACTGCACAGAAATCAAGGTAAGAGGTTGCACAAAAATCAAGGTAGATCTTACTTAGGGTCATTGCTCCAAGGAACTGAAGAAGTTTCAAAATGTGCACCGACCTCACTAAGCTCAAACAGTAACCTGCACCGACCTTGTTCTGGTCTTGCATCGACCTTTATGTGCATTGGTATGAAAGCTGCACCTACCGTGAATGCTCCAAGTATGAAAGCTGCACCTACCGTGAACGCTCCAAGAATGAAAGCTGCACCGACCCTGCCCTTCATGCAGACCGTGACTGGGCAGAAACAAAGATGTGCACCGAACTTGCTCACAACTGGCACCGACCTTGCCTGGGCGGAATGAAACGTGCACCGACCTACATACGCCTGCCACAGCTACGAGCGGGGAAGATGTGCACCGACCCTAGCTGCGAGCCGGGAAGACATGCACCAACCTTGACTGGGCGGCAGCAGTGATATGCACTGACTTGCATGAAGCCAATAGAAATGTGCACAGACCTTGGTGTGCTAAGCTCTAAACATGCACCGACCGTGAAGTGTGCTTGGAACAGTGATATGCAGCAACCTTCTTGCTGGAGTTCAAATTGTACATGGACCTTGCTCAGGAAGTGCCCCGACTTCTATGCTGCAAACAGTGATATGCATAGACCTACTTAATGGCACTGACCTATATCTGGTGGAACTGAAGCGTGCACCGACATTACTCAGAATGTGCACCGACCTGCATGCGAGGAACCTTGAAGCGTGCACTGACCTTGAAGCTTGCACCGACTTCATCTGAAGGACATCTAAATGTGCACCGACCTCTACTGAAGAGGCTCTTAATGTGGACCGACCCTGCTGAGGACCAAGCTTCGTATGTGCATTTACCAATGCCTGGTAGAATAGTAAACTGCACCGACCTCCACTTAAGAAATCTAAAGTTGCACTGACCTTGCCAAAGGCCAAGGATCTTATCTGCACCGACCTCACTGTTCAAGTCCAGAAGTTGCACCGACCGTATTGAATCAATAGAAGGTGTTTGATGAAATGTCTCAGTGAGCCAAACTACCTCCGTTTTAAGCAGTTTTATGTCATTTTGACTAGGTGTTCCAGAGAGCAAAAATAGGAACCGCAAGTGTCCAAAAACACATCTTTTGAGGTTTGGAAAGGTCTCCTTGGTTAGTCAACCTTTTGGTAATCATGGGTTGCTATATCTGTCCTTTTGGTCAGTGGAAAAGCAAGCTACCTTTTGTGGGAAAAGTCACCTTTCCTGGTTCGTAACTTTTTGCCTCCACCCAATCAGCTGCTCTATCTCTTAGCCTGCATAGGACAAGAGGACGTCCTGACTGTCCTACCTACAGAAAAAGGAGATGCTACAGATCCTTCTTGGAAGGCTCCTCTCACACTCTCTCAGGTCAACCAAAAGCACAAAATGGAAGAAGATTTCTCTGCTACCTCCTTGTCCAACCAGAGGCTGCCAAGGCAAAAGGTTCTTTAAAACCAATAATGATCAAAAAACTCCAAGCGAATGGGAAGGCTCCAAAGCATACTCTATTATATACATGATTGCTCCTTGGAGGGAAAACCGTTCTTGTGCCTGCAGAACTAATCAAATTGCAGTTTGGAAGAAAATCTCTTGACCCTACTGCCCTCTATCTACACTGAACCAATTCGAGAAGAGGCTCATTTCAAAGAAACCTTTTTTATTCCAGCCAACCAGATAAGTCTGTCTTGGAGTGAAAAGTTTCTGCTAGAAGGATACTTCTCATCTATAAATGGGGGAGCCCGTATATGTTGATGTTGCTACTATTGTTGCTATCGCTGCTGTTGCTGCTGCTATCACTGCTGCTGAAGTTAAAGATCAATCCTGAGAGAGAAAGATCAGAACATGAGAAAGATCTGAGTAGGATCCTCATTCAGCCAGCCAACCACTCACTCAGCCATCCAGCTCTGTCCTCATTGCCTCGCAATCTTGCACTGTCATTCGAAGTGTCTCTCGAGCTGTGAAGAAAGAAAAAATCCAAGAGAGGAGTGCAGCCCCTCTCACATCCAGACTGAGCCTAAGGAGAACCCAGATCGGACTTGTGTCCAGATCTATTCCAAGGTGCTACAAGAGCAAATCTAAAGTCACCGTCTGGTTATCCCTTTTTGATTGTGCATTTCCGTGCCTCATCATCAGATCAGGATGGTTTTTCTTTACTGCACTTGCAACATTTTTTTTCTTGTGTTTCTCCTTTTTTCTTGTGTGTGTGTATGGAGGACCTCGTCCTCGTGTGTATGTGTGGAGGACCTCATCCTCGTGTGTGTGTGTGTGTGTGTGTGTGTGTGTGTGTGTGTGTGTGTGTGTGTGTGTGTGTGTGTGTGTGTGTGTGTGTGTGTGTGTGTGTGTGTGTGTGTGTGTGTGTGTGTGTGTGTGTGTGTGTGTGTGTGTGTGTGTGTGTGTGTGTGTGTGGAAAACCGTCCCTATCGGTTTATGTGTAGGAAGTGTGCTACGTTTGCAGCGTGTGGTAATGCCTCACCGGGTTTGGTGAGGGGTGGACGTGGGTTGCGGATCTACAACTGAACCACCTTAAAATCCTTGTGTTATGGTTGTGTATTTTATGTGATTGCTCCATATCCCCTATCTCCATTCACAGGTTGGTGTGCTCACTTAATCATATGCAATTGGGGTTATTCTCTTTGCACACTCAAGATTTTAGATCTGCACCTTTGCTTCATCCTTATACCATTTGGGCCTCAGCGTTTTGCCTGCACCCCGTTGGCTACCTGTTGCACTCTTGCACACAGGCACCTAGCTGGTAGCATTGCCAAGGAAATCAGTTTGGTCACACATTCAGCTAGTCATCTCACATTCAGTTAATGGGTGTTGAGATCCCTGTTGTCCAGTGCTATAAGATCACACTCAGTCCTTACACTGTGCTTTACCGTTTCCACTAGAGCCGCTCCTACTCAATCCGCTGTGCTTTGTACTTAGGTACTTTATTTATTCTATAGGAGTGGTTTATGCCAAAGTTCGTGAAAGGATCTATTCATCCCCCCCTTCTAGATCCTATTTCACCATGAGTGACCCAACAATTGGTATCAGAGCCAAGCTCTGTTATTCATAGATCCCACGATCTGCAGAGAAAAGATCCCGGTGTATTTTGAGAAAATGGCTTCATCTGCTACACATGCTTCGATGGTTTTTCTGCCTACTTTTGATGGTTCAGATTTTTCTACATAGCTAGAGAAAATGCTCATTTATGTTAATTCCATAGATCCATAGTTGTGGACTCTTATATACAATGGTCCTCATGAGCTTCCATCAAATACTGATGTCTGGTCAACTGATCAAAGGACCAAAAATGCTGATAACCATGCTGCCTTCAATCTGAGAAGAGCTGGAGTAGATGTCACCATGTTTCCTTTTGTTTCCAGTTGCAGCACGGCCAAGGAGATCCTTTATAGACTGGCCAGTATCCACAAAGAAGAAAATGGGAATCATTGTCTAATGGCCAACAGCCCAGATCAGCCAAGCAATTCATCTTCATCTCAGGTAAACTCTGATCCCGAGGACTTTACCTATGATGAACTTGTGGATGTATATGATGAGTTGGCTAAGCAGCACAAGAACCTTAAGTCTGAAAACAAAAAATTGAGAAAGAAGCTTGAAAATAATCTTGCAGATAGCTCTCCCTATAAAAAAATTATCTGATCTTGAGCAAGTGAATGAAACTCTCATGATTGACCTAGATACACATAAAGATCACATTGCTTGCTTAAAGGATGAAAATACAATCTTGCTAGCTGAAATAACTAGATTGGAAGTAACTGTAAGACAGCTTCAAGATGAATCTAAGTTCTTGTCAAACAACCCAGACTTGACTGAAAATAAGGCTTCTATTAAAGAAAATGAAAATTTGAAAAAGCAAAACAATGAGCTTCTTGCTAAGCTTCAAGCATGTAAAAAAGGTAAGGGTGTTAGTGTTGTTGACTCAGAAAAACTGGCTACCCTTCAACAGGATTTTGATTACTGTAAAACTGTGAACGTAATGTTGAATGAGCAGCTTGCTGCGTGTGAGACAGATATGATTAACTCTGAACAACACATCACTTCACTTGAAAAGGAAATCCAAGATCTGAATAACTCTTTGTCACGAACTGCTCAGGGCCAAGAGAGCCTAGGGAGACTGCCGGGGACTAGAATGAGCTTCCGAAGAAAAGGTTTTGGGCACTATCCTTTGAACAAAAAGTTTTTCAAAAATACTTTGTACACAATTTCTCCTTCCAGCTCTGATGGTGCCTCCTTTTCCCAATCATCCCCAAAACAGTCTGTGATCAAGAAGAACAGAAATCACAACAAAACCAGAAAAAGAAAACCTTAAGGTAAAAACACAGAAATGAAATTGCTTGTTTTGATAAATCTGACAGATACCATGTTTTCCATAAAAAGGATGGTTCTTGTTTTCATTGTGGTCAACATGGTCACTTAATGCATAATAGCCATGCCATGAAAAATGATCTGATTTCATGCAAGTCTGAATGTGATTCCAGTTACTACAAAAAACCAGTCGAGAGAGCCCAGCCCTCCTACTGCTACCATTGTGGTATATCTGGACACACCATGCCAAAGTGCTGGGAATTGAAGGACAAAATTGAGAAACCTCTTGTTCAGTGTTATCGCTGCAAAGAGTATGGCCACACAGTAAAGAACTGCTGGCAAAGGAGAAGAAAGGACAATCCTTGCGCCACCAATATCAACACTCCTGGTCACCCTCAGAAACTCGTCACACTTGGTTAGAGAGGAGTGAGAAATCCTCTTTGTACTGCCCTTATTGTGGGATGGTAGGACATGAAGCATATGACTGTCAAAAAATGAGGAAGGATGACTTGAATGTCTTGATAAATCGGAGGTCTTTGATTAAAAATCTCACTAACCCTGTAGGACCCAAGAAAGCTTGGGTACCTAAACATTTCGAATGAGAATTTTGGCTGCAAGAGTGCCTTAGAGCGAAGCTGAGGATCATCATGAAATAAAAGCTCAAGGCACAGGTATGTACATAAACGCTTTTAATCTCTGTCATCTTGCATGTTTAGGCTAACCATGTAGATAGTGCATCATAAGTCTGTCATGTTGCCAATAACATTCTACAAACTGAATTTGCTTCCGAAAAATGCTAAAACATCCCCCATGGTGTGAGATGAACATCTAAGCTAGACATCTTGCTCACACCTTGTCTGACCTCTGGTATACCAAATGGTGTAGAGTAGAAAGGCAAGTCGAGCATGTCCGGAACTCACACTATGCGTGAGAAGTGTCTCAGATCCATACCTCCTCCTTGTACCAGAGATCATTTATTTCAGATGCATAAGTAATGAGAAATATGTTCTTCTGTTGGAATTAATTTGATGATGAGTTGTTGTCTGCTTCTTGCTAATCAGCCATATGAAATATTTGATTGTTGCTTTTGATGATATCTGCCATGGCTGTATTTATTTATACTCATCACTCATGTGGAGTTTCAACACGTTTGTTGAGTGTCTTGTCTCCATAAGCATTGAACAAAAGGGGGAGCTTAAAAATTAGCAATTCTATTCAGAATGCACTGTAAATGTTTTGTGCTTGCATCATCTTGTTGTCTCATGCACTCCAATGCATATCATGTTAAAGGGTCACAAAAATGCATAATCATTGGCAGCATCTCCACTGCATTGAGTATTCATTCATGTTATAGGCTGCACTTTCCACTGCCAACCCATGCATGTGTTGAGGGGGAGTCAACATCTAATCCCATCTGCATCATTGCACACTCTTGTTGTCATCATGCATAGACAGTGTGCCCTTAGGGGGAGCATGTCCAGTCTTGTAGACTCTGATAAAAATCTCCTGCTGGTCTTAGCATACCCATTCCAGTCTGAGCTCAATGCAAATCCTCAGGGGGAGTGTTCTCTATCCATACCTGCTCTAGTTGATGCTCTCCACTCTTGCAACACTCTCTGCTTGAACCAAACTAGAATGGCTGATATCTGTTTGTGGTTCACCTTAGATTTGATTTGTCTTGAACCTTTTTGAAGGATCTTCTATCTGTCATTAAGCTTGCTATCAGAGTAAATCCTTAAGAAGAATCTCCTTCTGTAGTGTTCTGTGACTGCTTTGAACATGAAAGCTTTTGGTTTAAAATTAATGATTTCTTGAGCCTTGATGTTTAATGGTCTTCAAAATGTTTGTATTTTGGGCTTAATAGATTTTAACTAGCTTTTCATGTTTTGACATGTTTTGCCTTCTTGAATCTGGAAGTTTATCCTTAGTACAAAGGCTTCATTGTTTGAGTACCTTCAATCTAGTATTGTTTTTAAACATTTGTCAAATCTGAAGATTTCTAAAATGGGGCTACATTGATAGCAATGAACTAGCTTTGCTGAGTAACTGGGGATATTGGCATCTGATAAACGTATATCCTTATGCAAAAAGGCGTGTGCTAAGTTTAGTGCTCCTAGGCAGAGCAATGGCATTGGGTTCACTGAGAAACCGAGTTCCTCCACCAAGAAGTGAAGAGGACAGCGTCATGAAGTGTTATGCTACCTCTGTTCTAATAATGGCAAAACGGTAAGCTACACTGAGTAACTGGGGGTACTGGCGTCTAAACAACGTGTACCCTCACGTCAAAAGGTGCATGCTACACTCGATTGCTCATAAAAATAATTTGTGTTCATGTTCAATAATGGTTTGAAAAGAAAAAATTTGAATGTGTTGCACTCATGGATTTAATCAGAGTCATCTAAGTGTTTAGCCTCAATACTTGTTGTATTTGCTCTCAAGGGAGCCATTGGAATTGAATGAGTAAGTTGAGAGGAGGTTAACGTATTTTTAGTATGAATCTCTGGTTCACCTCTAATAAGCTTGAATACAGTCATTCTCAAAAGTTTTTCATTGAGTAGCTCAGAATTCATTAGCGTTAAACCAATCTAAATATAAGGGCTGCATCATCTGAACTCTATATCTGGAGATTCTGAAAAATCTATAACTCTGCTCTTGTGAACTTGGTTTCAGATTAAAGAACCTTCATTCTTTCAACTATTATTTATTGCAGCTTATCTTTCAAGTGTCGACTCCTACAGTCGACATCGTGTGTTCAGACCTCTGTCTCGATGCTCAAGCAACGTCCCTTAAGACAAACCGTCTCTTGATGCTCGTTGACATCTGTCTTGTCTAGACCAATATGCACTATTCATTTAGGCTGCCAGGAAAACATCAACATTTTTGACAGATAGTATCTTGCATCTATCTTGTCATCAGGTGGTATCATGGTCTCAATGCATCTGGCTTCCGATTCCATGTACTTGGGTTGCTTGCATTTCTCATCCCCACACATTGCATCGAAAACCTTAAAAAAATCTGAAAACCAGAAAACCTTTAAATTGTTGAAAAATCAGAAAATCAATTTATGATGTGGTTGCTGTATTACTCTCAAATTGCATCATGTTGCTATGCTAACATCTCCTACATCTAATTGCCTCTCATGACTCAGTTCATGTCACATTGGCATGTATTTCCACATTAAAGACAGCTGCTTGCATACCGATTTTCTTCGCTCCTTTCTTTCATCACTATGCTAGTTATTTGTTTTACCTCCTTTTGATGATGTCAAAGTGATGTGACACAACCCCTTGGACTTAAATTAGCAAGCAAGAACGACCAGGTGATTTCACTCAAGCGGACTCACCCGCGTAGCGTGCACCCGGGTCCGTAGGTGGACCGACGATGGGGATGAGGGCCCGATGTTGGACCTTGGGTTTCCAGTGGTATGGCTAGCTAGGGGAGGACCCCAATGGGCCAGGGATGCCCAATTCACGGGTGGCCGGCACGCCAAGGGCGTGGGATATATGGTTTCTCTCGCAACTCACCCGCGGAGGTTACTCACGTAATTTGTAATATAGTACGAGCACTCACTCACTGACCGACGGCACTAAGATTCAATACTAAGCAAGCAAAATTAATCCAGCAGAGAAGTGTGATCAGGAGCTCACCTGATCGGCGTGAAGATGCCGATCCCGGCCGGAGACGGGGCGAGCGGGGAAGTGTGAATTCCCCGCACACTGCGTCGGTGAAGTTTCTCCCTGTTTAATAGATTACATGAACTACTCCTCACGCAGAAGGGGGAACTAGGGGTGGGGAGATTAAGGTTACAATTAAACACAACCTCCACGCAGGGAGGGGAGCTAAGCCGGCCAGGCGGGGTAGGGAGGGTAGCTAAAGAGGAAACCGATTGACCCCTTTGCCAGTTATGCCCGCTTCTATGACTGCTTGATAGGTAGTCGCTGTTGACACCGCCACGGGCTCTAACGGACTTGGAAGTGACCAAAACTAGTGCCAAATCTTCGCTGATTGATCCAGGAGGGCACCTAAATTTTTGTGGAATTTCCAGATGTCGTCGAAGGTCGGGGCAGATTCTGGAACTAGACCGCTTCGTTCTGGCTCGGACTGGTTCATGAGCACTGCGGCAGGAAGACGAAGTCACCACGAACACTCCCAAAGCCCGAATGATGTGAAACTAATACGGATGCGAACATGGCCAAGTCCTCTTCGAGCAGCAACCAGGAAGGTCACCAGGAAAGGTCGGAGCAGAGAGAAAGAGCCCGTAGAGTCGAGGGGCGTCTCTGCTAGCTCTAACTGGACTAACCGCGCACTCGGGGGAGATTAAATGGAACGGAGAGCTCCGAACTCCGAACTCCGAACGATGCTCCTCTTGCTGCGTTGGACAGAGAACTAGTAGAGGTTCGTCCCGGTCAAATAGCGCACCAAGGGGAGCTAGGATGTGGTCCCAGTAGCTTCTGCACTATGGTTCTGATCTCCACTCGGATGCCAGATGCGTGATCTGACGAGAACGATCCTCCAGGATAGCCTCAAACTCGGATTGAGGCAGAACCGCCTCGCCTACGAAGCTGACTTGAAGAGCTTTCCACCGGTATAAGATATGCCTCAAGAAGACTCAGGGAGAGGTCGGTGGCAATGGTGCAACTAGATACAACACCTGCTGCCTATGAACTAGGATCAGTTTGTGGATGAAGATGGGTGTAGTGGTGGGGATGAGCAGCAGGGAGGATGAGTGGGAGGTGGGGTGTGCGACCAGGGGGTGGGAGAGGGGGCTGGGAAGGTCTCCAAGAGGTGGTGGAATTATAGTTGGGCTTGGGGAAGAGGGAGGGGTGCTTGGGAGATTGAAGAGTCACTTGGGGATGGTGAAGGGGTGTGATGAGGAGTGAATGGGTGTCTAGGAGAGGGAAATTCCACCTAGGGGTTGGAGGGGAATTAAATGGGAGGTATGGGGAAGGGGGAGGGGTTTAATGAGGAGTGAATGGGGGAGAGAGAGAGAGGAAATTTGAAATTTGGGGGAGGGGAGGAGAGAGAATGGGGGTCGCACCCTTTAGAGAGAGAGAGAGAGAGATGGAGAGGGGGAGCTTCTCACTCCAAAGGAACACTCAATTTCTGGAAATTTCTCAAATATTCATTCATTAGTTCTCCAAAGGTGTGTTGGGGTCCTATTTATAGGGAACTCACAATTTACAAAAAGTCCTTGACTTTTGGACTAATGACAAATAACCAAGGGGGGGAAGGGGGCGCCCCTAGGCCAAGCCCATATAATCGGGTCCATTAACCTATCAAACCAACATAATGACTCAAGACTTAAGTAAATAACTACCTAACCTAGGTATTGGACTCAAATAAAAGGAAAATTACAATGATATGACTCAAATAAAATATGAAAATTACATGCCTTGACTCACAAAAAGGTGACGGACACAATGGAGCCATGCTGGCGAGCAATCAGAGCTGTGGAAAAATGTGAAGGGCGAGAGATGCCCCCATCATTCCCCCGGGGTGCGAAAAACTCGACTCCATCGAGTATATGTCCGCCGGGGAAGTGGTGCTCCAATGCAGTTCTGGGCGAGCCAAGCCCTCCAATCTCATCCTCGCGTCCTTAGCCGGGGGACGGCTCTTCATCCTCTCAAGGTGGCTTGGGCACACCCTCTTGCTGGCGATGGTACCCTACTTGCCTAGTATTGCCTCCGTGTGCACACGTCGGACTCTCAGGCTGATATGTGGAGACTCTCCGAGGGTATCACTCACAAAGGTGGGGGTAGGCTCAAGGTGCTCACTGGGTTCCACCGCGGTGCCCTTAGAGGGTGCCGGATCCACCACGCAGAAAGTGGGGTGTATCCCAAAATCCATCGGGAAGTCCAACCCGTAAGCTGGGTTGCCAAAGCCACTCAGAACTTGGAAAGGTCGAAGTCCCCGTGCCCTCAAATTGGAGGTGACCCTAGGGTAGAGCCACTCCAAAGTCATCATCGCCAAGTTGCCAACTTGGAATTCCAAGTTGCGCTCGTGAGCATTTCCATGCTTCTTATGATTCTCACCGCTCGTTGCTTGCTTAAATATTCATGCCATGTACTACGATGCGGTGTGAGTGGGAAATGTATGATATGCAAGGGGGGGGCAAGACAACCATATTTGGACCAATCATGTAGAAATGCCATGGAGACTTCGATGGAATTGGGAGGACCGGGGCATCCATAGGTGTCCCTCTCATGCATGGGTGTGATAAGTGTCGGAGGACCCGGACATCCATGAATACTCCTAACATGCCTAAGACTCATGATGAATGAAGGTGGACCATTACATCAGAATATGGATCACTCATGCTTCCTACTTGACATGTGCATGCTTCCTAATTGACATGTGGGTGATATGAATGAATGGACCCGACTTTTGAATCATGCCAAGTGGTGCGGTACGCCTAGGCACATGCATTCCGATCCCGAAGATGACTTTCATGTGCATGGGTGTGGGGTGGCCTTTGGACTCCCATGTGTAAGGGTTAAAGGGATCTTGAAAGGTGGATATGGGGTGGGTCACTTTCTTGATCTCTAGACGGGTGTTGCCTAAGGTCATGGTTCCTAGGGTGTAAAACCTGGGTCATGGTTGGGGTGGGCTTGGTCCAACATGGTGGGTGTGGGTAGGAAAGGGTGGGTGGTGGGTGATGTGGGTGGGTCACATGGGTACTTGAGCTCCCAAAGGTAGGGGTCAAAGGGATCATGGAAGGGAGACATCATGGGAAGAGGCACTTCCTTGTTCCCTAGGTGTAGATCTTCCTTGGTCATGGCTACCCTTGTGTCGCCCAGGACTTGGGAGAGGTGGGCGCGGTCTAACATGGTGGGTGAGGGTAGGAAGGAGTGAGTGGTAAGTGATGTGGGTGGGTCATATGGGTCCCATAGGAAGGGATTAAAGGGGCCCCGGAAAGGTCTTCCTAGAGGGAGGCACTCTATGTCTTCAAGGTTCCCAAACAGTGAGTCATCCTCCTCCAAGGTAATTGGGCCAAGGTCTCTAGTGGGTTGGCCAATCAAAGCAATTGGAATCTTGATGGGTGGGAAGTGGGCCAATATGGGTTTCTCATCCTTGGGGAGAAAGAGGAGGATTTCACTCGTATAATGGCCTCTAGTGTAGATGGAGGTGATGTAACTGGTGGCGGAGTAAGCTAGGAAGATGGTGCTAGACTCCAATGGTCCTATGGCTAGCATATTGGTCAGGTGGACTTGCCATTGTAAGCAGTCCACTAGCTCCCCTAAGTCTTCCACAAGGTAGGAGGTTTGAAGTGTGACATGGGAAGATCGGGTGGGCACAATTTGGGCTTGATATCCTAAGGGTGAGAGGTAGGGTGGTGAGCTAGGAACGGTGGGGCCCCACTTGAGCCATTGGAGTATGGACTCATTAATGGCGAGAGTGTGCGGCTCATGAGGACCCGGACTAGGAGAGGTGGGTGGAAGTGGGGGGTCTAGGATGTTCTCTATGGTGGGAGGTGGATCCGGATTGGCATCCATCTCCACTTGGGTATGTGTGTGGGCCACAACTTCCAAGGATAATGGGGTAGGAAAGTCAATGGTGGTTGGTGTGATAATGGTCGGTGCATGGTACTCCCGGGGTGGTGAACAAGGGTGGACTTGGGTTGGGCTTGGTCGGGGAAGTTCTTGGGTTGGAGTTGGGGTCAGGGGTGGAAGATCGGTTGGTTGAAGAGGTTTGGATTGGGGTGCGTAGATCATTCTAAGATCGGTCCTCATTTCATCCCAAGATTCAATGGGTGCTTCCCCTTTGGCTTCTCTCAAACCTATAATGTTCTCCCATTCTTTCCTAGCTTGGCGCCAGAGCAAACTCTTGGCATAGTTGACTTGCATAGGCCCTGATAGAGTGAACCTCCCAAAGTGTCGATCTATGGAGTCCTCCCACTCTAGATATATACTAGGGTGGGTTGCGTCGAACACAAAGGCTTCTAATGGGCCTAAGAGCGGTGAATATGCCAAGTATGAGGTAGTCATGATGGTGGACAAGGGTGATGCACCGGGTCACTCAAAAGGTAATGTGCCCTAGGAACAACTTGATAGAGACAAGTTTTGAACTTGCTCTGATACCAAATTGATGTGACACAACCTTTTGGACCTAAATTAGCAAGCAAGAACGACCCGGTGATTTCACTCAAGCGGACTCACCCGCGTAGCGTTCACCCGGGTCCGTAGGTGGACCGGCGATGGGGATGTGGGTCCGTGGTTGGACCTTGGGGTTCCAGTGGTATGGCTTGCTGGAGGAGGACCCCAATGGGCCAGGGATGCCCAATTCATGGGTGGCCGGCACGCCAAGGGCGTGGGATATAAGGATTCTCTCGCAACTCGCCCGCGGAGGTTACTCACGTAATTTGTAATATAGTCCGAGCACTCACTCACTGACCGATGGCACTAAGATTCAATACTAAGCAAGCAAAATTAATCCAGCAGAGAAGTGTGGTCAAAAGCTCACCTGATCGGCATGAAGACGCCGATCCCGGCTGGAGACGGGGCGAGCGGGGAAGTGTGGGTTCCCCGCACACTGCGTCGGTGAAGCTTCTCCCTGTTTAATAGATTACATGAACTACTCCTCACACAGGAGGGGGAACTAGGGGTGGGGAGATTAAGGTTACAATCAAACACTACCTCCACGCAGGGAGGGGAGCTAAGCCGGCCAAGCGGGGTAGGGAGGGTAGCTAAAGAGGAAGTCGATTGACCACTTCGCCGGTTCTGCCCACTTCTGTGACTGCTTGATAGGTAGTCGCTGTTGGCCCTGCCACAGGCTCTAACGGACTTGGAAGTTACCAAAACTAGTGCCAAATCTTCGCTGATTGATCCAGGAGGGCTATTGAATTTTTGAGGAATTTCCAGACGTCGTCGAAGGCCGGGGCAGATTCTGGAACTGGACTGCTTTGTTCTTGCTCGGACTGGTTCCTGAGCACTGCAGTAGGATGACGAAGTCGCCACGAACACTCCCAAAGCCCGAATGACGTGAGACCAAAGCGGATGCGAACGTGGCTGAGTCCTCTTTGAGCAGCAACTAGGAAGGTCACCAGAGGAGGTCAGAGCAGAGAGAAAGAGCCCGTAGAGTGGAGGGGCGTCTCTGTTGGCTCTGACTGGACTGAACAGCGCACTCGGGGGAGATTAAATTGAACGGAGAGCTCCGAACTCTGAACGACGCGCCTCATGCTGCGTTGGACAGAGAACTGGTAGAGGTTCGTCCCGGTCAAACAGCGCACCAAGGGGAGCCGGGATGTTGTCACAGTAGCTTCTGCACTATGGTTCTGATCTCCACTCGGATGCCAGATGCATGATCTGACCAGAACGATCCTCCAGGATAGCCTCAAACTCGGATTGTGATGGGACCGCCTCGCCTACGAAGCTGACTTGAAGTGCTTTCTGCCAGTATAGGATATGCCGCAAGAAGACTCATGGAGCGGTTAGTGGCGATGCTGCAACCAGATATAACACCTGCTACCTGCGAACTGGGATCAGTTTATGGATGAAGATGGGTGTAGTGGTGGGGATGAGCAGCAGGGAGGATGAGTGGGAGGTGGGGTGTGCGACCAGGGGGTGGGAGAGGGGGCTGGGAAGGTCTCCAAGAGGTGGTGGAATTATGGCTGGGCTTGGGGAAGAGGGAGGGGTGCTTGGGAGATTGAAGAGTCACTTGGGGATGGTGAAGGGGTGTGATGAGGAGTGAATGGGTGTCTAGGAGAGGGGAATTCCACCTAGGGGTTGGAGAGGAATTAAATAGGAGGTATGGGGAAGGGGGAGGGGTTTAATGAGGAGTGAATGGGGGAGAGAGAGAGAGGAAATTCAAAATTTGGGGGAGGGGAGGAGAGAGAATGGGGGTCGCCCCCTTTAGAGAGAGAGAGAGAGAGAGAGAGAGAGAGAGGGAGAGGGGGAACTTCTCACTCCAAAGGAACACTCAATTTCTGGAAATTTCTCAAATATTCATTCATTCATTCATTAGTTCTCCAAAGGTGGGTTGGTGTCCTATTTATAGGGAACCCACAATTTACAAAAAGTCCATGACTTTTGGACTAATGACAAATAACCAAGGGGGGGAAGGGGGCGCCCCTGGGCCAAGCCCATATAATCGGGTCCATTAACCTATCAAACCAACATAATGACTCAAGACTTAGGTAAATAACTACCTAACCTAGGTACTGGACTCAAATAAAAGAAAAATTACAATGATATGACTCAAATAAAATATGAAAATTACATGCCTTGACTCACAAAAAGGTGACAAACAAAATGGAGCCATGCTGGCGAGCAATCAGAGCTGTGGAAAAATGTGAAGGGCGAGAGATGCCCCCATCATTCTCCCGGGATGCGAAGAACTCGACTCCATCGAGTATGGGTCAGTCGGGGAAGTGGTGCTCCAATGCAGTTCCAGGCGAGCCAAGACCTCCAATCTCATCCTCGCGTCCTTAGCCAAGGGTCGGCTCTTCATCCTCTCAAGGTGGCTTGGGGACACCCTCTTGCTGGCGATGGTAACCTACTTGCCTAGTATTGCCTCCGTGTGCACATGTCGGACTGTCAGGCTGATATGTGGAGGCTCTCCGAGGGTATCACTCACAAAGGTGGGGGTAGGCTCAAGGTGCTCACTGGGTTCCACCACGGTGCCCTTAGTGCCAGATCCGCCACGCAGAAAGTGGGGTGTATCCCAAAATCCATCGGGAAGTCCAACCCGTAAGCTGGGTTGCCAAAGCCACTTGGAACTTGGAAAGGTCCAAGTCATTGTGCCCTCAAATTGGAGGTGACCCTATGGTAGAGCCACTCCAAAGTCATCATTGCCAAGTTTCCAACTTGGAATTCCATGTGGCGCTCCCGAGCTTTTCTCCACTTCTTGTGATTCTCACCGCTCGTTGCTTGCTTAAATATTCATGCCATGTACTACGATGCAGTGTGAGTGGGAAATGTATGATATGCAAGGGGGGGCCAGGACAGCCATATTTGGACCAATCATGTAGAAATGCCATGGAGACTTCGATGGAATTGGGAGGACCGGGGCATCCATAGGTGTCCCTCTCATGCGTGGGTGTGATAAGTGCCGGAGGACCCGAACATCCATGAATACTCCTAACATGCCTAAGACTCATGATGAATGAAGGTGGACCATTACATCCGAATGTGGATCACTCATGCTTCCAACTTGACATGTGGGTGATATGAATGAATGGACCCGACTTATGAATCATGCCAAGTGGTGCGGTACGCCTAGGCACATGCATTCCTATCCCAAAGATGACTTTCATGTGCATGGGTGTGCGGTGGCCTTTGGACTCCCATGTGAAAGGGTCAAAGGGATCTAGAAAGGTGGATATAGGGTGGGTCACTTTCTCGATCTCTTGATGGGTGTTGCCTACGGTCATGGTTCCTAGGGTGTAACCTGGGTCATGGTTGGGGTGGGCTTGGTCCAACATGGTGGGTGTGGGTAGGAAAGGGTGGGTGGTGGGTGATGTGGGTGGGTCACATGGGTACTTGATCTCCCAAAGGTAGGGGTCAAAGCGATCATGGAAGGGGGACATCATGGGAAGAGGCACTTCCTTGTTCCCTAGGTGTAGATCTTCCTTGGTCATGGCTACCCCTGTGTCGCCCAGGACTTGGGAGAGGTGGGCGCGGTCTAACATGGTGGGTGAGGGTAGGAAGGAGTGAGTGGTAAGTGATGTGGGTGGGTCATATGGGTCCCATAGGAAGGGATCAAAGGGGCCCCGGAAAGGTCTTCCTAGAGGGAGGCACTCTATGTCTTCAAGGTTCCCAAACAGTGAGTCATCCTCCTCCAAGGTAATTGGGCCAAGGTCTCTAGTGGGTTGGCCAATCAAAGCAATTGGAATTTTGATGGGTGGGAAGTGGGCCAATATGGGTTTCTCATCCTTGGGGAGAAAGAGGAGGATTTCACTCGTATAATGGCCTCTAGTGTAGATGAAGGTGATGGAACCGGTGGCGGGGTAAGCTAGGAAGATGGTGCTAGACTCCAATGGTCCTATGGCTAGCATATTTGTCAGGTGAACTTGCCATTGTAAGCAGTCCACTAGGACCCCTAAGTCTTCCACAAGGTAGGAGGTTTGAAGTGTGACATGAGAAGACCGGGTCGGCACAATTTGGGCTTGATATCCCAAGGGTGAGAGGTAGGGTGGTGAGCTAGGAACGGTGGGGCCCCACTTGAGCCATTGGAGTATGGACTCATTAATGGTGAGAGTGTGCGGCTCATGAGTACCCGGACTAGGAGAGGTGGGTGGAAGTGGGGGGTCTAGGATGTTCTCTATGGTGGGAGGTGGATCTGGATTGGCATCCATCTCCACTTGGGTATGTTCGTGGGCTACAACTTCCAAGGATAATGGGGTAGGAAAGTCTATGGTGGTTGGAGTGATAATGGTCGGTGCATGGTCTCCCAGGGTGGGGAACAAGGGTGGACTTGGGTTGGGCTTGGTCGGGGAAGTTCTTGGGCTGGAGTTGGGGTCGGGGGTGGAAGATCGGTTGGTTGAAGAGGTTTGGATTGGGGTGCGTAGATCTTTTTAAGATCGGTCCTCATTTCATCCCAAGATTCAATGGGTGCTTCCCCTTTGGCTTCTCTCAAACCTACAATGTTCTCCCATTCTTTCCTAGCTTGGCGCCAGAGCAAACTCTTGGCATAGTTGACTTGCATAGGCCCTGATAGAGTGAACCACCCAAAGTGTCGATCTATGGAGTCCTCCCACTCTAGATATATACTAGGGTGGGTTCCGTCGAACACAAAGGCTTCTAATGGGCCTAAGAGTGGCGAATATGCCAAGTATGAGGTAGTCATGATAGTGGACAAGGGTGATGCACCGGGTGACTCAACAGGTAAATGCGCCCTAGGACCAACTTAATAGAGACAAGTTGTGAACTTGCTCTGATACCAAATTCATATGACACAACCCTTTGGACCTAAATTAGCAAGCAAGAATGACCCGGTGATTTCACTCAAGCGGACTTACCCACGTAGCGTTCACCTGGGTCCGTACGTGGACCGGCGATGGGGATGAGGGTCCGGGGTTGGACCTTGGGGTTCCAGTGGTATGGCTAGCTAGGGGAGGACCCCAATGGGCCTGGGATGCCCAATTCATGGGTGGCCGGCATGCCAAGGGCGTGGGATATAAGGTTTCTCTCGCAACTCACCCGCGGAGGTTACTCACGTAATTTGCAATATAGTCCGAGCACTCAGTCACCGACCGATGGCACTAAGATTCAATACTAAGCAAGCAAAATTAATCTAGCAGAGAAGTGTGGTCAGGATCTCACCTGATCGGCTTCAAGATGACAATCCCGGCCGGAGATGGGGCGAGCGGGGAAGTGTGGGTTCCCCGCACACTGCGTCGGTGAAGCTTCTCCCTGTTTAATAGATTACATGAACTACTCCTCACGCAGAAGGGGGAACTAGGGGTAGGGAGATTAAGGTTATAATCAAACACTACCTCCATGTAGGGAGGGGCGCTAAGCCGGCCAGGTAGGGTAGGGAGGGTAGCTAAGGAGGAAGCCGATTGACCCCTTCACCGGTTCTGCCCGCTTCTGTGACTGCTTGATAGGTAGTCGCTGTTGACACCGCCACAGGCTCTAACGGACTTGGAAGTCACCGAAACCTATGCCAAATCTTCGCTGATTGATCCAGGAGAGCTCTTGAATTTTTGTGGAATTTTCAGACGTCGTCGAGGGCCGGGGCAGATTCTGGAACTGGACCGCTTCGTTCTGGCTCGGACTGGTTCCTAAGCACTGCAGCAGTAAGACGAAGTCGCCAAGAATACTCCCGAAGCCCGAATGACGTGGGACTAAAGAGGATGCAAACGTGGCCGAGTCCTCTTCGAGAAGCAACTAGGAAGGTCACCAGGGGAGGTCGGAGTAGAGAGAAAGAGCCCGTAGAGTGGAGGGGCGTCTCTGCTGGCTCTGACTGGACTGACCTACGCACTCGAGGGAGATTAAATGGAACGGAGAGCTCCCAACTCCGAACGACGCTCCTCTTGCTGCGTTGGATATAGAACTGGTAGAGGTTCGTCCCAGTCAAACAACGCACCAAGGAGAGCCGGGATGTGGTCGCAGTAGCTTCTGCACTATGGTTATGATCTCTACTCGGATGCCAGATGCATGATCTGACGAGAACGATCCTCCAGGACAACCTCAAACTCGGATTGAGGCAGGACCGCCTCGCCTACGAAGCTGACTTGAAGAGCTTTCCGCCAGTATAGAATATGCCACAAGAAGACACAGGGAGCGATCGGTGGTGACGTAGCAACCAGATACAACACCTGCTGCCTGCGAACTGGGATCAGTTTGTGGATGAAGATGGGTGTAGTGGTGGGGATGAGCAGTAGGGAGGATGAGTGGGAGGTGGGGTGTTCGACCAGGGGGTGGGAGAGGGGGCTGGAAGGTCTCCAAGAGGCAGTGGAATTATGGTTGGGCTTGGGGAAGAGGGAGGTGTGCTTGGGACATTGAAGAGTCACTTGGGGATGGTGAAGGGGTGTGATGAGGAGTGAAGGGGTGTCTAGAAGAGGGGAATTCCACCTAGGGGTTGGAGGGGAATTAAATGGGAGGTATGGGGAAGGGGGAGGGGTTTAATGAGTAGTGAATGGGGGAGAGAGAGAGAGGAAATTTGAAATTTGGGGGAGGGGAGGATAGAGAATGGGGGTCGCCCCCTTTAGAGAGAGAGAGAGAGAGAGAGAGAGAGAGATGGAGAGGGGGAGCTTCTCAATCTGAAGGAACACTCAATTTCTAGAAATTTCTCAAATATTCATTCATTAGTTCTCCAAAGGTGGGTTGGGGTCCTATTTATAGGGAACTCACAATTTATAAAAAGTCCTTGACTTTTGGACTAATGACAAATAACCAAGGGGGGGAAGGGGGCGCCCCTGGGCCAAGCCCATATAATCGGGTCCATTAACCTATCAAACCAACATAATGACTCAAGACTTAGGTAAATAACTACCTAACCTAGGTACTGGACTCAAATAAAAGGAAAATTACAATGATATGACTCAGATAAAATATGAAAATTACATGCCTTGACTCACAAAAAGGTGACGGACACAATGGAAGCCATGCTGGTGAGCAATCAGAGCTGTAGAAAAATTTGAAGGGCGAGAGATGCCCCCATCATTCCCCCGGGGTGCGAAGAACTCGACTCTGTCGAGTATGGGTCCGTCGGGGAAGTGGTGCTCCAATGCAGTTCCGGGCGAGCCAAGACCTCCAATCTCATCCTCGCGTCCTTAGCCGGGGGACGGCTCTTCGTCCTCTCAAGGTGGCTTGGGCACACCCTCTTGCTGGTGATGGTACCCTACTTGCTTAGTATTACCTATGTGTGCACACGTCGGACTCTCAGGCTGATATGTGGAGGCTCTCCGAGGGTATCACTCACAAAGGTGGGGGTAGGCTCAAGGTGCTCACTGGGTTCTACTGCGGTGCCCTTAGAGGGTGCCGGATCCGCCACGTAGAAAGTGGGGTGTATCCCAAAATCCATCGTGAAGTCCAACCCGTAAGCTGGGTTGCCAAAGCCACTCGGAACTTGGAAAGGTCCAAGTCCTCGTGCCCTCAAATTGGAGGTGACCCTAGGGTAGAGCCACTCCAAAGTCATCATCGCAAAGTTGCCAACTTGGAATTCCAAGTGGTGCTCGCGAGCTTTTCCCCGCTTCTTTTGATTCTCACCGCTCGTTGCTTGTTGCTTGCTTAAATATTCATGCCATGTACTACGATACGGTGTGAGTGGGAAATGTATGATATGCAAGGGGGGGCCAGGACAACCATATTTGGACCAATCATGTAGAAATGCCATGGAGACTTTGATGGAATTGGGAGGACCGGGGCATCCATAGGCGTCCCTCTCATGCGTGGGTGTGACAAGTGCCGGAGGACCCAGACATCCATGAATACTCCTAACATGCCTAAGACTCATGATGAATGTAGGTGGACCATTACGTCTGAATATGGACCACTCATGCTTCCTACTTGACATGTGGGTGATATGAATGAATGGACAGGACTTTTGAATCATGCCAAGTGGTGCGGTACGCCTAGACACATGCATTCCTATCCCAAAGATGACTTTCAAGTGCATGGGTGTGGGGTGGCCTTTGGACTCCCATGTGAAAGGGTCAAAGGGATCTAGAAAGGTGGATATGGGGTGGGTCACTTTCTCGATCTCTAGACGGGTGTTGCCTAAGGTCGTGGTTCCTAGGGTATAACCTGGGTCATGGTTGGGGTGGGCTTGGTCCAACATGGTGGGTGTGGGTAGGAAAGGGTGGGTGGTGGGTGATGCGGGTGGGTCACATGGGTACTTGAGCCCCTAAAGGTAGGGGTTAAAGGGATCATGGAAGGGAGACATCATGGGAAGAGGCACTTCCTTGTTCCCAAGGTGTAGATCTTCCTTCGTCATGGCTACCCTTGTGTCGCCCAGGACTTGGGAGAGGTGGGCGCGGTCTGACATGGTTGGTGAGGGTAGGAACGAGTGAGTGGTAAGTGATGTGGGTGGGTCATATGGGTCCCATAGGAAAGGATCAAAGGGGTCCTAGAAAGGTCTTCCTAGAGGGAGGCACTCTATGTCTTCAAGGTTCCCAAACGGTGAGTCATCCTCCTCCAAGGTAATTGGGCCAAGGTCTCTAGTGGGTTGGCCAATCAAAGCAATTGGAATCTTGATGGGTGGGAAGTGGGCCAATATGGGTTTCTCATCCTTAGGGAGAAAGAGGAGGATTTCACTCGTATAATGGCCTCTAGTGTAGATGGAGGTGATGGAACCGGTGGCGGGGTAAGCTAGGAAGATGGTGCTAGACTCCAATGGTCTTATGGCTAGAATATTGGTCAGGTGGACTTGCCATTGTAAGCAGTCCACTAGGTCCCCTAAGTCTTCCATAAGGTAGAAGGTTTGAAGTGTGACATGGGAAGACCGGGTGGGCACAATTTGGGCTTGATATCCCAAGGGTGAGAGGTAGGGTGGTGAGCTAGGAACGGTGGGGCCCCACTTGAGCCATTGGAGTATGGACTCATTAATGGCGAGAGTGTGCGGCTCATGAGGACCCGGACTAGGAGAGGTGGGTGGAAGTGGGGGGTCTAGGATGTTCTCTATGGTGGGAGGTGGATCCGGATTGGCATCCATGTCCACTTGGGTATGTGTGTGGGCCACAACTTCCAAGGATAATGGGGTAGGAAAGTCTATGGTGGTTGGAGTGATAATGGTTGGTGCATGGTACTCCCGGGGTGGTGAACAAGGGTGGACTTGGGTTGGGCTTGGTCGGGGAAGTTCTTAGGTTGGAGTTGGAGTCGGGGGTGGAAGATCGGTTGGTTGAAGAGGTTTGGATTGGGGTGCGTAGATCTTTCTAAGATTAGTCCACATTTCATCCCAAGATTCAATGGGTGCTTCCCCTTTGGCTTCTCTCAAACCTACAATGTTCTCCCGTTCTTTCCTAGCTTGGCGCCAGAGCAAACTCTTAGCACAGTTGACTTGCATAGGCCCTGATAGAGTGAACCTTTCAAAGTGTCGATCTATGGAGTCCTCCCACTCTAGATATATACTAGGGTGGGTTCCGTCGAACACAAAGGCTTCAAATGGGCCTAAGAGTGGCGAATATGCCAAGTATGAGGTAGTCATGATGGTGGACAAGGGTGATGCACCGGGTGTGATGTGATACCACCTTGGGGTGATGACCACAAGACAATATGACCCTTGGACCTAAGGTTGCAAGCAAGCAAATTGGCGATGATACCACTCGAGCGGCTCACTCGCTTGGTGCACACTTGTGCCCGTGGACAACTAAACGATAATGGATAGGGTCCGGGGTGGGACAATGATGCTCCGGTGCTTGGCAAGCTTGGGGAGAACCCCAATTGGGCCAGGGATGCCCACTCACGGGCGGCCGTCACACCATGGGTGTGGGTTGAAATGGCTCGCTCACAACTCGCCCGCGATGGACACTCACGTGATCGGCAATTTGGGCCGGGCCCTCGCTCTCCGTCCGATGCAGCAAAGCAACAATACTAAGCTAAGCAAATTATATTAACTAGCAAGGAAAGGGGGACCGAGGCTCACCTAGCCGGCGTGAAGACACCGACTCCGGCCGAAGACGGGGGTGAGCGGGGAGGCAAGGGTTTGCGCCCGCAAGCCGCATCGGTGTTGCTTCAAAACCTGCGAGAATATTATTACATGAACTACACCTCTCGCAGGAGGGGTGAACTTGGGGTGGGGATTAAACTTATTACAATCAATACTACCTCCTCGCAGGGAGGGGCCTTCAGCCGGCCAAGCGGGGAGGGGGAATTGGGCGAGGACACCCGACTTTCCAAGCTTCCCCAGTTCTGCCAATCTTCAGGTTCGCTGGACAGAGGGTTGATGACGACGCTGCCACGGGCTCCTCGGAACTCCAAACTTGACGAAACTGGTGCCAAAAGTTGCCCAACTGACAGAGGATGATGCCTGAATTTTTGGGGAAGCTTTGGAACTCGGGGCTGATCGGACCGGTGACTAGAGCAGGACAGCAACACTCTACCTTTGACTGATGCAGAACTGATGCAGCAACTTGCAGAAGGCACTGTGGTCGCTCCCGAACTCCAAATCGAACGAAACTGGACCCACTGGTGGCAGACTGCACACTCCGACGAAAAATTTCAGAACAAATAGCTCCGGCAGGTGAATGGCGTCGTTCTTTCTGGTATTGATGGAGGACTAGACGAAGAAGAATTTTGTAGAAGGAAGCGTGCTCGAATTCCTCCAAGGTTGGCCGCAGAACAGCTTCCAATATTGCTCCGGTCTTCAGTCTGGGACAGATTGCGCAGTCGTTGAAGATGATGTTCCTCCGGACAGCTCCGAACTCGAATGCCGGCGAGACCACCACCGTTGGAAAGCTAACGCGTAGACGATTCCATCAATGTAGGCCTTGCCATCTGAATCTTTGAGAGATGGTCGTGGCTGCCTCTGCAAGTCACTGCTTTTCTGAAACCTGCAACAGGGACAGAATAGGTGGAGGAGAGGGTGTGGGGAAGGGCATGAACAAGGGCTTATTTGGTGGATGGGGAAGGGGGGGTGCGACCTTGGGTGGTTAGGGAGGTGGGGAGATGAAAGGGCACAGCCCAAGGGAGAGGGAAATTCAAAATTTGGCCTAGGGAAGGGCTCTTTCAGTCTTGGGGAGAGGGAAGGTTGCTTGGGAGAGTGGAAAGGTGCCTAGGAGAAGGGGTTTCCACCTAGGGGTTGGAGGGGGAATTGAATGAGTGCATGGGGAAGGGGAAGAGGCCTTAATGAGGGGTGAATGGGGAGGAGAGAGAATAGATTTTGAAATTGGGGTGGGGAGGAGAGAGAGAGGGGGCACAACCCACTTAGAGAGAGTGATAGTAAGAGAGAGAGAGAGATATTGAGAGGGAACTAGAAGGTGTGGAAATTTTCTGTATTCAATATTCAAGCATAATTGTTACAAATGAGAGAGGGGTGGGGCTATTTATAGACCCCACACTTTTCCTAAGACCAAACTGACCCTGACAAACTAACTAATGACCAAACAGTCCAAGGGAGGGGCGCCCCTGGGCCTAGCCCAATGAATTGGGCCCATTAACCTATCAAACCAACATAATGACTTCAAGACTTAGGAAAATGACTTTCTAACCTAGGTACATGACTCAATAAAAGGAAAAATTACATGTTTAAGACTCAAATAAAAATAAGAAAATTACATGACTCGACTCACAAACACATGAGGAACATAATAGCGTACACCGACGATCAATCCGAGCTTCAGAAAATGTGGAGGGTCAAGGGATGTCCCCATCATACCCCCGGGGTGGGGAAAACTCGACCCTGTCGAGTATGGGTCCACCGGGGAAGTAGCATCCCAAACGCAGTTTCGGGCGAACCTTGTTCTCCAAACTCGACCCATGTCCATAGCCGAGGAACGGTGCTTCCACCCGACAAAGTGGCTCGGACACACCCTTAGGCTGGCGAAGATATCTTGCTTTGCTTAGTATTGCCGCCATGTGCTGGAGTCGGGCTCTCGGGCTAGTTTGTGGTGGCACTCCGAGGGTGTCTCTCACAAGGATAGGTGTAGGCTCAAGACACTCACTAGGATCCACCGCGGTACCCTTAGAGGGTGCCGGATCCGCCACGTGGGAAGTGGGATGAATCCCAAAACCCATTGGTAAGTTCAACCCGCAAGCCGGGTGCCAAGGCCACTCGGAACTTGGCAAGGTCCAAGTCCTCGTGCTCTCAAATTGGAGGTGACTCTAGAGTAGAGCCACTCCAAAATCATCATCATCATCAAGTCGCCAACGTGGAATTTCAAGTGGCGCTCACGAGTTTTTGCCCGCTTTTTGTAATTCTCACCGCTTTTTGCTTGATGCATGTTTTGATGCATATGCCATGTACTAAGATGCGGTGTGAGTGAATAGTGCGTGGTATGCAAAGGTGGTCCAGGGCAACCACATGTAGACCTATCATGCATTGATGTTATGAAGACTTTGAATGTCTTGGGAGGACCGGGGCATCCATAGGTGTCCCTTTCATGTGTGAGTGTGATGAGTGCCGGGGGACCCGGACATCCATGAATGCTCCTAACATGCTTGAGATTTATGATGAATGATGGTGGACCATTACAACCAAATATTGACCACTCATGTTTTCTTCTTGACCTGTGGGTGATATGAATGAATGGACCCGACTTTCTAATCATGTCAAGTGGGGTGGTATGCCTAAGCACATGCATTTCAATCCTAGTGATGACTTCTATGTGCATAGGTGTGGGGTGGCCCTTGAGCTTCCATTCGTATGAGTCAAAGGGATCTAAGAAGGGAGACGTCATGGAGTGGGGCCATCTATCAATCCCATTGTGTATGTTGCCTATGGTTAAGACTTCTTTGGTGTAACCCAATTCTAGGAAGGGAAGGTTTTGGGTTATCATGGGTGGTAAGGGTAGGGTAAGGTGGGTGGTGAATAAGGTGAGTGGGTTACATTGAGATCTAGGCTCCCATAGAAAAGGGTCAAAGGGATCATGGTAAGGGTCACCTTGGTAGGGGTACTCTAAGCTCTCAAGGTCCTCGAATGGTGAGTCATCCTCCTCAATAATTGGGCCAAGGTTGCTAATGGGTTGACCGATCAAAGCACTTGGGATCTTAATGGTTGGGAAGTGGACTAGGATAGGTTCTTCCTCCATGGGAAGAAGGAGGATGATCTCACTAGTAACTTGGCCATTAGTGTAGATGGAAGTGATGGAGCCAATGGAGGGATATGCTAGGCTAATGGTGTTAGTTTCGGACGGCCTCAAGGCTAGCATATTGGTCAAGTGAATTTGTCAATGTAGGTAGTTCACTAAGTCTCCCAAATCTTCCACACAATAGGAAGTTTGATAAGTGACATGTGGTTGAATGGGAATGATTTGGGATTGATGTCCCATGGGTAGGTGGCATGGTTGTGAACTAGGAATGGTGAGACCTTTCTTGAGCCATTGGAGTATGGACTTATCTATGGTGAGGTTGGGTGTCTCTAGAGGAGCTAGGCTAGAGGTATGTGAGTTGTTTGGCCTTTGGATTTCCTCTATGTTGGGAGGTGGATTCGGATGGGCATCCTTCTCCACTTGGGTAGGTGTGTGGGTAGCAACTTCTATTGCTAATGGAGTAGGGGGATCTATGGTGGGTGGTTTGGTGATAGCTAGCGTATGACACACTCGGGGTGGGGAACAAGCATGGGCTTGGGTTGGGATAGGAAGGGGAAGTAGAGGAGGCCTAGGTTGGGGAAAGATTGGTGTAGGAAGTGGGAGGTGGGTTGGGTGAGGGGTTTTGGGTTGATTTATTTTGGGAGATGTGTCCCTTTTTGGGGACGATGGTGGGTTTCTGGTGGTGGTCAAGGGGGCTTGTGGGGTACGGGTTTGGTGAGGGGTTTTGGGTTTGGGGGTGGTGGCCATTATGGGCCTAGGTGGAGGGGTGGATGCGGTGTCCACTTGGTTTTTAATGGTGAGGGTTGGATAAGTGGTGGTCACCATGGAGGGAATTGGGTCGGTTAGGGGTCTCTTGTCCTTGGGATCGTTTGGGGTGGAAGTGGGGGCTAAAGGGGCTTGACTAGTGTAGGTTAGGGAAGGGGGGTTTGGTTGGGGTGTGGGGACCCTCATGGGGTTAGGTGGGGAGGTGGAGGCCTTGGACACTTGGGTTCTAGTGGTAAGGGTTTGGACGGGTGGGGTTGGAGGAGTGGGAGTGCTCCTCGAGTTTTGGTAACCCGGGTAGGAGGGAGGAGGTCGAGGAGTGTAGACTTTCCTAAGTTCGGCTCTCATGTTCTCCCATGTGTTAATAGGCTCTAGCCTCATAACCCTCCTAAATTGTTCAATGAACTTCCACCTATCCTCGGCATGGTACACAAGTCGACTCTTGGCAAGGTAGATTTTCATGGGTTCAATCATTGGATTCCTTTTAAAGTATTTGTCCATGTTTTCCTCCCACTCTAAATATGCACTAGGGTGGTATCCGTTAAAGATAAGTTCCTCAAATAGGACTTTATCCAAAGGGGTGTCAATCGGACCTTTGCGGAGGGCCGAGTGAGATAGATGTGACTTACATGAAGTAGCCATGCTAGTGGACAAAAGAGATGCAACCGAAGACTCTAAATGCATATGAGCGTCCTAGGACCAACTTGATAGAGACAAGTTGTGAACCTGCTCTGATACCACTTGATGTGATACCACCTTGGGGTGATGACCACAAGACAATATGACCCTTGGACCTAAGGTTGCAAGCAAGCAAATTGGCGATGATACCACTCGAGCGGCTCACTCGCTTGGTGCACACTTGTGCCCGTGGACAACTAAACAATAATGGATAGGGTCCGGGGTGGGACAATGATGCTCCGGTGCTTGGCAAGCTTGGGGAGAACCCCAATTGGGCCAGGGATGCCCACTCACGGGCGGCCGTCACACCATGGGTGTGGGTTGAAATGGCTCGCTCACAACTCGCCCGCGATGGACACTCACGTGATCAGCAATTTGGGCCGGGCCCTCGCTCTCCGTCCGACGTAGCAAAGCAACAATACTAAGCTAAGCAAATTATATTAACCAGCAAGGAAAGGGGGACCGAGGCTCACCTAGCCGGCGTGAAGACGCCGACTCCGGCCGAAGACGGGGGCGAGCGGGGAGGCAAGGGTTTGCGCCCGCAAGTCGCGTCGGTGTCGCTTCAAAACCTGCGAGAATATTATTACATGAACTACACCTCTCGCAGGAGGGGTGAACTTGGGGTGGGGATTAAACTTATTGCAATCAATACTACCTCCTCGCAGGGAGGGGCCTTCAGCCGGCCAAGCGGGGAGGGGGAATTGGGCGAGGACACCCGACTTTCCAAGCTTCACCGGTTCTGCCAATCTTCAGGTTCGCTGGACAGAGGGTTGATGATGATGCTGCCACGGGCTCCTTGGAACTCCAAACTTGACGAAACTGGTGCCAAAAGTTGCCCAACTGACAGAGGATGATGCCTGAATTTTTGGGGAAGCTTTGGAACTCGGGGCTGATCGGACCGGCGACTGGAGCAGGACAGCAACACTCTGCCTCTGACTGATGCAGAACTGATGCAGCAACTTGCAGAAGGCACTGTGGTCGCTCCCGAACTCCAAATCGAACGAAACTGGACCCACTGGTGGCAGACTGCACACTCCGACGAAAAATTTCAGAACAAATAGCTCCGGCAGGCGAATGGCGTCATTCTTTCTGGTACTGATGGAGGACTAGACGAAGAAGAATTTTGTAGAAGGAAGCGTGCTCGAATTCCTCCAAGGTTGGCCGCAGAACAGCTTCCAATATCGCTCTGGTCTTCAGTTTGGGACAGATTACGCAGTCGTTGAAGATGACATTCCTCCGGACAGCTCCGAACTCGGATGCCGGCGAGACCACCACCGTTGGAAAGCTAACTCGCAGACGATTCCATCAATGTAGGCCTTGCCATCTGAATCTTTGAGAGATGGTCGTGGCTGCCTCTGCAAGTCACTACTTTTCTGAAACCTACAATAGGGACGGAATAGGTGGAGGAGAGGGTGTGGGGAAGGGCATGAACAAGGGCTTATTTGGTGGATGGGGAAGGGGGGGTGCGACCTTGGGTGGTTAGGGAGGTGGGGAGATGAAAGGGCACAGCCCAAGGGAGAGGGAAATTTGAAATTTGGCCTAGGGAAGGGCTCTTTCAGTCTTGAGGAGAGGGAAGGTTCCTTGGGAGAGTGGAAAGGTGCCTAGGAGAAGGGGTTTCCACCTAGGGGTTGGAGGGGGAATTGAATGAGTGCATGGGGAAGGGGAAGGGGCCTTAATGAGGGGTGAATGGGGAGGAGAGAGAATGGATTTCGAAATTGGGGTGGGGAGGAGAGAGAGAGGGGGCACAACCCACTTAGAGAGAGTGATAGTAAGAGAGAGAGAGAGAGAGATATTGAGAGGGAACTAGAAGGTGTGGAAATTTTCTGGATTCAATATTCAAGCATAATTGTTACAAATAAGAGAGGGGTGGGGCTATTTATAGACCCCACACTTTTCCTAAGACCAAACTGACCCTGACAAACTAACTAATGACCAAATAGTCCAAGGGAGGGGCGCCCCTGGGCCTAGCCCAATGAATTGGGCCCATTAACCTATCAAACCAACATAATGACTTCAAGACTTAGGAAAATGACTTTCTAACCTAGGTACATGACTCAATAAAGGGAAAAATTACATGTTTAAGACTCAAATAAAAATAAGAAAATATCATGACTCGACTCACAAACACATGAGGAACATAATAGCGTACACCGACGATCAATCCGAGCTTCAGAAAATGTGGAGGGGCAAGGGATGTCCCCATCAGGGTGACTCAAAAGGTAAATGCGCCCTAGGACCAACTTGAATGAGATAAGTTGTGAACTTGCTCTGATACCAAATTGATGTGACACAACCCCTTGGACCTAAATTAGCATGCAAGAACGACCCGGTGATTTCACTCAAGCGGACTCACCCGCATAGCGTTCACCCGGGTCCGTAGGTGGACCGGCGATGGGGATGAGGGTCCGGGGTTGGACCTTGGGGTTCCAGTGGTATGGCTAGCTAAGGGAGGACCCCAATGAGCCGAGGATTCCCAATTCATGGGTGGCCGGCATGCCAAGGGCGTGGGATATAAGGTTTCTCTCGCAACTCGCCCGCGGAGGTTGCTCACGTAATTTGCAATATAGTCCGAGCACTCACTCACTGACCGACGGCACTAAGATTCTATACTGAGCAAGCAAAATTAATCCAGCAGAGAAGTGTGGTCAGGAGCTCACCTGATCGGCGTGCAGATGTCGATCCCGGTCGGAGATGGGGCGAGCGGGGAAGTGTTGGTTCCCCGCGCACTGCGTCGGTGAAGGTTCTCCCTGTTTAATAGATTACATGAACTACTCCTCACGCAGGAGGGGGAACTAGGGGTGGGGAGATTAAGGTTACAATCAAACACTACCTCCACGTAGCGAGGGGTGCTAAGCCGGCCAGGCGGGGTAGGGCGGGTAGCTAAAGCGGAAGCTGATTGACCCCTTTGCCGGTTCTGCCCGCTTCTGTGACTACTTGACAGGTAGTCACTGTTGACACCGCCACATGCTCTAACGGGCTTGGAAGTCACCGAAACCAGTGCAAAATCTTCACTGATTGATCCAGGAGGGCTCCTAAATTTGTGTGGATTTTCCAGACGTCGTCGAAGGCCAGGGCAGATTCTGGAACTAGACCGCTTCGTTCTGGCTCGGACTTGTTCCTGAGCACTGCTGCAGGTAGACGATGTCGCCACGAACACTCCCGAACCCCCAATGATGTGGGACCAAAGCGGATGCGAACGTGGCCTAGTCCTCTTCGAGCAGCAACCAGGAAGGTAACCAGGGGAGGTCGGAGCAGAGAGAAAGAGCCCGTAGAGTGGAGGGGTGTCTCTGTTGGCTCTGACTGGACTGACCTGCACACTCGGGGGAGATTAAATGGAACGGAGAGCTCCGAACTCCGAACGACGCTCCTCTTGCTGCGTTGGATAGAGAACTGGTATAGGTTCATCCCGGTCAAACAGCGCACCAAGGGGAGCGGGGATGTGGTCGCAGTAGCTTCTGCACTATGGTTCTGATCTCCACTCGGATGCCAGATGAATGATCTGATGAGAACGATCCTCCAAGACAGCCTCGCGGGACCGCCTCACCTACGGAGCTGACTTGAAGAGATTTCCGCCGGTATAGGATATACCGCAAGAAGACTCAGGGAGTGGTCGATGGCGATGCAGCAAACAGATACAACACCTACTGCCTGCGAACTGGGATCAGTTTGTGGATGAAGATGGGTGTAGTGGTGGGGATGAGCAGCAGGGAGGATGAGTGGGAGGTGGGGTGTGCGACCAGGGGGTGGGAGAGGGGGCTGGGAAGGTGTCCAAGAGGTGGTGGAAATATGGCTGGGCTTGGGGAAGAGGGAGGGTGCTTGGGAGATTGAAGAGTCACTTGGGGATGGTGAAGGGGTGTGATGAGGAGTGAATGGGTGTCTAGGAGAGGGGAATTCCACCTAGGGGTTGGAGGGGAATTAAATGGGAGGTATGGGGAAGGGGGAGGGGTTTAATGAGGAGTGAATGGGGGAGAGAGAGAGAGGAAATTCAAAATTTGGGGGAGGGGAGGAGAGAGAATGGGGGTCGTCCCCTTTAGAGAGAGAGAGAGAAAGAGGGAGAGGGGGAGCTTCTCACTCCAAAGGAACACCCAATTTCTAGAAATTTCTCAAATATTCATTCATTCATTCATTAGTTCTCCAAAGGTGGGTTGGGGTCCTATTTATAGGGAACCCACAATTTACAAAAAGTCCTTGACTTTTGGACTAATGACAAATAACCAAGGGGGGGAAGGGGGTGCCCCTGGGCCAAGCCCATATAATTGAGTCCATTAACCTATCAAACCAACATAGTGACTCAAGACTTAGGTAAATAACTACCTAACCTAGGCATTGGACTCAAATAAAAGGAAAATTACAATGATATGACTCAAATAAAATATGAAAATTACATGCCTTGACTCACAAAAAGGTGACGGACACAATGGAGCCATGCTGGCGAGCAATCAGAGCTGCGGAAAAATGTGAAGGGCAAGAGATGCCCCCATCTTTCCCCCGGGGTGCGAAGAACTCGACTCCGTCGAGTATGGGTCCGCCGGGGAAGTGGTGCTCCAATGCAGTTCCGGGCGAGCAAAGACCTCCAATCTCATCCTCGCATCCTTAGCCGAGGGACGGCTCTTCATCCTCTCAAGGTGGCTTGGGCACACCCTCTTGCTGGCGATGGTACCCTACTTGCCTAGTATTACCTCCGTGTGCACACGTCAGACCCTCAGATTGATATGTGGAGGCTCTCCGAGGGTATCTGTAACGACCCAGAGCTCCGGATACCGATATACCGATAAAATCGATACACCGATACCAAGAACTGGGGACGCTACCCAAGAGGCTGATGAGGCCCCGTAAGGGTTAGTGAGGTTTGTCGAGGGATTGCATAACGAATTGGAATTACAACGCGCATAAATTAATTATAGCCACAATATTAAAATAGTGCGGAATCAATTTAAAATATCAGAGTGATAAAGTATATACACTAGTCCAGATTTACAAATAAGCAAAAGTCCAATGTACAACTACACGGGGCATACCCCGGTCAAAAGTACGTAAAAAGATGAACCGACCACTGCTGGCACGCTAGACTCGGTCTCCAAAAGTGCGGGAAGAACCGGCGGGAGACTGGGGCGGCTCACCTGAAAGAGGAAAGGGTGAGTCACAGCCAGACTCAGTAGGGGTCACGCGGATCCCTACCTCAAACTAAATACACAGGCATGCAAATAAAAAGGCAATTAGAGCATGCATTTAAAAAATAAATAGGCAAATGGCATAATTAAAACAAAAGCTGTAAGTCTAACTAAATAATTAAAACAGCTAACCAATTGCCACTTGAATCTCGGTATTCGCGTCAGGAAACTAAATCCACCAATAAAGTAAATCTCACTACTTCCAAGTGATAGGAGAAGACAAGGACCACCAGAAGATCGAAACCATATGCGTCCACGACGTCTTATACTGCGTCTCAAGCAACTCACGTGTACGCGTCTACACGTGGGAGGCGTAACAATTTCAGTACCGAACCGAGTAACTAGTCAGAGCGACACTCGTCAGTGCCAGTCCCTGTCTCTGACCACGTGTGCACACACTGACTCTCGCCTGAGCCAGGTCCTCCAGCTAGTTTTCCCCCTCCGTAGGACGCTACGGCCAAGCCGGGGGCCCACGGAACTAGCTTAGAAACCGTTGATTGGGATACCCTACCACCTCTCCCTAGTGGGTCGATCGCGTCGTAGGGCTACGACCAGTGGCTCTATCACAAGGAACGAGAAAGCTACTCTATTATGATAATTAAACGCATAATCACGTAAATAAATGCATTTTGAAATCTGCAGAGATGGGCGGTCTAGCCTCGGCCGCTCATCAATACACGGTCTCCCTTTAGACTGCGCCAAGGGAAAAATAGACGGTCTCTCTATGGCCGCTCAACACTACACGGTTTCCATTGGGCCGCGCCCATGGACATGAACGGTCAGAAAATAGCTGATATATCGGCATGACGGCGAGTCGGGTTCGGCCTTGGCCGAAACACCGCCCGGAGGGCTCGTAACGAACAGAAAAAAATAAAACAATCCGTCATGCCCATACAAAAATTCTACAGCTACACATGCCATTAAAAATAAATAAACAAAGCTTAAATCATGAATTTCATAAAATTAAACTAAATTAGGCTAACATAGAATTTTGCCCGGAAATCGAGGAAAACGAAGACGCATAGGCGTGCATGTGGTGCCAAAATGATCCTAGTGAGGTGAGGAGTCCATCCCCCTACCTCGATCGCGGAGAAAACGTCGTTCCGGGAGCACACGAGCCGAAGGTCGGCACGGTTGCTCTCGCCCGATCCCGTCTCCTCGCTCCTCGAACCGCGGGAAGAAGGGCGCCAACGCGATCCTTGCGTCACGACCTAAAATTAGGCCAAGGCCGAGCGAGAGAGAGATTTCAAGAAATTAGGCCTAAAATATAATTAAAAGGGGTTTGCACGGAAACCGATGAAAACGACGACGGATGGCGACGCATGTGGTGTCACGGGACTCCTGACGAGACGAGGAGTCCATTCCCCTACCTCGATCGCGATGAAACCCGCAAATCGGTGCAGATCGGACGATGGAAGTCACGCCATCCTCTCGCTCCCAAGCATCGCTATGCTCCGCGGATCGAGATGAGGTCAGCGTCAAAACGTCCCTCGCGTCGAGCCGGTTCCAACGGTACCCGCCACGTCTCCGTCCGACGTCGTCTCAGCCCGATCGGAGAGAGAGGGAGAGAGCGTACGTGAGGGAGAGAGAGAGCGTGGGAAAGAGGGAGAGAAAGATATGGGGAGAGAGAGGGGCGTGCGTGCGTTTTAACTTTCTTTTGATTATATATTTTTTTTTGAAATTTTAACTCTAATTGCATTTTAACCCTAAAAGAAGTAAAATTATATAAATGCCTAATTGTATTATATAAATAATTTAACTACACCAACTAAATACCAGAAAATACTCTAAAAATCCGTAAAAATAGGCTAAATTCGCAGAATAAATTCTAGATCCAAACTACTAAGAATCCGGCAAGATACGGGTCATACAGTCCCTCCCTCCTAAAAGGAATTTCGTCCCCAAATTTAAATAGAAGGAAAGGAGGAAGCTGAAAGAAAAAGCCATACCTTGGTAATAGAAAGCCGGTTTCCCCCGTGGCATGAAGAAAACCCATTTCAATCTACAGTTTACCACGGCACCGTACTTCTCAAGCCAATCCATGCCCAAAATAGCATCATAATCAACCAACTGCAGCGCATAGAACTTTGCTGGCATCTGGTGATTACTGATGACAACTGGAGAATCTTCTAGGCACACTGGAGTGGCCATGAAATCTCCCGATGGTAGCTCGACAAGCAAATTGCAGGATACTTCCACCATCGGCTCCTCAACACGAGCAAGAAAATCCTTAGAAATAAATGAATGAGTAGCACCTGAATCGTAAAGAACGTGTGCTGGACGACCAAAAATCAAAATAGTACCTTCCACTAGATTTGACACTATCGCCTCTGCACGCGTGATGTGAGTAACCCTGCCTTTCGGCTGACGACTGGGCGCCGAAGACTGCTGGGAAGGAACTGAAACTTGCGAATAAAACTGCTGAGGTTGAGGTGGCGGAGGAAGACGGAACTGTGGCTGTTACGGCTGGGTAACCTGCGAGAACTGCACCGGCCTCGGCCTCTGCGGACAGTCTCGAACAACGTGACCCGGCTGATTGCACAGATAACACACCACTGGCAAAGAACACGGTACGCCAGGGTGACTCACACCACACCTCAAACACATTCTCGGATGACTGATTACAGATCCTTGGCGCTGTTGAAAAGAAGGCGTTGTCTGCTGCACAGTGCCAGAAGGAGCCTGTTGATCATGACGCTTCTTGGACTTCTTAAATTTCCACAAGGAACTGGGCTTAGAGAAAGAAGAACCACCAGCAACAGGAATTGCAGACGAAACTCCTGCTGCAAATGGCTGACTGCCCTGCTGAATCTGCACGGTCGGCATAATCGGTGGAACTGCATCTGGTAGTTGTCCTCGAAATCTTGCCAATTCCATTTCTAAAGTCACGGCTGCCTGGTACGCTCCGTCCAAGTCGGGCACACGGGTCGCATACAACGGCAGTCGTAACTCTGGCTTTAATCCTCGCAAAAACTGTTTTGTCTTCATGACTTCATTTGCAAGGACGTGGGGCGCATATTGACCCAATTCCAGAAACTTGTTGCGGTACTGCACCACGGTCATATCACCCTGAATCAGTTCCATGAATTGATATGATTTAGCCATCTGGAGACAAGCCGGAATAAAAGCACGTTAGAAAGCTGTCACAAACTCTAGCCAGGTGATCTGTCGAGGCGGTCGGGAACGGAAAGCAACTACCCACTCGGCATTCCACCACGTCACCGCTGCACCTTGAAGCTGAAAGGTTGCCAACATGACCTTCTCATCCTCCGCGCACTCCGTTGCTCGGAATACACGCTCCGTCGCATCAAGCCACTGTCTTGCCACCTCAGGATCAGACTGACCGTCATACGATGGTGGGTTGAACAGCAGAAATTCCTTGAGTGCTCTGCCACAACCACCAGGGAAGTCGGCTTGAGGGGCAGCAGCTGGGGCTGGAACAGGCACGGCTTGAACTGGAGCTGGCACAGCAGGAGGAGGAGCAGGTACAATAGGAGGATGAAAAGTGCCACCCTTTTCCTGAGGAACATGAGCTCTTCCTTTTCGCGGCGTTCTCTTTTTTCGCGGTGGCATCTTAAAGCTAGAAAACATACGACAATGGAAAACACATCCGTAAGTACGGAAAACATCCTAAGCCAGCAATAGACAAGTCAAGGGACTTGCTCTGGGCTCGCTCATGCAATTTCAATTCCTTATACAATTCCTCAACACAGCTCTGATACCAATTGTAACGACCCAGAGCTCCGGATACCGATATACCGATAAAATCGATACACCGATACCAAGAACTGGGGACGCCACCCAAGAGGCTGATGAGGCCCCGTAAGGGTTAGTGAGGTTTGTCGAGGGATTGCATAACGAATTGGAATTACAACGCGCATAAATTAATTATAGCCACAATATTAAAATAGTGCGGAAGCAATTTAAAATATCAGAGTGATAAAGTATATACACTAGTCCAGATTTACAAATAAGCAAAAGTCCAATGTACAACTACACGGGGCATACCCCGGTCAAAAGTACGTAAAAAGACGAACCGACCACTGCTGGCACGCTAGACTCGGTCTCCAAAAGTGCGGGAAGAACCGGCGGGAGACTGGGGTGGCTCACCTGAAAGAGGAAAGGGTGAGTCATAGCCAGACTCAGTAGGGGTCACGCGGATCCCTACCTCAAACTAAATACATAGGTATGCAAATAAAAAGGCAATTAGAGCATGCATTTAAACAATAAATAGGCAAATGGCATAATTAAAACAAAAGCTGTAAGTCTAACTAAACAATTAAAACATCTAACCAATTGACACTTGAATCTCGGTATTCACGTCAGGAAACTAAATCCACCAATAAAGTAAATCTCACTACTTCCAAGTGATAGGAGAAGACAAGGACCACCAGAAGATCGAAACCATATGCGTCCACGACGTCTTATATTGCGTCTCAAGCAACTCACGTGTACGCGTCTACACGTGGGAGGCGTAACAATTTCAGTACCGAACCGAGTAACTAGTCAGAGCGACACTCGTCAGTGCCATTCCCTGTCTCTGACCATGTGTGTACACACTGACTCTCGCCTGAGCCAGGTCCTCCAGCTAGTTTTCCCCCTCCGTAGGACGCTACGGCCAAGCCGGGGGCCCACGGAACTAGCTTAGAAACCGTTGATTGGGATACCCTACCACCTCTCCCTGGTGGGTCGACCGCGTCGTAGGGCTACGACCAGTGGCTCTATCACAAGGAACGAGAGAGCTACTCTATTATGATAATTAAATGCATAATCACATAAATAAATGCATTTTGAAATCTGCAGAGATAGGCGGTCTAGCCTCGGCCGCTCATCAATACACGGTCTCCCTTTAGACCGCGCCAAGGGAAAAATAGACGGTCTCTCTATGGCCACTCAACACTACACGGTTTCCATTGGGCCGCGCCCATGGACATGAACGGTCAGAAAATAGCTGATATATCGGCGTGACGGCGAGTCGGGTTCGGCCTTGGCCGAAACACCGCCCGGAGGGCTCGTAACGAACAGAAAAAAATAAAACAATCTGTCATGCCCATACAAAAATTCTACAGCTACACATGCCATTAAAAATAAATAAACAAAGCTTAAATCATGAATTTCACAAAATTAAACTAAATTGGGCTAACATAGAATTTTGCCCGAAAATCGAGGAAAACGAAGACGCATAGGCGTGCATGTGGTGCCAAAATGATCCTAGTGAGGTGAGGAGTCCATCCCCCTACTTCGATCGCGGAGAAAACGTCGTTCCGGGCGCGCACGAGTCGAAGGTCGCCACGGTTGCTCTCGCCTGATCCCGTCTCCTCGCTCCTCGAACCGCGGGAAGAAGGGCGCCAACGCGATCCTTGCGTCACGACCTAAAATTAGGCCAAGGCCGAGCGAGAGAGAGATTTCAAGAAATTAGGCCTATAATATAATAAAAAGAGGTTTGCACGGAAACCGATGACAATGACGACGGATGGCGACGCATGTGGTGTCATGGGACTCCTGACGAGACGAGGAGTCCATTCCCCTACCTCGATCGCGATGAAACCCGCAAATCGGTGCAGATCGGACGACGGAAGTCACGCCATCCTCTCGCTCCCACGCGTCGCTATGCTCCGCGGATCGAGATGAGGTCAGCGTCAAAACGTCCCTCGCGTTGAGCCGATTCCAACGGTACCCGCCACGTCTCCGTCCGACGTCGTCTCGGCCCGATCGGAGAGAGAGGGAGAGAGCGTACGTGAGGGAGAGAGAGAGCATGGGAAAGAGGGAGAGAAAGAGATAGGGAGAGAGAGGGGCGTGCGTGCGTTTTAACTTTCTTTTGATTATATTTTTTTTTTGAAATTTTAACTCTAATTGCATTAACCCTAAAAGAAGTAAAATTATATAAATGCCTAATTGTATTATATAAATACTTTAACTACACCAACTAAATACCAGAAAATGCTCTAAAAATCCGTAAAAATAGGCTAAATTCGCAGAATAAATTCTAGATCCAAACTACTAAGAATCCGGCAAGATACGGGTCTTACAGTCCCTCCCTCCTAAAAGGAATTTCATCCCCGAAATTTAAACGGAAGGAAAGGAAGAAGCTGAAAGAAAAAGCCATACCTTGGTAATAGAAAGCCGGTTTCCCCCGTGGCATGAAGAAAACCCATTTCAATCTATAGTTTACCACGGCACCGTACTTCTCAAGCCAATCCATGCCCAAAATAGCATCATAATCAACCAACTGCAGCGCATAGAACTTTGCTGGCATCTGGTGATTACTGATGACAACTGGAGAATCTTCTAGGCACACTGGAGTGGCCATGAAATCTCTCGATAGTAGCTCGACAAGCAAATTGCAGGATACTTCCACCATCGGCTCCTCAACACGAGCAAGAAAATCCTCAGAAATAAATGAATGAGTAGCACCTGAATCGAAAAGAACGTGTGCTGGACGACCAAAAATCAAAATAGTACCTTCCACTAGATTTGACGCTATCGCCTCTGCACGCGTGATGTGAGTAACCCTGCCTCTCGGCTGACGACTGGGTGCAGAAGACTGCTGGGAAGGAACTGAAACTTGCGAATAAAACTGCTGAGGTTGAGGTGGCGGAGGAAGACGGAACTGTGGCTGCTGCGGCTGGGTAACCTGCGAGAATTGCACCGGCCTCAGCCTCTGCGGATAGTCTCGAACAACCTGACCCGGCTGATTGCACAGATAACACACCACTGGCAAAGAACACGGTACGCCAGGGTGACTCACACCACACCTCAAACACATTCTCGGCTGATTGATTACAGATCCTTGGCGCTGTTGAAAAGAAGGCGTCGTCTCCTGCACAGTGCCAGAAGGAGCCTGTTGATCATGACGCTTCTTGGACTTCTTAAATTTCCACGAGGAACTGGGCTTAGAGAAAGAAGAACCACCAGCAACAGGAATTGCAGACGAAACTCCTGCTGCAAATGGCTGACTGCCCTGCTGAATATGCACGGTCGGCATAGTCGGTGGAACTGCATCTGGTAGTTGTCCTCGAAATCTTGCCAATTCCATTTCTAAAGTCACGGCTGCCTGGTACGCTCCGTCCAAGTCGGGCACACGGGTCGCATACAACGGCAGTCGTAACTCTGGCTTTAATCCTCGCAAAAACTATTGCGTCTTCATGACTTCATTTGCAAGGACGTGGGGCGCATATTGACCTAATTCCAGAAACTTGTTGCGGTACTGCACCACGGTCATATCACCCTGAATCAGTTCCATGAATTGATATGATTTAGCCATCTGGAGACAAGCCGGAATAAAAGCACGTTCGAAAGCTATCACAAACTCTAGCCAGGTGATCTGCCGAGGCGGTCAGGAACGGAAAGCAACTGCCCACTGGGCATTCCACCACGTCAGCGCTGCACCTTGAAGCTGAAAGGTTGCCAACATGACCTTCTCATCCTCCGCGCACTCCGTTGCTCGGAATACGCGCTCCGTCGCATCAAGCCACTGTCTTGCCACCTCAGGATCAGATTGACCATCATACGATGGTGGGTTGAACAGCAGAAATTCCTTGAGTGCTCTGTCACGACCACCAGGCAAGTCGGCTTGAGGGGCAGCAGCTGGGGCTGGAACAGGCACTACTTGAACTGGAGCTGGCACAGCAGGAGGAGGAGCAGGTACAACAGGAGGATGAAAAGTGCCACCCTTTTCCTGAGGAACAGGAGCTCTTCCTTTTCGCGGTGTTCTCTTTTTTCGCGGTGGCATCTTAAAGCTAGAAAACATACGACAATGGAAAACACATCTGTAAGTACGGAAAACATCCTAAGCCAGCAATAGACAAGTCAAGGGACTTGCTCTGGACTCGCTCATGCAATTTCAATTCCTTATACAATTCCTCAACACAGCTCTGATACCAACTATAACGACCCAGAGCTCCGATACCGATATACCGATAAAATCGATACATCGATACCAAGAACTGGGGACGCCACCCAAGAGACTGATGAGGCCCCGTAAGGGTTAGTGAGGTTTGTCGAGGGATTGCATAACGAATTGGAATTACAACACGCATAAATTAATTATAGCCACAATATTAAAATAGTGCGGAAGCAATTTAAAATATCAGAGTGATAAAGTATATACACTAGTCCAGATTTACAAATAAGCAAAAGTCCAATGTACAACTACACGGGGCATACCCCGGTCAAAAGTACGTAAAAAGATGAACCGACCACTGCTGGCACGCTAGACTCGGTCTCCAAAAGTGCGGGAAGAACCGGCGGGAGACTGGGGCGGCTCACCTGAAAGAGGAAAGGGTGAGTCATAGCCAGACTCAGTAGGGGTCACGCGGATCCCTACCTCAAACTAAATACACAGGCATGCAAATAAAAAGGCAATTAGAGCATGCATTTAAACAATAAACAGGCAAATGGCATAATTAAAACAAAAGCTGTAAGTCTTACTAAACAATTAAAACAGCTAACCAATTGCCACTTGAATCTAGGTATTCGCGTCAGGAAACTAAATCCACCAATAAAGTAAATCTCACTACTTCCAAGTGATAGGAGAAGACAAGGACCACCAGAAGATCGAAACCATATGCATCCACGACGTCTTATACTGCGTCTCAAGCAACTCACATATACGCGTCTACACGTGGGAAGCGTAACAATTTCAGTACCGAACCGAGTAACTAGTCAGAGCGACACTCGTCAGTGCCAGTCCCTGTCTCTGACCACGTGTGCACACACTGACTCTCGCCTGAGCCAGGTCCTCCAGCTAGTTTTCCCCCTCCGTAGGACGCTACGGCCAAGCCGGGGGCCCACGGAACTAGCTTAGAAACCGTTGATTGGGATACCCTACCACCTCTCCCGGGTGGGTCGACCGTGTCGTAGGGCTAGGACCGGTGGCTCTATCACAAGGAACGAGAAAGCTACTCTATTATGATAATTAAATGCATAATCACATAAATAAATGCATTTTGAAATCTGCAGAGATAGGCGGTCTAGCCTCGGCCGCTCATCAATACACGGTCTCCCTTTAGACTGCGCCAAGGGAAAAATAGACGGTCTCTCTATGGCCGCTCAACACTACACGGTTTCCATTGGGCCGCGCCCATGGACATGAACGGTCAGAAAATAGCTGATATATCGGCGTGACGGCTGTAGATCCTAATTTTTAGAGAGATCTACTTAAGCAAATAAAAATAAAAATAAAGGAATAATAAGCAAGCATGGAAATAGCACGAGGTGCTAAGGTGGAATAACGTGATCGCCAGAGACACGAAGGCCTCAAATGATAATAATGAAAATCATGGAGGGATTGCGAAAAATACCTTTAAAAGCGCGGGGATTGTGAGTGCTCCTTTCTCTTCTAAATCAGCCGGCCGATGAAGAGAGTTCTTCCTTTGATTACCCTTGCAAAAAGATAAAGACAACACCAGTAAAGATATAGATTAGAACATGGTGAGTGTAGCATCAATTCATAAAAATGTATGAGCATGAAATCATGGTGAAGAACACACCTTAAGGGTGGTTAGCCCTTAAACCCCTATGCAAAGAGGGTGTGGGAAATATGATGGATGTATGCAAAATAAAACAAGGGGAAAGAGTGCAAGTGTGCACTATAGGAGATCTCTCAACGTGGTTGAGTTGAAAGAGCATATAAACACATGAACATGCATGCATGCAAACGGTGATGCAGTAAAAGAATAATGAAAGAAAATAAAAGACAAGGAGCCTGTTGCTTTTGGGCTTTGATCCTCGACGGGGAGAAGGTTTCAATAGGATGAAGACTTGAACATGTTACTGCCCCTCCTTTAGCCACAGCAGCAACAACCTGCGAAGGAAAGAAAAGAAAAGAGAAGACAGAAGAAGAACCGAGGAGGGAAGAAGAAGAAAAATAAAGACAACGAGGAAGAAGCCTCCGAAATCCAACCGATTAACAGAGCTCAGAAGCTCTATTAATAAGATAGAAAAAGAGATAAGAAGGAAAGAGTCCAAAGGAGGAATAGATAAGAACGGGCAAGAGCCCAAAGAGGGGAGGATTAAGCTGGGCAAGAGCCCAAACGAAGCAAGGACTCTCTGGGGAAAGGCTGCGTTCGTTCGGAACAAAAAAGTGAAACACGACCTGGACCAGGGCGTCAATTCAAGAATTGACGACCTGTACAAAGGGCGTTTCTTAAAAACACGCCCTGCACAAGGGCGTTTCTAAAAAACTAATTTTTTAGAAATAAAAACTCCAATAGTAAAACACGCCTCAACCAAAGCCACGTTTAAAAAACACGCCCCTGGGAAGGGCATTAATTTCAAGTTTTTAAAGTGAGGGAAGTCGGTCAAACATGAAGAATTGATGCCCTCAGGCGTGGGCGTCCTTTCTCCAAGAAACGCCCTCGATCAGGTCGTGTTTTAAAAACACGCCCTTACCCAGGTCGTGAATTTCAAAATATTCAGATAAATGCCTAGAAAATCTAGAAAAATAGGAAAAAGGAGGAAATGAGGGAAAAATAGGAGAAATTTAAGAAAAGTGGGAAAAACTACTCAAACAAGCTAATTTGAGGGTCAAATGGGGCATTGCACGGCAATATGAAATATACTCAAAATAATGTCAATTTTAGCGTGTCTACAGCTGCCCCGCCTTGGCGTCTGCTTTGCAAGGGAGCGTAGCAAATTGAAAAGTAGATGCCAAGGTGTGATGAGACACGCAATCAACATCACTTGATGAGAATCAAATCAAAAACACGAGATGAAGCAAATCTCGGGAAATTCAATGAAATCAACAATGTTTGGATAAAAGGGGAGTTGTGCACGCGGTGCACGAAGGAGATAAAATAAATGATCAACTTCCAGCGCGGTGGAAGTACCCCAGGTCACAAACCTGTAAGTTTTACCATTGGGGAGCGGTTACCAGCCAGTGGACGTGCTGCAGCCAAGGTGGATCAAAGGAAAGGATTGAAATAAGATGATAAAAATCCAAACAAGGTGCTTTCGAGAAAATCACCCAAAACAGCAACAAAACGAACTGAAGATTCAATCCGGCATGGAATATCTCATATCTGGAAAGATTAAGATCAACTTCAACCCTCAAAGTCAGCTCATCAGAATGATTTTTCAACAATTATTTCAAATTCCTACATGAATGCATGCTGGGTTTAAAAGGAAAAATTAAATCAAATGAAAATATAAGATAATCAAGGATAATATTGCTAAGCTGCCAAGATTGGGTCAAGAAACCGATTTCACGAGCTGATACTAAGCCGAAGCCCGTTTATCCACGCACCAACTCATAAAAAGGAACCATCGTCCCCAGTCTCGGACGGCTCAACGGCCTATCCGTATGACTGAGATGCCTCTAGAATCGTCATCATTTTTGATGAAGGGGAACTCAAATTCCAGATTTACCAAAGCCACAAGGTCCTTGATATAATCTAGTAGCATATGTAACATATAGTAAAATGCATACAGGAGATGGTGGTGCAATGAGCATGGGAACCGAGAACTGAGCTGCAAGCACCGTGGGGCTTGGATGATGATGCCCAATCGGTGGGACCAAGAGCTTCTTATCCTGCGCTCAAAAATTCATCAGCCAAGATATAAAAGATAACAAGCAATGAATAAGACATTTAAGCGTAGCAAGCATAGCATGAATCAAAGCATCAATAGCATGTCACAACATAGTAACCATTATGAGTTGAATCATGATATTGCAAAGCATCATTGTTTGTTATTTTGTCATGAGGATGCCAACTTGGCTAATCAAGATTTGGAGTTGAATGATCAAGATCTGATAATGCCCATCGGCAGAATTGATCAAGAGAAATTAGTAGGAGTTGATTGAAAGATCTGGAGATGAATAATCAGAATGATAATCAGGAGATATAACCAAAATGATATAAGGAGGTGATAACCAAAAATGCACAGGGTGGCATGTCATGAGAATATCGGGAGAATCAATAGATTGATAGCAATGAGTGGAGATAGGACTCATCCCGTGCTCTTGATCCTTGCAAAGCTGTTCCTGCAAAACACCATCAGAAAATACAATGTAATTTTTATGGAGTTTTTTTTTTGAAATATGCAAATTTTTATGTGGTTTTTGAAAATATACTCAAATTTTTATGAATTTTGGGAAAGATATTCAAATTTTTATAGATTTTGGACAAGAAATATTCAATTTTGTTTGATTTTGGTTAGACATTGCTAAAGCAGCATCAAAGGGTATCTTAAACCACTGGCTAGGGGTCCTCGTTCCTTCCCCTTTTGCTAAAAACTGCCCAAAGCTGGGCGTGCATTGAAGGGTGGCGCCCTATAACCGACTGCCCTTGATCAACGGTACCCCTACCAAGGCCATACCTGAGAAATGTTCGGTCTTGGAGGGAGAAGAGAAGAATAATTGGAGATAAGCTTTATGCAGGATGGGAGATGTCGGGACTTGAATTCTTTCCAAGGTGTTCCCCCTCAAAGAGGTAGTCTGTTGCGCCGAGGCTTTATGCCTTTGATTTTTAGACCCTTGACATGCATACGACCAGGATTTTCCCTGCGGGGACTTTGCCACTCTTGTCATGTCATAATTCACAATCTTGCTTTTATCAAAATTCTGACTTGATTTTCATAATAGCCCTTTTGGCGATATGTATATCATGAAATTCATATTTAGTTTGGGTCAAGACTGCCCCTATTTGAGACTCCTCTCGTATTGGGGATTACCAAGGTTGGTCATCTCATCCGTCAACCTCTTGCCCCTGCACGTGGCCGAGTAAAGAAGAGAAAAGACTTTCAGATATACTCATAGCATGGCCAAGATAGCAACGGTGTTTAACCAAAGGAGCCGGCTAAGGACGCCGTGAAGTGTGTGAGGTGCCCAGCTGAGGGTTGATCTTAACAAGCAGGGAGAGAATGTTGAATTCCCAGCGCGGGGTTCTTATTAACCAAGGTGCTGCATAAGCAAGCCTGAAGACTCTTTTTAACAATGATTTAATTTAACAAAAGCCTAAGATAAAGATCTAAAACACCACTCTTAATCTTGTTAGGAAGTACTTCATTTTGAAAATCATACGTGAAGTAATGAGGTAATGATATCATATAAATGCATACTTACGTCAATATATTACCTTACAACCTTTGTTAAAGCAGCTGCCGCGAGAGGTTGATCATCGTGGGATAGTCCTCTTAGGCAGATAAAGGATTGGAAGCAAAGGATTGAAAGTGGCTTAACAAGAAGGAGTGGTGCCAAGACCAGACTCAGACGAATAAGGAAAAAAAGGAAAAGAGGCAAGGGCTAGAACTCTCTTGCTAAGGCGCGGAGACCCTGACCACATGGAACAGTCTACAGAAGGAGAGGAGAATTAGAAGGAGGAATGAGGACTAAAGCCTCGAAAACAGTGGGAGAAAGGGCAGATGCCCAAGGCAGTGGATGTGGAAGAAGTTGGGTCGGACCCAGAATCAGGAGGAATTAGAAGAAGAAATTGATAGATGGAAAGAGGCGGATCTGGAGGGTCCGGAGGCGGAGGAGAATCGTGAGAGGAGAAATCATCCGGAGGCTCCGGAGGGATAAAATATCGAGGGACGCGATGTCCTGAGATGAAATAGGGAAAAATATGATGGAAAAGGAAGAAAAAAATGAAGGATGTGATGTTCAGGAAGATTAGAAAGATGAATCGGAAGAAAGATGGAGGGTCCGGAGGTTCCGGAGGAAGCAAATGCCGAGGGACGCGATGCCCAGGGAGGAGAGAAAAATCCGGAGGTTCCGGAGGAATGAAATCAGGAAGGAGAAGGTGGAAAGGGGTGTCGTGCCCGAGGGGAAAGTCCGGAGGTTCCGGAGAAAGCAAATCAGGAAGGAGAAGATGGAAAGGGGTGTCGTGCCCGAGGGAAAAGTCCGGAGGTTCCGGAGGAAGAAAATGCCGAGGGACGCGATGCCCTGGGAAGAAGGGAGAGAAATCTGGGAGATGAAAAGGTTGGAAAGGGGCGCGATGCCCGAGTAATGAAGATGAATATGAATAAGATGGGAAATGCGGAGGATCTGGCGGTGCCGGAAGGCGGGGAAGATACGGGTTTGGAGACCCGGGAATCAGGAGGTGCAATTGTATGCAAATGTAATGCAATGAATAGAATGAATGGATGAAAGAAAAATGCATGAGATGTAAAGAATATGAGGAATATGAAGGGCGAGAGGGCGAGATCCTCCTCTTTCCCCTTGGAGTGGTCCATGAAGAGAATGTGATGGATAAAAACATGGATGGAGTTGAATGGAAGGTGGATAAAATAGTGGAAGGCCCCGTAGCGCCAAGATAACTGCCCCTCCACGGCAGTGAAAGTGTATAATCAAACGGCCCAATGGAAGAAGCTTCAAATGACAACCCCCTTGGAAGGCAAGGATCAATAATGTAAGGGAGTTGGAAAGTTGATACAGGAAGCGTTGCCATGCCCATTGATTTGAACGGAATAGGAATTTGCCCCTTGTATGGAAGAATGGGTTTAAGATTTGAAAACTGGAGCAAGGGGTGCCCTGCCCGCCCCTTGGATGGCATCAACACTTGGCATTCTTCTCTGAGCAATGGCGGCGACTTGGCTTCTTCGACCATGCTTGGAATAATCTGGATTGGCATCTGGTAAATAAACTCTTGCGTCTTGAATGGCACGGCAGTGGCCAAATTCTTCTTACGCGGCTCTTGCTCACCTTCGGCACACGTACTTATAGCAGCGCTCCCCTTCCGAGTAGTAAAGGGAGGTGAGGCGGAGGCGGAAGGCCTTGTGGATGGGGGAGGTATAATGAAAAGTGTTGGTAAATGGGTGAATGGAGGCGGAGGTTCAAACACGTCGAGTTTCTCCCTTTGCTCTGAAGCAGTCGGGGTTGGCTCGAGTGCAAAAAAGTGTGGATCCTGCTCAGGATTAACCATGGGTAAAGGTAAAGGGTTAAGTGGTGGAGTAGGCAAAGTAGGTTTTAGGGTTAAAGGGATAATGGAAGGTTGAATTGGGGAAGGTTCAATGGTAGGCTCGGTGGAGGCTAAAGGCTCAATATGTGGAGGTTTAATAGTGGAAGGCTTGGGGGAGGCTGGTGTTGTGAAGGTTGATGGCATAGTGGATGGAGGTGTAATTAGTGGAGGTTTAATGGGTGATGGTTTAATTGGGGGAGATTTGGTGCGGAGAAAACGCCGAACAGGGCGAGCGGTGTTAGGAGTGGGAGTAGACTCAAAATGCGCCGGCGTGGGTGATTGGAGTATCGACCCATCGTCGTAACACCAAGAGGTTTCGGAAATAGGGGTTAAATTAGGAGTGGTTTCCTCCTGAGCAGAGGGTTCATCGAATGAAAATGGGGAAAGCGGAAAGTTAAGGAAACTCGGAAGGGGTGCCTGTAGAGCTTCATCATCATCGTATACTGCCTCGTGTTCTTCGGATGCCGGCTCTTGCTCACTTGAACCGCCGACGCCGTAATCATCCCTCCTGTCTTTCCATTATCTCTCCATCTTTGTAATCTCGTCCAAAGCGGCATGGAGAGGATTGACTTGAGTAGGAGGAGCCGTGACCCTCTTTATTTGTTCCTCCATCAAAGTAATCTTATCAAGCAGAGATTGTTGGAGGGGTGTGACTTGAACAACCGAGGGCTGGCAGGGCCTTGAAGGAGGAGGGGCCGCATAAAAAGGCCGTGGAGGGGAGTTGACGGGATGACCCGTAAAAGAACCCGGACGGGCCGGATTGCAAGGAGTAAATGGGCCTCGGGGCCGTGATGGAGGAGGAATAGAAGGAGGCGGGTGTCGGACCACCCGAGGAGGAGTGTGAATAGAAGGGGATGGGTAATGGGCTACCCGATTAGGAATATGAATAGAAGAGGGAGGTGGGTGATGGCCCCCCCGTGTAGGATTGTGAATAGAAGAGGGAGGTGGGTGATGGGCCACCCGTGTAGGATTGGAAGGGGGAGATGAAGGAGATGCACCCTCAACAGCGGCCTTAAGGGCTTGGATCTGTTGAGGAGTGAGATGATCTAATGCATGAATGAGTTGAGAGACTTTCTCATCATTAGGACGAGGCGGTCCCGAAGGAGTAGTGGCTCGAACTTGAGTAGGGGGATCATGAAGATGGACATTGCCCGTGGGTCGGGCATGGCCATAAGAATGAGGACGTGGTCCCTTGAAAGTATGGTGAGAATGATGAACATGTTGAATTTGAGGGGAATAAGATGTGCTAGGTTGATCACCCTCATGAATATTAATTGAATTGAACATGTTATTTTGTCTATCAAAGTAAGCCATTATGCAAGCAATTTAATATGCAAACAATTTGCAAAGAAACACACAAGTTGAGATGGTTACCTTGATTTCTTATGTTTGAACCTTGGTGAATTAATGAATTTATGCAAATTGATATGATTCACACAAGGGGAGGAACCTAGTTTCAAATATGATTTAACTCCAATGCCAACTAGGAACACTCTCTCACCACGTTTAGGCCAACTAATTCGGGACTTCAAAGGGTACAACCTGCCCGGCGTCCGTGAGGGAATCCACGGGTGCGGGGACTTATGGAGACTTGAAAAAGGGATCTCCGGTCCAAAGAGACGGAATGCTCAATGGAGGGTCGTCCCAATTCCAAGAGGGTGTGTGGATCCTAGTGAGGAGAGAGGAGGTCTCCCAAACCAATGCAAGGAAATGAATGAATGCAATGCAAGGAGATATAAACAAATCCACCAATAGAGCCAAATAAATGGTATAATCAATATAAAATCAATGCACAGATAAGCACGGGCTCTGTGAAAACTAAGGAAAGACACGACCTGGGTAAGGTCGCTATCAGAAAAGAGACGCCCTGGGGCAGGGCGTGAATCACTGTGGCGGGCCCACAGGCAGAGAAAAATGCGCCCTGATATGGGGCGCTACAAATCAAAGAAACGCCTCCTGGTGAGGGCGTCAAAACTCAGGGGTAGCAAAGAAACACCTTAGTGTGAGGCGTTTTAAATAAAGACACGTCCTGGATGAGGGCGTTTACTCACAGAAGCCAGAAAATATAAAGAAAGACGCCTGTGAAAAGGCGCTGGCCAATAAACGGACGCCCAGGGGTGTGGGCGTCAAATCCCAAAAAAAGCACCTTGATGTGAGGCGCTATTAAATAAAGCAACGCCCTTGGGCAGGGCGTAAATTCACAAGCAGACTACGAGACCAGGATCAATGCTGAAAGACGCCCTGTTAGAAGGCGTAAAACACGCAGAAAACGCCGTAGGTGAGGGCGTGAAATTAAAACGCGCCTGCGACAAAGGCGTTAATTACCAGAAAGCTCCACGGCCAGCAAAATAAAAACACTCACAGTCACAACATAATCATGGCAATCAACATGATATCATGCTCATCAAAAAATTTATTTTTAAGAGGATAAGTGGAGTTTCTAAAAAGAAGAATCTAATCCAAACTAGCCAATCACTAGTGGGGAGATGCAAAGCACAAAGGAGGGTGCCCGAGGGGCACAAGGGAAAGGGTACCGAGGGTACCAAAGGGAAAGGGCACGCGAGGGTGCCAAAGGGGAAAGGGGTAACCGAAGAAAAATAAAAAGGTGTCCCACCGTGATCGCCAATTTGTAGATCCTAATTTTTAGAGAGATCTACTTAAGCAAATAAAAATAAAAATAAAGGAATAATAAGCAAGCATGGAAATAGCACGAGGTGCTAAGGGGGAATAACGTGATCGCCAGAGACACGAAGGCCTCAAATGATAATAATGAAAATCATGGAGGGATCGCGAAAAATACCTTTAAAAGCGCGGGGATTGTGAGTGCTCCTTTCTCTTCTAAATCGGCCGGCCGATGAAGAGAGTTCTTCCTTTGATTACCCTTGCAAAAAGATAAAGACAACACCAGTAAAGATATGGATTAGAACATGGTGAGTGTAGCATCAATTCATAAAAATGTATGAGCATGAAATCATGGTGAAGAACACACCTTAAGGGTGGTTAGCCCTTAAACCCCTATGCAAAGAGGGTGTGGGAAATATGATGGATGTATGCAAAATAAAACAAGGGGAAAGAGTGCAAGTGTGCACTATAGGAGATCTCTCAACGTGGTTGAGTTGAAAGAGCATATAAACACATGAACATGCATGCATGCAAACGGTGATGCAGTAAAAGAATAATGAAAGAAAATAAAAGACAAGGAGCCTGTTGCTTTTGGGCTTTGATCCTCGACGGGGAGAAGGTTTCAATAGGATGAAGACTTGAACATGTTACTGCCCCTCCTTTAGCCACAGCAGCAACAACCTGCGAAGGAAAGAAAAGAAAAGAGAAGACAGAAGAAGAACCGAGGAGGGAAGAAGAAGAAAAATAAAGACAACGAGGAAGAAGCCTCCGGAATCCAACCGATTAACAGAGCTCAGAAGCTCTATTAATAAGATAGAAAAAGAGATAAGAAGGAAAGAGTCCAAAGGAGGAATAGATAAGAACGGGCAAGAGCCCAAAGAGGGGAGGATTAAGCTGGGCAAGAGCCCAAACGAAGCAGGGACTCTCTGGGGAAAGGCTGCGTTCGTTCGGAACAAAAAAGTGAAACACGACCTGGACCAGGGCGTCAATTCAAGAATTGACGACCTGCACAAAGGGCGTTTCTTAAAAACACGCCCTGCACAAGGGCGTTTCTAAAAAACCAATTTTTTAGAAATAAAAACTCCAATAGTAAAACACGCCTCAACCAAAGCCACGTTTAAAAAACACGCCCCTGGGAAGGGCGTTAATTTCAAGTTTTTAAAGTGAGGGAAGTCGGTCAAACATGAAGAATTGACACCCTCAGGCGTGGGCGTCCTTTCTCCAAGAAACGCCCTAGATCAGGTCGTGTTTTAAAAACACGCCCTTACCCAGGTCGTGAATTTCAAAATATTTAGATAAATGCCCAGAAAATCCAGAAAAATAGGAAAAAGGAGGAAATGAGGGAAAAATAGGAGAAATTCAAGAAAAGTGGGAAAAACCACTCAAACAAGCTAATTTGAGGGTCAAATGGGGCATTGCACGGCAATATGAAATATACTCAAAATAATGTCAATTTTAACGTGTCTACAACGGCGAGTCGAGTTCGGCCTTGGCCGAAACATCGCCCGGAGGGCTCGTAACGAACAGAAAAAAATAAAACAATCTGTCATGCCCATACAAAAATTCTACAGCTACACATGCCATTAAAAATAAATAAACAAAGCTTAAATCATGAATTTCACAAAATTAAACTAAATTAGGCTAACATAGAATTTTGCCCAGAAATCGAGGAAAACGAAGACGCATAGGCGTGCATGTGGTGCCAAAATGATCCTAGTGATGTGAGGAGTCCATCCCCCTACCTCGATCGTGGAGAAAACGTCGTTCCGGGCGCGCACGAGCCGAAGTTCGCCGCGGTTACTCTCGTGCGATCTCGTCTCCTCGCTCCTCGAACCGCGGGAAGAAGGGCGCCAACGCGATCCTTGCGTCACGACCTAAAATTAGGCCAAGGTCGAGCGAGAGAGAGTTTTCAAGAAATTAGGCCTAAAATATAATAAAAAGGGGTTTGCACAGAAACCGATGAAAACGACGACGGATGGCGATGCATGTGGCGTCACTGGACTCCTGACGAGACGAGGAGTCCATTCCCCTACCTCGATCGCGATGAAACCCGCAAATCGGTGCAGATCAGACGACGGAAGTCACGTCGTCCTCTCGCTCCCACGCGTCGCTATGCTCCGCGGATCGAGATGAGGTCAGCGTCAAAACGTCCCTCGCGTTGAGCCGATTCCAACGGTACCCGCCACGTCTCCGTCCGACGTCGTCTCGGCCCGATCGGAGAGAGAGGGAGAGAGCGTACGTGAGGGAGAGAGAGAGCGTGGGAAAGAGGGAGAGAAAGAGATAGGGAGAGAGAGGGGCGTGCGTGCGTTTTAACTTTCTTTTGATTATATTTTTTTTTTAAAATTTTAACTCTAATTGCATTTTAACCCTAAAAGAAGTACAATTATATAAATGCCTAATTGTATTATATAAATACTTTAACTACACCAACTAAATACCAGAAAATGCTCTAAAAATCCGTAAAAATAGGCTAAATTTGCACAATAAATTCTAGATCCAAACTACTAAGAATCCGGCAAGATACGGGTCTTACAGTATCACTCACAAAGGTGGAGGTATGCTCAAGGTGCTCACTGGGTTCCACCGCGGTGCCCTTAGAGGGTGCCGGATCTGCCACGCAGATAGTGGGGTGTATCCCAAAATCCATCGGGAAGTCCAACCCGTAAGCTGGGTTGCCAAAGCCACTCGAAATTTGGAAAGGTCCAAGTCCTCGTGCCCTCAAATTGGAGGTGACCCTAGGGTAGAGCCACTCCAAAGTCATCATCGCCAAGTTGCCAACTTGGAATTCCAAGTGGTGCTCGCGAGCTTTTCCCCGCTTCTTGTGATTCTCACCGCTCGTTGCTTGCTTAAATATTCATGCCATGTACTACGATGCAGTGTGAGTGGGAAATGTATGATATGGAAGGGGGGGCCAGGACAACCATATTTGGACCAATCATGTAGAAATGCCATGGAGACTTCGATGGAATTGGGGGGACCGGGGCATCCATAGGTGTCCCTCTCATGCGTGGGTGTGATAAGTGCCGGAGGACCCGGACATCCATGAATACTCCTAACATGCCTAAGACTCATGATGAATGAAGGTGGACCATTACATCCGAATATGGACCACTCATGCTTCCTACTTGACATGTGGGTGATATAAATGAATGGACCCGACTTTTGAATCATGCCTAGTGGTGCGGTACGCCTAGGCACATGCATTCCTATCCCAAGGATGACTTTCATGTGCATGGGTGTGGGGTGGCCTTTAGACTACCATGTGAAATGGTCAAAGGGATCTAGAAAGGTGGATATGGGGTGGGTCACTTTCTCGATCTCTAGACGGGTGTTGCCTAAGGTCATGGTTCCTAGGGTGTAACCTGGGTCAAGGTTGGGGTGGGCTTGGTCCAACATGGTGGGTGTGGGTAGGAAAGGGTGGGTGGTGGGTGATGTGGGTGGGTCACATGGTTACTTGAGCTCCCAAAGGTAGGGGTCAAAGGGATCATGGAAGGGGGACATCATGGGAAGAGGCACTTCCTTGTTCCCTAGGTGTATATCTTCCTTGGTCATGGCTACCCTTGTGTCGCCCAGGACTTGGGAGAGGTGGGCACGGTCTAACATGGTGGGTGAGGGTAGGAAGGAGTGAGTGTGATGTGACACCACCCTTGGACCTATTTTGCAAGCATTCAAGTTGGGCAGCGGACTCACCCTGTGAGCTCACTTGCTTGGCGCACATTAGTGCCCGAAGGCAACTCGGCGATGATGAGAGGGTCCGAGGCAGGACCTTGAGACTCTAATGGTTGGCTAGCTTGGGGAGAACCCAAAATGGGCCTGGGATGCCCAAATCATGGGCGGCCAGCACACCAAGGGTGTGGGATGAAGGGTTCACTCACAACTCGCCCGCGGTGGTCACTCACGGCACTAGCAACTTAGGGTCGAGCTCTCACTCACCGTCCGACGGAACAATGGCGGTAATACTAAGCTAGCAATGAATTGAAACCAGCCAAGCGAGGGACCGAGGCTCACCTAGCCGGCGTGAAGACGCCGACTCCGACCGGAGGCGGGGGCGAGCGGGGAGGCGTGGGAATGCACCCGCACGCCGCGTCGATGAAGCTTCAAACCTGCAAGTGAATTATTACATGAACTACACCTCTCACATGAGGGGGATCTTAGGGTGGGGGTTAACTGAGATTACACCAAAAACTACCTCCACACAGGGAGGGGCCTTCAGCCAGCCAAGCGGGGAGGGGTGAGACCGACTAAAGATGAAATTGGGCGCCGATGTTGATTCTGCCCACTGTCTGCGCTTCTGGACAGACAGTCGCTTCTCTAGATGCTGCGGCCACTCCGGATTTTTGCTGATGACGAAACCAGCGGGAAAATCTTTGTAGCTGGACCGGGAAGACACTGAAATTTTTTGGATTTCTTCTGGTACCTCTGCTGGTCGGGGTAAAGGCTTGAACAGGGTAGCAGGTCCTCTGTTCTGACAGCTGCAGGTTCCTAACAGCAGGAAGCAGAGGGTGCCACGAACGCTCCCGAGATCGGAATCAGGTGCCGTCAGAGCCTTTGGAACCGTTGACGGGTCTACTTCGGAGCCAAACTGACAGGGATTCCAAATGAGGTCGGAGTAGTCCGGTGGCTTCTGAACACTGAAGGAGGGTCGGTTCTAACAGAGTGGAAGCAGAACCGCACGATCGGGGAGAAAATTGATAACTTTCTGGTCCAGTATCCAAATTGAACTCTGCTTCTTGGGGATGGTAGAGGACGCGAATTAGAAGACTTTTGCTGAAGAACTCTCGATCAGATTCCCAATAGGTTCATCGCAGAAGAGCTTCCACTCCGGCTCTGGCCTCCTACCAGGGAAGATTCGCGCAGTCGGGGGAGAAAGGCTCTCCCGGGCAGCACCGTGCTCAGACGAAGATGAAACCTCCACCGTTGCGAAGAAGACAGGCAGACGCTTCCAACGGTACCTCTTGTCCTTCAGATTCACCGGGATGTGGTCGGGATCACCTCTGCAAGCAGGTGGTCTTCTGCAGGTAGCCAGCTGCTTGGAGGATCTATCAATGGAGGTGGGAGAGGTGATGGAGAAGAGCAAGGGAGAATGGTGGAGATGAGAGAGAGAGAGGGGGGCGACCCTAACCAAGGGGTGGGGTCTTGGGGGTGCCCTAGGGCTGTGGAGGGAAGGTGAATTTGAATTCAAATGGCCTAGGGAAGTGGTGGGTTGTATGGGGGAGAGGGAAGGGTGCTTGGGGAAGGGAAGAGGGTAGTTGGTGGTTGGAGGGTGGAGCAAGGATTGGAGGATTCCACCTTGGGGTTGGGGGGGAGTTAAATGAGTGTATGGGGAAGGGGGAGGGGTCTTAATGAGAGGTGAATGGGGAGGAGAGAGAAAATTTCGAAATTTGGGGTGAGGGGAGAGAGAGAGGGGGGGGACCCCTTAGAGAGAGAGAGATAATGAGAGAGAGATCTAGAGGGATATGGAATTTTGGATTTCAATATTAATGCAAAAGTTGTTACATATGAGAGGAGTGGGGGCCTATTTATAGGCAGTGGACTTTTCCTAGGATAAAAATGACCCTGACTAAATAACTATTGACCAAGCACTCCAAGGGAGGGGCGCCCCTGGGCCTAGCCCATTAGTTGAGCCCAATAGCCTAACAAACCAACACAATGACACAAGACTTTGGTAGATAACCTACTAACCTAGGTACATGGCTCAAATAAAGGGAAAATTACATGATGATGACTCAAATAAAATATAAAAATTACATGACTAGACTCATAAAATTATGACGAACACAATGGCGCACGCTGATGAGCAATCCGAGCCTCAAAAAAAGTGGAGGGGCGAGGGATGCCCCCATCATACCCCCGGGGTGGGGAAAACTCGACCCCGTCGAGTATGGGTCCACTGGGGAAGTAGTACACCAAAATACAGCTCCGGGCGAACCACGATCTCCAAACTCAACCTTCGCTCATAGTCAGAGAAGGCGCTTCAGCTCGTCAAAGTGGCTCGGACACACCCTCATGCTGGCGATAGGATCTTGCTGGCCTAGTATTGCCGCCGTGTGCTCACTTCGGGCTCTCAGAATACTTTGTGGTGACACTCCGAGGGTGTCTCTCGCAAGGATAGGTGTAAGCTCAAGGCACTCACTAGGATCCACCGCGGTGCCCTTAGAGGGTGCCGGATCCGCCACATGAGAAATGGGGTGAATCCCAAAACCCATCGATAAGTCCAACCCGCAAGTCAGGTTGCCAAAATCACTCGGAACTTGGCAAGGTCCAAGTCCTCGTGCCCTCAAATTGGAGGTGACCCTAGGGTAGAGCCACTCTAAAGTCATCATCGTCAAGTTACCAACTTGAAATTCCAAGTGGCGCCCATGAGTTTTTACCCGCTTGTTGTGAATCTTACCGCTTGTTGCTTGATACTTGCTTGGATGCATATGCCATGCACTATGATGCGGTGTGAGTGGACAATGTATGATATGCAAAGGTGATCCAGGGCAACCACATATAGACCTATCATGCATTGATATTATGAAGACTTTGAATGATTTGGGAGGACCGGGGCATCCATAGGTGTCCCTCTTATGAGTGAGTGTGATGAATGTTGGAGGACCCAGACACCCATGTAGGCTCCTAGCATACATAAGACCAATGGTGAATTGGGGAGGACCGTTACACCCAAATAGGGGCCACTCATGCTTCCTACTTGACATGTGGGTGGTGTGAATGAATGGACCCAATTTTCTAATCATGCCAAGTGGTGTGTTGTGCCAAGACTTATGCACTCATATCCTAGAGATGACTTCTATGTGCATGGGTGTGGGGTGGTCCTTGAGCTTCCACTCGTATGGATCAAAGGGATCTAAGAAGGGAGACATCATGGAGTGGGACAATTCATCAATCCCAAGGTGTATGTTGCCTAAGGTCAATGCTCCCTTGGTGTAACCCGATTCTAGGAAGGAGGGGTTTGGGTTAACATGGGCGGTAAGGGTAGGGTAAGGTGGGTGGTGAATAAGGTGAGTGGGTTACATGGAGATCTAGATTCCAATAGGAAAGGGTCGAAGGGATCATGGTAAGGGTCACCTATATAGGGGTACTCCATGTTCTCAAGGTCCTCACAAGGTGGTGAATCATCTTCTTCTAGTGAAATAGTTGGGCCGGTGTATGGGGTGGGTTGGTTGGTCAAGGTTCTAGGAATCACAATGGCAGGGGAGTGGACCGGGATGGGCTCTTCCACTATGGGGAGAAGGAAAAGGAGGTCACTAGTGTAGCAACCAATAGTGCAAACCGAGGTGATAGACCCAATGCATGGATGAATGAGGTCAAGACTCTTGGGTCGGTCCACCCCTAGGGTCAATAAAGAAGTTAAGTCTAATTGCCACTCTAGACCTTTGAGGAGATCATCCTAACCTTCTACCTCATAGTAGGATTGGATTGTGGTGTGATAGGAGTGGAGGGGGACAATTTGGGATGGATATCCCAAAGGTGAGAGAGGTGGGGGTGAGCTAGGAAGGGTGGGTCCTAGTTTGAGCCATTGGAGTATGGCCTCGTTCACGGTGGGAGTGCCTAGTGTGTGGATGTGTGGCTCTTGAGGAGTCGGACTAGGGAAGAATGATGGGATTGGGGGCTCTTGAATTTCTACAATGGTGAGAGGTGGATCCGGATTGACATCCTTCTCTACTTGAGTGTGTGTGTGGGCCACAACTTCTAATGCTAATGGGGTATGAGGATCTATGGTGGGTGGTTTTGTGAAAGCCGTCGCATGACGCACTCGGGGTGGTGGACAAGGGTGGACTTGGGTTGGGATAGGAAGGGGAAGTAGTGGAGGACTAGGTTGGGGAAAGATTGGTGTAGGAAGCGGGAGGTGGGTTGGATGAGGGGGTTTAGGTTGGTTGGCCTTGGGAGGTGCATCTTTCTTTGGGGGTGAGGGAGGGATAGTGGTGGGGTTCAAGGGGGCTTGTGGGATATGGTTTTGGTGGGGGAATTTGAGTTTGGGGGTGGTGGTCGTCATGGGCCTAGGTGGAGGGGTGGTCATGGGGCCCAATTGGGTTTGTGGCGCTATGGTTGTGGTGAGGACTTGTAGGTAGGGTGTAGATGTGGTGGTCGGGATAGGATAGGTGGGAAGTGGTGGGGAATGGGGGATTTGGGTCTTGGGTTGGTCGGGTGGGGATGGTGGAGTTGAAATGCTCCTTGGGCTTTGGTGGTCCGGGTAGGAGGGGGAAATATATCTAGCCCTAAGTTGATCCTTCATGTCTTCCCATGTGGTGAGGTGAGCTTCCCTTCTAATTATCCTTAAGCCTTCAATTTTAACCCAATGAGTTTGAGCCCTTTTGGTTAGTTGCATTTTGGCACATCGAAATTTCCTATCCTCGGACATGGGATTCCTCTCAAAGTAATGGTCCATTGATGCCTCCCAATCTAAATAGTCATGAAGATGAGTTCCATCAAAAGTGGGAGGTGGGGGACATGTCCTTCTATCGTCCGTCCTTGGGACGGGCCTATTTTCTCCAAGTTGGTTGAGTCGACCCAATATGTTATCAAGTCGCTCATTGGCATAGGTCAAGGCCTTCATGAGGTAGTTGACATGGCCCGGGAGGTTATGTGTGTTAGTGGTAGGCATCCCTTGGTGGTTTGGACTTATGGAGTGGGCCGATTGGTAAGGTCGGTATGAGGTGGCCATACTAGGGGACAAGAGCGATGCACCGGAAGACTCTAAATGCATATGAGCGTCCTAGGACCAACTTGATAGAGACAAGTTGTGAACTTGCTCTGATACCACTTGATGTGACACCGCCCTTGGACCTATTTTGCAAGCATTCAAGTTGGGCAGCGGACTCACACTAGCGAGCTCACTCGCTTGGTGCACATTAGTGCCCGAAGGCAACTCGGCGATGATGGAGATAGTCCGAGGCAGGACCTTGAGGCTCCAATGGTTGGCTAGCTTGGGGAGAACCCAAAATGGGCCTGGGATGCCCAAATCATGGGCGGCCAGCACACCAAGGGTGTGGGATGAAGGGTTCACTCACAACTCGCCCGTGGTGGTCACTCACGGCACTAGCAACTTAGGGTCGAGCTCTCACTCACCGTCTGACGGAACAATGGCGGTAATACTAAGCTAGCAATGAATTGAACCAGACAAGAGAGGGACCGAGGCTCACCTAGCCGGCGTGAAGACGCCGACTCCGGCCGGAGTCGGGGGCGAGCGGGGAGGGGTGGGAATGCACTCGCACGCCGCGTCTATGAAGCTTCAAACCTGCAAGTGAATTATTACATGAACTACAACTCTCACAGGAGGGGGATCTTAGGGTGGGGGTTAACTGAGATTACACCCAAAACTACCTCCACATAGGGAGGGGCCTTCAGCCAGCCAAGCGGGGAGGGGTGAGACCGACTAAAGATGAAATTGGACGCTGATGTTGATTCTGCCCACTGTCTGCGCTTCTAGACAGACAGTCGCTTCTCTGGATGCTGCGGCCACTCTGGATTTTTACTGATGACGAAACCAGTGGGAAAATCTTCGCAGCTGGACCGGGAAGACACCGAAATTTTCTGGATTTCTTCTGGTACCTCTGCTGGTCGGGGTAAAGGCTTGAACAGTGTAGCAGGTCCTCTGTTCTGACAGCTGCAGGTTCCTAACAGCAGGAAGCAGAGGGTGCCACGAACGCTCCGGAGATCGGAATCAGGTGCCGTCAGAGCCTTTGGAACCGTTGACGGTCTACTTCGAAGCTGAACTGACAGGGATTCCAAATGAGGTCGGAGTAGTCTGGTGGCTTCTGAACACTGAAGAAGGGTCAGTGCAGACAGAGTGGAAGCAGAACCGCACGATCGGGGGAGAAAATTGATAACTTTCTGGTCCGGTGTCCAAATGGAACTCTGCCTTCTTGGGGATGGTAGAGGACTCGAAGTAGAAGACTTTTTCTGAAGAACTCTCGATCAGATTCCCAATAGGTTCGTCGCAGAAAAGCTTCCACTCCGGCTCTGGCCTCCTGCCAGGGAAGATTCGCGCAGTCGGGGGAGAAAGCCTCTCCCGGGCAGCACCGTGGTCAGACGAAGATGAAACCTCCACCGTTGCGAAGAAGACAGGCAGATGCTTCCAACGGTTCCTCTTGGGCCTTCAGATTCGCCGAGATGTGGTTGGGGTCACCTCTGCAAGCAGGTGGTCTTCTGCAGGTCGCCAGCTGCTTGGAGGATCTATCAATGGAGGTGGGAGAGGTGATGGAGAAGAGCAAGGGAGAATGGTGGAGATGAGAGAGAGGGAGAGGGGGGCGACCCTAACCAAGGGGTGGGGTCTTGGGGGTGCCCTAGGGCTGTGGAGGGAAGGTGGATTTGAATTCAAATGGCTTAGGGAAGTGGTGGGTTGTATGGGGGAGAGGGAAGGGTGCTTGGGGAAGGGAAGAGGGTAGTTGGTGGTTGGAGGGTGGAGCAAGGATTAGAGGATTCCACCTTGGGGTTGGGGGGGAGTTAAATGAGTGTATGGGGAAGGGGGAGGGGTCTTAATGAGAGGTGAATGGGGAGGAGAGAGAAAATTTCAAAATTTGGGGTGAGGGGAGAGAGAGAGAGGGGGGGACCCCTTAGAGAGAGAGAGAGATCTAGAGGGATATGGAATTTTGGATTTCAATATTCATGCAACAGTTGTTACATATGAGAGGAGTGGGGGGCTATTTATAGGCATTGGACTTTTCCTAGGACAAAAATGACCCTGACTAAACAACTATTGACCAAGCACTCCAAGGGAGGGGCGCCCCTGGGCCTAGCCCATTAGTTGGGCCCAATAGCCTAACAAACCAACATAATGACACAAGACTTTGGTAGATAACCTACTAACCTAGGTACATGACTCAAATAAAGAGAAAATTATATGATGATGACTCAAATAAAATATAAAAATTACATGACTAGACTCATAAAATTATGACGAACACAATGGCGCACGCTGATGAGCAATCCGAGCCTCAAAAAAAGTGGAGGGGCGAGGGATGCCCCCATCAGAGTGGTAAGTGATGTGGGTGGGTCATATGGGTCCCATAGGAAGGGGTCAAAGGGGTCGTGGAAAGGTCTTCCTAGAGGGAGGCACTCTATGTCTTCAAGGTTCCCAAACGGTGAGTCATCCTCCTCCAAAGTAATTGGGCCAAGGTCTCTAGAGGGTTGGCCAATCAAAGCAATTGGAATCTTGATGGGTGGGAAGTGAGCCAATATGGGTTTCTCATCCTTGGGGAGAAAGAGGTAGATTTCACTCGAATAATGGCCTCTAGTGTAGATGGAGGTGATGGAACCGGTGGCGGGGTAAGCTAGGAAGATGGTGCTAGACTCCAATGGTCATATGGCTAGCATATTGGTCAGGCGGACCTACCATTGTAAGCAGTCCACTAGGTCTCCTAAGTCTTCCACAAGATAGGAGGTTTGAAGTGTGACATGGGAAGACCGGGTGGGCACAATTTGGGCTTGATATCCCAAGGGTGAGAGGTAGGGTGGTAAGCTAGGAACGGTGGGGCCCCACTTGAGCCATTGGAGTATGGACTCATTAATGGCGAGAGTGTGCGGCTCATGAGGACCCGGACTAGGAGAGGTGGGTGGAAGTGGGGAGTCTAGGATGTTCTCTATGGTGGGAGGTGGATCTGGATTGGCATCCATCTCCACTTGGGTATGTGTGTGGGTCACAACTTCCAACGATAATGGGGTAGGAAAGTCTATGGTGGTTGGAGTGATAATGGTCGGTGCATGGTACTCCCGGGGAGGTGAAAAAGGGTGGACTTGGGTTGGGCTTGGTCGGGGTAGTTCTTAGGCTGGAGTTGGGGTCGGGGGTGGAAGATCGGTTGGTTGAAGAGGTTTGGATTGGGGTGCGTAGATCTTTCTAAGATTGGTCCTCATTTCGTCCCAAGATTCAATGGGTGCTTCCCCTTTAGCTTCTCTCAACCCTACAATGTTCTCCCATTCTTTCCTAGCTTGGCGCTAGAGCAAACTCTTGGCATAGTTGACTTGCATAGGCCCTGATAGAGTGAACCTCCCAAAGTGTCAATCTATGGAGTCCTCCCACTCTAGATATATACTAGGGTGGGTTCCGTCGAACACAAAGGCTTCTAATGGGCCTAAGAGTGGTGAATATGCCAACTATGAGGTAGTCATGATGGTGGACAAGGGTGATGCATCGGGTGACTCAAAAGGTAAATGCGCCCTAGGACCAACTTGACAGAGACAAGTTGTGAACTTGATCTGATACCAAATTGATGTGACACAACCCCTTGGACCTAAATTAGCAAGCAAGAACGACCCGGTGATTTCACTTAAGCGGACTCACCCGCGTAGCGTTCACCCGGGTCCGTAGGTGGACCGGCGATAGGGATGAGGGTCCGGGGTTGGACCTTGGGGTTCCAGTGGTATGGCTAGCTAGGGGAGGACCCCAATGGGCCAGGGATGCCTAATTCACGGGTGGCCGGCACGCCAAGGGCGTGGTATATAAGGTTTCTCTCGTAACTCACCTGCGGAGGTTACTCACGTAATTTGTAATATAGTCCGAGCACTCACTCACTGACCGATGGCACTAAGATTCAATACTAAGCAAGAAAAATTAATCCAGCAGAGAAGTGTGGTCAGGAGCTCACCTGATCGGCGTGAAGACGCTGATCTCGGCCGGAGACGGGGCGAGCGGGGAAGTGTGGGTTCCCCGCACACTGCGTCGGTGAAGCTTCTCCCTGTTTAATAGATTACATGAACTACTCGTCACGCAGGAGGGGGAACTAGAAGTGGGGAGATTAAGGTTAAAATCAAACACTACCTCCACGCCGGGAGCGGCGCTAAGCCGGCCAGGCGGGGTAGGGAGGGTAGCTAAAGAGGAAGCCGATTGACCCCTTCGCCGGTTCTGCCCGCTTCTGTGACTGCTTGACAGGTAGTCGCTGTTGACACCACCACGGGCTCTACCAGACTTGGAAGTCTCCGAAACTAGTGCCAAATCTTTGCTGATTTATCTAGGAGGGCTCTTGAATTTTTGTGGAATTTCCAGACGTCGTTGAAGGCTGGGGTAGATTCTGGAATTATACCGCTTCGTTCTGGCTTGGACGGGTTCCTGAGAACTGCGGTAGGAAGACGAAGTCGCCACGAACACTCCTAAAGCCCGAATGATGCGGGACCAACACGGATGCGAACGTGGCCGAGTCCTTTTCGAGCAGCAACCAAGAAGGTCACCAGGGGAGGTCAGAACAGAGAGAAAGAGCCCCTAGAGTGGAGGGGTGTCTCTGCTGGCTCTGACTGGACTGACCTACGTACCCGGGGCAGATTAAATGGAACGGAGAGCTCCGAAGTTCGAACGATGCTCCGCTTGATGCGTTGGATAGAGAACTGGTAGAGGTTCATCTCGGTCAAATGGCGCACCAAGGGGAGCCGAGAAATGGTCGCAGTAGCTTCTGCACTGTGGTTCTGATCTCCACTCGGATGCCAGATGCACGATCTGACGAGAATGATCCTCCCGGACAGCCTTAAACTCGTATTGAGGCGAGACTACCTCGCCTACGAAGCTGACTTAAAGAGCTTTCCGCCGGTATAGGATATGATACAAGAAGACTCAGGGAGCCGTCGGTGGAGATGCTGCAACCAGATACAACACAAGCTGCCTACGAACTGGGATCAGTTTGTGGATGAAGATGGGTGTAGTGGTGGGGATGAGAAGCAAGGAGGATGAGTGGGAGGTGGGGTGTGTTACCAGGGGGTGAGAGAGGGGGCTGGGAAGGTCTCCAAGAGGTGGTGGAATTATGGCTGGGCTTGGGGAAGAGGGAGGGGTGCTTGGGAGATTGAAGAGTCACTTGGGGATGGTGAAGGGGTGTGATGAGGAGTGAATGGGTGTCTAGGAGAGGGGAATTCCACCTAGGGGTTGGAGGGGAATTAAATGGGAGGTATGGGGAAGGGGGAGGGGTTTAATGAGGAGTGAATGGGGGAGAGAGAGAGGAAATTCAAAATTTGGGGGAGGGGAGGAGAGAGAATGGGGGTCGTCCCCTTTAGAGAGAGAGAGAGAGAAAGAGGGAGAGGGGGAGCTTCTCACTCCAAAGGAACACTCAATTTCTAGAAATTTCTCAAATATTCATGCATTAGTTCTCCAAAGGTGGGTTGGGGTCCTATTTATAGGGAACCCACAATTTACAAAAAGTCTTTGACTTTTGGACTAATGACAAATAACCAAGGGGGGGAAGGGGGCGCCCCTGGGCCAAGCCCATATAATTGGGTCCATTAACCTATCAAACCAACATAATGACTCAAGACTTAGGTAAATAACTACCTAACCTAGGCACTGGACTCAAATAAAAGGAAAATTACAATGATATGACTCAAATAAAATATGAAAATTACATGCCTTAACTCACAAAAAGGTGACGGACAAAATGGAGCCATGCTGGCGAGCAATTAGAGCTGTGGAAAAATGTGAAGGGCGAGAGATGCCCCCATCACAAAGGGGGAGAGATCTCAAGCTGGACATTATTTCAGGAGTGATTTCTATAGTACCAGAGAGGGAGAGATGTCTTGATGGGTCATCATCTGTTATAAGATTATCTTTATTATGACTCACAACGTCGCATAGTTGCCATCATCAAAAAGGGGGAGAATGTTGGATATATGTTATTTTTGATGATGTCTAACCATGACTCATTTATGAGTCTTAATTGCTTTTGATGATGCCAGCTTGTATAAGTTTCAGGCGGAGGTGCAAATGCATAGAAATCAAGGTAAAAGGTTGCACAAAAATCAAGAAAGAGACTGCACAGAAATCAAGGCAAGAGATTGCACAAAAATCAAGGCAGATCTTACTTAGGGTCATTGCTCCAAGGAACTGAAGAAACTGAAGAAGTTTCAAAATGTGCACCGACCTCACTAAGCTCAAACAGTGACCTGCACCGAGCTTGTTCTGGTCTTGCACCGACCTTCATGTGCATTGGTATGAAAGTTGCACCTACCGTGAATGCTCCAAGTATGAAAGTTGCACCTATCGTGAATGCTCCAAGAATGAAAGTTGCACCGACCCTGCCCTTCATGCAGACCGTGACTGGGCAGAAACAAAGATGTGCACCGACCTTGCTCACAACTTGCACCGACCTTGCCTGGGCGGAATGAAACGTGCACCGACCTACATACGCCTGCAACAGCTGCGAGCGGGGAAGATGTGCACTGACCCTAGCTGCGAGCTGGGAAGACATGCATCGATCTTGACTGGGCGAGAACAGTGATGTGCACTGACTTGCATGAAGCCAAAGAAATGTGCACAGACCTTGGTGTGCTAAGCTCTAAACATGCACCGATCGTGAAGTGTGCTTGGAACAGTGATATGCACCAACCTTCTTGCTGGAGTACAAAATATGCATGGACCTTGCTCAGGAAGAGCCCCGACTTCTATGCTGCAAACAGTGATATGCATAGACCTACTTATGTGCATTGACCTATATCTGGTGGAACTGAAGCGTGCACCGACATTACTCAGAATGTGCACCGACCTACATGCGAGGAACCTTGAAGCATGCACTGACCTTGAAGCTTGCACCGACTTCATCTGAAGGATATCTAAATGTGCACCGACCTCTGCTGAAGAGGCTCTTAATGTGGACCGACCCTGCTGAGAACCAAGCTTCGTATGTGCATTTACCAATGACTGGTAGAACAGTAAACTGCACCGACCTCCACTGAAGAAATCCAAAGTTGCACTGACCTTGCCAAAGGCCAAGGATCTTATCTGCAGCGACCTCACTATTCAAGTCCAGAAGCTGCACCGACCGTATTGAATCAACAGAAGGTGTTTGATGAAATGTCTCAGTGAGCCAAACTACCTCCGTTTTAAGCAGTTTTCTATCATTTCAACTGGGTGTTCCAGAGAGCAAAAATAGGAACCGCAAGTGTCCAAAAACACATCTTTTGAGTTCTGGAAAGGTCTCCTTGGTCAGTCAACCTTTTGGTAATCATGGGTTGCTATATCAGTCCTTTTGGTCAGTGGAAAAGTAAGCTACCTTTTGTGGGAAAAGTCACCTTTTTCCTGGTTCGTAACTTTTTGCCTCCACCCAATCAGCTGCTCTGTCTCTGAGCCTGCATAGGACAAGAGGACATCCTGACTGTCCTACCTGTAGAAAAAAGAGATGCTACAAATCCTTCTTGGAAGGCTCCTCTCACACTCTCTTAGGTCAACCAAAAGCACAAAATGGAAGAAGATTTCTCTACTACCTCCCTATCCAACCAGAGGCTGCCAAGGCAAAAGGTTCTTGAAAACCAATAATGATCAGAAGACTCCAAGCGAATGGGAAGGCTCCACAACATACTCTATTATATACAAGATTGCTCCTTGGAGGGAAAACCATTCTTGTGCCTGCAAAACTAATCAAATTGATGTTTGGAAGAAAATCTTCTGACCCTACTGCCCTCTATCTACACTGAACCAATTCAAGAAGAGGCTCATTTCAAAGAAAACTTTTTTATTCTAGCCAATTAGATAAGTCTGTCTTGGAGGGAAAAGTTTCTGCTAGAAGGATACCTCTCATCTATAAAAGGGGGAGCCCGTATATGTTGATGTTGCTGCTGCTGTTGCTGCTGCTATCACTGCTGCTGAAGTTAAAGATCAATCCTGAGAGAGAAAGAGCAGAACGTGAGAAAGATCTGAGTAGGATCCTCATTCAGCCAGCCAGCCAACCACTCACTCAGCCATCCAGCTCTGTCCTCATTGCCTCGCAATCTTGCACTGTCATTCGAAGTGTCTCTGGAGCTGTGAAGAAAGAAAGAATCCAAGAGAGGAGTGCAACCCCTCTCACGTCCAGACTGAGCCTAAGGAGAACCCAGATCGGACTTGTGTCCAGATCTGTTCCAAGGTGCTGCAAGAGCAAATCTAAAGTCACCGTCTTGTTATCCCTTTTTGATTGTGCAGTTATGTGCCTCATCATCATATCAGGAAGGTTTTTCTTTACTACACTTGCAGCATTTTTCTTCTTGTGTTTCTCCTTTAGTCTTGTGTGTGTGTGTGGAGGACCTCGTCCTCGTGTGTGTGTGTGTGTGGAAAATCGTCCCTATCGGTTTGTATGTAGGAAGTGTGCTGCGTTTGCAGCGTGTGGTAAAGCCTCACCAGGTATGGTGAGGGGTGGACGTAGGTTGCGGATCTGCAACCGAACCACCTTAAAATCCATGTGTTATGGTTGTATATTTTATGTGATTGCTCCATATCCCATATCTCCATGCACATGTTGGTGTGCTCACTTAATCATATGCAATAGGGGTTATTCTCTTTGCACACTCAAGCTTTTAGATCTACACCTTTGCTTCATCCTTATACCATTTGGGCCTCAGCATTTTGCCTACACCCCGTTGGCTACCTGTTGCACTCTTGCACACAGGCACCTAGCTGGTAGCATTGCCAAGGAAATCAGTTTGGTCACACATTCAGCTAGTCATCTCACATTCAGTTAATGGGTGTTGAGATCCCTGTTGTCCAGTGCTATAAGATCACACTCAGTCCTTACACTGTGCTTTACTGTTTCCACTAGAGCCGCTCCTACTCAATCCGTTGTGCTTTGTACTTAGGTACTTTATTTATTCTATAGGAGTGGTTTATGCGCATTGGTTTGAGAGATTTTTAAATAGGCCAAAGTTCGTGAAAGGATCTATTCAACCCCCCCTCTAGATCCTATTGCACCACGTGGGACCCAACATGTCCACCCCATACTCAAACCAGAGTATGGCTTCCTCTTGCAACAGCAAGAACGCTGACTTAGTCTGCAAACAACTACTGCCACACTGCTTGACACGAGGGGAACACATCCCTCAATCCCTGATCTTGCATCAAGCAAAATCAGTCCCACTGCCACAGTAGTGATCGAAGGAACAATTCTCCCTTCTTCTAAATCCTCAGAAGGAACACCCGGAGAATCATTTCTCCCTTCCTCTGAAACCTCAGAGGGCACCCGGAGTAACAATCCTCCACATTTTGGTTTCTCAGAATAGCCCACATACACAGTGAAGTACTGTGTGCAAACACCTTGTGCGCACCAAGCACAATAAGGTAGAACCAAAACAAAATGGACAAAACGAAGGAAAAGAAAAATATAGACGAAAACCAGTAAGATAGATAATCAATGAAGCATAAAAGAAAAACCGAAGAATATAGCTTCTAATGAAGCCATTTCACTGAATTTCATCCCTCTATTTTTCTTCAACAGCAGATCTCCATCTCTCTCTCTCTCTCTTTCTTCTGATCTGGGCAACTTTCTCTCAGACTTTTCTTCTGCTTCTCTCTTTCTCTTTTTCTTCTACTCTCTTCTCTATTCCCTTCTGGAACGAGCTAACCAATTTCCCTCTTCTTCTTCTGCTTGATCAGCCCCCCTGCACGTCCTCTCCTTTCTTACTTCTCCAAGCAAGATATTGTATATACCATGTAGCAGAGAATATCTAGTCTTGGGTCCCACTGGTGTTTTTTCCAATCATAAACGAGATATTCCTTCGAAAGAGATTCTTCTAGAGGCTCCCAAAACCTTGGTGCAACGTTAAGCGTGCTTTCCTAATCATTAGACCTCGATTCATGTGCCAAAGGTGGGTCTGTTGAGTTATGGTTTTGATGCTTGTTGTGATTGTTAAGTTATGATTTTGATGATAACTAAACTTAATGTGTGATTAACCGATGATAACTAAACTTGTGGTTGATTGCTCATGCTCTTGTTATCTATGTATGGTTGAGATGGCAAATGACAACGGTTACATGGTCTTGATCATTGGTTTGCATATGTTGGTTTTACAAGAGGTAAGAGGTTTCATAACCTCTTTAATGTCAACAAGCATGGCATTAACCCTGACTATCTTGCATGCAAGATCAAACTCATGACAGTCACCTGGTGAACCAAAACTCTGCTCCTCTACAATCCAAAATAGGTGGTATATGTCATTTACTGTCAAGAACCATTGGTGAGACTCTTACCTTGTCTTAGCATCGATCTCACCTTGCGTATCTCATATATACACCTCATTCATGCACATTAAACATGAAACCCTTCTGGCCATCAGGCACCCTCGCCCGCGGATCGACCTGCGCAGTCAGGTCACGGGGATCGACCTGCCCGGTCAGGTCGCATGGGTCAAGGAGGGCTTCACTCGATTCAGTATTTCAATAGAACAAACAAGCCCACTAATAGCTTAGATAGTGGCCCTTCCACTTTGGTGTAGTTGACCCTACCTATTGACTCAAGGTTAGACCTCTTACTCAAGGCGCTTGCGGGAACTGGGAACCCTTCCGTAGTGGGATGTAGGCTTCAGTTGTTTTGGTACTTTTTCTTCCAGGGGCGGAGCCCCTGGAATAAAATTTAGAAATGCTCAAATTGTCTAATGCATTCCCTAGAACTCAAATGTATGAAACAAACATCTACTTAAAGTCATTGTTATTTGGATGTATTTCATTGGCCTAACACTTCAACTTTGCAGGACTAGGTCATTCCAGTCGACACTTTACATAGCCACGGTCGATGCACAAAGAAGCATAGCCAAGAGAACCCAAGGTCAAAGACTCAGTTGACACCTTCAAGACTGTCAAAGTCAATGCCACATATGAGAATGGGCTACTAAAGGAGTTAAGCGGTTGAGCTAACGGGTTAACGGACTGAACCGGGAATCCCAGGGATCTGCCCAGCTGGTGGTCGACCGCCAACTCAGGGGCGGTTGACCGCCCCTGCCAGCAATCCACTGTCTGCACGATTCTCAGTGGCGGTCGACCGCCAGCCCAGTAGCGGTCGACTAGAAATTCCATGGATCAAATTTCTACAGGGTTTCTCAGTAGCGGTCGACCACCAGCTTCCACAGGTCGACCGCCAGCCCCGATCTGCCCATCTTTGTTGACTTTTTGTCACTTCGAGGAAAGCCCTTCTCATTGATATTGTTTAATCCCAAAGCCACCAAACCCTTCAGAATTTGTGGATCTAGTCTAGGGCTTATCCATAGACCTTCCAAGGGTTATAAAACATCCTATTAGAGTCATAACCTTAACCAACCAAGTGGGCTTCAAGGGAGACCAAGGGGGAGGCTGTCCAAGGTGAAAGGAGAGGGTACTGTAGCTCCGTGAACAGTACCTCGTACAGCAACAATCTTCATCCAAATTCAAGCCATTCAAGGTAGATCTGAAGCCAACATCCTCCAAGGAAAAGAAGCAAGCAAGGAAGCAAGGATTCAAAGGAAGATTGCCCAAGGAAGAAAGAAGAAGAAGCAAGCAAGCACGGATTTGAGAAGAAGGTTGTACAAGGGTGAAAAGAGCAAGGTTTTCACAATCCACTTGAAGTCATTCAAGCAAGAGGGAAGGCAACATCCATAATCAGCAGCATACGTTGAAAAGGAAGCTAAATCAAGGGGTTTCTAAACTATGCCTTATTGTCTTTCAAGTTCATATTCGTGTTTTGTATAAACTGCGAAAACTTGCGTGTGTGTGGATCATTGTTGGATCTGTGGTCGTGTGTGTGTGTGTCATTTTTGATTCGTGTGTGCGTAGGACTTTTTAGATCTGCATGTGTGTGTGGTTTTATCCAGATCTTAGTGTCTATGTGTGTGGAGTGCTGAACTTGTCACAGCGTGTGCGTGTCTTGTTGATCCGCTTATTGGATCGTGTTGGAGACCTCGTCTCCGTGTGTGTGTGTGTGTGTTTGGTTGCGTCCCCGTGTGTGTGGGCAGGCGTCGTCCTGCGTGTGTGTTTGGAGCGTCGTCTCCGTTTGGGGATTTATCCCCGAGTGAAGTCTCACCGAGTTTGGTGAGGGGTGGACGTAGGATTGCCGCCGTTGCATCCGAACCACCTTAAAATCGCTGTGCATTGTGGTTTGGGTTGTGCATGTGTGTAGTTTGATTGATTTATTTTGTTACATGCTCGTGTGGGAACGAAGAGTTTGAGAGAGTTTGTTTAACAACTTTCAACTTCCTAATTAGTATTTATCACATATTTGAAAAAGCCAAAAGTTTCCTTAAAATTCGTAAACACCCAATTCACCCCCCTCTTGGGTGTCATTGATCGCGGGACTTCAGGGTCCCGTAACTAATTCGCCGAATTCGTGCGACTGATGCGTCAACACATGTAGTCCACTGCGTCAACGCATCCTTGTAAGACAGAACCTTGAAACTTGATGTTTTCTTCTGCTGCGTCGACACACTGAGAATGCTGCGTTGACCCATCAGTACAAATCTACTCAAACTGGCTTGCTGGAATGCACCATCGCGGCAACGTGTTGAGCAAGTTGCGTCGACGCGTTGAACATGCTGCATCAACACGTTGAACAGACTTTTGAGCTTGTTCTCTTGAGTCTTTCAATGAACCTTTGGGGTTCTTCCCTATTCGAGGTATTAGGATGATAGAAACAAACCACAAGGCCCTCTTTATTGCTAAAAGCAATTGAAGTAATGCCTCATTGAATTTGGTTGACACTTGGCAACTTTGCTTGGCTCTTTATCAACCTTTGGTGCTTCGACATGTCCTTTGTAACAACGCTTCATGGTAGCACTTCTGCATCGAGGCATCGACTTGATGCTTCAACCTATCTCTGCATCCTTATGTTCTTTGGCATGTAGCTGGTGTTGAGCTAGAGTACTGCTGCTTGTCTTGACTGCGTCAACTCCATTAGCTCAACTCTTGAGATTTACCCTTGTTGCTTTGAATTAGAGTTTTGAGCTCCTTTGGTGTTAAAGTGAATAGTCAGCCTTCAGGTCTGTTGAATTAGCCCTTAGATAGGTTTGCTGACTTGTATGTGCCTGGACTCTGCAAGCTTACATTTATGCTGATTGAGCTTGAGTTATCTCATGAATTGGACTTCTGAATTGATAAAATCTGTGCTACTGAATTTTCAAACTTGAAGGCTACTGAAATGCTAAGTCTTCTAACTTTCTTCAAGACATCTCTACTGATTTTCTGAATAGCAGAATTAGAAGTCTGCTGACTTTGGATTTCTCTACTGGAATGACTTAGTTTCAGAAGTCCTTTGACTTTATACACATGAGAACTGGTTTTGCAGCTGATAAACTTTCCAGAACACACTAAACTCTTGACTTTTGAACCTTAGCATTAAAACCCGAACTTCCACAGAGTTAAGAAAATATTTACATGACATCATCAAGAGCATAAAGACTCATGAATGACTCACAGCCCGACATCATTAAAACTATAGGGACACAACATTCTCTCCCTTTTTCATGATGGCAACTATGAGTCATTGTGAACAATATAAACCAAACAAAGTTCAAGTTTCTTTAAATGAATGCACACTCATACACTCACACCATCTCTTTAAATGAATGACTATGACTCATCAAATGACTATGACTCATCAAAGTCTTCTCCCCCTTTGACATCATCAAAAATAAAATGAATTGATGCTCAGCAGAGAGAGTGGAGATGATTAAGATAAGGAAGGATTTATGACAGTGAAAAAACTTTAGAAACACAATCAATGAGGAAATACTTTCAAATATGAACAGAACCAGTAATGCAGATTCATGAAGCAGTGAAAGTCAGCAAGTGGAATTTTATACCAAGCTGAAGAGCAATGAATCGGTGAGTGTTGATATGAGGACCAACAAGTAAATTTTAAGAGATGTAAGAAATTGGACACATTAGTTTCAGCAGAGATTTCAGGGAAAAATGGATTGTTCAGGAAGTTCAAGAACAAACATTAGAGTAGAAGAATCACACTTTGAAGCAACATTCATTAACCAAGCTTTTTGGTTTTTAGATTCTTCCATTATAAGATTCTCTATGATATAGTCCTTATTTTCTGGCTGGTTTAAGAGAAATGAATTTAAAGTTCATTAATTAAACTCTTGAAGTAATTTGCATTCAATCTTAATACAAATAAACCAAAGTTACATGCTCAGACCCCATTTATTCTCCCCTTGCCCTACTCATTTAAACTCAAAGACTCCCTTAGGAGTAATTAAAGATTAGTATTGAAATTAAACATTTTAGCATTACTGAATTTTGTCTTTAGGGGCACAACACTTTTACCGACCTTTGGCCTTATTTTCAGATATTTCATTTTGCTCATAATTTTTTAGGAGCATTCAAGTGTAGCCCACACCTTTTTACATAAGAGTGCACGTTGTTTAGACTCCAGCACCCCTAGTTACTCAGGTAGGCTAACTATCCTACTTCATTTTTGAACAGAGATAGTACAAGTACTTCATGACTGAGTCACCTTCATTTCTTTGATGAAGGGTGTTGACACCTATTTTTAGCCCGCAAGTTACGTCATTTCTCTTATTCATCATTTTTGATGTCCCGAATTACATATTATTTTGGAGCCTTCCCCGGATGGATTTCGGGCCCATTTCATTATTCCATTCCCTTTGAGCCTTGGAGATCATGACTTCTTAGAGCGCTGGAGCTTATCTTATCAACTTCCGGCCTTCCAAGTCGACTTACGGCCCATTTAGGTCGACTTCCATCAAGCATTCGGCCCCTTTCACTGTGCAGTCCTGAACGCGGCCCATTTTCATCCCCTTATGTTCATATATTCATTAAGTGTCCTTCACCAAAGTTGTTCATTTTTTAAATATCTACAATTTCTTTTTCTACGCCATTAGCTAGTTCTCCATCGTTTTCCGCATCCCTACATTTTTATCTTTTCTCCCTCTTCTGCTCATCTTCTCATCTTGCTCTCTTCACGAAAGTTGTTCATTTTTTTTGTTATCTACAATTTTGTCTTCTACACCTTTTACAAGTTCTGTACCATTTTCGAGATATACTATTGCATTCAACCTTAGCTTCCCGAGAGTCCTGCAGCCGCAGGACTCTTTCTAGTCGATTATGCATGACGGGGTCTCCTTGTTTGAATCATATCTTCTAGAATCCTCCTCCAAATCGAGTCCCGTTTATTTCTATCTCTTGTCGTTACTATTATCTTGAGTTTTGTCTATAGAACTCGAATTTTGGTGGACTATTTTCCTTGGAGACGTGGCCGAAAGTTCATGGTTTATGGAATCCCAGTTCAAGTCAAACTCCACCGAATTAGGCTCCGGGGCCTTCTTGCGGTGCGAATATCTTCTAGAATCCTCCTCCAAATTGAGTCTCGCTTGTTCCTACTTCTTATCCTAACTATTATCTTGAGATTTATCCATATATCTCAAACTTTAGTGGACTATATCCTCGGGGAATGGGGAGAAAACTTCTGGATTTATGCAATTTCTGCACAGATCAAAGTCTATTTTCTGCATGATGGGCCCTTCTTTCCACGCGAGTATCTTCTAGAATCCTCATCCAAATTGAGTCATACTTATTTCTATTTCTTATCTCCACTATTATCACGAGATTGATTCAAAGAACTCGAGTTTTGGTGGACTACATCTCCGAGAATCATGGGAGAAAGTTCTGGATTTCTGCACTCCTATATAAACTACCCAATTCGCAGTTGTGAAGGGGGCTCTTTCTGGACGTGGGGCGAAGCCATGTTGCATCTCCAACTCACAACTTCGACCCCATCTTGAAGAGGGAAGTATCAGCTTTCCATTCCATCTTTCCGGGCTTGATTTTGTGGTCTATTTTCTTAGTTCTCTCCTCCTTAATTTCACAAATCATCACAGTTTACACAGTTTTCTGCTACACATGCACTTTTCTCCATATTGCGTCGCATATTCCCGCAGTTATACTACGTGATTTCTCCTCATATTTGTTTCTATATCATCACAACACACACACCTATTATTTTCACCCTTCCATAGGGGTTAAAAACCTCCCCCCGGTGCATTCTCCCTCAATTTCTAACCCTATTTTACCACTTCGGGATAGATACTACACATGCATACTCTAATGGGTTTTTCTCTTGTGTTTTCATCTTTGTTTTGTAGGAGAGCATGAATACAACGTGAGGCCTTCTTCCTCTAGCCGGCTGGAAGGAGAAGAGGTGTAATCCATGACGTCCCCCGCACCTATTCCTTAAGCGCGATCAACTCTTCATCATTTTCCAAGGTACATGGCGCTATCCCTTCATCTCTTCATCTCTTTGCATTGTTGCAACCTTGGTGGCGATCACAGTTTACTTTTATATCTCCATCGCCCTTTTCTTTGCTCATATTGTTGCATGTTCACGCACATATTAGTTTCGGGGCGTGGTGATACAAAACATCAACAACCTTATTTTTTGGCGATCATGGTGGGACACCTAGTGCCCATCACGTTAGTCATACTCTCTTGTAAGTTGGATGTGTGTTTGTAGATGTTTAGATAGAGTTTTGTCCATTTTTCTATAGTTATGGGCATTTTTAGGTCTCTGCTGGCCTTGCGATCTTCCACTAGACCGCAAGGGTGTTAAAAATGGTCATCTGGTAGACCACTTGCTGATTCTGGCAGTTCTGGCGGAGTGCTCACAGGGTCCTGTTCGTTGATGCATAACTTTGGCTCCCGGTGTCCGATTGCGCTGATTTTTGTTCCATTGTCTTGTACTTCATATTATCTTTCCATCCATATATTATTTGCATTTATTGTATCACATTTTCATAATTAAAAGTTGTCTCCATTTTTGCATTTTGTGCATATAGTCTGCGCACAGGCCCATGGGGGAATCTTTCTTGGGAAATTTAGTTTACCTCCCGTGGTCAGATTGCTCTGTTCTTGGGCCCGGTGCGTAGCCCTTTGTATTGTCTTTCCATCCATATACAGAAAGTTTGTAGGCAGGTCCCGGGAAAGACTCATAGGTACATCTTTCCATGATGATTTGATTGGCTTCCTGAGATCTGATTTTGTGTTTCTTGATTCCATCTTGTTCCTCTTTGTATTGTCTTTACATCCATATATTATTTGCATCATTTGGGTTACATTTGCATAATTAAAACTCATCTCCATTTTTACATTTTGTGCATACGGTCTGCGCACAGGCCCACGGGGGCATCTTTCTTTGACGATTTAATTGACCTCCCAGGGTCGGATCGCTCTATTCTTGGGCCCATTGTGTAGTCCTTTGTATTGTCTTTCCATCCATATCTTATTTTCATTATTTGGGTCACGTTTGCATAGTTAAATCTTGTCTCCATTTTTACATTTTGTGCATAAAACTTGCATGCTGGTCCGGGGGTAGACACAAAGGTATGCCGTTTATTCATGGTTTTCCATATCTTTTAGTGCCTGATTGGGCCTATTTTTGGTCTTGCATTGTTGCCCTTCATATTGTCTTAGATTTCCCACTTTGTTTGCATCCATATCATTGTGTTTACATAATTTAATATTATCTTGATTTTCTAGTTTTAGGCTACAAATTGCATGCACTCCGGTGCACATAGGATCATGCATTGTGTTTCATAGTTGCATTCCCCCTTGGTAAGTGATCATCTCGCCTCCATATTCCTTGGGGTCGACTAGGTCATCTTATCCGAGACCTCCGTAACTCCCCGTGAGTCGTGTATTCCCACACGGACGTCGAGTTGGTTGTACCTTTCCACCCCTTAGGCTTGCATTTGCATACGTGTAAGAGAGTCAACTTTAGTCAACCCAAAGTTTGGACCATATTCCCATAGGATTCCTTTCTTGAGGGAATTTTGCTAAACTCAAATAATTAAAAGGTCTATTAAAACTTCTAAAATATTTCTCATCATATCAACTTGTTTGACTTGGGTGAAAATTCTCACATTGCATTGTTTGTGTTATTCGGGCATGTCCAAGCCCATTAGTGGTGTTTTGTGTTGCATCCACATGTTTTGCTGTTGATTGGCCCATTCAGTTTTGTAGATAGATTAATGTACCCCGCCCCCTAAAACTAAAACATGCATAGAAGTGTGAATCAAAGAAAAAGGGCGATGAATAGATGAGAAAGACATACCGTGATCGCCACCGAGGGTTAACAACGCCAAGAGATGAAGGGACGGCGCCGTGTACCTTGGAAAAATGAAGAAGACTTGATCGCACTTGACAACGGGGTGCGGGAGCGATGTAGATTCAAACCTCGTCATCCTCTAGCCGGCTAGAAGAAGATGGCCTCACGTTCATATCATGCTTTCCTGCAAAACAAAGATCAAATCACAAGAGAAAAACCCATTAGATCATGAAGTATAGTATCAATCCCGCAATGATAAAATAGGGGTAGAAATTGAGGGCAAACTCACCGGGGGAGGGTTTTTAACCCTTGTGGAAGGGTGGAAATAATAGGTGTGTGTGTTGTGATGAGAATGAAGCAAAGATGTGAGAAAATCACGCAGCACAACTGCGGGAAAACGTGCATGCAAAATGGGGAAAAATGCATGTGTAGCAGAAAAATAGTGTTTTGTGATGATTTGTGATTTTGGGGAGAGGAGAACTAAGAATATAGATCACAAAATTAAGCCCAAAAGGATGCAATGGAAAGCCAATACTTCCCTCTTCAAGCCAGGGTCGAAGGATTGAGTCGACGGTGTAGCTTGGCTTCGCCCCGAGTTGAAGAAGAGCCCCCCGTCGCCACTGCGAACCAGGCAGTTTATATAGAGTTTTCAGAAAAAGCTCCAACTTCCTCTCACGATTCTTGGAGATATAGTCCAAGATAAATCGAATTCTATGGATCAAACTTGAGATAATACTAAGGACAAGAGATAGAAATAAACGGGACTCGATTTGAAGGAGTATTCTAGAAGATATGCTCGTCGCAAGATAGCCCTGTCGCACTGGAAATCAGAGTTTGACTCAAACTAGGATGCATAAATCTCAAACTTTCGACCATGATTTCGAGAGATATAGCTAATGAAAATTCGAGTTCTATAGATCAAACTCAAGATAATATAAAGGGTAAGAGATAGCAATAAACGGGGGTCAATTCGGAGTTGTACTTCAAAAGATATGGCTGCTTAAAGGAGGCCATGACGATCAATTTTTGGAGATAGAGTCCAGTTGGTTGGCTTAGCGGTCAGTCGTCTGACCGTTAAGGAATAAACGGTCGACCGCTCGACCGTTTGCAATAAGAAACGGTCGTTTGCATGACCGTTTGGGCAGACTTCGCGTGACTTTGGAAATCGGATCATATCTCCCAAACGATGGAGAACTAGCGAAAGTGGTAGAAGAAGAAATTGTAGATAACAAAAAGATGAACAACTTTCATGAAGAGAGTAAGATGAAAATGTAATCAGAAGATGATGAAAATGGGGCTAGAAGATAGGAAAAATGCTAGGTCTACTGGTGAACAATGTAATCTGCTGAAAAAACGTGAATAACTTGACATTGGTTTAGAACGGGCTAATGGTGTAGAAGAAGAAGTTATAGATCTTGCAAATCAAACAACTTTGGTGAAGGGCACATTTTCAATAGAGAAAAGGAAGGGGATGCAAAAGGGCTGTTTTCAAAACTACGCAGCAAAAGAGAGACGAATGCTTGATGGAAACCAGCCAAATGGGCCGTAAGCTGACTTGGAAGTCGGAAGTTGATAAGATAAATGCCAGGGCTATAAGAAATCATGATTTTCGTAGCTCAAAGGCTAATGAATAATGAAATGGGCTCAAAATCTATCCAAGGAAGGCTCCGAAATAATGGGTAATTCTGGACATCAAAAATGATGAATAAGAGAAATGACGCAACTTGCGGGCTAAAAACGGGTGTCAACAGGTGCCCCTCCTTGATGTCCGCTTTGCAAGGGAAAGAGCGAAAGTGTCGCGGAGGTGAAATGGAAAGGAGATGGAGCGAAAGCGATAGCGACGAGAAATGGAGATGAAGCATTGATGAAGCAGAGAGAACTAAAAAGCGGGCATGAAGGCAAAAGACACCCGTCACAACCAACAAGCGATCGGAATTCTCCTGAAAACGCCGAACTAATCACGCGGAATAGATGACTTGGATGAGACATGCCTGGAGAACTAAACTAAGGAAAAGGAAATATGACCAGCCTCATTGGGGACACAATCCACGAATAATGAGTGGGTCGGCAGGCAACACAGCATAAGAGCTGGAAAAGGAAAGATAAAACTGAGATAAAATCCAGACAAGAATCACTCTGGCCAACCAGACCAAGCGGGCAGATCAGAGAAATCGTTCAAATTCTAAGTGGAATGATGAATCTCTTATCCAAGAGAAAGGCAACACAATCAACCATTGCTGAGGAGAAACCTTGAACGGATCACGAGGCGTGCGTGCTCAAAATATGACATGATGCATGCTGGGCTAAAATAAAGAAATCATCAAAACGAATGCAAAGAAAACATAAATTAGATAGTACTCAAGGATATTATTGCTAGACCAAGTCAAGACGGGGTCAAGAGTCTTCTTGCAACCACGGTGTGCGAGATAGAGTGATCGTCCCCCACCTAGCTCAAACGAGCGGCCTATCCAACGATTAACCGTATGCTCCTAGATCATCATTATTTTTGTTAAAGGGGAACATCAGATCCTAGAACACACGAGCAACCAGCCGGTCCTTGAGAGGCTATAATAAGGTAGATACAATATAGTAATGTAATAATGAGAAGGGATAGAGAGCCATACTTGACTTACCTGCCAAGCGACACATCATTTTTCTTTTTGGATTTTCTGATTTTTCACATTTTTATGAATTTTCATATATAAGACAACCAACAAAAATGAACAAACCAGCATGAACATAATGAAGATAACATAACCATCAATTGAACGACAGACAACACAACATAACATAACGATCAAATGAATGGAAAATAATGCAATATAACATAACAAAGACAAACAAGCACACATATGCAATGGCATGAACAAACCACATGTATGCACGATGAACATGGTGGGACAAGATAACAACGCGGTGGGACAACACACAGTTGAGACAAGAATATGAGGGATGACCACACGGTTGGGATAAAACATGGGACATAGAGGAACGACTAACAACATATGTAAGACAACTAACAACACGTAGTGAGAGATAAAACAACGTGCGTGGGATGACACGGAGGGACATAAACACGTGACAAGGATACGACGGGATGAAAGATATGACAAATACACCCTTCAATCAAAGCCCAAGATTAGAATGAAGCAGAACCGCTAGGTTCATAGTCGTGAGGCAATGCCTTCTCATGGAGATATGATCATGTTTAATAAGTTGAGAGCTGAGAAGGACATGAGCTTCAGAACAGATCGAGAGACAAGATTGAAGAAACGAGAATAGATCTGAAAGATGTGAATAGGAACCAGATAGAAGAGCAAGGAAACTTGCACACCTGCAACTTACAACCTGCACACTGAGCAAACAGATCATACCCATCCTCAAAATAAATAGATAGAAAGGAACAAAAAGATAAATATTTTTAGATATTTTTTTGAATTTTTTGAATTTTTTTCACAATATTTGATTTTTTTAGAATTTTGAAAATATCTGATTTTTTTATATTTTTGACAATATCTCATTTTTTTAGATTTTTTTTTGAAATAGCAATCTGCAGCACCCAAAGACGGGCTCGAACTACTGGCCAGGGATCGCCGTTCCTACCCCTCTCATTAAAGGCTTCCCTTAAGCAGGGCATGCATGTGAGGGTGGCTTACTGTAGCAACCCTAGTAAATTGAAGGGATAAAATCTTAAATAGATTAAAAGATTCAAACCAATAATAAAGGCCCAACTCATCTATATACTTAAAACATATAACAAATAGGCTGAAAGTAAATAACGCCTCCGGTCAAGTCGTCATTTAATTGAAGACTGTTCAAGCAGGCGCTAATTAAAAGAGTGATATCCTAAATTGAAGACTGGGTATACATGCGTCATTTATTGAAATAACGCCCCAACCTTAGGCGTCATTTACAAACGGGACCCGTTGGTGTTTGGTTCGAATAGGGATGTTATCCGGGTAAGTATTGATTAGGAAAGGATCAATACGTGGATATCTCAGTTTAATAAGGATTCTATATAGGAAGTTTTAGTTCCAATAAAACTCCGAGAACCTATTAGGAGTCCTTCTCCTATAAATATCATCCCCTCTATCGAACCCATGTTGACACTATTTGCCAAAGACGTCCTGCAACTACGTTTCGTCGTCCTCTTCTACTTGCTGCTGCTTAGAGCGTGAAGAACATAAAGAAGTTCTTCAACTTCCTCTTTCCCTTGCTACGTCAAAGGGTGACCGGCAATACCCTTTGCATCCTCTTCTGGCTGTGAACGTGGAAGGATCTTCATCCTCTTCGTTTTCCTTATTCTACTACGCTACCGTTCTTCGGCTGCTTTGGCGTGTTACCGTGGGAGACCTCCGTGATGCGGGACGGACACGCGACTCGACTCCAATTGGATATGCGACCCTTGGACTCTAAGCAAGCTCGCGATCGTCCCTAACGAGGGAAGCCTACGGACGTGCACGGTTGAGAAACCGACAGTGAGCTAGGGTGGTCAACTCACAAATTCGTGCCCGGATCGGGTCACGGGACGGTCTCGCTCTCTCTCGCAGTAGCGGTGAAATAAATATATCGAGCTAATGGCCCTAACACATGCTCTCTAGCAGCGGCATATAAAAGCATATACAAGAATAGCAAATGCCGAGTAATGGAGCGAACACGATACCTCCACGCGCCTGGCGTGGGGAAGACGATCCCGGCCGATCTCGTACTCCCGGAACAATAATTAATTAAATTACAGCAATGATTTACTGCCCACTCCACGCAGGGAGGTAAAGGGTGACACAGCGGGACCTGGGAGTAGCGGGTTCGGGTTGACGGGCAGCTTCTTGTGTAGCTTCGGCGGCACACGTACTCACGATTGTGGGACCCACGTGCTGGTCAGTGGGGCTTTGTGAGCCCGGAGCAGCACCGCTATGATGGGGACGTCTGGAGGGGCGCTCCCTGGGAAGGCGGCGCGCTGGTTCGCCTCACGGAAGGCGAGGAGGCTCTGATCGGTGCGGGTTGGAGTTGCTGCCAACGGATCTGAATTCTATTTCAGACCTGCGCGTCCCGATGAAAACTGATACTGCGATTGGCCCCAATGTCGGATCGATGCGAGACTAGTGCCATTGGAAAGCTAACACAAAATTATTCGATCTATGGTCAAAGAGAAAAAATTGGCTATCCTAGATCTGGCCTTGACCGAATTTCCAAGCTGCTGGTTGACAGGACCTGAAATCTCAAGACATAAGTGCCTTTTTCTGAGAGTTGGCGTTGACCGCATTGTAGTACTCCGATTCAGCTGTTGGGATCTTCATGAAAGTGGTAGAGGTCGAAGATAGAAAAACTGGGATATATTTTATGAAAGGTTTCGTGGAGATTTGACTAGGTAAAAGTATTTTATAGTACTGGCTGGTCGAATCTGGACAGCAGAGATAGAACAGAATTTAGGAGAAAGACACGATTTTTAAAAATACAAAAAGGACTTTAGAAATTTGACGAAAATTTGTGGAGGATGGGGATGGTGTACAGAACCTCTAGTAAAATTTGGGGTTCAAAAAAAAATCAAGAAGGGGAACAAAATGGCGAAACGCAGGGCTACTGTGAAACTGGACAGAGAACTGGCAGATCTGGTGGATTGGGAAGCACGAAAATGGAAAAATAGAAAATGGAGGCTGAAATTTTTTTCAATCTTTCTTGGACGTGATGATGACCTCTAGAACGTACCCTGAAAATCTCAGCTCCATAAGATGTAGGAGTTGGGAGATAAAATTCTCGGAGTAACCCTCTGTCCAGTAAAATAGAACCTTGGATAGCACTTCGGAAGCGGCTTCGCGACGGCTCGATGGCGGCACGAACGGCGGTGGCGGCAGCAGAGATAGAATCAAGAGGGGTTAAGGAGAAGATAGAAGGGTTCTATACCCTGGAGATTGGAGGAAGAAGAGAGAAACCAGAGGGAGAGAGGGGAGGGGCGCACCAAGCTTCAAGCTCAATTCAATAATTTCTTCTCATTTATTCTCTAAAATGTGGAAATATAAGTATTTATATAAAATGAAAAATGACTCAAAATGCCCTCAGATCTAGGGTTGGAAGGGGCACTAATAGGATAGGAGAAATTATTTGTCCCATGTGGTCAAAACATATTACACATATTCTAATCAAACTTACCTAACTTAGCCCAATAAGACAACCAAGGGGGCACCCCCTTCATGGGCCTCCCTTGGGCCAAGTTTGGTTCAAGGCTATGAAACAAGCCCATGTTAGCCATGTTAGCCTGACCCTTTCAACCTAGGTGGCCCATGAGAGGGAGAAGCCCACTTGGGCCTTAAGTGATTTAATGACCCATTATGAAGCCTAATGACCCAATATGACATAACCCCCTTAATGGACTCTAATAAAAGAAACCTATTAATGGACTCTTCATGGAATGTGGCCCAATGGCGTATTAAAAGCCTTACAAAGGAGCCCAAATGAAAAAAAACCCAAACAAACACACTAATACAAGCCCATATACACTAATACAAGCCAATACACACTAATACAATCCATTAGCCTTTGATGCCCCCATCACTCCGCTTCTCTATTTTCTTCCAAAGAGGCAGCTGTGTTGCTGCTCTTGCCATCTTCTTCTTGCTGAAGGAAGGTCACCATCTTCTTTGGGTTTTTCTACTGTGCGTGAAGCTATTAGCGACTGAAGCATACGTTCTTCCCACATATTATTGTTGTTGTTGTTTTACCTTCGACTATTGAAGCTGCTATCATCTTCTTCCTACTACCTAATTTCTCTGTTGAAAATAGAGTATCGTATCAAGGGTTATTCCTTCATCCTCTTCACGTTTTTGTCAACCAAATCACCAATCAAGGTAGGTTTTCTCAAGTGCTTAGCAAAACCATGTTAATAATGAGTCCATGCATGCATATAGGTTGGTATTTATCAACAGGAAGATTTGTCGGTAGCAGTTTTATGATTTCTGCATTTGCAGTAAATAGCGACCCAAGCAAGGGCGCTATTTGATTCAACGACCGTGCAAACAGTCGTCAATTCCTTAGATAATTAATAATTACACCATGTTCAAAATTTAATAACTATGAACCCTTACATGTAAACTAATGCATGATTATACTAGAAAATTCCTGTTATTTTTCTCTACATGTACATGTCTTTAGTTTCTTGATCAAACATACTCCAAAAACCATGTGTCTGTGATTGTACCTGCCCGGTGCAAATCGTATGACAAAGAATTAACGACTCTTTTTAGGTCATTAATTGAATGAACGCCCCTACACATGGGCGCCAATTAATGATAAATTGGGAAATTCTGAAATGTTTATAATTTCCTGGATATTGGAATTAACGACATACACCCTACCCTTTAATTTGATATATGATGCCCCCGACTAGGGCGCTGTTTACTAAATTGAAGCCTTAATGAAAGTCACCACTTTCATAATGACTGAAATGTAAAAATGTTTATTGAATTTAATATTTATATAATCTGGATGTAACGACTGAGTGAACAGTCGTCATTTACTGATCTGACGACCCTGATAAGGGCGCCAATTCATAAAATGAAGACTTAAGCTCAGGCGTCAATTCACTGGTTTTCCTGATTTTTGTGGATTTCGATAAACCAGTAAGTTGGTTATTTATTAGGCACTATATTCCATTTCGTGAGTATAGTCCAATGTTTCACGTTGTTTTATCGATTATCCACTATTTCTCGGTGATAGATGAACTCTCCGTGGAACACTCCGTTCCTCTGGACTAGTGAATTTATCATAGAGACCTCTGTAAGACTCCGCTAGCCTTAGATTCCCTCAAGGCAGCCAAGCGGGTTGTACTATTAAAACCTATGACACTACTTGATTGCCATGTCACTGTAAAGAAACATGGTGTATCGGCCCTCGTGACGTGCTATATTCTTGAAATAATGGAATGGGAAACCATGCCATTAGTGTTCCTATGAATTATGTGCTATAATTGTGGAGTTTAATTCTATCTAGCTTATCATGTACAAGAACGAGCGACCATCATTATATGAGCGCTTATTCTTATTATCTTGGAACCCAAGTTGGGGAGTTGATTCCACCTAGTTTTATCGTTAATCGTAATTGTACCGTTATTATCGTCCTTACACATCATTTTCAAATCCTTGCGATTCTATTTCACATGGTCTACCTTAAAGATCCTACAAACTTATTCCTTTGAAATTCCATATTGGCTATAACTATAGTGGATGTCGAAAATACATTATCAATGCCTGCGCATATAGGGCCCGATCTGGTCCTGGGAGGAGCACCCGAAAGTACTTGTGCCCATGAGAGTTGTAATGATCACGGTGTGGCATTGCACCGAAGTGTATGACTAGCTTGATTAGACATTTTCACAAATCTCATACTTGACTTGACTTGACATGACATGACTTGCGTGACCCGGAAAGGGTATTTATCATATACTTGCTTGAAACATGATAGCCAACTCTTGACTTGACATGATACGTGCTTGATCATCTTGATATTTATTGACATAAGTTCTTGAAAGACGTGTTAGTTCACTCACCCCCCAACCCAAAATCCCTCACCAAACCCATACCCCACAAGCCCCCTTGGTCCCCACCACTACCCCTCCATCTTCCCCCATAAGGGACACTCCCCCCAAGACCAACCAACCCAAGTCACCCCAACCAACCCATCTCCCACTCCCTACCCCAAAACTCCCATGTCCTAGGCCTCCACTACTTCCCCTCCCTATCCTAACCCAAGTTTCCCATTACCCACCACCCCGGGTGCACCATGCGCCGATCTTCATCACCCCTCCTACAAAAGTCCTTCCCATCCCCTTGGTAGAGGAGACCATCTCCCCCACCCCACATAGCCCGGACCTTCAAGAGCCACAAACCTTCACACATGGCACCATAATCATAAATGGACCCCTAGCTAGATGGCTAAAGGAGAGCTCGATGAGAGATATCATGGCCCATACCTACCTACCCATGGAGCGAGACCTCCCTCTAGTGCCCATCCACATCTCTCACACCACGATCCAATCCTACTACGAGGTAGAGGGTTTGGATGACCTCCTCAAAGGCCTAGAATGGCAACTATAGTTGACTTGCTTGTTTACCCTAGGGACGGTCCACCCAACAAGCCTTAGTCTCATCCACCCATGTGATGGGTCTATCACCTCGGTCTGCACCATTGGTTGCTACACTAGTGACCTCCTTCTCCTTCTTCCCATGGAAGAGGAACCCATCCCGGTCCACTCCCTGACCATCGTGATCCCAAGGACATTGGCCGACCAACCCACTCACTACACCGGCCCAATCATTTCATTAGAGGAGGATGACTCCCCACCTTTGGTAGACTTTGAGGACATAGAGTTCCTTCCCCTAGGTGACCCTTGCCATGATTTCTTTGACCCCTTCCATTGGGAGCTCGGGTACCCATGTGACCCATCCGTATCACCAACTACCCACCCTTTCCTACCATCACCCACCATGTTGGGTCAAGCCCACCTCATCCAAGACCCGGGTTACACCATGGGAGCCATAGGCAACATACACCTAGAGATCAAGGAGATGCCCCACCCCGTGATATCCACCTTCCTTGATCCCTTCGACCCTTTCCAATGGAAGTCCAAAAGCCATCCCACGATCCCACGCATGGAAGTCATCTTTGAGATCGGAGTGCATAAGCCTTGGCAAACCACACCACTTGGCATGAACACTATGTTGGGTCCATTCATTCACATCACTCACATGTCAAGTAGGAAACATGAGTGGTCCATATTTGGGTGTAATGGTCCTCCTTCATTCATCATGGGTCGTAGGCATGATAGGAGCATTCATGGATGTCCAGGTCCCCCAGCATTTGTCACCCCCATGCATGACCGGATCACCTATGGGTGCCCCGGTCCTCCTAATTCCATCAAAGTCTCCTTGGCATCAAAGCATGACTGGTCTACATATGGTTGTCCCGATCCACCTTTGCACACCATACTTTTCACACCTACACCGCATCGTAGTGCAGAGCATATGCATTCACGCAAGTATCTAGCAACGAGCGGTGAGGATCACAAAGAGCGGGCAATAGCTCGTAAGTGCCACTTGGGATTCCAAGTAGGCAACTTGGTGATGATGACATTGGAGTGGCTCTACCCTAGGGTCACCTCCAAATCGAGGACACAAGGACTTGGACCTTCCCAAGTTCCGAGTGACTTTGGCAACCCGACTTATGGGTTGGACTTACTAATGGGTTTTGGGATTCACCCCATTTCCCACGTGGCGGATCCGGCACCCTATATGGGCACCGCGCTGGAACCAAGTGAGTGCCTCAAGCCTCTACCTTCCTTTGAGAGAGATACCCTCGGAGTGCCACCACAAATCAGCCTGAGAGCCCGATGTGTGCACACACAGACAATACTAGGCAAGCAAGGTATCATCGCCAGCATGAGGGTGTCCATGCCACTTTGAGAAGCTGAAGTGCCATTCCCCGGCCATGGACGCGGGTCGAGTCATGAGATCATGGTTCACCCAGAACTACCTTGGCGCACCACCTCCCCGGTGGACCCATACTCGACGGGGTCGAGTTTTCCCCACCCCGGGAGTATGATGAGGGCATCCCTTGCCCCTCCATATTTTTCGAGGCTCGGAATGTTCGTCGGCATGTGCCATTGTGTTCGTTATAATTTTATGAGTCTAGTCATGTAAGCTTTATATTTTATTTGAGTCATAAACCATGTAATTTTCCTTTTATTTGAGTCAAGTACCTAGGTATAAGGGTTATTTTCCTATGTTAAGTGTCATTAGATTGTCTAGTTTGGTTTTTGGGCCCAATTATATGGGCTAGGCCCAAGCGCACACCCCCCCTCCCCTTGGTTTCTTGTCATTAGTCCAAGAGTCAGGGACTTATTGTAAATTATGTGATTCCTATAAATAGGACCCCCAATCCCCCATTTGAGAGGTAATGAATTATTGAATGAATAGTTGAAAGAATTTCAGAAATCCAGTTTAAATCTCCTTGGAGTGAGAAGCTCCCTCCCTCTCTCTCTCTCCCTCTCTCTCTAAAAGGGGCGCCCCTTTCTCTCTCCTCCCCCCCAATTTCAAAATTCCTCTCTCTCCTCCCCATCCCCCTCTCATTAAGACCCCTCCCCCCTTCCCCATACATCCATTCAATTCCCCTCCAACCCCAAGGTAGAATCTCCACCTTCTAGGCACCTCTTCATTCTCCCAACCAACCCTTCCTCTTCCCCAAGCAACCTTTCCCATTCCCAAGCACCCCTTCACCTCTTCCCAAGCCAAATTTGAATTTTCCCACTCCCTCTCCATCCCCTTGGGTCGCACTCCACCCTTCCCCTCCCCTTTGCTTGGTTGAACTCCCCCATCCCTCCTCCTCCATCTTGGCTGCGCACCCTGCCAGCCCCAGCCCAATTTCCACCTGCTCCAGCACCCCTAGCTCCGCCCTCCCCACCTCCCAGCCACCTCCATCAACCTCCCAACAACCCCCTACCACCATCCACAGCCATCAGACCCTTTCCCCTTGTTGTCTCTTCACCCCTTCCCACCCCTATCTTCATCTATCACCACCCTGCACTGTCCAATTTGCAGGCAGCAATAGAGCCCCAAGTTTCAGGTTTGACCATGATAGGAACTCAAAGTTCCTGGTGACAAACATTATATTGCTGGAATGCTCGTCAAGTCTGCTTCGCAGGCGAGGTGGTCTCGCATCCATCCGACGTCTGTGCTGCTCGGGAGAGGCTTTCTCCCACGACTGCGCAGAGTTGCTCCAGCTGGGAACCTGAGCCCGACTGAAGACATGACCACGGCCGCTCTGGTGTGACTTTGGACATGATTCTTTGGCGTAAGTCTTCTCCTCCACGTCCCCTGTCATCTCCAAGAAATAGAGCGCCATTCGGACCCCGGAGCACAAAGTTCCGAATTTTTCCCTCGGAGTACGCAGGTCAGTCTCCCCTGAGCCAAATCTGACCCCCCCACACCTTTCTAGGTCTCGAGATCTACTCTGACCTCCTTCGATGTTCCCGCTGGTCTCCGATCAAAGAGGAGTCGACCACGGTCGCATCGGTTCTAGTCCCGCCCTCATCGGACCCCGGGAGCGTTCGTGTCGCCCTCTCTTCCAGCCGCAATAGTTCTGGGACATTCAGAACCAGAGCGGATTGATCCTGGTCCCGACCCTGCCCCGGCCACCGTCAACATCAGAAAATTCCCCAATAATTTGGGCGTCCTCCTGGGCCAATTCAGGACGTTTCGGCACTGCTCCCGTCAGCATCTTAAGTCGGTGGAACCCGTGGCGGCGCTGTCACCACCTGTCTGTCCGACTATTCCAAAGGTTGACAGGTTCAGTGAAGTTCGGCAATTTGGGTCTCTCTTAAGTTCCCCCACCCCGCCTGGCCGGCTTAAAGCCCCTCCCTGTGGGAGGTAGTGTTTGTATGTAATTGTCAATCCCCCACCCCTAGTCCAACCCTCCTGCATGAGGTGTAGTGCATGTAATCATTTATCTCAGGGTGAAGCTTCATCGGCGCAGCGTTCGGGGAAACCCACGCTTCCCCGCTCGCGTCGTCTCCGGCCGGGATCGGCATCTTCACGCCGATCAGGTGAGCTACTGGCCCCCTCTCATTTCAGGTTTATCTTGCTTTATTTGTATTATCTTTTAGTTCCGTCGGACGGCGAGCGAGCGCCCGTTCCAAAATCGAGCAAATTGAGTGTTCACCATGGAGCGAGTTGTGAGAGAGCCCACCCTTCAACCCACGCCCTTGGTGTAATGCCCTGGATTCTTATTGAATCTTCCGGATACTTATCGGAGTGCTTTCGGATCGCTTTTGTGGGTCCTGAGTTGAGTTTTACGATCCGCGTGGATTTTTCTCTCGTACAAGTTACGAAACCCAGTGGAGAGTTTATTTCTCAGTTCATCGACTCGATGACGCTACAGTTGCGATGTACTCTTTGAGAGGATCGTTTCAGCTATTTTTACATATTTTTTTGAATTAGTGGATTTTCGGCATAAAAATCAGATTTTCAGAAATTAGGAAAAAATCCTAATTTCTTTCCTTTTTATTTTCCTTTCCTCTCTCCTCCCTCTCATTTCTCACATTTCCCTCTCTCTCTCATTCTCTCTCCTCTCTGGTCCTCTCGACGCGGGACGCGCACCGTTGGCGAGCTGGGCGAGGCGGGAACGCGATGGAGTGATCGTGGAGCGTGATGGAGTGGCGGATTGAGCGCGGCGCGACGCGATCCCTCGGTGGATTCAAAGCCGGCGCGGTTCGTTGGTTTAATGGTTTTCCGGCGCGGTTTAGTCACTTCGGTGCACAGAATCTTCGGTGGAGGTAGGGAGACGGATCATCTACGTCTCCTCTGCATTCCCTCGCAGTTTCACGTCGAACGGTGTGCGTACGAGTGGGTTTCATTCAGTTTTGGGAAAAGTATGCTCGGGGGATGTGCGTCGGGTTCACCGGAAAACGGCAACGGTTTTTGACTAGATTACTTTCATTGTGACCCACAGCATGTTAGCATTCCAGATCCGCTATTTTTATCGCGATTGATCATCATTTGGGGCCGGTACAAGTCTGGGAACTGCGGTGACCCAATTAGGGTCGATTCAATAGAATCACCCGTTTCTTGCGATTTAGATGTTGCATGGACCCCTTCCGGCCTGTGGAAGGTTATTTTCGTTCGATTAGGATTGTTTCCCCTGCGTTTAGACGCGAATGGGGTGTGGGACGGCCGGGATCGGCCATTCCCCTACTTTCCCACCGTTATTGTGGTAGCGGTCGTTTCAGAGACCGTTTCTTGTCTCTGGCGGCCCAACGATAGACCACCATGCTCTGTGGTGTGTCAAAACCTTCGAGCGTTTCTTCCTTGTAGCGCACCCTTCTTAGGCCACTACAGTCTGTTTGTCTTAGGTTAATGTTTTAGGGCGATTAGTGTGGCGATTCACTTTAAGACCGCCTAGTCCGTGTAGCGCCTCTATATTAGACCACTTTTGGTGGTTTGACTGAATAGGTCTGTTCAGGGTTGACTGGGTTTAGCGGCCTAATCCTTGACCGTTACAGTCCCCTAGCGGCCCATTCTGTGACCACCAACGTTTGTTCCGCCGCTTAACTCCTGCGTGTTATTTTCCGATGTGTTGATTTCCAAGTGCCTCGGCTTGACCTCGTGGTTTGCCCATTATCCCATGGACGTCTTTTGATGTCCTATGTGGGCTATGACCATGTTATCAGATAGCCAGGTGTACCCTGCTATTGGTTATGTTTCTATACTACTTCAGAGTCATTTTAGGTTCTGGTCAACCCGGTGAGACCCAGTGGTTGAAGAGTAACCTTGTGTGTGTCTCGACTATTCTGGATAGCCCGAGACAGTGGTTCTGGATGCCTTGAGGTACTATCCTACCTCGGTTTGTGTGTCGAGATGCTTTGAGAGTCTTGATGTTCCCTCGGGTCTCCGTGAGTCGTTTTATACGGTTGTGTGGATCTGATGATCCAGTGTCATTTTCCTCGCCTTAGGATTAGGCTGATTGGTGGCTTGTCACTGCCGTTGTGTGACGATCTTGACTCCGAGTCTTGTGACTCAAGGATCGTTGTGTCAGCAGGTCTAGTTGCCCTGTCCTGAGTCTGTTGGCAGTTGGTGTATTGCCTTTGTGCTTCGTAGTACGGGTGACAGTGCGTACTTAGCCTATCTGTACTTCAGCACTCGTGTTTCAGAGTCTCTGTGTCTAGTGAGCCTCCACTAGTCGTAGACCGACGACCTCGAGTGTCGGCCCACCTCGGAGTAGGTGATGGGGCAGTTCCCGAGATATGGTTTGTAGGCTAGTTTCCGTGGGCTCCCTTGCCTTGCAGTAGCGTCCTGCTGAGGGAGAAAACTAGCTAAAGACCTGGCTCAAGGCATTGAGCTTGTGTGTGCACACGTGGTCAGGGGCATTTTGGACGAACGCCGACGGGTGTGACCCGGACTAGTCACTCGTTACTGTAGTTCCTGGTTCAGTTTAGTGAGTTTCTCAGTCTCCGTCGTTCTCGGCGTCCCTAGGGAGATACTTGTGGCACAGTGTAAGACGTCAGTGGACGCATCTGGCTGTTCTTCTAGTGAGGAGGTGCTTCCGTCACTTAGCGCTTGACTCTTGTGTTTCTCGGAGTCTGTGTTTCCCTTCTGAGTTAGTCTGTTCTTGGCTTCATCCAAGTTCAGCTTCCCCTTCCGAGTTGGTCTATTCTCGACCTTGCCCGAGGATAGCTTTTTGTTGCGGGCATGACGATCTAGTCATGTATGCATTAGTGTCTGTGTCTGTCTAGGTAGGCTGATGGATCAGTAACTCCTGACTTTGTGAGATCAGGGTTCGCCCATCTGTCGCTGTTTGGAGTAGCTTAGAGAGTCGTGCTTTGCTCCGTAGCCTTGTTCTCGTTCCTTACGGCTTTGCTTTTCCCTTTTCTTTTAGCTGTTCTACTCCTACTCTCCCAGCTTTCTTTTACAGCTTTCTAGTAGTAGTTTCTCTGCTTTATTTCCTGCTTTATTACTATTGTTTGTTGCGGGACGGACACGGGAACCGATTCTAAGTGATGCGGACCTCAGACTCTAAATGCGGACACGACCAGTAACATACAACAATGGAGACGCTTTGGCCCGACACTAAGTGTTCCTATGGGCTATACGTCGCTAACAGAAACGCAAGTTCACTCGTCGTCCCAAGCGAGGGGAAACGCGGATCCGCGCGGTTGAGAAACCGGCAGAGTCAAGGGTGGTCGACTCACTTCCGTGCTCGGATCGAGCCACGGGACGGGTCACTCTCTTGCTCACAGTGGTGACATGGACTCACGGGCTAGATCCCTACGCTCTCACAGCGGCATATGACCGTATACTAGCTAAGCAAAGTAATGCCAAGAAGTTACGATCGTACCTCCACGCACCCGGCGTAGGGAAGACAACCCCGGCCAAATCCGTACTCCCAATTAAACAAGTTTTACTGCAGTACAAAGTTTTGACCCACTCCACGCAGGGAGGTAACAGGTCACATGTGGGGCCCGGGAGTCTCGGGAAGTGGGTTGACAGATGTCGCTCCGACGGTGCTGAAACTCGAGTTTTAGTGCTGTCCGGACGGCGTGATCTACGGGTACGTAGGGCCCACGTGCTGCTCAGTCCTCCGGACCTGGCGGGGTGGGTCTTGCTATGAATGTGACACCTGGTGGTGTGCTCCCCTGGACGGCGGCCGGGCTGGAACACCGGTCGGAGGCCGATCGGCTCCGATCTCCAAGTCTTGGAGTTGCTGCCCACGGATCTGCTGCTTCTGTTTTGCCACGCGCGATCTGGCGAGATCTGTCACTGTGATCACTCCCGACATCGGATCGACGCACAAGAGATATAGTTGGAACACTCTCTCAAAATCCTTCGACCCTCTGTGACTTCAGAAAATTCGTGGGGACTGTACTTTTGTTGGCAGATTTATGAACCGGACTGATCTCTGTTTCAGATCTGGCCGGATAGAAAGGAAGTTTCCTGAGAGTTGGCATTGAACGCAAAGTATACCTCACATTCAGATATCGAGCTCTTCATGAAAGTTGTAGAGGGGAGAGAGAGGAAAACGGAAATAATTAGTATGACCGATTTGGTGGAGGTTTAGATGGGGAAAGATATTTTATACTGGTGGATGGTCGGATCTGGACAGAGACAGATAGAACTGAGTGGGATCTGAAAGTGATTTTTAGAAAATAGGTGAAGACCTTTATAAATTCCACTAAAATTCGTGGATGGATGGCGTGTTGGACAGAACCTCCATTAAAATTGGGGGCTCAATAAAAAATCAAGAAGAGGTCCAAGAGGGGAAACTCAGAGCTACAATGAATCTGGACTGAAAGCTGGCAGATCTGGGTGGAAAGGAAGAACGAAAATTGAAAATTGCAAAATGGAAGCTAGAAGCCCAACCAAATTTTATGGGATGTGGTGAAGACCCCTGGAACTCACCCTGAAAGTTTGGGCTCCAGATGAACTCGTGCCTGAGAGCTAAAAATCCGAGAATGGCCTGCTATCACCCGATTGGCAGAATACCGACGGAGGTGGTGGTGGTGCAACGGCGGCTCGATGGCGGCAGCGGTGGCAACGACAAACTCCACACCAGATAGATGAGGCTTCCCACCTCAGAACACAGCCTTCCCAGCTGCAAGAAGAAGAGAGGAGAGAGAGAGGGGCGGCCCTTGCTTGGAGCTCCAACAAAAATCTGATTTTCTTATGCATTTTTGATGAGGATCATAAGCAGCATGGACATTTATCAAATTATGTTTTTGAGTGTTTTATTTTATAGGTCACATTCGTAAGCTTAGGTGTGCTTTGAAGATGTGCCACATTATGTTAGTGTCACCATTATGTTAGTGTCTTAAGTATTCCCACGTGAGTTATAAAGAGTTGTTAGGTGATGTTTGGTCATAAATGTCAAATGTTAGGTGTTGAAGTTTTTGATACGTTGTCTGTGTGAGGAGTCTATATAAGAGTCTGTAATCACATGTTAAGAGAATAAGAAAGTTGATTAAAATTATGAGAATGTTAGGTGTGAAGCCTTGTGTTTTCTCTTCTCCAAGAAGGAGATGGGTGTGATGCCCATGGGGGTGAGAAGCCCCACCCTATCCCACCATCTCTTCTCTTCCCCTCCACTTTGCCATTAATTCTTTTGTTTGATTCTCCTTCCTATCCACCGTACCACACCTCACACCCCCACCTGTGTTCCCTTGCACCCTCCACTTTGCTATTAAACCATTTATTCCTCCCACCGTGTTACCCCATCCCACGGACACTGTAGATCTTCCCCTCCTCCGTTCTCATCATTAACACACTCACACCCACACCCCACCTGCACTACGCTGCCCGCTCTCCCCCTCCACCTTACTATTATCTATTTTGTTTGATTCTCCATCTTCCCAAACCACCACGTACATCACTTTTCCCCTCTCCCTGCACCTAGGCCCGCGTCCGTCCAGACTCTGTTGGAGTTGCTATCTGAGGCCCGGCTGCCGCACTTCCCACCTCAAGGAGATGGAATGCAACAAGGGCCATCTCCTACTCTGCTACTACTACTTCTCATCTCAATGTTAAAAGTATACGAGGAATTAGAAAGGAAGATCTTGCTCTTTTGAAAGAAAAACTTCAGCAAGAGGCATCAGAGAACCTTGGGATGGCTATGGTCTACACGCTGGTTACATCAGCTAAGGAATGGCTGGCAGAAAAATTTGGACAAGATGCTTTGGCTTGTGGTGTAGGTCTGCCATCTTTGCCCCCCCCCCCCCCCCATTTGCAAATGCGCATGGAGATGATGCTAGTGCGCAAGGTGCTACAGCTTTGTCCTTGGGCTGCCATCTTCGGGACCCGCTGGTGTGCAAAATGTTGCTGCATGTGGTGTAGGTCTGCCATCTTTGGTCCCCCCTTTTTTGTAGGTGCGCATGGAGATGAGGCTATATCCACACAAGCACACTTTGTGAAATTAAAAAAAGGGGGGGGGGGGTAAAGAGAGGCAGCAGCCACGTTAGTTGCATGGCCCCTCATTCTCTCCTTCTCCCTCTCTCATGAGGCCCTTCAAGATATAATAATAAAAAAAGAAGAAGCCCCTCCCTCATCTCCCTCCCTATCTCTCTACATAACACACTCTCTCTCTCTCTCTCTCTCTCTCTCTCTCACGCAAAGGTCTTCAAAAAGGGTAGTTGATGCTATTATAAAAAAAAGGAGAAGTCAAAAAAAAAGACAAAAATACATAAATAAAAGAAAGTTTAAAAAAGATGATGAGTTTTCTCTACAAAAAAAATAAGAGAAGTTATTTTCTGGAAATATGAAAAAAATGATTAAAAAATAGAGAGAAAACAAAGAAAGTATTTTGTGAAATAAAGAGATTATAGAAAACTAAAAGAAATTAGGTAATGAGGTGAGAAAATAAAATCACACGACTCGGGATTTTGTCCCGCATCACTGTTGTTTTAGCTGTTGTCACGTGTTACTGCGTTATTTTTCAGTGGGGATCCGCGTGACCCCTACTGAGCCAGTGACACGAGGCTCACCCCTGCTTTTCAGGTGTGGCGCTCTTCTTCCTTCGCGGTTCCAAGAGTGGCGTGCTCGTAGTTGCCAGCGGTACCTGCGTCGAGCTTCCCCCGACCTCAGTGTACGTTTTTCTTTCTGTTGGACTGTACTTGTCTTTCCTTTGGACTGGACTCTGATATAATTGTTAAGTTTAACTGTTAATTAAAAAGTAATTTTATTTCTGCTACTTTAGCAAACTTGATTAATGAAATATTATTGCTTACTGTTATATCTGCGACTTCAATGTACTACACAACAATCATTTTATCCCTTCGGAGCTTTTATCGCTCTTAGGAGGCTTCACGGGTTCCAAGTGGTATCGGGTCTACTCGGTAGTCCTATCGGGTATATCCGGTATCCGAAGTCTGGGTCGTCACAGTTGGTATCAGAGCGTTGTTGTGTGAGGTACATGGGAATCCGAGATATTACAGTATCCAGAGTCCTGAAAGTCCAGTATAGTCCTTTGCTGGCTTAAGTTTCGCGATTCCTTATCGCTTTGTTTCCGTGTGTTTTCTTGTGCGTGCTGTGTTAGCACTGTGCGAGATGGTTTAGCTCTCGTCAGGATGCGACGGGATGTTCCTTTTTGTTGTGGTGTTTGTGTCGATCGTGCTGTACTTGGCAGAGTTCGCCAGTAGGCGTGAATCTGCAGTACATTGTTCAAGATTTTTACGTGGCTTGTTCAGGTGGCTGGTGACTTTTCGAGTTGGTATGATGGTCGTACACGTTCTTACGGTGTTTTGGTCATCCCAGCTTAAGTCTATGCAGCTCCTGAGGCATTTCACTTCTGTTGAAGTGGTTGCTTTATTGCCTCGATTGAGAAGATGCTCGGGCGAGCCTAAGATTTTTCCTCCTGGTGAGCTACTGTTAGTGAGCTTGATTCTTCTCATCCCGTTTGGTGGAGTCTTTTCGAGGTGAGCCTTGGAATTGCTGTCTTGGTGAGACCTTTGTCCAGTGTCTACTTAAGTGTGGACAATATTTCTTCTGAGCCTGATCTGCTCTTTGTTCTGCGGTTGCTTGGCTTTGGACCTAATCTTTGTGTTGAGAGCCGTTGTGCACCATGTTTGCCGTGCCGTGTCTGACGGCTGATGTGTCGTGAAGGCTCATTTATTATTTTAGGATGTAAGGATAAGCTAAGATTAGCATTTTCTTTGTGCTCTGTGCTGAAGCTGGTGCTCTTCTTGGTTTGCACTTAGGCGACTTGTGATCGATTGTTAGCAGGATCAGTACTTGTGCCGTGTTATATTGCGATTTTTATCAATTACGATGGCGCCGTGTGTGTGCTGAGATGCGGATGCCAAGGTATTTTCGATGCGTGTGTGCGTTGTATGAGTGCGCAGCGGAAGCGTGTGGGCTGATAACCCTCTGCTCCTCTGTATCTTTTTCTTGGGTGTTGTGTTCTCGGGATGTGATCGTGGTCCTTGAGATGCATTTTCCCGAGATCGTTGTCCTTCTTATTATCGTGGGTCTTTTCTTGGTAAGCTACTCGACACATGACTAGTCCATTGTAGTCGTGTGTTCAGCTGTTATCGTGCCTTGATGTGACCCAGCTTGCAGTTGTGTTCCGTGGTTCTGTGTTCAGTACGGAGCCGGGATCCTACAAGTGCTGTTGTTGTCATTGTTTCCCTGTGATTTTGTCTTAGGATCGTGTGGACCATGATCTTGTCAGTTAGTTGTGATGTACTCTTCTTTCCTGGTAGAGTTAGCATGTGACTCGATCAGATGTAATGTCTGAGTAAGGATTGACTTGATTGTGCTTGTGATCCAGTGCTGTCGTTGGCGTCCTGTGTGCCAAGCTTTTGTTGTTGCCCTTGGCAGTGGAGCCGATGACGTCAAGCTGTCAGCTGAGAGGACTATGCTTCCTGGTTTAAGCTGATGCCTTCTGTGTCTGTCATTTTATGTTATCGGCTGATGTTGTCGTGGCATGAGTCGTGTCTCATTTCCCTATGAGACGGAAGCGACGTTGCCTTGCTTCGGAGGTGTCAGACTTGTGTTCACTGGTGTGCCATGCTCGTTCTGTGGATCGATTTGCCTTGAGATCCAGAGCGTGTGCTTGTGATTATGGTCTGACAGTGTTCCTATGAATTGTATTTTTCGAGATTCGTGCTATTTCAAGTTGTGTCTTGGGATTTGTTCTTCCCTGCTTCTTCTTATTCGCTCCTTAAATTTTGAGGATGAAATTTCTTGAAGGAGGGGAGGCTGTAATGCCCTGGATTCTTATTGAATCTTCCGGATCCTTATCGGAGTGGTTTCGTATCGCTTTTGTGGGTCCTGAGTTGAGTTTTACGATCCGCGTAGGTTTTTCTCTCATACAAGTTACGGAACCCAGTGGAGAGTTTATTTCTCAGTTCATCGACTCGAGGATGCTACAATTGCGATGTACTCTTTGAGAGGATCGTTTCGGCTATTTTTGCGTATTTTTCTGAATTAGTGGATGTTCGGCATAAAAATCAGAGTTTCAGAAATTAGGAAAAAATCCTAATTTCTTTCCTTTTTATTTTCCTTTCCTCTCTCTCCTCCCTCTCATTTCTCACGTTTCCCTCTCTCTCTCGTTCTCTCTCATCTCTGGTCCTCTCGACGCGGGGCGCGCACCGTTGGCGAGCTGGGCGAGGTGAGAACGCGATGGAGTGATCGTGGAGATTGATGGAGTGGCGGATTGAGCGTGGTGCGGAGCGATCCCTCGATGGATTCAAAGCCGACGCAGTTCGTTGGTTTGACAGTTTTTCGACGCGATTTAGTCACTTCAGTGCACGGAATCTTTGGTGGAGGTAGGGAGACGGATCATCTACTTCTCCTCTGCATTCCCTCGTAGTTTCACGCTGATCGGTGTGCGTACGAGTGGGTTTCATTCAGTTTTGGGAAAAGCATGCTCGGGGGTGTGCGTCGGGTTCGTCGAAAAATGGCGATGATTTTCGACTAGATTAGTTTCATTGTGACCCCCAGCATGTTAGCGTTCCAGATCCGTTATTTTTATCGTGATTGTTCGTCATTTTGGGCCGGTACAAGTCAGAGAACCCTGGTGACCCAATTAGGGTCGATTCGATAGAATCGCCCGTTTTTTACGATTTAGATGTGGCATGGACCCCTTCCGGCCTGTGGAAGGTTATTTTCATCGATTAAGATTATTTCCCCTGCGTTTAGATGTGAATGGGGCGTGGGACGGCCGAGATCGGCCATTCCTCTATTTTCCCGCTGTTATCATGCTAGCAGTCGTTTCAGAGACCGTTTCTTGTCTCTGGCGACCCAACGATAGACCGCCACACTCCGTGGTGTGTCGATTAGTTCAGGTCAATTTAGGCTGGCGGCCTAAACTCAGACCACCTCTTGCCTCTGGCGCCCCTATAGTGGTGCACCAAGCTCAGTCGTTTCTCGAAAGTAGTGTAAGTCGGTTCGAGTCTTAGCGGTTGTACGATCCATCGCTATTTGCTCTAGCAGCCCTTTCTTAGACCGCTAAGGGTCGTTGACGTTAGTCAACGAGTTAAGTCGGTTTGGGCTGGCGGCCCAAGCTTTGACCGCCAACGTGCTGTAGTGCTCCTTCCTTAGACCGCTACGGTTCATTTGACCGGGTCAAGATTTTAAGTCGGTTGGCCTTGGCGGCCCAACCTTCGAGCGTTTCTACCTTATAGCGCGCCCTTCTTAGGCCGCTACAGTCCGTTTGTCTTAGGTTAATATTTTAGGGCGGTTAGTGTGGCGGTTCACTTTTAGACCGCCTAGTCTGTGTAGCGCGTCTATATTAGATAGCTTTTGGTGGTTTGACCGAATAGGTCGGTTCAGGGTTGACTGGATTTAGCGGCCTAATCCTTGACCGCTATAGTCCCCTAGCGGCCCAGTCTGTTACCGCCAGCGTTTGTTCCTCCGCTTAACTCCTGCGTGTCGTTTTCTGATGTGTTGATTTCCAAGTGCCTCGGCTTGACCTCGTGGTTTGCCCATTGTCCGGTGGACATCTTTTGATGTCCTATGAGGGCTATGACCATGTTATCAGATAGGTGTTGACATGTTTTTCTTTACCGGCTTAAAAGTCCTTCCTATCCCTTCTACTAAATCAATATGAGAAATAAATGAAAGGTAGAAGAGAAAAGAAGTATGTGAACCTGTGTGATCGCCACCAAGATGCCAAACGCGATGAACATGACGTACCTTGGAAAAGAATGGAGACACTGGCCTTTAACCAGCACTGCCGGGATGCGCGGCCCGTGAAGAACCGCCTTAAGGATGCGCGGCCGCTCGACAAACCGCTCGTCAGTGCTGGGGTGGAACGCGGGATGAAGTGCGATGGAGGAAGAACTGATGGGGACATCGAAGCAAGACCGCTCATATTTTGTTTGCATTTATATCCTTTTATATTTGTATGTATACCCTTGTGATATATGGGTACATAATTGTGAGTCTTACTGGGTTTTTGTGCAAAATATCAGTAGGACCAGCAAGGGGGGTCTTCACTCATTCCTCATTGGTCCATGTGGCACCATTTGGGTCCATGTGGGGCTGGTCAAAGTCTTAGGTGGCATCTAGAAGGTCAATTGACACATGGGGAGACAAGTGGTTTAAAATTTCAAAGGAGGTCACCTACCTTACCTAACCATGTCCCCTTGGTCAAGGGGGTGCCCCCCCCCCCCATTTTTATTTTTGAAAAATATGCTATTAGAACTAATTAGTTCTAAACCTTGTATACCCCTCCCAACCCTAGATCTGAGGGCATTAGTGGTCATTTTCCATTTATTATATAAGGCATGTAATTTCCATTTGTGTGAATTAATGAAGAAGAAAAATTGTTGAATGCTTGGAGCAGATTTGCGCCCCCTCTCTCTCCCTCTGGTTCCTTCCTCCTCCTTCAAGATTTCAGGGTGGTAACCCCTTCTATCTCAGCCCCTCTATCTCTAGATTCATCTCGGGTGCCACCGCCACCGTTTGTGCCGCCATCGAGCCGCCGCGAAGCCGCCTCCGAAGTTCTGTCCAAGGTTCTATTTGGCTGGATAGAGTCCCACTCCGGGAATTTTAACTTCCAACTCTGACATCATCTGGAGTTGAGAGTTTTAGGGTTGGTTCCTCTCTTGATTCCCAACCTCCAGTAAACAAATCACGTCCTTTAGATTTCATTTTATATTTTCTCATTTTCGTGTCTTTCTGTCTTCCAGATCTGTCCCTTTTCAGATCTGTGTAGCAGAAGCATAATTCTTCCCTGTTTCGACCCCCTTTTTGATTTTTTTTTCGAACCCCCAAATTTGTTGGAGGTTCTGTCCATCATCCCCATCCTCCACAAATTTTCTTTGAATTTAAAAAGCTCTCTACCTATTTTTAGAAATTGTGTCTTTTCCCCAACTTCAGTTCTGCCTCTGCTGTCCAGATCCGACCCCGGGTCAGTATAAAATCCCCAAAACATCGAAACTTCCACCAAACCCTTCATACGATATATTTCCATCTTTCTCTCTTCGGCCTTTACAACTTTCATGAAGGGCTCAAAAGCTGAATCGAAGGTCTCCATCGCGGTCAATGCCAACTCTCAGGAAAACTTAGTTCTGTCCTGAGTTTTCAGATCCTGCCAACCAGCAACTTGAAAATTTGACAAAGGCCATCAACGGGAAGTTCAAGTTTCTTCCTCCAGTCATATATCGAAGGATTTGAAGTCAGCTTTCCAACGATACCTCTTGTGTGTCGATCAGACACCGGGAGTAATCGCAGCATCCATTCTTGCTGGGTCGCGCGCTGTAAAACAGCAGCTTCTGATCCGTGGGCAGCAACTCCGGCGAGTGGAGATCAGAGCCGCCCGGCCTCCGACTGGCAAACTAGCGTACCACCATCCTAGGGAGTGCCCCTCCAGGCGCCCCACCACAGTGGTGCCACCCCGGTCTCACACAGCCCCTCGAACCAGCACGTGGGCCCCACGGTCGTGAGTACGTGTGCCGCCGAAGCTCCACAAGAAGCTACCCGTCAACCCGAACCCGCTACTCCCGGGTCCCCTTGTGTCACCCTTTACCTCCCTGTGTGGAGTAGGCATTCATATTCATTGCTATAATATTTGTGTATTTACTGTTCCGAGAGTACGAGATCGGCCGGGAAGTCTTCCCCACACCCGGTAGCGTGGAGGTATCGTAGTCGCTCCTTTACCCGGCATTTGCTTTATTTCGTATATATTTCTTTATGCCGCTGCTAGAGAGCATGCTAGGATCGTAGCTCGCTATACTTTTTATATCACCGCTGCTGCGAGAGAGAGCGAGACCGTCCCGTGACCCGATCCGAGCACGAATTTGTCAGGTGACCACCCTAGCTCTTTGCCGATTTCTTAACCGCGCACATCCGACGCTTCCCTCGTTAGGGACGATCGAGCTTGCTTAGAGTCCGAGAATCGCATATCCAGTTGGAGTCGAGTCGCGTGTCCGTCCCGCATCAGTTTTGTATCAGAGCGCCAGTTGAGTCTAGGGTGTTTAAAACAAAAAAAAAAGTGTCATTTACGTCTAGTCATTGTCTAAGTCGGTCTAGGTTGCATTTGCATCCCTTTACTCGGTATATAAAAAGGTGTTGTCCGAACGTTAGGCTACGCCTATCGGGAAGGCCGCACACTTGCGCGAGTGATCTTCGGATCGATTAACACCGCCACGTGCCGAGTCTTGGTTAAGTCTAGGTGAATCATCTTTGCTTTAGTCTGTGTTTGCATTAGTCGGTGTCTCTATGTGTCTTTGCATGCCCACTCATAGAGGTACACAGTACTCACCCCTACCACCACCTATGGTGGATCTCCGAGCCCCTAGTCTCGATGCGTCGTCGGTGGCCAAAATGTTCCAAACCCTTATGGGGCAAATGCAATGGTTGACTACACATATGGATGGGTTGGGTACACACATGGAGGCGTTGACTACACGGATAGATTGGATGGACGGGTTGAGTACGCGGATGAATAGCTTAGGCACCCATCTGGCAGAAAGGATGAAGGCCTTAGAGGATAAGGCCGTCGAGTCGGACTAGTCCGTTCAGGGCCTAGTAGGGAGAGTTGCCACATTAGAGGGAGCCCCAGCCGAGGTACCCCCGAGAGCCCCAATTGAGGCACCCCCCCCCCCCCACCTACACATGGTCAACGGGAACCGGTTCAGCAACATGATGTCCCAAGGGTTCACGGGATAGATGTTAGGAGGCGTCAATTCCCCGAGGTGCTAGACTATGAGTCCGAGGATGAAAATAGGGGATATGGACGTGACCGTCGTGTTCAACAACGGAATCGTTATGAGGATAAGCGGGCCCTCAAGACCGTTCGTGCCGACCCTCCCACTTTTGACGGGTCCTTAGACCCAAGGGTATATCTGATACAAGAAATATAAAGTGATCTAGAAGGGGAGGGGATGAATAGATCACTGTTTTCAACCGATTAAAAAATTACTGAAGAATGATTCACTTAAAACAAGCAATCTCGGAGTTGAACCCACAAAAACGCAGTGCGGACAATAGCTCGAGTGGATAGAAGGCACACCACAGAAACACCACAGACAATCACACGAGTACCCAGAGGTTTTTAAGGTGGTTCGGTCAGACCTCCAGTCTGCCTACGTCCACCCCTCACTTCAAATCAAAGTGAGGCTTCCACTAGTACCTGCTAGCAAAGCAGACTCAGTCTGCGACAACGGCTGATTCACAGCTTCACTAGGGGAACACCCTCCCCTCTTCCTCCACACCCGGAGGGAAACCTAAGGACGCCAAGTCCCTAGAAACCAGGAAACAAGTTCCTCTTCCTCCCACCGGAGGGAAAACTAGTGATCTGTAGTCACTAGAACCAGAGACCAAGGTCTCTCTTCCTCTGAATCCCAGAGGGAACACCTCTTCTACGAGAGGGAACAATACTGCAACCTCTGTTGCAAGTAAACCAGAGAGAACACGTCTCTCTCTTCCCCTGAACACCAGGAGGTAACACAGAGAACTTTCAATCAAGAAGGAAAAAACATATAAAAATGAAAACAAGAAAGAAGGAATCCAAATTTCAGAAACTGGAAACAATGTAGCTCAAACTGAGCAGCAGACTTCAGATTTGATCCGTAAGTCAATACCCATCTTCTGATCACTCTTCTGCTCTCTCTTCTCTCTCAACTAGAACACTCTAGTTTCTCAGGGAGGCTCTTTCACTTCTGCTCTCACTCAAATTTCTTTACTGTAACCTCGGAGCTCCTCACTTTTCGTAGATGGTGAGGCAGTGCTTTTATAAGCGATCAGGAGGATTCATGCAAGGCGTGTGCTTCCCGCGCTCGATCCAGAACCTTCTTGCCACGTGCCCTTATAGCATTGGTTCCTTTAGTATTGGATCACGTGCAGCCCAGTCACTGGGGAATATTCTTCCTCGGACCACCTTCTTCTTTTTATTTTTCTTCTTCTCCTGCAAAGAGATTAAAACCATTAAAACTCAGGGCCACAAAAACTAAAACTGCATGAGGTATGTGATAGCAATACGAGATGCACTATACTAAGAACAACACGAGATACACAAAATAACTACAGCACGAAATAAAGAGAGAATGACACGAGGTCAGATGAGAACAACACGAGGTGAGAAGGAAATAACACGGAGTGAAACGATAGAAACACATGATCAGAGGAACCTTGGACGAAGATAGAAAGAAGCAACACGAAGACATGAAAACAACACGAAGACACAAATACAGAAACAACACGAAGACATTAAAAACGACTCGAATACAAAGTTGCTCGAACTTACGAACGACTCGAAGACGAGGACGACACGGGCTGAAAACAACTCGAAGATGAAAATAGAAACTGACACGAAGTGTGGTCTCAAAGCAAAAGGACACGGGGTCTAGAAAAAAATAACACGAAGACAGAAGACAGGAACGGCTACAACGACACGTGATAAAATAGTGAAAGCTGGAAAATGACTCGAGTAACTACAGTAAATGACACGAAAACACAAGAGCAAAAATAAAAAAGATGACTCGAGATGAGCAGCTAAATACTAAGAAACGACACGAGATTCACAGGAAAACGACTCGAAGTTCATCAGAACAAATCGAGCTGCTTCAGTAAACAGCACGAAGACAATCAACAAACATAGTTGGAACAACACGACGTACAAACGGATAACACGAAGTGTAGTAAACACAAACAACACGAGGTATGAAAGGAACATTCTACTTCATAGCAGTTTTCCTGTTAATCATGGAGATTTCAAATGCATAACATTACGCAAGATATCTGATTAAAATGACAATATTTAACATAGTGATGCTCATCATCAAAACACTAGGGAAGTCATAAAAATCCAACAATCTCCCACTTTTTGATGATGGCAACACTATATTAAATAACAGAGATGAAGTGCAATGAGATTATGATTATGTGAAGACAAGCTGTGAAGATAAGCAATGCAGACACACAACACACTCGCCTTCTCTGACGACTCCCAAGAGCTCCCCCTGAACACAACAACTGCTTTCCTCTGACTAGATAACTCAGGGCACTTATCTTTCGCTCCCCCTCAGCAAAGCACAAGCAAGACACTCTCCCCCTTTGACATCATCAAAACTAGGGGCAGGTCTGAAGATATCACGAAAAGAAAATTGCTGACAGTGGAGAGAAAACAAGAGAGAGTATGGCTGATAAAGGAAAGTTATTGAGATGTTTAGGCAATTAAGAAAGCCATTAATTTTATGTGAGGATTTTGAGGATCAGTTAGTCAGACTGTGTGCAAAATGGTGAATGAAGATCCGCTCCATACACAGAACCAGATTCTAAGCAAGTAAGGTACAATATACCAGTATGGTCAGAGTAAGTCTTTACTCAGAGAGTATAAAGCAAGGAAGTCAGGAAAACAAGGACCTGTGGTATTGAAAACAAACAAACCAAGACCTAAATGCCAAGTGAACAGGATCTGGATACCAAGAGGGAGAAAATTTTTCAAAGATGGTCAAGATCAAAGGTAAATCTGTCAAGTACACCTTTGACATTAGGGAGACACCTTGTTTAGAGGCAGGAATCCCCAGTTACTTGGTGGCAAGACCACATTACCCCTTCTGACAAGAGGACAGAGATAGTATTCTAACTGGTGTTGACATTAAGGTGACACCTTTACCAGAGGCCAGACACCCCAGTTACTAACCAGATATGTACCATAGCTCTGTATGATCAAGACAGCTAATTAAGCCTGATTTATACTGCCATCTCATGACATGGGATTCTTTCACTTCATTGATGAAAGTCCCAGTTTCTCAATGAACAGTTAACAAGGTTGTTAAAACTTCTTTCATGAATTTTTCATTAAACTGCACTTGAAACCTTGTAAATTAGTCTTGATTCAATTTGAGAATAATACACCAGCTCCAAAGTTTTTCAGACAAAAACACTATATACCTCATTTCGGACTTAACTAGACTAAGTAGGTATGTTGTACTGGCTAGATCAGAAGTCAGTTACAGTGTAGGAAGATAGTCTTGAATTCAGATTTTGATCTCAGTGGGACTAATAGCTGAAATTCCAACAAGAAATTAGATGAACAGTCTTAACGGATAAAACATCCAAAAATTTCTTTTATACACCTACTCAAACTGATTCTCTTATAAGGTCAGCAAAAGTCCGTTCAAAGTATGTTCAGATTTGGCCAAAAGAGCATGACTCCTATTATTAATCTAGCTCCCCCTGAGACCTTGACTCCAACTCAGACTTAACCAAGACATACCTCAAAATACCTCAAAGAAAACAAAGTGATATCAATCAATACGAGTGAATCAGCAAACACTCATAATGAGGTTATTTTCAGCAACAGACAATGAGTATAGATAAGCACAAGAGCACATGACAGATTATTCAGAGATCAATTATTCAATCATGAAATTCTGTAAATACCTAATTCTCTGCGCAATGTGCTAAATTTTTCAGTATCCAGTGGCTTAGTGAAAATATCTGCAATTTGTGAGTTAGTGCCAACATGGATCAACTCAAAGGTCTTCCTAGCTACTTCATCTCGAATAAAATGATGCCTGATTTCGATGTGTTTAGTTTGAGAATGAAGTACATGATTCTTTGCAAGGTTTATTGCACTAGTATTATCACAAAAGATGGAAGTGCAACCTATCTCAACTGAGTAATCCAGAAGTTGGTGTTTTATCCATATAACCTGTGTGCCATAGCTCCCTGCTGCCACATACTCAGCTTCAGCAGTAGAAAGAGCCACAGAGTGTTGCTTCTTGGATCCCCAAGAGACTAGGCACCCTCCTAAAAATTCGCAGTGACCACGAGTACTTTTCCTATCCAATTTACATCCTGCATAATCTGCATCTGTATATGCAATGAGATCTAAACTACATGATGCAGGATACCAAAGACCTAGATCATGGGTAGCAGATAAGTATCTAAAGATTCTTTTTACAGCTGCCAAATGCAATTCAGTAGGCCTAGACTAGTATCTGGCACACATCCCTACACTAAATTGAATGTCAGGCCTGAATGCTGTTAAGTAGAGGAGTGAACCGATCATACCTCTATATAATTTAGCATCCACCTCTTTACCTTTTTCGTCTGAATCCAGTGAGGAGTTGGTGCCCATGGGTGTTGAGATAGTCTTGAGGTTGGTCATTCCAAACCTTTTCAGCATCTCCAGAGTATACTTGGTTTGATTTATGAAACAACCATCATCCATCTGTTTGACCTGCAGCCCAAGAAAATACTTTAGTTTGCCAACTAAACTCATTTCAAATTCATGAGACATAGATTCAGAAAATTCTTTACACAATTTTGAATTGTTAGATCCGAAGATGATATCATCAACATATACCTGGACCACTATTAAATCCTTTCCGAGATTTTTGGTGAAGAGGGTTTGGTCAACCTTACCTCGAGTGTAGCCCTTGCTCAAGAGGAATTCAGAAAGTCTCTCATACCAGGCTCGGGGAGCCTGCTTCAATCCATAGAAGGCTTTATTTAACCTAAAAACCATGTTAGGCTGAACAGAGAAATTAAAACCTGGAGGTTGTTCAACATATACCTCTTCCTTCAATACCCCATTTAAGAATGCGCTTTTGACATCCATCTGCTGCAGCCGAATGTTCCTAGAGCATGCAAATGCAAGCAGAATTCGTATAGCTTCCATCCTAGCCACTGGGGCATAGGATTCATCAAAATCCACACCAAATTCCTGACTGTAGCCTTGAGCTACAAGTCTTGCTTTGTTTCTAGAAATAGCTCCATTCTCATCAACTTTATTCTTGAAAACCCATTTAGTGCCAATGACATGAGTGTTATCAGGTCTGGGAACTAGTTCCCATACAATATTTTTCTCAAATTGATTTAATTCCTCACACATGGCGGATACCCAAGAATCATGTTTTAAGGCTTCTTCCACAGATTTGGGTTCCACCTGAGATACCAATGCAGCTAAGTCCTGTTCTTGGACAATTCTAAAATGAGACCTTGTCCTAGGAGGATCATGCAAATTGCCTATGACATTTTCACTAGGGTGGTCCTTGTGAAATATTATCTCACCTGAGGGTTCACCTACCTCAGCTGCTCCTTCTTGCTGTGAGTTTTCTGGTTGAGCAGTTGGCTGCATCTCTTCTTCTTCAATTCTCTCCAAGAAATATTTCTCATTAGATGGCTCCCTGTCATCATTCATCACTTTGTTAGAGAAATCATTTTCATCAAACACTACATGCGGTGTTTCTTCAACAGTTTGATCATCTTTATTGAAAACTCTGTAAGCCCTTGAGGTTTCTGAATATCCGAGAAAAATTCCAGGAGAGCTTCTAGCTTCAAATTTGTCCAAACCATTCTTACCATTAGTGTGAATAAAACATTTGGAGCCAAAAACTTTAAAGTAAGAAATGTTTGGCTGCTTACCCTTGAGAAGTTCATAAGGAGTTTTCCTATGAGTAGGTCTTACCAAGGCTCGGTTTAGAATGTAGCATGCAGTATTCGCAGCTTCAGCCCAAAATCTCCTTGGAAGTCCACTCTCAATCAGCATAGTCCTGGCCATTTCAATTATTGACCTGTTTCTTCTCTCAACAATTCCGTTCTGCTCCGGTGTCCTGGGAGAAGAGAATTTGTGAGTCACTCCCTCTCTTGAGCAAAATTCAGAAAATGAAGAGTTCTCAAACTCTCCTCCATGGTCAGACTGAATTGTAATGATATTATGTTCACCTTGCAGTTTGATTTTATTGAACAGTTATTCAAAGTGAACAAAAGCATCATTTTTATTTGCTAATAAAAACAACCAAGAAAATCTAGTGAAGTCATCAACTATGACTAATCCATATCTCTTACCTGACAAACTTTGTATGCGAGTAGGACCAAAGGGATCCATGTGCAAGTGCTGCAGCGGTTTACATGAAAGACTCTCAGTTCTCAACTTAAAAACTGCACGAGTCTGTTTACCTTGTGCACAAGCATCACATAGCTTGGACCCTAACTGAAATCTTATTCTGGGCAAACCTCTAACTAGGTTATGCTTAGACAGTTTATTCATTGTAGACAAACTAGCATGGCCTAGACGCCTATGCCAGTCAAAAGCAACCTGTTCAGAGTTAGCAGACATACACAAGTTAGTTTCAGGATTATCATCCAGGTCTACGATGTATACGTTGTTTACTCTATGACCTTTGAACATGACGTTATCAGAATTCAGCTCAAAAATAGTGCAGGAATTGTGGTCAAAGAGTACCTTGTGTCCTTTGTCGCAGAGTTGACTTAACTTATCAAGTTGTGCTGAAGTCCTTCTACAAGATACACATCTTCAATGGAGTTAGTAGAGGACTTACCAACTGTACCAATTCCAATTATTCTTCCTCTGTTATTTCCACCGAATTTGACCAGGCCCCCAAACTTCATTTTCAGTTTACTAAATTTGGACTGGTCTCCTGTCATGTGCCTGCTACAGCCGCTGTCAAGATACCACTTGTTATACTCAGCTGCCAGGCTAACCTGCGAGAGTTTAGACAGAGTAATGTGGGACCCAATTCAAATTGGGTCCAGAGACAGTTTTTAATTTATGCAAAAAGCACTTAGGAACCCACATTTGTTTTACTGTTCTTTTCAGTGGTTTCATGTGGATTGATTCTTCCTTCTTGGCATTTCTCAGTGGGCGTTGAATGAGCCCATTCCTATTAAAATTATGCTGTTTCCGAACAGAAAAATTATTGTTTGGCCTCTTAGAGGAAACTCGTGTGTGTTAAGCATAATTCATGTAACCATTTTTATTCAAATGAAAATTGTACTGAAGGTGGTGCATGTTTGCATGCTTTCCTTGATAACTAGCATGCTGAACTTTCTCAGCAAAGCTGTTCACCTTTCTAGTGACATCAATAGGAATGGTCCTGTGAAAATCTTTGTTCCACAACTGTTGCACAGGAACAGTTCTAGTCTCAGGATTTCTGACTTAGCCTGCTGACCAGTGGATTGAATAGATTTGCTGGTCGAAACCTTCAACGTAGAGACAGATTTGGAACTGGATGGGGTTTCCAGTTTTTCTTTGCCCTTGGCGGGGCAGAACGTGACAGTTTTAAATTCAAAGGATTTTTTACTTGTGGGATTGTATCCTAATCCCTCCCTATTGAAGTTTACCCTCGACCCCAGAAGGGCATCCAGATTGTTTCTCCCCTCTGTAAATTTTTCTAGCATTTTTCCTTTGTCCTCAATCTCCTTCTGAAGTTCATTACATTAGTCCTGGAGTTCCTGATTAACTTTTCTAACCGCCTCATATTTTTCTGCAATCAGTCTAAACTCTTTTTTACTCTCTTCAGTTTTACTCTTCAGCTCATTCATCCTAGCTAGATTTTCCTCTCTTTCCATTCTAAACTTCTCGATCTCACTTCTAGCCTGATCTAGCTCAATGGTCATCTCCTTGGTTTTCATGTTATCCGTAACAGCAATAGAGTGTTCCTCAGAAACAGAGTGAAACTTTCGTTTAAGCATTCTGTGCTCCTTGGTTAGAAAATTATATTTAGCTAACAGGTCGCCATAGGCGTCCTCCCAATCGTCCAAAGTAAAATTCTCAAATAAGTTCGTTACCTCTTCCTCATGGTTGGCCATGAGGCACGTATTCTCTTCACCTTCACTGGACGAGGTGGCTTCTGGATCCTCCTCCTCGTCGCTCCATGTGCACAGCATGGCTTTCTTCTTCTTGTGCACCATCTTCTTCTGGTATCCGGGAGCCTTAGCTTGCAGCTCTGGACATTCACTTTTCATGTGACCAGGTTTCTGACAATGGTAGCATGTAACTTTCTTAACAAATCGGTTCTTCTCAAGTTCTCGTTCAGGAGACTTCCTTGCAGCATTAAATCTCTTTCTCCTGTAGAATTTCTCTTTAGTCCTCAAGAACTTTCTGAATTGCCTGGTGAGCATGGCCTGCTCGCCCTTGTCCAGGTCTGAGAATCCGTCAGAGTCTTCGCTGCTACCACCACTGCTGCTGCTCTTCTTAGTATGTCGTGAGACTTTCAGAGCAACATTCTTTCCCTTTCTGTCATGTCCATCATTCCCTTGTTTGAAGTTCATTTCGTGGGTCATGAGAGACCCAATCAGCTGGGTTACTGACATGGTGGATAAATCTCTAGATTCCTCTATGACGGTCACCTTAGTATCCCAGATGGGAGTTAGGGACCTAAGGATCTTCCTGACAATGTCTTCTTGCTGAATCTCCTTTCTGAATCCTCTCAGACTATTGATGATCACAGACAATCTAGCATACATTTCTGTGATCGACTCCTCTGGCTTCATCTTAAACAACTCATACTGAGTTGTAAGCATATTGATCTTGGTAGCTTTCACTTGAGATGTGCCCTCATAAATTAACTGCAATTCATCCCACATTTTCTTTGCAGTCTTGCACGCTGAAATCCTCAAGTACTCTTCCGGGTGGACGGCGCACTGTATGATGCTAAGAGCTGTCCAATTCAGTGCGGAAAGTTTAACCTGTTCCTATGTCCATATGTCTTCGTTCGGTGGAAGTTGGTACGGACCATCTGTAATTACTCTCCAGAGCTTGTGGCTTTGGGCCCTGATGAAGACTTCCATCATGTTCTTCCAAAAGAAATAGTTATTACCATCGAAGAAAGGGGGACGGGTGATTGACTGCCCTTCAGCAATGTAGCTGCGAGGACCAGCGGATCCGTTTCCCTGGCCGTTGGACCACATATTGGGAAATACCCGCTCTGATACCAAGTGATACATGAAATATAAAGTGATATAGAAGGGGAGGGGATGAATAGATCACTGTTTTCAACCGATTAAAAAATTACTGAAGAATGATTCACTTAAAACAAGTAATCTCGGAGTTGAACCCACAAAAACGTAGTGCGGACAATAGCTCGAGTGGATAGAAGGCACACCACAGAAACACCACAGACAATCACACGAGTACCCAGAGGTTTTTAAGGTGGTTCGGTCAGACCTCCAGTCTGCCTACGTCCACCCCTCACTTCAAATCGAAGTGAGGCTTCCACTAGTACCTGCTAGCAAAGCAGACTCAGTCTGCGACAACGACTGATTCACAGCTTCACCAGGGGAACACCCTCCCCTCTTCCTCCACACCCGGAGGGAAACCTAAGGACGCCAAGTCCCTAGAAACCAGAAAACAAGTTCCTCTTCCTCCCACCGGAGGGAACACTAGTGATCTGCAGTCACTAGAACCAGAGACCAAGGTCTCTCTTCCTCTGAATCCCAGAGGGAACACCTCTTCTACGAGAGGGAACAATACTGCAACCTCTGTTGCAAGTAAACCAGAGAGAACACGTCTCTCTCTTCCCCTGAACATCAGGAGGTAACACAGAGAACTTTCAATCAAGAAGGAAAAAACATATAAAAACGAAAACAAGAAAGAAGGAATCCAAATTTCAGAAACTGGAAACAATGTAGCTCAAACTGAGCAGTAGACTTCGGATTTGATCCGTAAGTCAATACCCATCTTTTGATCACTCTTCTGCTCTCTCTTCTCTCTCAACTGGAACACTCTAGTTTCTCAAGGAGGCTCTTTCACTTCTGCTCTCACTCAAATTTCTTTACTGTAACCTCGGAGCTCCTCACTTTTCGTAGATGGTGAGGCAGTGCTTTTATAAGCGATCAGGAGGGTTCATGCAAGGCGTGTGCTTCCCGCGCTCGATCCATAACCTTCTTTCCACGTGCCCTTATAGCATTGGTTCCTTTAGTATTGGATCACATGCAGCCCAGTCACTGGGGAATATTCTTCCTCGGACCACCTTCTTCTTTTTGTTTTTCTTCTTCTCCTGCAAAGAGATTAAAACCATTAAAACTCAGGGCCACAAAAACTAAAACTGCATGAGGTATGTGATAGCAATACGAGATGCACTATACTAAGAACAACACGAGATACACAAAATAACTACAGCACGAAATAAAGAGAGAATGACACGAGGTCAGATGAGAACAACACGAGGTGAGAAGGAAATAACAGGGAGTGAAACGATAGAAACACACGATCAGAGGAACCTTGGACGAAGATAGAAAGAAGCAACACGAAGACATGAAAACAACACGAAGACACAAATACAGAAATAACACGAAGACATTAAAAATGACTCGAATACAAAGTTGCTCGAACTTACGAACGACTCGAAGACGAGGATGACACGGGTTGAAAACAACTCGAAGACGAAAACAGAAACCGACACGAAGTGTGGTCTCAAAGCAAAAGGACACGGGGTCTAGGAAAAAACAACACGAAGACAGAAGATAGGAACGGCTACAACGACACGTGATAAAACAGTGAAAGCCGGAAAACGACTCGAGTAACTACAGTAAATGACACGAAAACACAAGAGCAAAAATAAAAAAGATGACTCGAGATGAGCAGCTAAATACTAAGAAACGACACGAGATTCACAGGAAAACGACTCGAAGTTCATCAGAACAAATCAAGCTGCTTCAGTAAACAGCACGAAGATAATCAACAAACATAGTTGGAACAACACGACGTACAAACAGACAACACGAAGTGTAGTAAACACAAACAACACGAGGTATGAAAGGAACACTCTACCTCATAGCAGTTTTCCTGTTAATCATGGAGATTTCAAATGCATAACATTACGCAAGATATCTGATTAAAATGACAATATTTAACATAGTGATGCTCATCATCAAAACACTAGGGAAGTCACAAAAATCCAACAATATCTTGATTGGGAAGCCGGTATGGACTAATATTTTGAGTGGTTTGAGATGTCGGACCAACGGAAGGTCAAGTTTGCTAAGATGAAATTGGTAGGGCAAGGTTAAACCTTTTGGAGAAACATGGAGAACCTGCTATTTCACCGTCATGAACCCCATGTAGAAACGTGGGAAGAGATGAGGTCCAAACTTAGGAAGAAGTACCTCCCTGCCACTTACCGCTAGCGTCTCATAGACAAATGGCAGAGTCTTACCCAAGGAGATCGGTCCGTCTCCGAGTACATCACCGAGTTCGATGAATACTATTTGCGATGTGATGCCACGGAGGAGGATTCCCTTACTGTATCCCGATTTCGACGTGGTCTACGACCGCACCTACGGTATGAGCTTCTCTGCCGCAAGGTGGACAAGTTGGAGGGTGCATACCAAGTTGCTCTTGAGATGGAGCAATTCGAGGGAGAGTTTGAGTCTATCCAACAGTTGGGCCCCGTCCATCTCCGTAGTGCCGAGTCACGTAGCTCCTTAGGCCCACACCCGAGGGGTCCCATGACTCGACCTCACGAGCCTGCCCGTCAGGAGCACTACGCTCCGAGACCTCATCCTCCCCTGCCACGGGATCTACCTCCACCCCAGTCACAGGCACCCGTAGCTCGCCCCCCGGCACCCATTGCCCATTCTCTGGCACCTGCACCCCCACCCTTGTTGCCTACGGCACCTACAGCTCCACCTCTGTTGCCTACACCCCCTGCCCATCGGGAGGATAAGGGTAAGGGCCCTCTTATCGGGGAGACCAATAGGTCACGGGTGCAGTGTTTCCATTGTCATGGGTTTGGCCATATCGCGGAGAAGCCTCGCCTTCTGGGCTTGTACATGTCAGCTACGAGGCCGACCCGGAACTAGCTGATGAGTACGAACGTCTAGGGGAGCCTACCGACACTCAGGATGGGGCACTTGGATGATGGCCACCTGGTGGGTGATGTCATTGCATTAAGTCTAGGGTAATGCATGAGTCGGTTTGTTTCTTCTTTGTGTGGTTTGTTTTGTGTGGCTTATTTGTGTGGTTTGCATATGTGTGTTAGTACATGGTGAGTCTGCATGTGTCTTGTGCAAGCTCGTTGTCGGTCTCTTATGAGTGAGAGACGAGTGGACTCGCTCGAGCAGTATGGGATCAGCTCTACATCTATGCCCCGGATCTAGTCACCTACAGGGACCCAGCGGTGATTCCTAGTGAGTCTTCGAGCCGCCTCCTCCCCTTGAGAGTGACCCCACCCCGGAGTGTTCCACCTCTAGCCTCTTCCCATAGCAGTATGCGCATATCGAGTATATACGGAATGAGCAGGTGACGATCACTTGGATTGGAGCGTACCCGCGCTACTTGGTACGGTGACGGATCCGCCGGAGCTACTCGAGCAGTCACCCCCTTTACTCGATGGAGTCGAGTTCTTCCCACCCAGGGAGAATTGATGGGGACATCGAAGCAAGACCGCTCATATTTTGTTTACATTTATGTCCTTTCATATTTGTATGTATATCTTTGTGATATATGGGTACACAATTGTGAGTCTTACTGGGTTTTTGTGCAAAATGTTAGTAGGACTAGCAAGGGGGTCCTCACTCCTTCCTCATTGGTCCATGTGGCACCATTTGGGTCCATGTGGGGCTGGTCAAAGTCCTAGGTGACATCTAGAAGGTCAATTGACACATGGGGAGACAAGTGGTTTAAAATTTCAAAGGAGGCCACCTACCTTACCTAACCATGTCCCCTTGGTCAAGGGGGCGCCCCCCCCCCCCATTTTTATTTTTGAAAAATATGCTATTAGAACTAATTAGTTCTAAACCTTGTATACCCCTCCCAACCCTAGATCTGAGGGCATTAGTGGTCATTTTCCATTTATTATATAAGGCATGTAATTTCCATTTGTGTGAATTAATGAAGAAGAAAAATTGTTGAATGCTTGAAGCAGATTTGCGCCCCCTCTCTGTCCCTCTGGTTCCTTCCTCCTCCTTCAAGATTTTAGGGTGGAAACCCCTTCTATCTCAGCCCCTCTATCTCTAGATTCATCTCTGGTGCCACCGTTCGTGCCGCCATCGAGCCGCCGCGAAGCCGCCTCCGAAGTTCTATCCAAGGTTCTGTTTGGCTGGACAGAGTTTCACTCCGGGAATTTTAACTCTCAACTCCGACATCATCTGGAGTTGAGATTTTCAGGGTTGGTTTCGCTCTTGATTCCCAACCTCCAGTAAACAAATCACGTCCTTTAAACTTCATTTTATATTTTCCCATTTTCGTGTCTTTCTGTCTTCCAGATCTGTCCCTTTTCAGATTTGTGTAGTAGAAGCATAATTCTTCCTTATTTCGACCCCCTTTTTGATTTTTTTTGGAACCCCCAAATTTATTAGAGGTTCTGTCCATCATCCCCATCCTCCACAAATTTTATTTGAATTTAAAAAGCCCTCTACCTATTTTTAGAAATTGTGTCTTTTCCCCAACTTCAGTTCTGCCTCTGCTGTCCAGATCCGACCTCGGGTCAGTATAAAATCCCCAAAACATCGAAACTTCCACTAAACCTTTCATACGATATATCCCCGTCTTCCTATCTTTGGCCTCTACAACTTTCATGAAGGGCTCAAAAGCTGAATCGAAGGTCTCCATCGCGGTCAATGCCAACTCTCAAGAAAACTTAGTTCTGTCCTGAGTTTTCAGATCCTGCCAACAACTTGAAAATTCGACAAAGGCTATCAACGAGAAGTTCAAGTTTCTTTCTCTAGTCATAGATATAAGGATTTGAATTCAGCTTTCCAACGATACCTCTTGTGTGTCGATCCGACACCGGGAGTGATCGCAGCATCCATTCTCGCCGGGTCGCGCGCTGTAAAACAGCAGCTTCAGATCCGTGGGCAGCAACTCTGACGAGTGGAGATCGGAGCCGCCCGGCCTCCGAACGGCGAACTAGCGTACCGCTATCCCAGGGAGCGCCCCTCCAGGCGTCCCCACCACAGTGGTGCCACCCCGGTCCCACACGGCCCCTCGAACCAGCATGTGGGCCCCACGGTCGTGAGTACGTGTGCCGCCGAACCTCCACAAGAAGCTGCCCGTCAACCCGAACCCGCTACTCCCGGGTCCCATTGTGTCGCCCTTTACCTCCCTGCGTGGAGTGGGCATTAATATTCATTGCTGTAATATTTGTGTTTTTACTGTTCCGGGAGTACGAGATAGGCCAGGAAGTCTTCCCCACTCCCGGTAGCGTGGAGGTATCGTAGTCCCTCCTTTACCCGGCATTTGCTTTATTTCGTATATATTTCTTTATGCCGCTGCTAGAGAGCATGCTAGGATCGTAGCTCGCTATACTTTTTGTATCACTGCTGCTGCGAGAGAGAGCGAGACCGTCCCGTGACCCGATCTGGGCATGAATTTGTGAGGTGACCACCCTAGCTCTTTGTCAGTTTCTCAACCGCGCACGTCCGACGCTTCCCTCGTTAGGGACGATCGCGAGCTTGCTTAGAGTCCGAGGATCGCATATCCATTTGGAGTCGAGTCGCGTGTCCGTCCCGCATCAAGAACGATTCAGGACCGGCTGCGGGAAGGAGACGAACTGTGCAATATTGGCCGCACTTCCCTTAGAACGGACAGGATGGAACCGCCCAACCCACCACGCCTTAAGATGTAAAAGCTCAACCTCCACCCTTTCCGGTCGGCCAGAACGGATGGGCCTCGTGCTAGTACGTCGCTGACCTGCAAAGAAATGTAAAAAACACAAGAAAAAAACCCAATATTAGAGCTATGAAGCGTAGTAACTATAAGGAGGAAGAGAAATAAACATAAAGTAACTGGAGCGGGGGATACCTGGGAGTTTTTAAACCCCTAGGGGCGTCAAAAAATACATAGGAGGGTGTGTGTAAATGGTGTATGAGAGTAGAGAAAATGTAGATAGAAGAAGTAATGATGCATGCAAATGAGAAGAGAGCGATGGGATTAATGAAACCAAGACACAAACAACGAGATACTCCCTTAAACCGAAGGCCTGAACGGATGTAGAAGGCCTCCCTCCCTGGTCGTAGGTCACTCTAGAATCCGGCAGGGCTTCGTCGTGACCTTGAAATCTCCCCCCCTCTCTCAAGCTTGGCCTTAGGGTCTATTTATAGAGCCCACAAGTCCCAGCTCGAAATTAGGGTTTTCAGCCATTTTTAGGTCAAGATAATAAAATATAAGGTGTAGATAATTGAATTATCTCACAACCAGAAGAAACGGCACGCAATTTGGTGGGATATTCGCGGAGAAAATGATGGAGAAAGTTGATGATAAAACCACAAATGGAGAGAGAAAAACCCTTAAAACCTTCAGGAGTTCAGCAGATGAACAGTCGCACGATAGACCACTCATCATGTTGGGCAGTCTATCTCTAGGCCGTCCATCCCTGTCGGTGGAAATTCAATAAATATAAAATATAAACAAATTATCCATCGAACTGACCGAAAATGTCACCGTTGGACTCTCATGAGATGAACGGCTACTTGCGAACCTTTCATCCAAAAGAGTGGCCAAAAGCTAACCGCTATGTCCTGTCGGTGATAAATCAGAATAAATAAATAGATAATTATCTGAAGGAACCAACGATGTTAGGACTCTGGGAGAAGAACGGCTAAGGTCAGACCGTTCAATGACTTTGAACGGCTATACCCAGACAGTATGTCAACTCGTCGATGATAATTCAGAAAATTAACTAAATGTCCCATAAATATATGAACGGCTCAATTTCAACCACCTATGGTTTGAGCGGCCGGAGACTGACCGTGTAAGCCTGGACGTTTGTAAAATGCAAAAAAGTCAAGCAGCACTAAGGCCCATTAAGCTCTGAATTGAACAGACCCAGCCACGGAGGGAGGCTACCCATAAAATAGGCCCAAAGATGTGCCAGAAAAATAACCCAACGAGTAACGGATAACTCGAGGCATCAACAACTGAAAGTAAGAGAAATGACTCAACTTATCGGCAAAAAACGGGTGTCAACAGATGCCCCTCCTTAACGTCCTCTTTGCAGGGGAGTGAGCGGAGGTGAAGCGGAAGCGAGATGGAACATGGAGATGAAGCGGAAATGAAGCGAAGCTGACCGAAAAGCGGGCGTTAAGGTAAAAAGACACCCGTTTTCTCGCCAATGAGCGATAGGAATCTTCCGAAAAAACTCCGAATCACTCACAAAGAATAGTTAGACCAAAAGTGACACCAATCTGGAGGAACTAACTAATTAAACGAAACACATGATCAACCTCATGGGAGACACAATCCCTCGGACCAATGAGGAGACCAGAATAAGCAGCGAAAAGTAAAGAAACGGACTAAAACTCCAAATGGGGATCTCTTAATCAACCAAACCAGGTGAATCGACCAGAGAGAACCTTCTAACTCAGAGTGGAATTATTCCTCATACTCAAACACTGAACGCACAACCATTCATTACTGGTGGGACATTAGCAGGCAAATCATGGGTCATGAATGCTCAAAAGATGCGTATGATACATGCTGGGCTAAAATAAAAGAAATCATTAAAATAAATGCAAAGAAAGGATAAAATATAAAATACTCGAGAATAGTATTGCTAGACTGGAGTAATCAGAGTCAAGACACTATCTGCAACCACGGCGTGCAGGATAGAACCATCCTTCTCAAATTTTCCCAACCTAACGGCCTATTCGATGGTTAAACACACGAACCTGGATCATCATCATTTTTGTTAGAGGGGAACATCAGATCCTGGAACACGTAGGTAACCAACTGGTTCTCGAGATAATATTACATAATACCATATAGTAATGCAATAAGGGATACAGGGATAGAAAGCCATACCTGACTTACATGTGCAGGCAAAACGACAAGTGAAGGTGACGCTGCAAATAAGATCATTAACAAGACTTGCAATATAAAGTAATGACATTTAACAGTTTAACCATATGATGCAACAATCATTATTTCACTATATGAACGGCCAATGAGGGGCCGCTTATGTTAAAGGATGGCTAAGGACAAGCCGCTCCAAAGTAGAAATTTTGAAAGTGAAATAGGAGGATGAACGGCTCATCCTAAACCGTCAACATGAAGAACGGCTGGATAGCTACCGCTCATGATGAAATACCATTGAGGTTCAAACGGCCAGAAACGAACCGTCCTTAGGTTACACGGCCTCGCGATAGACCGTTCAACGACTGGGGTTTCGAAAGCTTAAGCCCTTCATCTCCCTCCCTCCACCGTAACCCACGGTGGAAGAGGGAGAGCCAACCGAGACACCCCATCTCCCCATCTCCCCTCTGCTCTTGATCTCTCTCGTTCTCTCATACTCCCTTCCCCTTGCTCTCGCCTTCGTTCATGCGCACGAAACACCAATCCAAATGACCACGAATGGCCGGTGAAGAAGGAGGACCACCGCCGCCGCGGAGGTGCCCGCCGGAGGGGTACCACCACCCGTTCCCGAGGAGGGGGGGATGCCACCAGTGGTTGTAGGAGGCGCCGAGGTGGAGGCTGCGGCGGTCAGAGAAGAAGCGACAGTGCCCGTGGACGCCGGAGACGCGCTGGAGGAGGCCACCACGGCGACGGCCAAGCCGGTGAAGTCCGACAAGGTAGGTCCCAAAACCCTTAGCCATTTTCATTTTTCAATCAATGCATGTTAGCCCTAGGGTAATGGTAGAGGCAAACGGCCTCTTTGGAACCGATTTGGGGGGCTATGGTAGCCTCACCACCGGTGGGGGAGGTTCGCCATCGTCGAGGAAGACGACGGGCGAACGGTTCAATACGAACCGCTTAAACAGAGACATGCGGCTCACATAGAGCCGCCCATGAAACATGCGGCCCAGGGGTAGTCGTCTAACCTTAGAAATCGACAGGGCTAAGAAAAAAGAAGAACGGTGAGGGGGCACCGTGTGAGAGATGGACGGGCCATAGTGGTCCGTTCATAACATGAAGGGTTGAGAACTAAACGGCCCGTATCGGTCCGTGCAACAGGAAGAGTGGTCCATGGGGAACCGCCCTTCTGATAAAGTAGAGTGGTCAAAATAGAACCATTGATGAGGTAGAGTGGTCCAGGGTGAACCGTTCTACTGGAAAAAATGTAATTTTTATTGTTTTTTCATTTATTTATTGATCACAATGCATGAAACTATCATTAAATATGTGCAATTATAAAATAAATGCAAGGAAAGCGTAGGACCCGCATCTCATGGCTGTAGGTCTGTGCGGTGTACTCAGCACTGCCCGACTTTCAGCGAGAGCGGTTGACAGCCATGGGGTTCGCCCCATTCCTGAGTATTGAGGTGAGCCGATTCGACACCGCTCTCCTTTATGCTCTGCACGACCGCTGGGACCCAGTGAGTCGTACCTTCCTTTTTCCGTGGGGGCATATGGTCCCCACGTTGGAGGATGTGGCCCGACTCACGGGCCTACGGTGCACGGGACTCCGGTTAGTGGTAGCACGTATCCTGACTACCGTGAGATGGCCCAGGAGCTGCTGGGCCTGGAGCTACGGCGTCCTGAGCGGTAGTCCACTCTTCTTCCCTGGGCGAGGTTACAGGATAGCCTAGGACTACGACGTGCCGGAATAGCGACGCGGGAGCAACCGGAGCAGCACCTCCAGAGGTTGATGGACCTTGCTAGACTGAGAGTCGCGGCGGAGCCGGGAGCTGAGGCGGACAGAGTGCTGAGAAGATTTTTGATGTTACTGCTCGGACGACTCCTCTTCTCGACACGTGCGGACATGATCCACTGCCGCTTCCTTCCACTACTCCAGGACCTTGACTATGTCGGCGACTACGCGTGGGGAGCGGCGGTCCTGGATTTCCTCTTCGAGACTCTGAGTTCGACCAGCAGGCGGACCATGCTCGAGGGCTTCTCCCCTCTTCTCCAGGTACAACTTCTACCTTAGACTCGATTATGCAATTCCTATATGCTTCCTATATGCTGACGCAATGTGATGTGATGCAGGTTTGGGCCTATGTGAGACTTCACGGACTGAGGAGGGGCGCGAGACCTACCCGGACCGACTACCCGTTGCCCGGAGGTGGACCGCACCTCGAGAGACTGGGGCCCTCAGGAGACAGGTCCGAGAGCTACAGGACGACTTGGATGCCCTACCGTACACCTTGGTACGATTCTAAACTTAGACTCTTTAATTAAATGTAGTTCTATATGTTGATGATGCTGATGCAACTTTCTATTTTGCAGGTACGGTGGACACCATATGTAGAGGAGGGACAGGAGGGCCAGCCCTGGGTGGTAGGGGCCCTCACCTTCTCTGGGCGAGATGTGTGGCTTCACTGCATGAATGTGGTGGAGCCACTCTACTTCCGACTGGTGATGAGGACCATTGGGGTCCATCAGCCAGTAGTAGACTTCCCGGTGCCGGAGAAGCCGGGGGAGCGTGTCACACGGACCACACGGGGCCTGGCGGCGGCCTTCGACTGGACTACGCAGAATGTAGCGCAGATTGCCGACTGGACAGCACTCGGGCGGGTGGTGACCGCCCAAGCAGAGAGCGACTCGGCGTACTACACTGCGTACGCCAGACACTACCGGGACCAGGTGTTCCGGGGTGCTCACCGACCGGTACGACCTCTGAACTTAAACTTTGTCTATTTTGCTTATGATTTCTATATGATGATGCACTGACATTTGGACTTCTAAATGCAGATCGACCCTGAGGGACGGCTTGCGGAGCTGCAGGGGCTCCTACACTCTACGATCAGGGAGCGAGATGAGGCTCGGCAGGCCCTGGCCCTGCTGGTGAGTTTTCTAACCCTTAAACTCTAAAACTATGCACTTAATTATGCTTATGCATGTGACTGACCTGGAGTTTTGGATGCAGCGTGCCGAGGGAGTCCAGCGATAGGGGGCCGACGCTCCTTCTTCCTTCTCACAGACTCCTGCAGACCGAGCAGCGCGAGATGCTGATTTCGCGCGGATGGTAGAGCGGGCCAAGGCGGCGGAGGTGGCGCTCACTGAGAGGGTATGCAACCACTACACTTTCCTTAATGCTTATGCTTATGATTATGAAATGCAATTTGACTGACCAGAAAAATGTGTATGCAGACAATCGAGCTGACCCGACTGAGGGCAGAGTTCGAGTAGAGCCGAGCAGCGGCTCGGGAGGAGGTGGCGCGCTTGCGAGAGGAGGCGGTGGAGAGTCGGCCGGTGGACGCGCTTGAGACAACACTTCTCCGCGCGGAGCTAGAGCGTCTCCGGGCTGGAGCGGAGGAGCTAATCCGAGCCTGAGCCGAGGCAGAGCGCTACCGGTCGGAGCCGGACCGTGCATTGATCGAGGCGTCTGGGCTGAGTGGGGAGCTGCGGGCCTATAAGGAGATGAGCTGACGGTCAGCGCGCAGTGGGACTCTGAGCGGCAGCACTCACGGCACTCACAGCTTCGTGAGGAGTTACTTCACGGGTTCCTCTGGCCACCGGCAGAACGAGGACGAGGAGCGGCGCCGGTGACATGGCGACGAGGCGACCTCGGCGATGCCTCCACCAAAGAGGCATGAGGGCGTTGATGACAGTGACGGGGGCCAGGGAGGGGGACATGCCTGACTTTTGTACTACGACTCGACTTTGTACATGATAGTGATGTGATATGTTTTGGTTTTTAGTTGTTTTTTCTTTTGTTATAAATGCGACTGTATGAATGTAGATGTAAATGCTAACTAACTGACTTACGACTGACTGGGAGAGAGAGACGTACTGACTTACGAGAGAGCGGAGCGATGAGAGAGACGCCGACTTACGAGCGAGAGAGAGACTCCGACTTACGAGCGAGGGAGAGATGCCGACTCAGAGTGAGAGAGAGACTACGACTTACGAGTGAGAGAGAGACGCCGACTCAGAGTGAGAGAGAGACGCCGACTTAGAGTGAGAGAGACGCCGACTTAGAGTGAGAGAGAGACGCCGACTCAGAGTGAGAGAGACTCCGACTCATAGGGAGAGAGACGGGAGAGTATAAAGTAGTGTGATAGGGGATGAGCGGTTAACAGGTGGCCACCTAGCGGATGCACGGCTCGTGTAGAACCGCGTGAAGGCTGTTTGACTTCGACCAGCATAAACAGATAAACGGTCCTAGACCGATCGTTCAAGTAGAAGAATGGTGGGGTGCCGACCGTGCGAGGCCTAAGATTCGAGCTGTCTAGAAGCAGATGGACGGTTCTCTGTAGGCCGCTCGAGGGAAAGGGCGGTCTATCAAAAGACTGTCCAATCTCATATACTGGGAGTCCGACCGAGAATCTCTTGGAGAGTCCCAAACCGAGGTATGGTATTCTAAACCAACCCAAACACTAGCCTATCCCTATCTAGATGTATCCTAGCTTAGTCCTAATGGGTTTAGGCTCTTATACAAGCTCTATAAGAAGAGGGGGATCCTAAATTCGCAACTCACACCACACCCCTCTTTCTAGGCTTCAAACTATTGTTATTCTTCAACAAACCATCATGAAAAGATCCTTTGAGGGGAGTTCTATGGAGGGGGCAGCTCATGAAGGGCCAAAGCCGGCCAAGAAGGAACGTGAAGTGCTCCAACGGCTGACTACGATCCCTCGTCATCTCAGCTCGAGCCATTTGAGAGAGGTATGTTAGCATGATTTCATTCAAATCAGTTTATTCATTTACTTACACGTTCTTCCTCTCTTTCGCCTTTTCTTTTTCTTTTCCCTCCATCTCAGCTTCTCCCTGGCTCCAGGCGCTATTCCACTTTGAAGTGGATGGCCCCCATGGTCCGTGCATTGCCCCTAGGAGTGATATCCATCCTGAAGTCTTGGCACCTACACCCACTCTTGGTATTAGGCCAAAATTACCCAAAGTTGTCCTTTGACTGGCACAGCATCTTGGCTCTGGTAGAGATTTGGCATCCTCAGACCCATACGTTCATATTTCTATCATTTGAGGCCACTATCCTACTGGAAGAGGTAGAGACCTATTTTTTCTTTCCTAGGTCTAAGGTGGGTGAGGAGGACCTAGTGTGTCACACTGTTGCCTCTATAGACCCTAGCCTCATCTTGGGAGAGTTTATACCAGATAGCAAGGACATCTGCACCTTCATAGGCCCACGTCAGATCCACCTTCTTCCCCTTAGCCAGTGGGTAGTTGAACATTGCAGGAATAGGTGTGGGTGGGATGAGGCCATAGCCAAGGCCGCATCTATTTTCTTATGTGGGGCCATCCTGTTCCCCTCTGTCGACCATGTGCTAGAAACTCATATCCTTAGTACCATCAGTAGCCTGTGGCAGGGTCTTTCTATCTCCCAGGCCGTCCTTGCTTATTTGTACGAGGGCCTTACCTCAGCAGCTCTAGGAGGTCCTCTCTTTGGCTCAATGATACTTTTATAGTGCTGGATGGGTGTCAGGATGAAGTTCATTCATAAGGAGGATGTTACCTCAGCCAGTCGGATCTTTGGGAGCCACCCCCTCTTCTTCATAGGTGGCGCCTTCGGGTTTTCTCCACAGGTAGAGTGCAGGACAGCAGAGAAGAAGACCATGGACGAGTGGCGACTGTACCTCAACAGATTGCCCTTGGATTGGTTCGTGATACGCCCTGACTTCCTCCATGACACTACTGTCAGGGTACCTAGGAGGCCAGGCTTGGATCTGAGGCTTGTGAGCGACACTGCACTGGCGATGTACAGCCCGCACCAATGCTACCTACAGGTTGGACTACCCCGAACCGTACTTCCAGCACTACCCCACCTTCCTGCACTACAGGCGAGGAGGATCGGGACGGAGGAGGACGAGCAGGCGGTCAGGAGTGCCCTGATCATGTGGGAGGTTAGCAGGGTGCTCGCCCTTCCAGCGGAGGTTGCAGAGGCTCCAGAGACGCACCAGGCTTATGTGAGAGGGCTGAGAGAGATATGTCCCCGCGGGGATGCCCAGCGGAGGATTGAGTGATTTTTCCTTTCTTTTCATGATAGAGATTTATGTTTTAGAAAGGTTTGATATATGAATAAATTTGGTGATTTGGTTTGACTTGAGCTTGGCTTTTCTTACATGTGATTGAATGAGTTTGGGATATGATCTCAGGATCAACACGGCCACACACCGACCGCTTGGTAGAGTAAACGGTTAGAGACTAACCGTTCAAGGAATGGAACGGCAAGACCAGAGCCGTGCATTAGATCAACGGTAGAGTTGAGAACAAGGAATTGAACGGCCTGCGACAGACCGTGAACATGATCGAACGGACACATGAGGATTGTATATCCTTAAAATAGCTTGAGATTGGAGCGGTCTGAAAGAATCCGTGTGGATGATTGGAGGGTCTGATTGTAGCCGTTGAAAGGAGTAGGACGGTCGCCAGGGGACCGTTAATTGACTGAACCTTTAACTTCAACCTGCCCCTGCACACACACAAAAAAAGAAAACAGATTAAATCTGTTTTAGGCTTAACCCCTTGCCTGTAGCAAGTTAGGAAATGACCAATTCTTGATTTTTGGTCAAGGGGGGTAAGCCTTATTAAATAGGCAAATAACAAATAAAAATAAATGCAAGAGATGTCATGAAATGCAAATGATGAAAATCTTTTTTGTGATTTTGAAAATATTTGATTTTTTCGAGTTTTGAAGTATGTGATTTTTTTTATTTTGAAATATTCGATTTTTTTAGATTTTGAAATATTTATTTTTTTTAGATTTTGAAACTATTTGATTTTTTTGGATGCTGAAACTATTTAATTTTTTTTTGGATTTTGCAGCCATTTGATTTTTTTTGGATTTTGAAACTATTTGATTTTTTTTGGATTTTGAAACTATTTGATTTATTTTTTTATTTTGAAATATTTAATTTATTTTTTTTAGATTTTTGAAATCAGCTTAGACCCGACGATGGGGAACCTCACATCTCATTAGGGGTCTCCCAAGCTCGAAGTGCATTATGAATGACCGCCCATGGCCGGGGTCCGATTCCGCTTGACGGTGCCTCTATCGAGGCCATACCTTGGAAAACAAAAAATAATTGATAGGGGAGCTGGCAATAGGTATAGAGGTTTTTAGGGCTTAAGTTCTTCTCACGACAACCCCTTTTCAAAGAATTTTATCTGTTGCGCCGGGGCTTTGTGTCCATCATCGAACCTATATCCGCTCTAGGCACGGATACGTCCGGGCTCATAACGTCCCGCGGGGAAACTGTACTGCCACTCTTGTCATGCCTAGTTTCATTGCTTTAGGGTCTTTTAGACTTTCGAGCTTCGAGCTTTGGATGAGCTTTTAGCTTTATCTTTGACTTTGCCCCTTGTTTCCATATATTTTTTTTTCCTTTTTCCTCTCATGAATGCGGAATAAGGTCATAACAGACTGCCCCTATTTGAGACCTCTTTTATTGGGGTGTCTAGATCAGTTCTCGCCCCCTTATTTACCACTTGCCCTTATTTTCGGTCAAAAGGGAGGAGAAAAACAAGGATTTTCACTTTCTTCTAAGCATGGCCAAAGAAGAAACGGTGTAGCGAAAAAGGGAAAACCGAACCACGGGGGGTCGTGTAGTGTATGAATGTCAAACCGAGGATCCCCCTTCGTGATCAAGTGGAGGAAAACCCCCGCTGCCGGGCCGCTGCCGGTTTGACTCTATGGATAAAAACGTTTTAAATACAACCCGTTCCATGGATTTGGCAATTCCTAACCCTCCGCATTAACTAGATGGTATGCGTTACCAGGATAGATTTTTTTGATTACAAACGGCCCTTCCCAATTAGGTTGCAGCTTAGACCTAGGACCCGCTGATCTGATAAATTTACGTTTCAAAATGTCACGCCCCGACGACGAATATCGGGACTGGCAGTAGAAAACGCTAGTAATGATGACATGCTAAGCTAAGAATTAACATAATGTCACGAACAGAAATAACTCCAAATCAACTATAATAACCATCAAACCGACTTAAACATAATCAAGCATAACCTCTACTTGACCCCGTTACAATAACTAACACAAGCTCTAAGACATAGCTACATGTAAAACAACTATAACAATCTCAACATATCTATCAACTGATACACTCCAAGTCATCACTCTGGCCCATTCCTATCCATCTATGAATCTTCACCTGAGCTGCCTGAAAAGGGGGAAACAACTATATAAGCGAACGCTCAGTAGGTAACAACAGGCAAGTGTAAGTAATTAACCAATTAATTACATGTTTATATGAAACGGAAAGAAAAGAAATGACGATCGGATGAAACAACATAAAGAAAGTGCTAAAGAATGAAATGGAATAACAATATGGCAGGATGATATAACTACAAGAATTTCAAGTTTATGAACAATATAAATAACAGGAAATTGTAGGAAATTGGCCAACAAGTAAGAATATAACCAAGTCGAACATGATTCAAGTAAGAGATTAAGAGATCATTGCAATAGACATCACGCTAGTCATGCACTCGGTGCAATGCCTCACCATGTCATTACCAACTCCCATGGGCACAAGTACTTTTCGGGCGCTCTCCCTAGGACCAGACCGGGCCCCTATGATGCATTGGCATTGATTTAATGGATCCAAGATCTCAAGTTGTCTAGACTTTAATCAAGTTAAAATGGCCAATTACAATCAAGTACAAACTTACCTAGGAACATCCCAAGGCTAAGTTGAAGAGATACTATCCAGAATTTCTGTCCAGGAGTTCAAGTTATCAAGAACCATCGTGTTCTTGGATTCAAAACCGTGAAACACGGAGAAAACTAGTCTCTGGATGATATACGGTCACTAATGGACCGCTCAAGCACTTGTGCGGTCGATTCAGGGTCGCACTTAAGAGGAACTGGGCAGGGTTGAACGGCTGATTAAGGGCCGCTCTTCAGCATGAACGGTAAGTATTGGGCCGCACAAGGCTAGAAGTTTATGAAATCGAAGACAGGATATGCGGTCCTGACAGAGCCGCTCATTAATTGAACGGTCCATTAAGGGCCGCCTGATAAGATGTACGGTCCATTACTGTCTGCACAACACAGGGCCAAACAACAATCTAGAAATTCGCCCAAGTGGGCTCCCGGGCTATCATAGGCAGGGTGGAACTGCACCAGAGTCCAGCCCACTATCTACTGGTCGGCCTAGGGTCTACTGGGCTGATCAAATCAAGAATTGGCCAAAGATGGATCAAGGATAATCGGCCAAAACTAATTAGCATTAGCTAGGGATGAACGGTCTCCACAGGGCCGTTCAGGGAGATATGCGGTCCACTAACGGCCGCGCATGTCTCTGTTAGTCCAATTCGGACTATGACTCATATCACAGCAGTTCGATTGAGTCCAAGTTCAATTCTAGGGGATAATAACGGTTCAATATTTACGGTTCAGGTATAAGGTTATAACAAGTATAAACCTAATAGCCATTTCAATTATAAATGATTCATAATTAGGTTTGACATTCATTGGAAAGATGAATCAAGATCAAGCTCAAATTAAATAAATCGGCAAGAATTATTTACTGTCATGAATTACAGTTTATTAGGTGTGTTGCTAACATGCCATTTACCACTAACATAACATGCTGTAATGACAATTAATCTGTTCTGTTATAGATGTGCGGTCGGTCCTGGACCTTACATCTCCATATACGGTCACGGACAGGCCGCTCATGCCCCCTCAGGTCCGAAGGCCTGCAGGATATGGACGATCGGTAGGGTGCCGCTGGGAGGGATGTGCGGTCTGGAACTGGCCGCAGGACAGACATGCGGTTAGGATTCGGTCGCACGTTCTAGAGAAATGATCAAAGATAGAAACATATAAACGGTCAACTACTGGTCGCCTATTTTGGACGTGCGGTCTATCGTGTGGCCGCACAAGTCCAGACAGATCGTTGCCCCTTTGCCTTGCCCGACTCCGGCGAGGTTTCTAGGGTTAGACTAAAACATGAAATTCGCATGATATAAAGCATGGAATTTGGGACTTTTACTACCAGCAGAAAGAGCATGAAAAACTCTACAAGATGCATGAATCAATTTTATGTTTACAGCCTGAAATTACTACTTAATCGAAAGGGAATAGTTATAACCCTAGATGTGACATGCTTCTACTAAAACCAGAAATTCTCACAGAACACTTGATAAAATTTAGGGCTTTCTACATCAATGAAAAGATGACACGATGATGCTTCCAACCATATATTATTTGTAGGGTTTGGCTTGCTATCACCTACCTGAATCGGATGAAGAAGGAAGGAGAAAGAAAACCCGAGGCGCTTGTACATGCAACCTATAATCGCTGGAGATCTCCCTCGATCCAACTCCTATGCAGCCACCACTGGTTCTAAACGATTCTAGGGTTAGAGAGCTTCATTTTAATAGGTCACACGCCTTCTAGAGGTTTCTATGCGCGGAGTATTCGTCCACGTAAGTTGGGTTAGTGCGAACGCCGCCGTAATTGTTGACACGATCCAACCTCCGCCAATAGCATCTCCTAGGGTTAGGGTTTCGGAAGATTAAGAGAGGGGAAATGATCCTCTCATCCTGGCCTTTCATTTGCCACTAGTTTGGGTTCATTTGATGGAGTATTGGGCTCGAATTTCGCATTACAATGTATGGTTAACTAAGTGTTTAATTTATGCTTAATCCACTAATTTGACCTATTTACAGATTTTATTTGGGTTGGTCACAGAAGACAAGTTTGTTAAACGTGTTGTCCTCTACAAGAATATAATTTTTTTAGATTTTTATAAAATGGTCAAATTTTAGCTTATTCTATTTATTAAGGAATTTCTAATTAATTTCTTGAAAAATCGGGGTATTACACCCTCCCCCACTTAAGGAATTTGGTCCTTCAAATTCAATGCCCTTAATAATAAAAAGAGGGAGTGAGACAGCTCACCTAGAATAAGTCAGGGTACTGCCTCCGCATAGTATCTTCTGACTCCCAAATAGCTTCTTCAGTTCCATGCCGACTCAACTGCACTTTAACCATCGGTATGGAACGATTCCTGAGTTGTTGTTACTTCCGATCCAAAATCTTGATCGGTCTTTCTTCATAAGTCAGATCTTCCTTCAATTCGAAGTACATATGCTGAATAATGTGAGTGGGATCATACACATATTTCCGTAACATAGACACATGGAAAATATTATGTACTCCAGATAACTGAGGTGGTAGTGCCAAACGGTAAGCAACCTCCCCCACTCTTTCCAGAATCTCGAATGGACCAATGTATCTTGGACTCAGTTTGCTCTGAATACCAAACCTTTGAATCCCTCTCATAGGAGAAACCTTTAAAAACACATGCTCACCAACCTGAAATTCCAAAGCTCTCCTCCTGGTGTCGGCATAACTCTTCTATCTTGATTGTGCCACTTGCAACCGATCTCTGATAATACGGATGTTCTTGGACGATTCGGAAATGAGATCTGGTTCAAGCCATTGCTTCTCACCTACCTCGTCCCAACATAACGGGGGTCGACAGCTTCTACCATACAAAGCTTCAAATGGAGCCATCTGAATGCCGGCATGGTAACTGTTGTTGTAGGCGAATTCAACCAATGCCAAGTGATCACTCCAACTACCTCCAAAGTCAATCATGCAGGCTCTAAGCATATTTTCACTATCCGATTGGTCCTTTCAATCTGTCCGTCTGTTTGTGGATGGAAAGCAGTACTGAAATTCAGACGAGTTCCCAAGGACTCTTGCAATCCTTTCCAAAAATGAGAAGTGAACCTGGGTCTCTATCAGACATAATACTGACTGGTATACCATGTAGTCTTACCACTTCCTTCATATACAAAGCAGCCAAGACATCAACTGTCCATTTAGACTTAATAGATAAGAAATGAGCAGATTTTGTCAATCTGTCGACAATCACCCATATTGCATCAAATCCACTACGAGTCCTAGGTAGACCCATAATGAAATCCATGCTAATGCTCTCCCACTTCTATTGGGGTATATCAAGGGGTTTCAATTTCCCTGCTGGTCTGAAATGCTCGGCCTTGACTTGCTGACAAACCAAACATCTACTTATGAAGTCCGTAACTTCCCTTTTCATATTCGGCCACCAAAAAGATCTTTTCAAATCCTTAAACATCTTAGTACCTCCAGGATGAATGGTGTATCTGGATCTATGAGCTTCCTCGAGGATCTTACTCTTTGCCTCATCTACATCAGGTACACAAGTTCTTCCCTGAAATAATAATCTTCCATCATCAACCATCATGAAGTCAGGTCTGTTACTCAAGCTTCCCTTGATCCCTACCAACTCGGGGTCATCATCTTGCAGAGACTTGATTTCCATCAATAATTCGGGCTTAAGTTGAATCTGAGCAATCATAACCCGATCCTTGTCAACATTAAGATCTAAACTAGCTAACTGCTCCAGCAATTTCCATTCTTGTAACATGAGGCTTGACAACTTAGCTATAGGCTTGCAGCTTAAGGCATCTGCCACAACATTATCTTTTCCATGATGATACTCAATGGAGAAATCAAAGTCCTTCAAATACTCCAGCCATCTTCGCTGCCTCATATTGAGTTCCTTCTGAGAAAACAAGTATTTTAAACTCTTATGATCTGAAAACACCGTAAATGCCTCTCCATACAAGTAGTGCCTCCATATCTTCAAGGCGAACACCACTGCTGCTAGCTCCAAATCATGAACATGCTAATTCTCTTCATGCTTCCTCAACTGCCTAGAAGAATAGGCTATCACTTTCCCGTGCTGCATGAGTACACACCCTAAACCAATACCTGAAGCATCAGTGTATACAACAAAATCTCCTTCTCCAGAAGGTAAAGCCAAAACAGGTGCAGTAGTCAAACATTCCTTCAAGGTCTGAAAGCTTCGCTCGCAATCTTCTGACCAATCAAATTTGACCTCCTTGCGGGTTAATCTTGTCAGAGGTACCGCAATTTTGGAGAAATCTTGAATAAACCTTCGGTAGTAACCTGCTAAGCCTAGGAAAATCCTCACTTCAGTCACATTAGTAGGCTTATCCCAATTCTTTACTGCCTCTACCTTCGAAGGATCAACAGAAACACCTTCTTTTGTGATGATATTCCCTAGAAAGGACACCTCTTGCAGTCAGAAATCACACTTACTAAACTTGGCATATAACTGATGATCTCTCAATAGTTGCAATGCCATCCTCAAATGTTCAGCATGCTCCTCCTCACTCTTAGAATAAATCAAGATGTCATCAATGAACACCACGACCCATTGATCAAGATAGGGCCGAAACACATCGTTCATCAGCTGCATGAAAGCTGCAGGTGCATTCGTTAGCCCAAAAGGCATTACTACAAATTCAAAATGCCCATACCTGCTGCGGAAGGCTATTTTATATATATCCTCTTCCTTAATTCGTAACTGATGATATCCAGATCGAAGGTCGATCTTAGAAAAATACTGAGCTCTTGCTATCTGATCAAATAACTCATTAATCCTTGGCAATGGATATTTGTTCTTGATAGTCAATTGGTTCAATTACCGATAATCGATGCACAACCTCATAGAACCATCCTTCTTCCGGACGAATAATACAGGGGCTCCCCATGGGGAAGTACTTGGACGAATGAACCCTTTCTCAAGCAATTCTATCAACTGCTGCTTTAGTTCTCTTAGCTCCGCAGGAGACATACGATAAGGAGCTTTGGAAATAGGAGTCGCACCAGGAATTAGATCAACAGAAAAGATAACTTCCCTTTCAGGAGGAAGTCCTGGCAATTTCTCAGGAAAGACATCTGGAAAATCTCGGACGATAGAAAAGTCCTCAATCTCAATCATCTGCTCAGGGGTCACAAAAACAAAGGCTAGAAAAGCCTTACATCCTATCCTCATCAGCTTATCAGCTCGAAGAAGCCGAAATAAGTGGAACAGACTTATGGTGTCTAATTCCTATAAAAGAAAGTCCAGGGTGTCCAGTGAAAGACACAGAACTACATATGCATTGAACATTGGCCTCATACTTAGCCAACCAATCTGCTCCTAGGATTACATCATAATCCTTCATGTCCATACAAACTAAATTAGCTGGCAGGTTTTGTTCATTGATCATGACCTTACTGGAAGGATAGAAATACTTAATTGCTGATCCGGAACCAATAGGGGTCGAAATCTCTAATGGAGAATTCATCAAAACTGGCTTCACAGCTAAAGACTTCGCAAATCTCCGAGAAATAAAAGAATGAGTGGCACCAGTATCAAAAAGAACAAAAGCTGATTTATCATGTATAATAAGAGTACCTTTGACGAGTCCACCCTCCTCGGCGGATCCTACCTCGTCTTCTTGTAGAGCCTGGAGCTTGCCTTGCTACTTCTTGATTCCTTGCGGTTTCACCGGGGTAACTTGCTTAGATAAAAGAGGACACTCGGGAATACGGTGGTCCCTACTGCCACAACGTAAATAGGCGCCCAGCTTGCGCCAACACTCCTCCATCTTGTGACCTGGACGGTCACAATACTTGCATACGCCCTTGAATGGAACAATAGGGCCAGGCTTCTTGTCTTCAATCTTTGGCATCTTGCCCTTCCATGAACCAGACCCGCTAATTTAGCCTCTTCCCGCCATGACTGGGCTTGATACTCCCAGAACTAGTATGGTGTTGTTCTTTCTTAACATTCTTTCCACAGATTCTCTCCGTCATTTCTAAAGTATCTTCCAATACTTAAACCTTTCTCACCATCTCAAAATAAGTTTGAATTTCCATAGGTGCCAACTGGTTGATATACTGCAGCTTCAGCCCATTAAGAAAGGGCTTAGCCTTCATCTTCTTGGTAGATATCAAGTGAGTAGCATAACGAGATAATCGAGAGAACTGAGCTTCATATTCAGCTACAAATTCAGCAGCCTTCTTCTCTTGCACTCTATCAGAAAAATATTTACCATTGAAGAATTCCTCGAACTCTTCCCATGTGACTTGTCTATCACCAAGGGTAGCCTTCACTACGTCCCACCATGTCCTCGCATCACGTTCAAGTTGAAAGGTCGACAAGAGGACACGATCTTGATTGTTGCATTGCATCACTTCAAAAATTATCCCTATCTCTTCAAGCCAGTGCTCGGCTTCATCAGGGTCAGTCGAGCCACCAAATCGCGAAGGGATTCATCCCACGAAAGTTCCGATAGAGGTCGCCAGTGCCATGGTTTGCAGCTCCTCCTTGGGCCACTTGTTGCAAGGCCTGAGTAAGTCCTTGAACCGTACGCTGCAAGTTCCTCCATTCCGCGCGTTCTCCTGCCATTGCAAAAGCCTACACATGGAATAGGTTATGTTAGGTTCAATTAAGAATGGATAATCGTGCAATTAGATTATTAACTCAACCCCAGTCTTCTACCCAAATCTCACCAGGTTGGGTCCTTAGACCTATAACAAGGCTATAGGTCCTATGATATCACTTAGGATCCTTGAACTTAGAGAATCTAGGAATATTAGAAAACCTCGGCTCTGATACCACCAAACTATCACGCCTCGACGCAGAATATCAGGACTGGCAATAGAAAATGCTAGTAATGATAACATGCTAAGCTAAGAATTAACATAACGTCACGAACAGAAATAACTCCAAATCAATTATAATAACCATCAAACCGACATAAACATAATCAAGCATAACCTCTACTTGACCCCGTTACAATAACTAACACAAGCTCTAAGGCATAGCTAGATGTAAAATAACTATAACAATCTCAACATATCTATCAACTGATACACTCCAAGTCATCACTCTGGCCCATTCCCATCCATCTGTGAATCTTCACCTGAGCTGCCTGAAAAGGAAAAAACAACTATATGAGCGAACGCTCAGTAGGTAACAACAGGCAAGTGTAAGTAATTAACCAATTAATTACATGTTTATATGAAACGGAAAGAAAAGAAATGATGATCGGATGAAACAACATAAAGAAAGTGCTAAAGAACGAAATGAAATAACAATATGACAGGATGATATAACTACAAGAATTTCAAGTTTATGAACAATATAAATAACAGGAAATTGTAGGAAATTGGCCAACAAGTAGGAATATAACCAAGTCGAACATGATTCAAGTAAGAGATTAAGAGATCGTTGTCATAGACATTACGCTAGTCATGCACTCGGTGCAATGCCTCACCATGTCATTACCAACTCCCATAGGCACAAGTACTTTTCGGGCGCTCTCCCCAGGACCAGACCGGGCCCCTATGATGCGTTATTATAAAATGGATCCAAGATCCCAAGTTGTCTAGACTTTAATCAAGTTAAAATGGCCAATTACAATCAAGTACAAACTTACCTCGGAACATCCTAAGGCTAAGTTGAAGAGATACTGTCCAGAATTTCTGTCCAGGAGTTCAAGTTATCAAGAACCATCGTGTTCTTGGATTCAAAACCGTGAAACACGGAGAAAACTAGTCTCTGGTTGATATACGGTCACTAATGGACCACTCAAGCACTTGTGCGGTCGACTCAGGGCCGCACTTAACAGGAACCGGGCTGGGTTGAACGGCTGATTAAGGGCCGCTCTTTAGCATGAACGGTAAGTATTGGGCCGCACAAGGCCAGAAGTTTATGAAATCGAGGATAGGATATGCGGTCTTGACAGAGCCGCTCATTAATTGAACGGTCCATTAAGGGCCGCTGGATAAGATGTACGGTCCATTACTGTCCGCACAACACAGGGCCTAACAACAATCTAGAAATTCACCCAAGTGGGCTCCCGGGCTGTCATAGGCAGGGTGGAACTGCACCAGAGTCCAGCCCACTGTCTGCTGGTCGGCCTAGGGTCTACTGGGCTGCTCAAATCAGGAATTGGCCAAAGATGGATCAAGGATAATCAGCCAAAACTAATTGGCATTAGCTAGGGATGAACGGTCTCCACAGGGCCATTCAGGGAGATATGCGGTCCACTAACGGCCGCGCATGTCTCTGTTAGTCCAATTCGGACTATGACTCATATCACAGCACTTCGATTGAGTCCAAGTTCAATTCTAGGGGATAATAACGGTTCAAGATTTACGGTTCAGGTATAAGGTTATAACAAGTATAAACCTAATAGCCATTTCAATTATAAATGATTCACAATTAAGATTGACATTCATTGGAAAGATGAATCAAGATCAAGCTCAAATTAAATAAATCAGCCAGAATTATTTACTGTCATGAATTAGAGTTTATTAGGTGTGTTGCTAACATGCCATTTACCACTAACATAACATGCTGTAATGACAATTAATCTGTTCTGTTATAGATGTGCGGTCGGTCCTAGACCTTACATCTCCATATACGGTCACGGACAGGCCGCTCATGCCCCCTCAGGTCCGAAGGCCTGCAGGATATGGACGGTCGGTAGGGTGCCGCTGGGAGGGATGTGCGGTCTGGAACTCGCCACAGGACAGACATGCGGTTAGGATTCGACCGCACGTTCCAGGGAAACGATCAGAGATAGAAACATATAAACGGTCAACTACTGGCCGCCTGTTTTGGACGTGCGGTCTATCGTGTGGCCGCACAAGTCCAGACAGATCGTTGCCCCTTTGCCTTGCCCGACTCCGGTGAGGTTTCTAGGGTTAGACTAAAACATGGAATTCGCATGATATAAAGCATGGAATTTGGGGCTTTTACTACCAGCAGAAAGAGCACGAAAAACTCTACAAGATGCATGAATCAATTTTATGTTTACAGCCTGAAATTACTACTTAATCGAAAGGGAACAGTTATAACCCTAGATGTGACATGCTTCTACTAAAACCAGAAATTCTCGCAGAACACTTGATAAAATTTAGGGCTTTCTACATCAATGAAAAGCTGACACGATGATGCTTCCAACCATATATTATTTGTAGGGTTTGGCTTACTATCATCTACCTGAATCGGATGAAGAAGGAAGGAGAAAGAAAACCCGAGGCGCTTGTCCATGCATCCCCTAATTGCTGGAGATCTCCCTCGATCCAACTTCTCTACAGTCGCCACTGGTTCTAAATGATTCTAGGGTTAGAGAGCTTCATTTTAATAGGTTACACGCCTTCTAGAGGTTTCTATGCGCGGAGTATTCGTCCACGCAAGTTGGGTTAATGCGAACGTCGCCGTAATTGTTGACGCGATCCAACCTCCGCCGATAGCATCTCCTAGGGTTAGGATTTCGGGAGATTAAGAGAGGGGAAATGATCCTCTCATCCTGGCCTTTCATTTGCCACTGGTTTGGACTCATTTAATGGAGTATTGGGCTCGAATTTCACGTTACAAGGTGTGGTTAACTAAGTGTTTGATTTGGGCTTAATCCACTAATTTGACATATTTGCAGATTTTATTTGGGTTGGTCACAGAAGACAAGTTAGTTAAACGTGTTATCCTCTACAAGAATATAATTTTTTTGAATTTTTATAAAATAGTCGAAATTTAGCTTATTCTATTTATTAAGGAATTTCTAATTAATTTCTTGAAAAATCAGGGTATTACACAAAACCATGTTACCCACTTGAAATTTCCTTTCGATAACCTTCTTTTAAAAATACCGCGAGACACGTTTTTGATAAACAGAGACGTGATTGGCCGCGTTAAGCCTCTTCTCATCTAAGAGTTCTAGTTGGACTAGCAACGCCTCTCGACGCTCGTCGAGATTAAGTTCTTTGTCTAGCTACACTTTTAGGGAAGGGATCAAGATCTCGTTCGGGAGTACCGCCTCCATCCCATAGGTGAGGGCAAAAGGAGTTTGTCCCGTGGGAGTACGGACGGAGGTACGATAAGCCCATAGAGCTTTTACCAATCTATCGGCCCAATCAGCGAATTTGTGTGACTCGTATGTTTCTTAATCATTTTAAGAAGGGTTTTGTTCGTGGCCTCGGCTTGGCCATTATCTTGAGGGTAGTATGGTGATGAATGGTGCAATGAAATATTAAATTTCTTACAAAGGTCCTGAAGTTCTTGAGACACAAATTGAGGCCCGTTGTCGGTGACGATATCACTTGGCACTCCAAACCGCGAGATGATGTTCTTGAGGATGAAGCGGCACACTGTAGTGGCTTTGATTTCTGCATAAGCTTCAGCTTTCGCCCACTTGGTGAAATACTCTGTAGCGCTTAGAATGAAAGATTTTTGTTTGATTTGAGAGTTCGGATCACCTAGTGGGCCTACAATATCAAAAGCCCACATGGAGAATGGCCGAGGAGCAGAAAGAGGATGGAGAGAAGAAGCCGGAGCATGAATCTTATCGGCATGGAGTTGGCATTGAAGACACTTACGGACATAAGTGGAACAGTCTTCTTCTAGGGTTGGCCAGTAATAGCCATGCCTAAGAATCTTCTTCGCCAACGCCTGTCCATTAACGTGCCCTCCGCACTCACTCGCGTGAGCTGCTTCAACAACTTTCCAAGCCTCATCATCATCCAGACACCTCATCAGAACCCCATTGAGAGCCCGCCTGTATAACTCTCCAGCAATAATCGTGTATCTGGCGGCGACTCTTCTAATGGCCTTGCGCTGCTCAGCATTCGCCGTCTCTGGGATGGGTCCCTGCAATACTACTCTATCTCGTGATACCACGGTAATTCTTATTCTTTTATAATCTCCTCAAGCTCAGTCAATGATACTTCCTTCAATTCCTCCTTCTCTGCCTTCTTCTCTACAGTCTTCCTAAGGTTATCGAACCAAGGATCCTGAAGGGAAGGAGCGTCCATCCGCTGGACCACAACGGTCTCAATAGAACGACTAAGCGGGAAGGAAAGGGAAGAAGCAAGTGATGCTAATGCATCAGCAAGGATATTCTGAGAACGAGGAGTGTGAATGTAAATGAGCTTCTGGAACTGCCTAGCCAAGAGCGTGACCAAATCTTGATAGGGTTTAAGTTTAGGGTCACGGGTGCGGTAAGTGGAAAGAACTTGACGCAGCACCAATTGAGATTCTCCTATGATGTTTAGGTATCGCGCACCCATGAGGTAGGTGTGTTTCAATCCAGAAAGGAGAGCCTCATACTCGGCTATGTTATTCGTGGCAGGAAAAGAGAGCTGATAAGCAATGGGGATGGTTACCCCTTCCGGAGTAAGGAGAACGGTGCCGATTCCACGGCCCTGAGAATTGAGAGCACCGTCGAAATGAAGATATCAAGAAGGAAGATGAGTAAGTACAGCCAAGTGTTCATCAGGAAACTCATCCTGGATTGTATCAGTGCGAGGGATAGGAGAATGAGCAAGATGCTCGGCAATGGCATATCCCTTGATTGCCTTCTGGACGACAAAGGTGATATCAAATTGAGAGAGAAAGCTCTGCCAGCGAGCTAATCAGCTAGAAAGGACAGGTTTTTCTAAGAGGTAACAGATGGGGTCCATTTTAGAGATCAACTTAACCTCGTGGGCAAGGAAATAGTGCTTGAGCTTCTGGGCTACCCACACTAGCGCTGCACAGGTCTTCTCCATGGCAGTATACTTAGATTCAGCTGGATTGAACAATCTAGACAGATAGTACGCTGCCCTTTCTCTCCCTTCATCGTCCACTTGAGCTAGGACAGCTCCTAGGGAGTCCTCAATTACAGAAATGTATAAAATCAGGGGTTTACCAGAGACAGGAGGTTGTAGAACCGGGGGATTAGATAGATAAGCCTTAAGATCTTCATAGGCCTTTTAACATTGTTCATTCCATTCAAATTTGGCTCCCGCCTTCAACAATTCATAGAATGGGCGACATCTCTGCGAATGTTGAGATATGAATCTCCTAATAAACTGTAGACGCCCAATCAGACCTCGTAACTTTGTAATGTTCTTAGGCGGCGGCATTTCCATTACGGCCTTTGCCTTATTCGGATCAATCTGAATCCCTTGTTTACTAACTATAAACCCAAGCAACTTCCCTGATGCAACTCCAAATACGTATTTCTTTGGATTCATCTTCAGCTTATACTCCCTAGCCCTTTGCAACACCTTGGCTAAAATGGCGGGGTGCTCTTCTTTGGACCTCGACTTCACCAGGATATCATCCATGTAGGCTTCCAAGTACACATGCATCATGTCATGGAAGATGGCCATCATTGCCCGTTGGTACGTGGCACCTGCATTCTTCAATCCAAATGGCATAACGACATAGCAATATGTGCCCCAGGGCGTGGTGAAAGAGGTCTTCTCTTGGTCCTTGGGAGCAAGACGGATTTGATTATAACCAGAATACCCATCCATAAATGAGAGTGCCTCATACCCAACCGTGTTGTCCACCAACACATCAATGTGAGGAAGCGGGAAATCATCCTTCGGACATGCCTTATTTAAGTCCCTGAAATCGATACAAATTCAAATTTTTCCATCCTTTTTCATTACCGAGACTATGTTCGCCACCCATTGCGGATATAACACAACTCTAATAAACCTGGCCTTATGCAATTTATCGACTTCCTCTTTTATCCTCAAGGCCATTTGGGGGTGGAACCTTCTTGCTTTCTGTTTAACGGGTGTCGCCCCTGGTTTGAGAATAAGTCGGTGTTCAACCAGAGCGGGGTCAAGACCCGGGATGTCCTCATAAGATCAGGCAAAGGAATCGATGTACTCCCTCAAAACCTTAATCAGCTCCTCTTCAACCTGAGGAGGGAGGTTAGCAGAGATAATTATAGGCCTGGGGTCCTCTTCTGTTCCAAGGTTGATCTCTTTGGTGGGTTCATCCACTGCCGTTGACGGTTCGTCAAATCTCTTCAAACCTTGTGCGTACAGATCGACAGCATCCTCCACATCGTTTTCCTCATCCTCGGCTGGGTCCTTCTCATCTATGACTTCATACACACCTAATCCATCATTGCTCCACACCCCTTCTACTTCCTCATCATCTTCTAAGACTATGGCGGTCTCTACAAATTCAGGGCATTTGAGAAGGGCATGACATCTCTGAGCTAAATCTTGCAGAAACCTATCTGGAACGGATTTAGAATGACGCATCACGGGGTGCCCCGCAGACGTGGACGGGCTGACAACACTAGAGCTAGACTATACCCTAACTGACTCTACCAACCTAGGAGACTCTGCAGAATGTACATCTAACCTAGGAGACAAGAGATCTACTGAGAAAGGAGCAGGGGTCTCATCCCCTTGGGAAGATGGGCAGAACATAGCGTAATCCTCCATTAAAACCTCCGTTTTAAAATTGGCATTTTTTTTGGAAGTCGGAGGAGATCACGTAACAGGAAGAGGAGGACGAGGGAGGAGGAAGTTGCATGGGAAACAGAGAGTGGAAGATGTAATCGAAGAATGGGTCAGAAGATGAAAACCACATCTCGTGGAGTTTGGCAGTGGAGGAGGGAGGAGTAAACCGAGTTGACAAATCAATGGGTGGGCAGTGCCTACATGCACAAGGAACAAATAGAATTTTAGATGGTCTTTTCGTAAAGTACGGGTCGACCATAATTAGAGGGGAACGGGGAATGAACCCCAATTGCTGAAACAAGGAGGCAAGATAGGATGGGGACAAAGAAAAGGTAGTGATGGAGCTCCCCACTTCCCGCGGCCTCCGGTGAACTAGCTCAGTCGGAGAATGCTTCACCAACTGCATCTCCATCTCTTTCGGACAAGCTTCCTCTTCATGGAACATCTTTTCAAAACAACTATAGAAATAATCCATGTCACCCACCAGCCCCTTCAGTGGCGGTGGTGGGTCAGCAATAACATAAGCGGCATCGGTCTTCCTATCAACACAGGGCGGCGGCTTCTTCAGAGTGCCAGGCTGCAGCGGGCCTTTCACGAAGTGTTGACGATAATCCCACGTCAGTGGCCCGGAGTCCCCCAGTATAGACAGTGCCGACTCCCGGTAACCAAGGCCCCTTCGGCTCATCATCCTGCCCCTGGGGACGGGATTAGTCCGCCCCTGCAATTGTGCGCCAAGGCCCATGCCCGACTGATAGCCTAACTTCAAAATCATGTGCCACCCTTTTGAATCTCTAATCTTGGACTTAATTTTAACATTTGTCGGTGCAGTGGCGGGCTTGCATGACGCATATGCCCATGAATAGTTTAAGTCCATAACAGAAAGAACTGGCATGTTGCTTGGCCACAAAGTAGGAAGAATCTTGTCTGCAATTGCATCAACGGTCTGGACTGTGGAAACACTCTTCACCTTAACCACCCAGCCTTGGAATGGGAACTTAAGGCATTGGTGGGCAGTTGAGGGTATGGCATTCAGACTGTCTATCCATGGATGACCCAGAATTACCTTGAACATCGGGTCTATGTCTAGTACGTAAAACTCCACATCCATTTCTAAAGGCCCTACCTCGGCTTGAACTGTCACAACCCCATGGCAAGCTCGCCTGGAGTTATCATAGGCCGCAATTGTGGTTGGTGTTGGCCTAAGCATGTCTTCTGAGATATTGCAGGCACGTAATGTGCTTAATGGACACACATTTGTTGATTCTCCCGTGTCCACAAGGGCTGATTCAACTGCCACCTTGTTTAAGGAAATAGTAATGCAGAGTGGCATCTACCGTGCCTCTGGGGGTGCCAATTCTGATTCAGAAAATGAAATGGAAGGCCCCCTCGTGATAGTGGCCAACACTGACGGCAAACTGTCCACTGCTACATCTTCGTTAACCATCACTTTCTGCAAAAAAGCCCTTAGGGCATCCTGGTGTAGCATGGACCTTTTTATTAACTCCAGTACTGAAATCTTGGCCGGCATCCGGTCCAAGTGCTATAGCAAATCATACTTTGTGCCAGGCACGGGGTCTACTTCTTCTGCTTCAACTGTTGAGGAAGGAATTGGAGGGTTGGGTGCAGGTGCACCAGTGGAGGGGTAACTTCTGTGAAATAAACGCCTGCTCCGGAGGGCGCATTGTCATGCCGGCGCGGCATTAAATGGACTCTCGATTGGCCCGGTGGGGTAAGTGGCAGGGATGGAAATGGGGGTGAGAATGGCGGAGGTTGGTCTGGCAGACCCTGGCGGAGTGGTGATTGGTGAAGGGTTAAGTGGAGGGGTGATAATGGAGGGTATGGCGGGTGATGGTGGAAGGATTGGCGGAATAGTGGGGAATGTGGCGGGTGCAATGGGTGATCGGGAAGGGATAGTGGGTGGAGCGGCAGTGAAAGTGGTGGGCCGGAGGATGCAAGGAACAGAAGGTGCGGGGAAGTTGGTGTGGTGGAAGGCCAAGAGATGAGCAGGAGTCTCATCATCAAAAGACCACCCAGCATTAGGGGCTGGGTGGTGAACTGCATTAAACTGTGCCGGTGCCGGCGGCTGCTGTTGCTGCTGAGGAATGGGTAGATGTTCTGGCATGGGATTCTGATGAATCCCGAGGTCTTGCTGTTACTGCTGCTGCTGTGGAGGTTGTTGTTGGGGAGGTTGTTAGAACTGCTGCTGCTGAGGTGCCACCTGCTGCGGCTTGGCATGTCTTCTCCTTTCTTTTATATCTTCAATCAACTTGTGCATTTGGGCCCAATCAATCCTCTGGCCCTCATGCAAATCATAAACTAGATCCCTGAACTGATAACACCTTTCTATCGTGTGCCCGGGTTACCGATGCTATATGCAATACCTTGACTGGTCGGCTGCCGGATTCCAGTTCTGACATTCCGGAGGCAACTGTATGTCACCAGTGTACATTAAGATCGAAAAAATGTCAGGGAGTGTTTCCGGAAGTGGTGGATAGTTGACTCTCTTTGGTCCCGGTTGAGCGGGCCCATAACCAGCAGGAGGAGGGACGTTATGGTACTGGGGTGGTTGTTGAGGCTGTTGTGGTGGTGGTGGTGGTTGTTGTGGGTGTTGAGGAGCTGGGAAAGAAGGTCGAGGAGCCTGTGGAGTGGGGAACTGGGGGTTGCGTGGGGGTTGCTGGAAACGGGGTGAAGCGGGCTGGTTAGGGAATTGGACAGCCTGGACTTGCTCGTTGGTTTGTACTCCATCAGTAATTGGGCCCTGGGACTTTCTTGTGGTTTTGGATTTCTGGGCCTCGAAAAGGGAATGAATAGGGGAGTCTTTGAATTGGGTCTGGATGAACCGGGTCCGGCTGTACAACTGGTGCATGTTTGAAATATCGTTCATTGCCAATATGTTCTGGAACGTTGGGGTGGCATTCGAAATCAACAGTTTCACCTTTTCTTCTTCCGGGATCTGCCCGGACACACGCGAGGTCATCTGCCTCCATCGATCTGCAGATGTAGCAAAGTCCTCGTCTGCTTTCATCTTTTCCGCTACTAGGTCGATAAAGGAATACTCGGGACCAACCCGATCTTGGAATCTCTGGATAAACTTCTCCTTCACGGTCTTGAAACTCTCTGCCTCCTCCAGAGGCAAGGTGTAGAACCATTCAAGGGTGACCCCGTCCAAGGATCGGTGGAACAAATATGCCATCAGGTGGTCATCGTGTTGAAACTGTGTCGATTCATAAAGGAACTCCCTGACATGAATAAACGGGTTGCCATTCCCGTCATATTTCTGGTATACGGGGAGCTCAGACTGGGGAGGAAAGCGAATGTCCCTAAAATTAGGAATGGGGACATCGGCTAGAGACTGCGGGGTGACCCGCTTGTGGAGGAGGTCAATATGCTGCTGCATGGCAGCCCATTTGTCGAGAAGCTCCCATTCCCGGGAAGGAGGAGATACAGCAGGAAAAACGGAACCAGAGTATGGAGCTAAAGGATAAATTGATTGAGGCGGCAGCCCATAAGATGGATAATGGGCCACGGAAGGGCCCATATCTGCATGAGCCAACTGGGTGGCCCCTTGTTGCAGACGAATGAAATCAGCCGGGGCCACGAGGGCCTGCGGCGCTGGAGAGATAGTGGTGTAAGGATCAACACAAGAACTAGAGGGGATCTGAGTCTTCCCCTTGTCAAGTGGGTGATGGGCCGAGGTAGAAGCCTGGCCCGCTTCCATATTGGAGAATCGAAGAACCTGAGGACGGATGGGAGTGAGGTCGATGGGGGCCGCAGAGGTGGCCCCTAATCCAGGAATCAGAGATGTAGAAGTGGCGGCAGCAGTCACGCCAGAAGGGAGCACTGAAGGCGGTGCATCCACCCCTTGCAAAGCTTGCTTCAGAATATGGAGTTGAGTAGGGTCCAACTGAGCCATCATGTGGAGAACATGACTGGCCGAGTTGTGAGTGGATAAATCAGAAAGGGAGGGTTGGGCACCCTCAACAACAATGGTCGAGAGAGGAGGGGCAGTCCCTTCTCCCTCTTGCACATGAGCGACCCTAGGTGGGTCCTCCAGAAGTCCCCGAGGGAGAGAATCCTCATGGGAATGGGAGAAGTTGTAAGATGACATGGTGGGTGATGAATCGAACAAGGGATTAAAATAGGAATAGAAATGCGAGCTGCCCCTAGGAGATGACCCTGAGGGTGTGAGGCAGCTCTACATGCACTGATCACTATAAGGAATAACACGCAAACAGCCCTAACCAAGATTTAAACAAACAATCCAAACCAAAAGCATACAATGGAGGGGAGAGATAAGAGAAGGATCAACCAGTTAAGCAACCAAGTTTTTTTAAATGATGCGCGAAAATTTTTATAAGTTTCTCTCTAGGACCTTAGTGGATTAATTAAAGTATGAATTCACTCAACCAAAAGGTACCTAACCAGGGTAGGAAATGGGGAACTGGCCGACTCTAAGGGACTTTCTCTCACGGATGCAAACTCTAGACGGGGGTGGGTACGGTACAATCTACCTGGCGTCCGTGTGAGAATCCATGGCTCACAGGGACTTACGGAGGCTCTCGGTAAGGTCACCTAGTCGGCAACAAGGAATATGGAGACGAGAGGAAACCCTACCTCGATAGGAATGCAACTACTGATGAAAAGCGGTGTATGATCCTATGTGCACCGGAGTGCATGCAAGAGTCTAGCCTAGAAACTAGCAATCAATGATCAAGCAAATATGACAAATACGAATAATAAACATGCAAAGGGAAAGAACAATCAAGGGAGACCAATAATCAGCACCACAATATCATGAAGAATGTGAAATGATAATCAAAGATGGAGGCTCGGGTGCACTGTAGCACGACAAGAACAGTCTCTGGGAGACCGTACAGGGAGGTCGACGGTCCTAGGTGGACCGTTCACTGGCAGGGAGTAATGTCACACACTAACAGAAGACATAGGATGCTGAAATAAACTAAGCAGCAGAGAACAGAGGCGTACTTGGATAGACGGCCTCTCAACAGACCGTTCAAACTCTGGAACAGACCTGAGACGACCGCAGAAGGTCAGTAAAACCAACAGAGTAAGTGTAGAAGCGTACCTGAGCCAGCAAGATGGGCGGCCAAGATCAAGCCATAGGAGAAATGAACGGGCGGAGTAGGACCGCTGAAGGCAGCAGGCTCGCAGAATAATCAGCACGGTAGGTAGAGAAGAATGGCCGATACACCTCCGCTCTGATGAATGGACGGCTCTGTGTGAACCGCACAACCGCCTGAAGACAGAAAGGAGAATAACCGGAGAACAATCAGTGAACAACTCAAAGAAGGGAAACTTGGAAAGCAAAAGGACGGGTCAACAAATCACTAACACGACGGGCACTAGGTGTCCCACCGTGATCGCCAAAAAAGAGGGTGTTGACATTTTTTCCTTACCGGCTTAAAAGTCATTCCTATCTCTTCTACTAAATCAATATGAGAAATAAATGAAAGGTAGAAGGGGACAGAAGTATGTGAACCTGTGTGATCGCCACCAAGATGCCAAACGCGATGAACACGCCATATCTTGGAAAAGAAGGGAGACACTCGCCTTTAACCAGCACTGCAGGGATGCACGGCCCGTGAAGAACCGCCTTAAGGATGCGCGGCGCTCGACAAACCGCTCGTCAGTGCTGGGGTGGAACGCGGGATTAAGTGCGATGGAGGAAGAACGATTCAGGACCGGCCGCGGGAAGGAGACGAACGGTGCAATATCAGTCACACTTCCCTTAGAACGGACAGGATGGAACCGCCCAACGCCACCATGCCTTAGGATGTAAAAGCTCAACCTCCACCCTTTCCGGTCGGCCAGAAAGGATGGGCCTCGTGCTAGTGCGTCGCTGACCTACAAGGAAATGTAGAAAACACAAGAAAAAACCCAATATTAGAGCTATGAAGTGTAGTAACTATAAGGAGGAAGAGAAATAAACATAAAGTAACTGGAGCGGGGGATACCTGGGAGTTTTTAAACCCCTAGGGGCGTCGAAAAATACATAGGAGGGTGTGTGTAAATGGTGTATGAGAGTAGAGAAAATGTAGATAGAAGAAGCAACGATGCATGCAAACGAGAAGAGAGCGGTGTGATTAATGAAACCAAGACACAAACAACGAGATACTCCCTTAAATCGAAGGCCTGGACGGACGTAGAAGGCCTCCCTCCCTGGTCGTAGGTCACTCTAGAATCCGGCAGGGCTTCGCTGTGACCTTCAAATCTCCCCCCTCTCAAAGCTTGGCCTTAGGGTCTATTTATAGAGCCCACAAGTCCCAGCTCGAAATTAGGGTTTTCAGCCATTTTTAGGTCGAGAGACTAAAATATAAGGTGTAGATAATTGAATTATCTCACAACCAGAAGAAACGGCACGCAATTTGGTGGAGTATTCGCGGAGAAAATGATGGAGAAAGTTGATGATAAAATCACGAATGGAGAGAGAAAACCCTTAAAACCTTCAGGAATTCAGCAGATGAACGGTCGCACGATAGACCACTCATCAGGTTGGGTGGTCTATCGCTAGGCCGTTCATCCCTGTCGATGGAAATTCAATAAATAGAAAATATAAACAAATTATTCATCGAACTGACCGAAAATGTCACCGTTGAACTCTCATGAGATGAACGGCTACTTGCGAACCTTTCATCCATAAGAGCGGCCAAGGGCCAACCGCTTATGTCCTGTCGGTGATAAATCAGAATAAATAAATAAATAATTAGATAATTATCTGAAGGAACCAACAATGTTAGGATTCTGGGAGAAGAACGGCTAAGGTCAGACCGTTCAATGAGTTGAACGGCTATACCCAGAACGTATGTCAGCTCGTCGGTGATAATTCAGAAAATTAACTAAATGTCCCATAAATATATGGAAGGTCAAATACCAGCCGCTCAGATAATGGACGGCCGGACCACTGACCGTTCAATCCTTGGACGTTTAAAATTCATAAAATGTGAAAATTAGGCAAATTCAAGGCCCATTAAGCCCTGAATTGAACAGACCCAGCCAGGGAGGGAGGCTACCCATAAAATAGGCCCAAAGATGTGCCAGAAAAATAACCCAACGAGTAACAGACAACTCGAGGCATCAACAACTGAAAGTAAGAGAAATGACTCAACTTATCGGTAAAAAATGGGTGTCAACAATAGCCAGGTGTACCCTGCTATTGGTTAGGTTTCTGTACTGCTTCAGAGTCGTTTTAGGTTCTGGTCAACTCGGTGATACCCAGTGGTTGACAAATAACCTTGTGTGTGTCTCGACTATTCTGGATAGCTCGAGATAGTGGTTCTGGATGCCTTGAGGTACTGTCCTACCTCGATTTGTGTGTCCAGGTGCTTTGAGGGTCTTGATGTTCCCTCAGGTCTCTATGAATCGTTTTATACTGTTGTATGGATCTGATGATCCAGTGTCATTTTCCTCGGCTTAGGATTAGGCTGATTGGCGGCTTGTCACCGCCGTTGTGCGATGATCTTGACTCCAAGTCTTGTGACTCATGGATCGTTGTGTCAGTAGGTCTAGTTGTCATGTCCTGAGTCTGTTGGAAGTTGGTGTACTACCTTTGTGCTTCGTAGTACGAGTGACAGTGCCTGCTTAGCCTGTCCGTACTTCAGCACTTGTGTTTCAGAGTCTCTGTGTCTAGTGAGCCTTCACTAGTCGTGGCCTGACGACCTCGAGTGTCGGCCCACCTGGGAGTAGGTGGTGGGGCAGTTCCTGAGATACAGTTTGTAGGCTTGTTTTCGTGGGCTCCCTTGCCTTGCAGTAGCATCCTGCTAGGGGAGAAAACTAGCTAGAGGCCTCGCTCAAGGCATTGAGCTTGTGTGTGCACACGTGGTCAGGGGCGTTTTGGACGAACGTCGACGGGCGTGACTCTGACTAGTCACTCGTTACTATAGTTCCTGGTTCAGTTCAGTGAGTATCTTAGTCTCCGTCATTCTCGGCGTCTGTAGGGAGATACTTGTGGCGCAGTGTAAGACGTCAGTGGACGCATCTGGCTGTTCTTCTAGAAAGGAGGTGCTTCCGTCACTTAGCGCTTGACTCTCGCGTTTCTCAGAGTATGTGTTTCCCTTCCGAGTTAGTCTATTTTTGGCTTCGTCCAAGCTCAGCTTCCCCTTCTGAGTTGGTCTGTTCTCAGCCTTGCTCGAGGATACCTTTCTGTTGCGGGCATGACGATCTAGTCATGTATGCATTAGTGTCTGTGTCTGTCTAGGTCTTTTCTAGGGCTTTTGCCTGGTTTCATGGGCTTTAGCCTTTGGGCTAATGGTAGGCTGACGGATCGGTAACTCTTGACTTTGTAAGATCAGGGTTCGCCCATCTGTCACTGTTTGGAGTAGTTTAGGGAGCTGTGCTTTGCTCGATAGCCGTGTTCACGTTCCTTACGGCTTTGCTTTTCCCTTTTCTTTTAGCTGTTCTACTCCTACTCCCCAACTTTCTTTTACAGCTTTCTAGTAGTAGTTTCTCCTGCTTTCTTTCCTACTTTATTACTATTGATATTTTAGTTGTTGTCCCGTGTTACTGCGTTATTTTTCAGTGGGGGTCCGCGTGACCCCTACTGAGCCAGTGACACGAGGCTCACCCCTGCTTTTCAGGTGTGGCGCTCTTCTTCCTTCGCGGTTCCTGGAGTGGCGTGCTCGTAGTTGCCAGCAGTACCTGCGTCGGGCTTCCCCCGACCTCAGTGTACATTTTTCTTTCTGTTAGATTGTACTTGTCTTTCCTTTGGATTGGACTCTGGTATAATTGTTAAGTTTAACTGTTAATTAAAAAGTAATTTTACTTTTGCTACTTTAGCAAACTTGATTAATGAAATATTATTGCTTACTGTTATATCTGTGACTTCAATGTACTACACAACAATCATTTTATCCCTTCGGAGCTTTTATCGCTCTTGGGAGGCTTCACGGGTTCCAAGTGGTATCGGGTCTACTCGGTAGTCCTATCGGGTATATCCGGTATCCGGAGTCCAGGTCATCACAGTTGGTATCAGTGCGTTGTTGTGTGAGGTACATGGGAATCCGAGATATTACAGTATCCAGAGTCCTGAAAGTCCAGTATAGTCTTTCGCTGGTTTAGGTTTTACGATTCCTTGTCGCTTTGTTTCCGTGTGTTTTCTTGTGTGTGCTATGTTAGCACTGTGCGAGATGGTTTAGCTCTCGTCAAGATGTGATAGGATGTTCCTTTTCATTGTGGTGTTTGTGTCGATCGTGCTGTACTTGGCAGAGTTCGCCGGTAGGCGTGAATCTGCAGTACATTGTTCGAGATTTTTCCATGACTTGTTCCGGTGGCTGGTGACTTTTCGAGTTGGTATGATGGTCGTACACATTCTTACGTTGTTTTGGTCATCCCAGCTTAAGTCTGTGCAGCTTCTGAGGTGTTTCGCTTTCGTTGAAGTGGTTGCTTTATTGCCTCGATTGAGAAGATGCTCGGGCGAGCCTAGGATTTTTCCTCCTGGTGAGCTACTGTTAGTGAGCTTGATTCTTCTCATCCCGTTTGGTGGAGTGTTTTCGAGGTGAGCCTTGGAATTGCTATCTTGGTGAGACCTTTGTCTTGTGTCTACTTAAGTGTGGACAGTATTTCTTCTGAGCCTGATCTGCTCTTTGTTCTGCGGTTGCTTGGCTTTGGACCTAATCTTTGTGTTGAGAGCCATTGTGCACCGTGTTTGTCATGCCGTGTCTGACGGCTGATGTGTCGTTAAGGCTCATTTATTATTTCAGGACGTAAGGATAAGCTGAGATTAGCATTTTCTTTGTGCTCTGTGCTGAAGCTGGTGGTCTTCTTGGTTTGCACTTAGGCGACTTGTGATCGATTGTTAGCAGGATCAGTACTCGTGGCGTGTTATATTACGATTTTTATCAATTGCGATGGCACCGTGTGTGCGCTAAGATGCGGATGTCGAGGTATTTCTGATGCCTATGTGCGTTGTATGAGTGCGCAGCGAAAGCGTGTGGGCTAATAACCCTCTGCTCCTCTGTATCTTTTTCTTGGGTGTTGTATTCTCGGGACGTGATCGTGGTCCTTGAGATGTGTTTTCCCGAGATCGTTGTCCTTCTTATTGTCGTGGGTCTTTTCTTGGTAAGCTGCTCGACGCATGACTAGTCCATTATAGTCGTGTGTTCAGTTGTTATCGTGCCTTAATGTGACCCAGCTTGCAGTTGTGTTCCGTGGTTCTGTGTTCAGTACGGAGCCGGGATCCTGCAAGTGCTGCTGTTGTCGTTTTGTCATTATTTCCCTGTGATTCTATCTTAGCATCGTGTGGACCATGATCTTGTCAGTTAGTTGTGATGTACTCTTCTTTCCTGGTAGAGTTAGCATGCGACTCGATCAGATGTAATGTCTGAGTGAGGATTGACTTGATTGTGCTTGTGGTCCAGTGCTGTCGTTGGCGTCCTGTGTGCCAAGCTTTCGTTGTTGCCCTTGGCACTGGAGCCGATGATGTCGAGCTGTCAGCTGAGAGGACTATGCTTCCTAGTTTAAGTTGATGCTTGCTGTGTCTATCGTTTTGTGTTATCGGTTGATGTTGTCATGGCATGAGTCGTGTCTTCTTTCCCTGTAAGATGGAAGCGACGTTGCCTTGCTTCAGAGGTGTCAGACTTGTGTTCACTGGTGTGCCATGCTCGTTCTGTGGATCGATTTATCTTGAGATCCGGAGCGTGTGCTTGTGATTATGGTCTGACAGTGTTCCTCTGAATTATGTTTTTCGATATTCGCGCTGTTTCAAGTTGTGTCTTGGGGTTTGTTCTTCCCTGCTTCTTCTTGTTCACTCCTTAACTTTTGAGGATCAAATTTCTTGAAGGAGGGGAGCCTGTCATGCCCTGGATTCTTATTGAATCTTCTGGATCCTTATCGGAGTGCTTTCGGATCGCTTTTGTGGGTCCTGAGTTGAGTTTTATGATCCGCGTAGATTTTTCTCCCGTACAAGTTACGGAACCCAGTAGAGAGTTTATTTCTCAGTTCACCAACTCGAGGACGCTACAGTTACGATGTACTCTTTGAGAGGATCGTTTCGGCTATTTTTGCATATTTTTCTGAATTAGTGGATTTTCGGCATAACAATTGGATTTTCAAAAATTAGGAAAAATTCCTAATTTCTTTCCTTTTTATTTTCCTTTCCTCTCTCCTCCCTCTCATTTCTCACGTTTCCCTCTCTCTCTCATTCCCTCTCCTCTCTGGTCCTCTCGACGCGGGGGGCGCACCGTTGGCGAGCTGGGCGAGGGGGGAACGCGATGGAGTGATCGTGGAGCGTGATGGAGTGGCAGATTGAGCGTGGCGCGGCGCGATCCCTCGGTGGATTCAAAGTCGGCGTGGTTTGTTGGTTTGACGATTTTTGACGTGGTTTAGTCACTTCGGTGTACGGAATCTTCGGTGGAGGTAGGGAGATGGATCATCTACTTCTCCTCTGCATTCCCTCGTAGTTTCACACCGAACGGTGTGCGTACGAGTGGGTTTCATTCAGTTTCGGGAAAAGCATGCTCGGGGGGGTGCGTCGGGTTCGCCAAAAAATGGCGACGATTTTTGACTAGATTAGTTTCATTATGACCCCCAGCATGTTAGCGTTCCAGATCCGCTGTTTTTATCGCCATTGGTCGTCATTTGGGGCCGGTACAAGTCCGGGAACCCTGGTGACCCAATTAGGGTCGATTTGATAGAATCATCCGTTTCTTGCGATTTAGATGTTGCATGGACCCCTTCCGGCCTGTGGAAGGTTATTTTCGTCGATTAGGATTGTTTCCCTGCGTTTAGACGCGAATGGGGCGTGGGACGGCCGAGATCGGCCATTCCCCTATTTTCCCGTCGTTATCGTGCTAGCGGTCGTTGCAGAGACCATTTCTTGTCTCTGGCGGCCCAATGATAGACCGCCACACTCCGTGGTGTGTCGATTAGTTTAGATCGGTTTAGGCTGGCGGCCTAAACTCAGACCACCTCTTGCCTTTGGCACCCCTATAGTGGTGCGCCAAGCTCAGTCATTTCTTGAAATTAGTGTAAGTCGGTTCGAGTCTTAGCGGTTGTACGATCCACCGCTATTTGCTCTAGCGGCCCATTCTTAGACCGCTAAGGGTCGTTGACGTTAGTCAACGGGTTAAGTTGGTTTGGGTTGGCGGCCCAAGCGTTGACCGCCAACGTGCTGTAGCGCTCCTTCCTTAGACCGCTACGGTTCGTTTGACCGGGTCAAGATTCTAAGTCGGTTGGCCTTGGCAGCCCAACCTTCGAGCGTTTCTTCCTTGTAGCACGCCCTTCATAGGCCGCTACAGTCCGTTTGTCTTAGGTTAATGTTTTAGGGCGATTAGTGTGGCGGTTCACTTTTAGACCGCCTAGTCCGTGTAGCGCGTCTATATTAGACCGCTTTTGGTGGTTTGACCGAATAGGTCGGTTCAGGGTTGACTGGGTTTAGCGGCCTAATCCTTGACCGCTACAGTCCCCTAGCGGCCCATTCTGTTACCGCCAGCGTTTGTTCCTCCGCTTAACTCCTGCGTGTCGTTTTCTGATGTGTTGATTTCCAAGTGTCTCGGCTTGACCTCGTGGTTTGCCCATTGTCTCGTGGACGCCTTTTGATGTCCTATGAGGGCTATGACCATGTTATCAGATAGCCAGGTGTTCCCTGCTATTGGTTAGATTTCTGTACTGCTTTAGAGTCGTTTTAGGTTCTGGTCAACCTGGTAAGACCCAGTGGTTGACAAGTAACCTTGTGTGTGTCTCGACTATTCTGGATAGCTCGAGACAGTGGTTCTGGATGCCTTGAGGTACTGTCCTATCTCAGTTTGTATGTCCAGGTGCTTTGAGGGTCTTGATGTTCCCTCAGGTCTCCGTGAGTCATTTTATACGGTTGTGTGGATCTGATGATCCAGTGTCATTTTCCTCGCCTTAGGATTAGGCTGATTGGCGGCTTGTCACCGCCATTGTGCGACGATCTTGACTTTGTGACTCAAGGATCGTTGTGTCAGCAGATCTAGTTGCCCTGTCCTGAGTCTGTTGGCAGTTGGTGTACTGCCTTTGTGCTTCGTAGTACGGGTGACAATGCGTGCTTAGCCTGCCCGTACTTTAGCACTCGTGTTTCAGTGTCTTTGTGTCTAGTGAGCCTCCACTAGTCATAGCCCAACGACCTCGAGTGTTGGCCCACCAGGGAGTAGGTGGTGGGGCAGTTCCCGAGATACGGTTTGTAGGCTCGTTTCCATGGGCTCTCTTGCCTTGCAGTAGCGTCCTACTAGGGGAGAAAACTAGCTAGAGGCCTGGCTCAAGGCATTGAGCTTGTGTGTGCACACGTGGTCAGAGGCGTTTTAGACTAACGTCAACGGGCGTGACCCTAACTAGTCACTCGTTACTGTAGTTCCCGGTTCATCTCAGTGAGTATCTCAGTCTCCGTCGTTCTCGGTGTCCGTAGGGAGATACTTGTGGCGTAGTGTAAGACGTCAGTGGACGCATCCGGCTGTTCTTCTAGTGAGGAGGTGCTTCCGTCACTTAGCACATGACTCTCGTGTTTCTCGGAGTCTATTTTTCCCTTCCGAGTTAGTCTGTTCTTGGCTTCGTCCAAGTTCAGCTTCCCCTTCCGAGTTCGTCTGTTCTCGACCTTGCCCCAGGATAGCTTTTTGTTGCGGGCATGACGATCTAGTCATGTATGCATTAGTGTCTGTGTCTGTCTATGTCTTTTCTAGGGCTTTTGCCTGGTATCGTAGGCTTTAGCCTTTGGGCTAATGGTAGGCTGACGGATCGGTAACTCCTGACTTTGTGAGATCAGGGTTCGCCCATCTATCGTTGTTTGGAGTAGCTTAGGGAGCCGTGCTTTGCTCGGTAGTCGTGTTCTCGTTCCTTACGGCTTTGCTTTTTCCTTTTCTTTTAACTGTTCTACTCCTACTCTCCCAGCTTTCTTTTACCGCTTTCTAGTAGTAGTTTCTCCTGCTTTCTTTCATGCTTTATTACTACTACTATTTTAGTTGCTGTCCCGTGTTACTGTGTTATTTTTTAGTGGGGATCCACGTGACCTCTACTAAGCCAGTGGCATGAGGCTCACCCCTGCTTTTCAGGTGTGGCGCTCTTCTTCCTTCGCGGTTCCTGGAGTAGCGTGCTCGTAGTTGCCAGTGGTACCTGCGTCGGGCTTCCCCCGACCTCAGTGTACGTGTAAGGCCCGCTCTTTAACGGATCTTTACCGGCATCAAAATGTATTTTAATCCATGAATTTAGGATATTTTTAGAGATTTATTGGGCCTAGTTAGTGGGCTTAGTGTATATATATAAGAGTTTTAGAAATTAAATGGGGCATTTTCACAATTTTACTTAACTTCAGGTTTTCTAGCAATTAGTGGTTTTTTTTAAAAAAAATATATATGCATCGGAGGTTTTTCCTGAAAGGAGAGAACCGAGGGTTCTCTCTCTCTCTCTCCCTTTACCCTTTTCGCCCCCCCCCCCTTTCGAAACCGCAGGCGATCGAGCGCCCGCGAACCCGCAGGCACCCGCGAACGGCGACCCCCCCCTTCTCGCCCGTCCACTCCTTCTCGGCGCGCGGTGACCCAAGGCCGGCGGAGGTGCCGGAGCGTCGTCGGCGGGCCTGCAGGGGTGAAGATCGCGGCGGAGGTGCGAACCCGTGAACCGGCGACCCCCTTTCCCTTTTATTCTTCTCGGTGCGCGCGACGACCCGACGGCCTCAGCGGAGGAGCCGGCGGCCTCGCCGACGAGCTGGCAAGAAGGGGAGCACGACGGCGGCGTCGTGGGGCCGGACACTGCGCGCGGAGGCGGGATCCCGTGGAAGACAGCGTGGATCTCTCCCTCCCCCTTCTCACGACGGAATCGGCGTCCTCGGCTAGGAATCCGGAAGGGGGCGGCCTTCTTCCCGTGCTAGGACCGACGGAAGCTTCCCCACGACGCGAGGAACGCGGAGACGTCAACCCGGGTGGAACTGCGGAGTGAATTAACGATCGGGAAAAGGTGAACCGCGGCGACCCTCGGCTTGCTAGCGGTCGGAACGGAGGTTTCGTCACGATTAAGGTAGGGAGATCGATGCCCTAGCTCGTTAGATCGTTTCTAATGCCCTGCCCATTGTCTTTATGTTTTAAACGGCATGCCCATCATCTTTATGTTTTTGAGGCATGTCCATCGTCTTTATGTTTTTGAAGCATGCCCATCATCCTTATGTTTTTGGAGCATGCCCATCGTTGCTGAGTTCATAGACGATAAACTGTCGTATCCCATCGTTGCTGAGTTCATAGATGATAAATTGTCATATTAAGATGATGGAATGGCAGGGAACATGTTAAAAGTCATGATTCCCGTCGATTTAGGTCGACCGGGAGGGGGGTCCGGTTAAGATCCCCGTGGATTCGATTCTCCGGTATGGACCATGTTTAGATTATTTCAGATTTTGTAACGGTCCGCCATAAACTGTCTATTGACCCGAGCGGCTGACATCTTGACCGCGTAAATATTTTAAATCTAAATGACGGTAGAAACTTCACGGCCAGTCCGTTTAACAGCATGCAGTGGTTCGTTGTTCGACCGCCTAAGACTATGGCGGCGCTAGTTCAACCGCGTATTCTGCAAATTATGCGTGTTCGTTTAAATTATGCATTTAATATTACATCTTCGCCATGCTTAAGTTGTTTTATAGACTGGGGCGGTTTTCTTTCAACCGTTTAATCCCGACAGATTTCAATTCTTAGCATATTCAATTATTTATGCATTCAATCATTGAATAGTTGCCATTTCAGCATATTCAATTATTTATGCATTTCATTATGGAATAATTTGCCATGTTTAATTGTTATCATACATTATGACATGTTTTTGGATCCCAATAGAATTATATTCTCTTTCCTATTGATGGAACCACCAGTCGTAGCCCGACGACTTTTAGTGCTGATCCCACCCGGGAGAGGTGGCGGGGTATCGCAGCTTACGGTTTTTAAGCTAGTTCCATGGTCCCCGGTCCAACCGTAGCGTCCTACGGAGGGGAATACTAGCTAGAGGCCTGGCTCTAGGTAATGAGCCAGTGTGTGCACACGTGGTCAGAGGCTTGGACTGACACTGACGAGTGTTACTATGACTAGTTACTTGTTTCTGGTACTGTTACGCGTCTCGCTTGCTATGATCAGGCTTACGTAGATGCTTGAGACGTAGTGTAAGCCGTCAGTGGACGCATCTGGTTTCTTCTTCTGATGGATCTCCTCTCCTTCTCTTTCTTGTCACTTGGGAATGATTGAGTTATTATCTATTGGTAGATTTCGAGTACTCGCATTTGAATTAAATTGGCTTATTAGTTAGCTGTTCATAAACTGTTTAGTTAGTTTTACAGCTTTATTAAATTGTCATTCATTTATGCCAATGCATGCTTTACTGCTTTCCTTTAGTTAGTTGTGAAGTAGGGATCCGCGTGAACCCTACTAAGTCTCTGTTATGAGACTCACCCCTTCCTTTTTCAGGTGAGGCGAAGCAATAGGCTGAAGGATTCCCACGTGCTTTTGGCGAAAAGTCTTAAAGCCAGCAGTGGTCTATCAGTGGTCGGTTAGTAGTCAGTCTGTCTTTTGTTCTTCTTTTGGCTGGGACATGTCCCGTGTAGTTATTTATTTTGACCTTTGTACAGTGTGGGACTTGTGATATATGAATCTGGACTACTTGTATAAATTTTACCACTCTGATATACTTAATTGCTTCCGTTTAAAGTTCAAATGAATGATTTAATTAATATTGTGCGTGTAATTTTTAATCGTTATGCATCCCCTCGACAAACACTCACTATCCCTTATGGGGCCTCATCAGTCTCTTGGGTGGCCTCCCCGAGCTCTTGGTATCTGTAAATCAATGATATCGGTTTATCGGTATCCGGATCTCCTGGGTCATCACAGTTGGTATCAGAGCGGTGTTGAGGATTTGTCTAAGGAATTGAAATTGCATGAGTTCAGAACAAGTCCATGTGTACCACTTGTTAGTGTTGGTGTGCTACAGGCCAATTTCGGGTCGGGTAGGCCCAATAGTTGTACGATCTTGTTCATTATTAATAAAGTGGTGATTGAGCGTAAATATGTGATTGTGTTACTTTACGTTGTCCCTAGGATATGTGGTTGTAAAGTCAGCTCGAGATGGGATCTCGAACATGAGATTGACTTTACATATACACATACCTTAAACTGTTCCTGGTTGGAGGGTAATCACTCGGGGACTTTGATTACCTATTAAACCAGTACACATGATGTGTCAGTGACCAGTCTCATGGTCATTGGTGCGGGGCACCAACACATATGTGTAGGTGTATGTCCTTGGAAGATGTACACTGAACTGATCCGCTATTGGATCTTCAGATGGTTGATTATACCTAATGTCAACTGAAGATCTAACTGTCTCAGTAGCATCGTTGGTCCTTTGACCTGAGGCATTGATCGGATCTTACACGAGGACTGGATTGGTTTAATTGCTTGGCTAAGTGACTTTAACCATAAGTCATGAGTTGCCGAGTCATTAACCACTCCAGGATACGTGTAAAGATCATCAATGGTCAAGAGGGGATCGCTCACTGTCGGGTATATATCAGACAGTTAATGGGTCATGACATTGACGCTCCGTTAAATCCCTGGCCAGGGTCGTGTGAGTTCGTTTAGAACGGACGTCATACACTTTAAGGAGGTCATAGTCAAATGGCACGATCATGGGGTTTGACAGATACCGTACCCTCGATCGTACCAGACTCATAGAAGGAGCGAGGGATTATATCGATGCGGTAACTGTGGACTTACAGGTACCAGACAGGCTGGTTTAAACCCGGCGTCCTTTAGGATCACGCGGATTTGCTTGACCCAACGTGATTGTAGGTTCGGAATGAATTAAACCATTATTCGGCTCTTGTAGAAGCGAATAATACGTTTAATTTACTTCTAATTAGGAATTAGAAGTTAATGGGCCTTAAACTAGAGTGACTATGGGCCTAGAGGATCACACACAATGGATTCTTGGGTGACGAATAATTATTATACAAATGTATGTATTATTTCCTTTTAATTCCTTTTGGAAAGGAGTGTAAATAGAGTTTAATACATATGTATAATATGAGATAGGATATATATACAGTTTCGGTCTTTTGGAGCCCTTTTCTAATAAGCCTAAACTCTATATATAGCCATCTACGTGAGTTCATTCGAACTCTTGGCTTCTCCCTTCCAACCCCCCTTAATGCTAATCAAGCATTAAGCATTAAGGAGAGGTTAAGCCTCCCCCCTTTCTCCCCCTTGCTCTCTCTCTCTCTCCAGAAGGTGTTAGAGCCGGGGAAAGTTGTGCCGGGGAGGTACCGTCGCTGCGCAAGGGTCCGTGTGGATCGTCTCTAGAGGCCGTACTCTTGTGCGGCTCAGTTTTTCTGCATCGGGCTTAGCGGACAGCGTCGTTCCGCGCAAGGTGAAACACGCAACCTGTAATTAGGGACGTAGAAACACCGATTAGAGCATAGATTAAGCTTTCCACAATACCGGGATCGGGCAAATTAAACTTTTGTTATCCGCTGCGTCGCCCGTAGGTGCTGTGCGAAACCTTAAAGTGGTATCAGAGCCAGGTTCGCGCTCTGATCGGTGTTTTTATCACCGTTTAGAACCATATTTTAGGGGCATTGAAAATCTTCAATTATAATTTGTAGAAAGAGATTTAGATATCTCTGTTCTTCCTGGATGTTGGACATCTAAACAGCAATTTTTTAAAAAAAAAAATTAAAAAGAATTTTTTTTTTGGGCTTCCCGCTGGGCGCATGCGCCTCTGGGCGCAGTGCGCCGGCGGGCACCCGCGTGGGCGGGCGCCGCCCACGCGGGGCGCCCGCGTGGCGGGCGCCAGCAACGCGGGTCGCTCGCGTTGCGGGCGCCCGCAACGCAGGTCAACGCCCGCGCGCGCGGGCGACGCTTGCGCGCGCGGGGTTGACCCGGCGCGATTAAAAAAAAAGTTTTTTTTATTTTTATTTTTTAAAAAAATTGTTTTAACCTGTTTAATTTACTGTGCTCCAGAAAAATTATATATATATTAGATATATATATTAAAATGCTCAGTAAATTAAATAGATTTTTATTTAGTAGGTTAATTGTGTTATCTCGATGGTAAATGTCAAAAGTTAAATTTTATTTAACCGTGTTGAATTTACTGAGGTGAGATAATTACTATTTACCTTGGGATAAAATGGTAATAATTGAAGTTACTTCGATAAATTCTAATTTTTGAATTTTTAATTATTAGATAATTAGAAAATTCAAATTTTGAATTCTATTGAAGTTAAATGTGAAATTTTTAATTATTTGAATTTTTAATTATTAGATAATTATTAAATTCAAATTTTAAATTTTAGAAAATTACTAATTGAGGATAATTACATTATTTTAAATTTATTTTCAAACAAAAATTATTGGATAATTAGTTTGAATTTAAATTTAAATTATTGACATGTTTAAATTTTGAATTTAAATTTGATTATTGGATAATTAAATTTAAATTTAAATTTAATTAATTATCTCAATTAGATGCCCCTGTAGAAAATGATGGTTCTTTACGTGCGTTACTTTATTTACCTTGTATTGGCCTACTTGTATGTTTAATTTTAGTTAATCATGCGTTGATTTTTAAAATTAAACAAAGCTAGCATGTTTTTGTTTGCACATCCCATTATTAAATTCAAAAGTAAGGATTATTTTCAGAAAATAACCCTTGATTGATTTTATTTGAATGGGTTGGCAAGTGATCATGGACTTGGATTAATGTAATTAATTGGGGTCTGCGAACCTCCTTTCTCTCTCTGTTAAAATTCCAATGTACTTCTATCTTCCTCCGTTATTGTACTCGCCCTGAGGGCTGCTGGAATTTGAGTCACGTGTAATTTAATTTTTCCGACCTGCGTGCCGTGTAAAAGTTGTAACTAATGCGGCGTCGGCGATTGAAAGCGCGGAGCACACCCGACGAGGACGATCCAACTGCTTCGGAAGCGGGCCGGATGTCTTAGTTACATTAGGGTTAAAGTCCATGATCACTTGCGTTTAATTTTACATTGGATGCATTTGTTTTGTGCAAACTACTAGGTACGGTAAATATATTGGATATATTTATATTACCACCTAGGGTGAGATCAAGATAAAATTAAATTCCCTCGCGTTTAAATTTTAGATCTGGTAAGCGTGGCTCTAGGAGTCGTCGTGGCCCTCCATCATTATGGAGTGAATGAACGTCTTCATTTCATGGATTTGTTGTGCTTTCCACAAGGTCAATGAGTTTGGGGGCGGGATTAAACTCCAAGGCTCGGCCTCAATGGGGTGAGGAATTGAACTCGGCTTTGTTGTGCTTTCCACAAGGGTCGGGTCATGAACTCATTGCTATGTAGTAATGATGGTTAGATCTAACCGAGAATATCCTTTGTTGTGCTTTCCACAAGGGGATGATTTCTTGGGGGCCGAATATCGGATATTGCATTAGATGCAAGTGCTTGTTGACTGCCCTTGAGATGGTGTATGGCTTGTTGTGCTTTCCACAAGGTCGTACATCAGTCTCGTTGGGATTCCGACCCACTATGTTGATCTCGTTGATCTCCCGTTCTATATACTGAGGGTTATATAGTTCGATCGAAAAATAGTGGGACTAACTAAGATAGAAAACCACATCTAAGTTAGAATTTGAACACATGCTAAGTTGTCTTTTATTTCTTATCCAGATTACAATATCGTCGTCCAACCCCCTCCGCGGCATCTTGGATGCAAATAGATTAACTGGACCGAACTACTCGGATTGGCTGCGTAATCTACGCATAGTCCTTATCGCCGAAAAGATTGCGTACGTGTTGGACACGGTTCATTCTGAGCCAGCTCCTGATGCCGACGAGGGTGAGTTACTGACTTATGCCAAATGGTCTGAGGACTCCTCCCTAGCCCAATGTTACATGTTGGCCTCTATGGCTCCCGAGCTACAGAGGCAATTTGAAAAGACTGATTGTAGAAGTATACTTCTCAATCTACGCCAGCTCTTCGGGGAGCAGGGTAGGATTGAGAGGTATGACATCTCCAAAAGGCTTTTCAGGACACGGATGTCTGAGGGTTCTTCAGTACAGGCTCATGTACTGAAAATGATGGAGTGGATAGAAAGACTCAATGCATTGGGGTTCAAGTTGGATCTTGAACTATGCATTGATCTTATACTCCAGTCATTGTCTGATTCTTTTTCTTCCTTCATCATGAACTTTAACATGAACAGGATTGAAGCAACTCTCCCAGAGCTGCTCAATATGTTAAAGAGTGCTGAAGGAACCATGCAGAAAGATAAACCATCTTCATCTGTAATGGTTATTGGCCGGGCCAACAAGAAAAGGAAGGCCTCTCAAATATCCGCCACGAGTAACAAAGGGAAGGGAAAGAAAAAAGGCCACGGGTAAGCAACTCGCCAAGGTTGACAAAGGGAAGGGCAAGAAGAATGAAAAGGAAGATAAATGTTTTCGATGCGGAGAAACTGGGCATTGGAAAAGGAATTGTAAGGTAATTCTAAATGAAGGTATTTTTGTCATAGACCTTAATTTGTCATATATGGAATCCACATCATGGGTATTGGATACTGGATGTGCATCCCATATCTGTAATTCTGTGCAGGTGCTGACAAATAGAAGGCGATTGGGTAAAAAGGAGATTGAACTGAGGATGGGCAATCTCTGGCTTGTATAACATTGGATATACATTGACTTTTAATAGCACTGGGTGCTCTATAATGAATAATGGTTTGATTATAGCCAATGGTTCATTAGTCAATGGTCTTTATGTATTAGATACACGTTCTAATGTTATGCAAATTTCCAATGCTGATGAAGTGAATTCTGCATATCTATGGCATTGCAGACTTGGTCATGTAGGTGAAAAAAGAGTCTCTCACTTACACTCAAATGGGTATTTGAATTCGTTCGAATACAAGCCATTTGATACCTGTGAGTCGTGTCTTATGGGGAAAATGACCAAGGCTCCTCTTGATGGATATGGTGAGAGGGCTGTTGACCTTCTCGAACTCATACACTCGGATGTGTGTGGACCCATGTCCATAGAAGCAAAAGGAGGTTATATCTATTTCATTTCTTTTATTGATGACTTCTCTAGATATGGCTATGTGTATTTAATGAGACATAAATCACAAGTCTTTGAGAAGTTTATGGAATACAAAAATGAAGTAGAGAAACAGACTGACAAAAGTATTAAGGCTCTTCGATCGGATCGAGGAGGTGAATACTTAATCCATGAATTCACTTCTTATCTTAAAGAGCATGGAATAGTTTCTCAGTGGACTCCACCGTATACACCACAGCATAATGGTGTATCGGAAAGGAGAAACAGGACCTTGTTAGACATGGTCCGATCCATGATGTCTATGTCAGGACTACCCTTGTCTCTTTGAGGCTATGCGTTAGAGACTGCGGCTTATTTATTGAATAGAATCTCAAGTAAATCAGTTCCTTCTATACCATATGAGATATGGAATGGCAGGAAACCAAATTTTAATCACATTAAAATTTGGGGGTGTCCTGCTCATGTAAAGAAGAACGAGAGTGATAAGCTTGAGTCGAGAACCGATAAGTGTAGGTTTGTGGGATATCCAAAGGAGACGTTTGGATATTATTTCTATCACCCTTCTGAGCAAAGGGTCTTAGTGGCCAAGAGAGCTATATTTCTGGAAAGAGAATATCTACTCCAGAAAAATAGTGGGAGCCAGATAGAATTGGACGAGGTCCAAAAATCACAACCCATAGACACAAACTCATTAGATGAGACTGTATCGGTTGATCCTATTCAAGGTGAAACACTGACACTACGGAGATCTGGTAGACTACCGAGAGAACCTGAGAGACATGTTGGACATGTCTCAGAGGGGTCCTCTAAGATATGTATCGATGAGGATGATGATCCTCAGTCGTACCAGGAGGCGATCCATAGTGTAGACTCCGAGAAATGGCAAGAGACAATGGATTCAGAAATCCAGTCCATGTACACCAATAAAGTTTGGAACTTAGTTGATGTACCCGAAGGGAAGGTCCCTATCGGCTGCAAATGGATTTTCAAAAGGAAAATCGGTGCAAATGGACAGGTTGACACATACAAGGCTAGACTAGTGGCGAAAGGATATCGTCAAAGGCAAGGCCTTGACTATGATGAGACGTTTTCGCCGGTAACCATGGTTAAGTCAATCAGAATCCTCCTTGCCATTGCTGCATACCTGGATTATGAGATCTGGCAAATGGATGTGAAAACAGCTTTTCTTAATGGAAACCTGTCAGAAGAGGTGTACATGGTACAACCTGAGGGATTCACTTCCAAGCCACATCCTAATAAGGTATGCAAACTTCAAAGGTTCATTTATGGATTAAAGCAGGCATCTAGAAGTTGGAACTTAAGATTTGACGAGGCTGTCAAATCTTTCAACTTCATTCGGAATGAAGATGAACCCTGTGTTTACAAGAAGGTCAGTGGGAGCTCAGTGACCTTCTTGGTCCTTTATGTTGATAACATCTTACTCATTGGGAATGATGTAGGGATGTTGACATCAACTAAGTCTTGGTTGTCCAAGACTTTCTCCATGAAGAATTTGGGAGAAGCATCCTATGTGCTGGGCATAAGGATCTATCGAGATAGATCTAAAAGGATGCTAGGACTATCCCAATCCATGTACATAGACACTATCCTCAAAAGATTTAGGATGAAAAATTCCAAGAGAGGTCTCATTCCCATGAGACATGGAATTTACCTATCCAAGGGGATGAGTCCTAAAACTTCTGAGGAGGTGACACACATGAATAAGGTACCCTATGCTTCGGCGATAGGGTCAACCATGTATGCAATGCTAAGTACACGGCCTGATGTTGCCAATGCTTTAAGCATTGTTAGTAGATATCAGGCAAATCCAGGCGAAGAGCACTGGAAGGCAGTAAAGGGTATCCTTAAGTACCTGCAGAGGGCTAAGGATTTTTTTCTGCTTTATGGAGGAGAGGACTTACAGCTTAGAGCTTACACAGATTCTAGTTTCCAGTCAGATCCAGATAATTGTAAATCCATGTCTGAATTTATATTCATGTTGAATAGAGGGGCAGTCAGTTGGAGAAGTCATCTGGATGAAGAAATTCATCTTGAAACTCGGCGTAGTTCCCGAGATAACAGCTCCCATCCCATTATTTTGTGATAATAATGGGGCCATCGCCCAGGCGAAGGAACCGAGATCTCACCAAAGGTCAAAGCATATTCTCAGGCGCTTTCACCTTATTCGGGAGATTGTTGATCATGGAGATGTGATGGTAGAACGTGTACCGTCAGAAGACAACATAGCAGATCCACTAACTAAGCCTTTGACACAGACTGTATTTGAGCGTCATCGGGATAAGATGGGCCTCAAAGTTGTGGGTAATTGGTTGTAGTTCAAGTGGGAGATTGTTAGTGTTGGTGTGCTACAGGCCAATTTCGGGTCGGGTAGGCTCAATAGATGTACGATCTTGTTCATTATTAATAAAGTGGTGATTGAGCGTAAATATGCGATTGTGTTACTTTACGTTGTCCCTAGGATATGTGGTTGTAAAGTCAGCTCGAGATGGGATCTCGAACATGAGATTGACTTTACATGTACACATACCTTAAACTGTTCCTGGTTGGAGGGTAATCACTCGGGGACTTTGATTACCTATTAAACCAGTACACATGATGTGTCAGTGACCAGTCTCATGGTCATTGGTGCGGGGCACCAACACATATGTGTAGGTGTATGTCCTTAGAAGATGTACACTGAACTGATCCGCTATTGGATCTTCAGATGGTTGATTATACCTAATGTCAACTGAAGATCTAACTGTCTCAGTAGCATCGTTGGTCCTTTGACCTGAGGCATTAATCGGATCTTACACGAGGACTGGATTGGTTTAATTGCTTGGCTAAGTGACTTTAACCATAAGTCATGAGTTGCCGAGTCATTAACCACTCCAGGATACGTGTAAAGATCATCAATGGTCAAGAGGGGATCGCTCACTGTCGGGTATATATCAGACAGTTAATGGGTCATGACATTGACGCTCCGTTAAATCCCTGGCCAGGGTCGTGTGAGTTCGTTTAGAACGAACGTCATACACTTTAAGGAGGTCATAGTCAAATGGCACGATCATGGGGTTTGACAGATATCGTACCCTCGATCGTACCAGACTCATAGAAGGAGCGAGGGATTATATCGATGCGGTAACTGTGGACTTACAGGTACCAGACAGGCTGGTTTAAACCCGGCGTCCTTTAGGATCACGCGGATTTGCTTGACCCAACGTGATTGTAGGTTCGGAATGAATTAAACCATTATTCGGCTCTTGTAGAAGCGAATAATACGTTTAATTTACTTCTAATTAGGAATTAGAAGTTAATGGGCCTTAAACTAGAGTGACTATGGACCTAGAGGATCACACACAATAGATTCTTGGGTGACGGATAACTATTATACAAATGTATGTATTATTTCCTTTTAATTCCTTTTGGAAAGGAGTGTAAATGGAGTTTAATACATATGTATAATATGAGATAGGATATATATACAGTTTCAATCTTTTGGAGCCCTTTTCTAATAAGTCTAAACTCTATATATAGCCATCTACGTGAGTTCATTCGAACTCTTGGCTTCTCCCTTCCAACCCCCCTTAATGCTAATCAAGCATTAAGCATTAAGGAGAGGTTAAGCCTCCCCCCTTTCTCCCCCTTGCTCTCTCTCTCTCCAGAAGGTGTTAGAGCCGGGGAAAGTTGTGCCGGGGAGGTACCGTCGTTGCGCAAGGGTCCGTGTGGATCGTCTCTAGAGGCTGTACTCTTGTGCGGCTCAGTTTTTCTGCATCGGGCTTAGCGGACAGCGTCGTTCCGCGCAAGGTGAAACACGCAACCCGTAATTAGGGACGTAGAAACACCGATTAGAGCATAGATTAAGCTTTCCACAATACCGGGATCGGGCAAATTAAACTTTTGTTATCCGCTGCGTCGCCCGTACGTGCTGTGCGAAACCTTACACCACTATTGCTGGCTTAGGTTGTTTTCCGTGATGACTTATAGTTTTCTGTTGTTTTTATGTTTCCGTTTAGTTCAAAATGCCACCTCGTAGAAGGGCACGTGTGTCAAGGGAAGGAAGTGGTACTTCTCCTCCGGCTAATGTGCCACCGCCAATTCAAGTTGATCCTGCTCCTCTAGCTGATTTGCCTCCAGGTGGCTGTGGTAGGGCACTGACAGAATTTTTGCTGTTCCACCCACCGACTTATGAAGGACAGACAGATCCTGATGCGGCTAGAGTATGGATTAATGCAACCGAACGTGCATTCCGTTCCATGGAGTGCACGGAGGATGAAAATGTCATCCTGGCCACATTCCAACTTCAGGGAGCAGCACTCTCGTGGTAGACCACGGAGTGGGAGGTTGCTTTCAGATTCCGTCCACTTCGTCAGATTACTTGGCAGGAGTTTATCACATCGTTCGAGCTTGCATACGGTCCAGTATATTTGAGAATATCCAAAGTGCATGAGTTTATGGACTTGGCTCAAGGCGATATGACAGTCTTACAGTATCGAAATAAGTTTATGGAATTGGCTCGTTACGCCCCTCAGATTCTTGCTGATGAAAACCTGAAAACTAGGCGTTTCTTGTATGGGCTGAGGCCGGAACTGAGACAGCCCCTGATTGCAACCAGGGTGGCTGAGATGGATTTGGCATATCAAGCGATTGCGGCATTAGAACTTGATATTATAAGAGCTCAAGGGCGGACCCAGGTTGAGCTCGTACATCAGATTGTGTAGTGTCAGCAAGCTAATTGCCAGCCGAGTGTGCCGTTTCAGCAAATCAGTCAGCCGTCTGTGGCAGGAGTTCCATCTGTTGTACCTGCTGCCAGTGGTACTTCTTTCTTTAAACCCAAGTTCAAGAAATTCAAGAAGTTTAAGAAGTGCTATGGCTGTCGAGCATCTCCGGGTATCGCGCAGCAGCAATCAGCACCTTCTTTTCCGCAGCGTCAAGACTCAACTGTTTGTCAACCAAAATCATGCTCGAGATGTGGTGGGAGCCACCCAGGCAAGCCTTGTTTGCTGTCGGTGGTTTGTTTTCATTGTGATCAACTGGGGCATGTGGTTTAAGATTGTCCTCTGAGGACGAAACTGGTGCAATTCTCTCAACCACAGCTGTCTCGGTTCAGACCTCCTCCACCACCATATAACTTGTCATGAAACAGCTGTGGCATCTCATCTCGTGGAAGGTATGATTATGATTTATGATCATGCAGCTCGTGTTCTATTTGATTCAAGTGCTTCTCACTCATTTATTTTTGAAGACTTTATTGCCTGTATTGAGGAGCCGACTTTTGAAACGACTTGTGAGTTGCTTGTTAAACTACCTTTTGGAGATTTCATGTTCATACCTCTCTATCTCGAAGAGACTCCTATTGTGATGGGCAATCATCAGTTGCCAGCTAGATTGTATACTTTGCAGCTGGTTGATTATTACATTATTCTGGGCATAGATCGGTTAGAGCAACTGGGAGCTGTGGTTGGAAAAGATCTAGTCTCAGCCACAGGATCTGATTTTAAGACAACTGAATCAGGTGACTACTAAGAATAAGTATCTCCTACCAAGGATCGAGGATTTGCTTGATTAATTACAGTCTGCTACTATCTTTCCTCGGATTGATTTCTGATCAATCTGATATGGAAAAGATTGTGTTTAGCACGCGTTGTAGTCATTTTGAGTTTTGGTTATGCCGTTTAGGCTGACCAATGCTCCCGGATGCAGCGTGTGGTTCACCCTTATCTAACCCAATTCGTGGTGATCTTTGCCTATAACATTCTTGTTTATTTTGCCCCTGAGGAAGAGCATGTGTAAGACCTCAGGATCATTTTACGAACTCTATGTAAAATCTAGTAAATGTGAGTTTTGGCTTCGGTAAGTGCATTTTCTCGGCCATGTGATTTCTGATGACGGAGTTGTAGTTGATCCAGCTAAGATTGAGGATGTTCTTCAATGGCAGAGACCGAGAACTGTGACAGAGATCAGAAGTTTTCTGGGCCTTGCTGGTTATTATCGAAGATTCATTCAAGACCTTGCACGGATTGCCACACCGATGACTAGATTGACACGTAAAGATGTACAATTTGTCTGGTCAGATCAATGTGGACAGAGCTTTAACGAATTGGAAAAAAGGCCCATCACTTCTTCTCCATTGCTGGTGTTACCTTCTGGCTCGGGTGGATTCGTGGTTTGCACGGATGCTTCTCGAGTAGGTTTAGGTGCAGTGCTTATGCAACATGGTAAAGTCATAGCTTATGCATCCTGACAATTAAAATAGCATGAAGAGAATTATCCGACTCATGATTTAGAGCTTGCCGCGGTGATCTTTGCACTGAAAATCTGGAGACATTATCTGTATTGTGAGAAATTTGAGATCTTTATTGATCATCAAAACTTGCAGTATGTGTTCCCTCAAAAAGATTTGAATCTTCGGCAGCGCAGATGGATGGAATATATGAAAGACTATGATTTCACTCTCTCCTATCAGCCATGAGAAATGAATGTTGTGGCTGATGCTCTGAGCAGGAAAGTGCAAATTAGTCATTTGCTTGTTCATAAATGGAAATTGTGGGAACAGTTTCCTAGTGAAACTTTCAGCGTGGACATTCATTCTGATCCGATGGTAGCTGTGTGTGCTAGTCTTGTGATGACTCCAGCTATTTATCAGCAGATCAAGGAAGCTCAGCAGGCAGATTCTGATTTGTCCCGCATTATAATGATGCATGATGTTGAATGTGATGATGAGCTAGTGGTCAGCTTCCGTGGAAGGCTGTATGTTCCAGCTTTTGATGAGTTAAGGAATGCCATCTTGCGTGAAGCCCATGGATCCCGTTATGCTACTCACCCCGGCACTACCAAGATGTATCAAAATCTGAAAAGGCAGTTCTGGTGGCCAGGAATGAAAAAGGATGTGGCTGCATTTGTGTCTAAATGTTTGACATGCCAACAGGTTAAAGCCGAGCATCAAAAATATGGAGGAATGCTTCAACCTTTAGAAATTTCGATATGGAAATGGGATCATGTCACGACATATTTTTTTATGGGTTTACCTCGGACTTCATAAGGCTTCGATGGAATCTGGCTGTTAATAGATCGATTAACTAAGACAACGAGATTGTAACCGATCAAGGTGACGTCAAATGTTCAGAAATTGGCCGAGCTTTATGTTCAAAAGATTATACCATTGCATGGAATTCCAATATCAATTGTGTCAGATCGCGACCCACGGTTTACTTCTGGTTTCTTGCGTAGTTTTCAAAAAGCGTTGGGCACAGAGTTAGCTTTTATTTCAGCATATCATCCGCAGTCAGATGGTCAATCAGAAAGGACTATTCAGACTTTAGAAGATATGATGAGATCGTACTGCCTAGATTGGCAGTGTTCGTGGAGTCAGCATTTGCCACTTGTGGAATTTGCTTATAATAACAACTATCACTCCAGCATTGGCATGGCACCGTATGAGGATTTGTATGGGCGCCCCTGTCGTACACCTTTGAACTGGTTTAAGGCCGATGACAGATTGTTGATAGGGCCCGATATGGTTCAGCAGTATGCTGATGTGGTTCGCTTGATCAGGCAGAAAATGTTGACAGCTCAGAGTCGACAGAAAAGCTATGCAGATCAACGCAGGTGACCATTGCGATTTGAGCCTGGAGATATGGTGTTTGTAAAAATATCTTCGATGAAAGGTGTTATGAGGTTTGGAAAGCGTGGAAAGCTTAGTCCCTGTTATATTGGTCTGTTTCCTATTCTGGAACCTGTGGGCCAAGTGGCTTATCGTCTTCAATTGCCGATGGCGATGCAAGCAATCCATGATGTATTTCATGTGTCCTAGCTGAGGAAATATGTCCCTGATGCATCTCACGTGCTCAATGATTCAGTTTGGCCTAAAGTGACTGCAAATTTATCCACACCAGAGTATCTGCTCAGAATTGAAGATCGTCGAGAGCAACGATTGAGAACTAAGGTAATCCCTCTGGTCAAGGTTGTCTGGCAGCGTCACTCTGGTAATGAAGCTACATGGGAATGTGAGGATGAAATGCGTCAGCAATTTCCTTTCTTGTTCGAATAAGGTATAATTCTTTCAGTTCGCTCCTTGTTCTTCCTTTTAAATTTCGAGGACGAAATTTTTATTAGGAGGGAGGGACTGTAAGGCCCGTTCTTTAACGGATCTTTACCGGCATTAAAATGTATTTTAATCCATGAATTTAAAAGATTTTTAGGGATTTATTGGGCCTAGTTAGTGGGCTTTGTGCATATATATATAAGAGTTTTAGAAATTAAATGGGGCATTTGCACAATTTTGCAGAACTTAAGGTTTTCTGGCAATTAGAGGTTTTTTTTTGAAAAAAAAATATATGCATCGGAGGTTTTTCCTGAGAGGATAGAACTGAGGGTTCTCTCTCTCTCTCCCTTTACCCTTTTCGCCCCCCCCCCCTTTCGAAACCGTAGGCGACCAAGCGCCCGCGAACCCGCAGGCACCCGCGAACGGCAACCCCCCCCCCCTCTCGCCCTTCCTCTCCTTCTCGGCGCGCAGTGGCCTAAGGCCGGCGGAGCCGCCGGAGCGTCGCCGCGGGCCTGCATGGGTGAAGATCACGGCGGAGGTGCGAACCCGCGAACCGGCGACCCCCTTTCCCTTTTCTTCTTCTCGGCGCGCGCGACGACCCGACGGCCTCGGCGGAGGAGCCGACGGCCTCGCTAGCGAGCTGGCAAGGAGGGGAGTTCGGCGGCGTTGTCGTGGGGCCGGACACGGCGCGTGGAGGCGGGATCCCGCAGAAGATGACGCGGCTCTCTCCCTCCCCCTTCTCACGATGGAATCGGCGTCCTCGGCTAGGAATCCAGAAGGGGGCGGCCTTCTTCCCGTGCTAGGACCGACGGAAGCTTCCCCACGACGCGAGAAATGTGGAGACGTCAACCCGCGTCGAACCGCGGAGTAAAGTAACGGCTGGGAAAAGGCGAACCTCGGTGACCCTCGGCTTGCTAGCCGTCAGAACAGAGGTTTCGTCACGATTGAGGTAGGGGGATCGATGCCCTAGCTTGTTAGTGAAGTCCCGCGATCAATGACACCCAAGAGGGGGGTGAATTGGGTGTTTACAAATTTTAAGGAAACTTTTGGCTTTTTCAAATATGTGATAAACACTAATTAGGAAGTTGAGAGTTGTCAAACAAATTCTCCCAAACTCTCCGTTCCCACACGAGCATGTAACGAACTAAAACAAACAAACCACACACATGCACAACCCAAACCACAATGCACAGCGATTTTAAGGTGGTTCAGATGCAACGGTGGCAATCCTACGTCCACCCCTCACCAAACTCGGTGAGGCTTCACTCGGGGATAAATCCCCAAATGGAGACGACGCTCCAAACACACACGCAGGACGATGCCTGCCCACACACACCGGGACGCACCCCAACACACACACGCACACGGAGACGAGGTCTCCAACACGATCCAACAAGCGGATCAACAAGACACACACACGCTGCGACAAGTGCAGCACTCCACACACACAAACACTAAGATCTGGATAAAACCACACACACACGCAGATCTAAAAAGACCTACGCACACACGAATCAAAAACGACACGCACACACATGACCACGGATCCAACAATGATCCACACACACACAAGTTCGCAGTTTATACAAAACATGAATATGAACTTGAAACACAATAAGGCACGGTTTAGAATGCTCCTGATTTTAAGCTCCCCCTGAGTGTATGCTCCGGATGTTTGCGTTGATTCCTTCTTTACTTGAATGGCTTGAGACTCAACTTGAATGGCCTTGTATTTGATATAGATCTTCTTGCACGGAGTACTGTTCACTGCTACAGTACTTCTTTCCCCTTTCACTTGGACAGCCTTCTCTTAAGCTTTTCTTGAGACCATTGCTTGATTGGAACTCCTTGGCTTGAGAAGATGCTTGAATGGCTTCAGTTGATGCTAGAATGGCTTCAATCGGATGATGAACTTATTGAAGGAATGTTTTTCACGAACGTTGCAACAATCTTCATTTGATAGCTTTCCTCTCGATCTCTCCTTGTTGATTTCTTGCTTCTTCAGTTCTTGGGAGGATGAAGGCTTCGAAATGGATCTTGAACCCTCAGCTATGGATGAAGCTTTTCCCACGGATCACTGTTCACGGCTACAGTGATTCTCCTCTTCCTTGAGCCACCTTGATCTCTCTCTTTGTTGATTTCTTCTCTTGGAGTCACTTAGGGTTTATGACCTCAAGGAGAGGTTTTATAACCCTTGGAAGGTCTATGGACAATCCCCAGACCAGATCCACTAAATCTGGAGGGTTTGGTGGCTTTGGGATTAAACAATAGCAAGAGGAAGGGATTTCCTTGAAGTGACAAAAAGTCAACAAAATGGGCAATTCGAGGCTGGCAGTCGACCTGCAGGGGCTGGCGGTCGACCGCTTCTGAGAAACCTGCAGACGGATGGTTCCTGGGAATCCCGGTCGACCGCTACTGGGCTGGCGGTCGACCGCTACTGAAAGACCGGTAGACTGGGGGTTGCTGGCAGGGGCGGTCGACCGCCCCTGTGCTGGCAGTCGACCGCCAGCTGGGCAGACCCCGGGTTTTCCCGGGTCGGTCCGTTAACCTCTTCAGCTCCGTTGCTTAAGTCCTTTAGCATCCCGTTCATGTCTCCTTGACAGTTTAGAAGGTGTCAACTGAGTCTTTGACCTTGTGGGTTTTTATTGAGTGTTTTGACCAATGGTTCTTGACAGTAAATGACATATACCACCTGTTTTGGATTTGTCGAGGAGCAGGGTCACCAGGTGACTGCCATGTGTTTGATCCTGCAAGCAAGATAGTCAAGGCTAATACCATGCTTGTTTCCGTTGAAGAGGTTATGAAACCTCTTGCCTCTTGTAAAACCAACATATGCAAACCAAGGATCAAGACCATATAACTGTTCCCATTTGCCATCTCAACCATACATAAATAACAAGAGCATGAGCAATCAACCACAAGTTTAGTTATCATCACTTAATCACACATTAAGTTTAGTTATCATCAAAACCATAACTTAAATATCACAACAATCATCAAAACCATAACTCGACAGTTAGATCATTTCTAATGCCATGCCCATTGTCTTTATGTTTTAAACGGCATGCCCATCATCTTTATGTTTTTGAAGCATGCCCATCGTCCTTATATTTTTGGAGCATGCCCATCGTTGCTGAGTTCATAGACGATAAACTGTTGTATCCCATCGTTGCTGAGTTCATAGATGATAAATTGTCATATTAAGATGATGGAATGGCAGGGAACAGGTTAAAAGTCATGATTCCCATCGATTTAGGTCGACCAGGAGGGGGGTCCGGTTAAGATCCCCGTGGATTCGGTTCTCCGGTAAGGACCATGTTTAGATTATTTCAGATTTTGTAATGGTCCGCCATAAACCGTCTATTGACCCGAGCGGCTGACATCTCGACCGCGTAAATATTTTAAATCTAAATGATGGTAGAAACTTCACGGCCAGTCTGTTTAACAGCACGCAGCGGTTCGTTGTTCGACCGCCTAAGACTATGGCGGCGCTAGTTCAACTGCTTGTTCTGCAAATTATGCGTGTTCGTTTAAATTATGCATTTAATATTGCATCTTCGCCATGCTTAAGTTATTTTATAGACTGGGGCGGTTTTCTTTCAACCGTTTAATCCCGACAGATTTCAATTCTTAGCATATTCAATTATTTATGCATTCAATCATTAAATAGTTGCCATTTATGCATTTAATTATGGAATAATTTGCCATGTTTAATTGTTATCATAAATTATGGCATGTTTTTATATCCCAATAGAATTATATTCTCTTTCCTAGTGATGGAACCACCAGTCGTAGCCCGACGACTTTTAGTGTTGATCCCACCCGGGAGAGGTGGCGGGGTATCCCAGCTTACAGTTTTTAAGCTAGTTCCGTGGGCCCCGGTCCAACCGTAGCGTCCAACGGAGGGGAATACTAGCTAGAGGCATGGCTCTAGGTAACGAGTCAGTGTGTGCATACGTGGTCAGAGGCTTGGACTGACACTGACGAGTGTTACTCTGACTAGTTACTTGTTTCTGGTACTATTACGCGTCTCGCTTGCTATGATCAAGCTTGCGTAGATGCTTAAGACGCAGTGTAAGCCGTCAGTGGATGCATCTGGTTTCTTCTTGTGGTGGATCTCCTCTCCTTCTCTTTCTTGTCACTTGGGAATTATTGAGTTATTATCTATTGGTAGATTTCGAGTACTCGCATTTGAATTAAATTGGCTTATTAGTTAGTTGTTCATAAACTGTTTAGTTAGTTTTACAGCTTTATTAAATTGTCATTCATTTATGCCAATGCATGCTTTACTGCTTTCCTTTAGTTAGTTGCGAAGTAGGGATCCACGTGAACCCTATTGAGTCTCTGTTATGAGACTCACCCCTTCCTTTTTCAAGTGAGGCGGAGCAACAGGCTGCAGGATTCCCATGTGCTTTTGGTGAAAAGTCTTAGAGCCAGCAGTGGTTTGTCAGTGGTCGGTTAGTAGTCAGTCTGTCTTTTTTTCTTCTTTTGGCCGGGGCATGCCCCGTGTAGTTATTTATTTTGACCTTTGTACAGTGTGGGACTTGTGATATATGGATCTGGACTACTTGTATAAATTTTACCACTCTGATATATTTAATTGCTTCTGTTTAAAGTTCAAGTGAATGCTTTAGTTAATGTTGCACGTGTAATTTCTATTCGTTATGCATCCCCTCGACAAACACTCACTAACCCTTACGGGGCCTCATCAGCCTCTTGGGTGGCCTCCCCGAGCTCTTGGTATCGGTAAATCGATGATATCAGTTTATCGGTATCTAGATCTCCTGGGTCGTCACAGTTGGTATCAGAACGGTGTTGAGGATTTGTATAAGGAATTGAAATTGCATGAGTCCAGAATAAGTCCATGTGTACCACTATTGCTAGCTTAGGTTGTTTTCCGTGATGACTTATGGTTTTCTGTTGTTTTTGTGTTTCCGTTTAGTTTAAAATGCCGCCTTGTAGAAGGGCACGTGTGCTGAGGGAAGGAAGTGGTACTTCTCCTCCGGCTAATGTGCCACTGCCAATTCAAGTTGATCCTGCTCCTCTAGCTGATTTACCTCTAGGTGGCCGTGGTAGGGCACTGACAGAATTTTTGCTGTTCCACCCACCGACTTATGAAGGACAGGCAGATCCTGGTGCGGCTAGAGTATGTGGATTGATGCAACCGAACGTGTATTCCGTTCCATGGAGTGCACAAAGGATGAAAAAGTCATCCTGGCCACATTCCAACTTCAGGGAGCAGCACTCTCGTGGTGGACCACGGAGTGGGAGGTTGCTTTCAGATCCCGTCCACTTCGTCAGATTACTTGGCAAGAGTTTGTCACATCGTTCGAGCTTGCATACGGTCCAGTATATTTGAGAATGGCCAAAGTGCATGAGTTTATGGACTTCGCTCAAGGCGATATGACAGTCTTGCAGTATCGAAATAAGTTTATGGAATTGGGTCGTTACGCCCCTCAGATTCTTGCTGATGAAAACATGAAAACTAGGCATTTCTTGTATGGGCTGAGGTCGGAACTGAGACAGCCCCTGATTGCAACCAGGGTGGCTGAGATGGATTTGGCATATCAAGCGGCTGCGGCATTAGAACTTGATATTATAAGAGCTCAAGGGCGGACTCAGGTTGAGCTCGTACATCAGATTGTGCAGCGTCAGCAAGCTAATTGCCAGCCGAGTGTGCCGTTTCAGCAAGTCAGTCAGCCGTCTGTGGCAGGAGTTCCATCTGTTGTACCTGCTGCCAGTGGTACTTCTTTCTTTAAACCCAAGTTCAAGAAATTCAAGAAGTTTAAGAAGCGCTATGGCCGTCAAGCATCTCCGGGTACCGCACAGCAGCAATCAGCACCTTCTTTTCCGCAGCGTCAAGACTCAACTGTTTGTCAACCAAAATCGTGTCCGAGATGTGGTGGGAGCCACCCAGGCAAGCCTTGTTTACTGTCGGTGGTTTGTTTTCGTTGTGATCAACTGGGGCATGTGGTTCGAGATTGTCCTCTGAGGCCGAAACTTGTGTTGTTCTCTCAACCACAGCTGTCTCGGTTCAAACCTCCTCCACCACCATATAACTTGTAATGAAACAGCTGTGGCATCTCATCTCGTGGAAGGTACGATTATGATTTATGATCCTGCAGCTCGTGTTCTATTTGATTCAAGTGCTTCTCACTCATTTATTTTTGAAGACTTTATTGCATGTATTGAGGGGCTGACTTTTGAAACGACTTGTGAGTTGCTTGTTAAACTATCTTCTGGAGATTTCATGTTCACACCTGTCTGTCTCGAAGAGACTCCTATTGTGATGGGTAATCATCAGTTGCCAGCTAGATTGTATACTTTGCAGCTGGTTGATTATGACATTATTCTGGGCATAGATCGGTTAGAGCAACTGGGAGCTGTGGTTGAAAAAGATCTAGTCTCAGCCAAAGGATCTGATTTTAAGACAACTGAATCAGGTGACCACCAAGAATAAGTATCCTCTACCAAGGATCGAGGATTTGCTTGATTAATTACAGTCTGCTACTATCTTTCCTCGAATTGATTTCTGATCCATAATGTGGAAAAGACTGCGTTTAGCACGCGTTGTAGTCATTTTGAGTTTTGGTTATGCCGTTTAGGCTGACCAATGCTCCCGGATGCAGCGTGTGGTTCACCCTTATCTAACCCAGTTCGTGGTTATCTTTGCCTATAACATTCTTGTTTATTTTGCCCCTGAGGAAGAGCATGTGTAAGACCTCAGGATCATTTTACGAACTCTATGCAAAATCTAGTAAATGTGAGTTTTGGCTTTGGGAAGTGCATTTTCTCGGCCATGTGATTTCTGGTGATGGAGTTGCAGTTGATCCAACTAACATTGAGGATGTTCTTCAATGGCAGAGATCGAGAACTGTGACAGAGATCAGAAGTTTTCTGGGTCTTGCGGGTTATTATCGAAGATTCATTGAAGACCTTGCACGGATTGCCGCGCCAATGACTAGATTGACATGTAAAGATGTACAATTTGTCTGGTCAGATCAATGTGGATAGAGCTTTAACGAATTGGAAAATAGGCCCCTCACTTCTTCTCCAGTGTTGGTGTTACCTTCTGGCTCGGGTGGATTCGTGGTTTGCACGGATGCTTCTCGAGTATGTTTGGGTGCAGTGCTTATGTAACATGGTAAAGTCATAGCTTATGCATCCTGACAATTAAAACAGCATGAAGAGAATTATCTGACTCATGACTTAGAGCTTGCCGCGGTGATCTTTGCACTAAAAATCTAGAGACACTATCTGTATGGTGAGAAATTAGAGATCTTTATTGATCATCAAAACTTGCAGTATGTGTTCTCTCAAAAAGATTTGAATCTTTGGCAGTGCAGATGGATGGAATATATAGAAGACTATGATTTCACTCTCTCCTATCAGCCAGGATAAATGAATGTTGTGGCTGATGCTCTGAGCAGGAAAGTGCAAATTAGTCATTTGCTTGTTCATGAATAGAAATTGTGGGAATAGTTTCCTAGTGAAACTTTCAGTGTGGACATTCCTTCTGATCCGATGGTAGCTGTGTGTGCTAGTCTTGTGATGACTCCAGCTATTTATCAGCAGATCAAGGAAGCTCAGCAGGCAGATTCTGATTTGTCCCGCATTATAATGATGCATGATGTTGAATGTGATGATGAGCTGGTTGTCAGCTTCCGTGGAAGGCTATATGTTCCAGCTGTTGATGAGTTAAGGAATGCCATCTTGCATGAAGCCCATGGATCCCGTTATGCTACTCACCCCGGCACTACCAAGAAGTATCAAAATCTGAAAAGGCAGTTCTGGTGGTCAGGAATGAAAAAGGATGTGGCTGCATTTGTGTCTAAATGATTGACATGCCAACAGGTTAAAGCCGAGCATCAAAAACCTGGAGGAATGCTTCAACCTTTAGCAATTCCGATATGGAAATGGGATCATGTCACGACAGATTTTTGTTGTGGGTTTACCTCATACTTCACAAGGCTTCGATGGAATCTGGTTGTTAATAGATCGATTAACTAAGACAGTGAGATTGTTACCGATCAAGGTGATGTCGAATGTTCAGAAATTGGCCGAGCTTTATGTTCAAAAGATTGTGCCATTGCATGGAATTCCAATATCAATTGTGTCAGATCACGACCCATGGTTTACTTCTGGCTTCTGGCGTAGTTTTCAAAAAGCGTTGGGCACAGAGTTAGCTTTTAGTTCAGCTTATCATCTGCAGTCAGATGGTCAATCAGAAAGGACTATTCAGACTTTAGAAGATATGCTGAGATCGTGTTGCCTAGATAGACAGTGTTCGTGGAGTCAGCATTTGCCACTTGTGGAATTTGCTTATAATAACAGCTATCACTCCAGGATTAGCATGGCACCGTATGAGGCTTTGTATGGGCGTCCTTGTCGTACACCTTTGAACTAGTTTGAGGCCGGTGACAGATTGTTGATAGGGCCCGATATGGTTCAAGTAACGACCCGAGAATCCGATTACCAGGAAGACCCGATAATCCAAGACTCGAACCGCCGCCCACAAACCGGGAGGGCTCGGAAGGGCTAAAAGGAGTGTGTAGGCACAAAGAAAAAGGAAATAAAGCAGGACAATGTAACAATTAACAGAAATAAATAAACAACTACTACTACAACATAGTCCAGTCCAACAGAAAGTACATTCTAAAGTAGTAAAGCGTACCACATGCCGAGTGAACACTCGGCCCGGCGAGCTGGCAACTGAGAACCTCCGTATCGCACCCTCGAACCTTGAGGAAGAACCGCCACACCTGAAAAGCAACGAATGAGTCTCCAAAACAGAAACTCAGCAGGGATCCCGCGGAACCCCAACCGGAACCAACGGCGATAGCGGAAAGGAAAGCTACAACGACAGCAGGAACAGCGAACCGGTGGTCGGTCAAAAACTCGGCACTACAACTACTCCTACTGTACCAGAAACACACCCCGATCTCACGGTCGGGGGCTACCAGACCAAACTAGTACCACTTACCGAACTAAAAACTCACGGTAACCACGCCATAGAGGCCTGTCTCCGGGGACACGGCCAACCTAGACACGCTATCCAAGGTGCGACCCCGACCATCCGATCGCAGACGCAACCTCGGTAAAGTCACTAGCACTAGTCTCACGGCACGAAAACCGACACACGTGCCACGGCGAAATAACCGGAACTTAACAGTAAACACGATCGAAAACTCGAAGGTCGAAGTCACAGAAACTGACAGTCTGTCACTCCCGACTCGACAGGAGTACCTCCCACAAGAAGCAAGGCCGAAGGCGTCCACTGACGTCTTAGTCCGCGCCTCAGGTATCTCCCTCCGGCCCAGCGAGAACTGAGACACCGTACAAGTAACCACAAACATGTGACTAGTTGGGGTCACGCCCGTCGGTGTGGGTCCAACCGCCCCCAACCACGTGTGCACACACAGACCATGCGTCCTAGGTCTGGCCTCTGACTGGTTTTCCCCTGGAGCCGGACTCTGGCTACCGACGAGGGGCCCAACGGAAACTAGTCTAAAAACCGTCCTCAGGGTATGCCCGTACACCTACTCCCAGGTGAGACCAGCACACGCGTACTGGTGGGCAACGACTAGTGGAGGGTCACTGAAGGAGTAGACTCTCAAGTCACTGGAAAACAACGTCTGAACCCGACGAAGTACGCGGACCATCCCACGTACCAGCACCGTCGCACAGTGACCATAGTCAGAGAAGAAACGGGACTCACAGTCTGCGGGCCACGCACCTGGCCACGCAGAAATGCCAAAACATGGTTCCCAAGGCAGCTCACAGGCCACCAAACCGAATCCCTTTCTCAGGGACAAGCGGGAACCCTCCAGCCCCAGGCTGGGCAACTGGACTCACGGTCCAAGGCCTCACACATGGCCCACGTGAAAAGCACAGAAGCACGATTCCCAGGGCAACGCACAAGCTGCCACGCCGATAACTGGACTCGCAGTCCAAGGCCAACACATGGCCCACTCGGTAATCATCTTCCAGGAAAACTCACGACATGCGGGGGAGACCCCACCGCACACACACCGATACACGGTGACTCGGTCAAGCGTAACACAAAAGCCCGACATGTGAGAAGTCACCCAGACTCTCAAACCCCCGGGCACGCTAAACGAAGTAGAACGGTCCTCCCGACACCCTCAAAACAAGGACACAGAATCCCACGGGTGTCTGGGGCACTCACAAGACCGCAAGTCGACCACTGGGTCACGACCGGGTATACTAGGGACCGACAACGCGAAACGATCGCGGAGAACACGAAAACTCACCTTGGCACCACACAGAGCCTGACGGTCTAACCTTGGGCCATCACGGTCTGTAACAGTCCAAGTCTCGACCATCATAACCACTCTGACGCACCAACAAAGGGCCGTCAGATGCTCGGTGTAAACCTGCTGTGACGCGCTAGTCCTGGTGCGTCACGGTCTGTGACGCGCCAGCCCTGGTGCGTCACCATCTCTGACGCACCCAACCCAATGGGTTAGAAGATGAGATAAAACAGGCTGTGACGCACACCTCTAGGGGCGTCACAGTCTCTGACAGTCCTACCCAGGCGCGTCAGAAAATGGGCTGCGTCAACTCTGACGGTCCCATGAAGGGGCGTCACAAGGCTCTGACGGTCCTACCTGGGGGCGTCAGGGACTCGTGATCCCAACGGTCCGAAAACACGAAAACGGATGTAGCGGTCGAGCCCAGGCGCGTCACACCCTCCGGCCGTTCATCGTAAGACCGCCAGAGCGACCGACGCCTGCCGACACTACAGGACCTTGTGACACACCCACCCTGGGGCGTCACAGCATGTGACGGTCACTTGAAGGACCGCCACACCCGTCCGAGAGCGAAACGACGGGAAATGACCCAAAAATCTGATCCACGCCCCGATCACCCCCGAGTGATGGGGAAATGAAGGGGAATCTATCCCCAAGCCCCTAGGCATGCATCCAAACCCCTGGATAGGCCAAAAACGCCGTAAAACGAGAGATCCGGCTCACTCCCCCAAAGCATGGACTTTCCCCAAAATGCAAAAATAAACCCGCTCGGCTCACCACGGCCTACGAAACTCGCGGGAAAGAAAGAGCATGAGCTGGGGGTCTATCTCCTTACCTCCACCGAAGATTTCGCGCCCCGAGCTCGCCGATCCGCGAAGAAAACGCCGTTGAAGCCTCGCCGTTCCACGAACCCGCGGCTGAGCTTCACCGCACCTCCACCGCCTCGAACCTCATCCATCCTCGCCCGTGCCTCGCCCGCGCCATCCCCACCCCCCTCCCTTTTTCTCTCTCTCCCCTCTCATTTCTCTCTATAGAAAATCCAGAAATTTCAGAAAATATCAAAAAATAGAAATATATACCCCCGCGATCCTCGGAACACGCTGATCACCGTGGTAACGTCCCAACGTCGGAGAATGCAACGGTTCACCCTATACGGGGTTCCGAAGGTCCGGCAGATGGAAAACACGCGTAAAACCCAAAACGCAACCCGGGACCCACAAAGGTGCTCCGAAAATTACAGAAAATTACCGGCGTGCTTCTCACAACACCACGGACCCAAGGAAACTCACGGGCACACCACCAGTGGGTCCGACCACCCAGTAAAAATAGTCCGAAGCTCGATCGGACATAATCTGAAATCCGAGGAAAAGACGATCCGAGACCCACGGATTCAGATCCAAAAAACCCGGGGAATTACAGCCCTCCCCCCTTAAAGAAATTTCATCCTCGAAATTCAGGACCTAGCACGAAGTCACAGGGGAAGAACACTGAACCAACTGATAACGCTGTCAGAGCCCCAACACAGAAAACCCTGATTCTCACGAAGACACCGATCCTGAGGGACATAGACAGACTTACAATCACAAACAACACCTCGCTCCGCGTGCCATGCACACCGGCCAATAGAGCCGGCATATACCAGAGGACACAGTCCGACATCCCCTCAGACAACACGAAAACCAATCATGGCACTGCTGCCACAATCTCGCTCACCGAGGAGACACAACCCTCGCACGAGAAACAGCTATCAATCCATCCAATGGTCGGCAGACAAATCGTACATCAGCTTCACAACCAGCTGACAGGTTGCACACCCTTCTCAAGGGAACAACCAAAACAGAGCCTCCACCAGCTCAAGCAGTCATCTCGACAGACCGCAACCAGAACATCGGCTCAGCACCAAGAAACACCCCACACATGGCAAGCTGAAATCCAGACATATCATTGTGCCAATTCTTGTCATAAGACAAACTTCGACAAAGCCCAGATCTCTTCCGGAAAGGCACATCACAGAAACGAGCACCAAAGGGCTCGCTGGCACACGACTCTCGCCACGCTCGATCCCCGATAACCAGCATCTTCTGTCTGTGAAAAGACCATCCACTGGTCACCAGCTACACGTCAACGGGAAACCTCCACTTGCTCAGGTTCTTCCTTCTTTCCTGGTCCTCCACGAGATCCGAAGGGAACATTCCAAACCTCGGCAAGCCATTCGTTGACTCACACACAGACCGATACCACATCTCGAGCCACACTCCCCTCGGACTCCGCATCCGATCTCGATTATCGCGCCAACTCGACCCTCTCAGGAGAGCACGATGAAACCAATTGACAAGATCCAGGTGTCTTCAGTCATCACCTCACTTGACTCAGACTTATAGGGAATCATCCTGTGCTGGTCACCAAACCAGGGATAACCATCGCGACACCAACGTCCCATCAAGGACCACCCTTCCGACGTCAACCTCGCTAAAATGGCCTCTGCCCATAGGCGTCACTCTTACGTCTGGTCTCATCAAATCCTTCGTCTCAATTAATCCAAGTGGACACCTGCCAATCCCGATTCCGCCCTTACCACAGAGCCACGGGACACCACCGGAGCAATGCATGGCACACATCTCAAGGGGAGGAAAGTGCCTAACCAAAATTACGGCAACTAGGTCGCCAGCACCACGACCAATGCACACGGGTCCCCAAGCAAAACACGTCTTACCATGGTCGACTACGAGACTAGCCTTACCAGTCACTCGCAGCTACCAACAAAAACTCATAATCTGTCAGAGATCGCTTCTCCAAAGATGATCTCATCCGAGGACACGATTGGGAACACAAGTCGGGCACCAAGCCACCGACTCTGACCAACACGTCCTCGACCTTCGTCAGGCGACATCCTCAACAACCCCATCAGGGTCTAACACCGACGCCTGACATGGCTTCCATCACAGGAACAGGGTACTCATGCAGCACACTTGCCAACATTTTTTCCCAACACTCCATCCTGCCAGTGCCGAGAACCATAATACCCCGAGCAACGGCACGGGAACAACACGTCTCACACCGAGGAACCAATCCTCCAATGCTCAACGTAAACTCAGGAATCAGCCTGATGGAAATTGACGCCGAGTACTGACTTTTTATTTTGCATTTGTGTCCTTTAGTTTGCTTTTATATCCTTGGGAAAGTATATGTACAATTGTAAGGCTTTGTAAGCCAATGTGTCATTCCCTAGGATTCTTTGGGTTTTTGTGCAAATTATCAGTAGGTCCAGCAAGGGGGCCCTCACCCCTTCCCCATTGGTCCACATAAGCCATATGGGTCCATGTGGGGCTGGTCAAAGTCCTATGTGGCATCTAGAAGGTCAATTGGACACATGGAAGACAAGTGGTTGAAAATGTCAAAGGGAGGCCACCTACCTTACCTACCTAGTCAAAGGAGTGCCCCCTCTATATGTAATTTATTTATTTTTGGGTTTTTGACCACATGGGGGAAGAAAATGGCCTATTTCCCACGAAATTCCCAGCCCCCCACTGTTGTGACACCTCTGTGTTGATGATGTTGACATATGCTTTATTTCATTGGCAACACCTTATTTTGATTGATTGACAACTGTTTATGTTTTGATGAAATTGTTTTATCAGATTGTCTATGTGTTCTATGCATTTTCACAATTCTACACATTGCACACACACACAAGTCTACACACTCAGCATAATCTATACATCGTGTTGTGTTTGTGCATTGTTGAGAACATAAGTCAATACATCCATGCACAGTCTGGACAGTAGTGGGTCGACCCCCTTCCTAGATGGGTCGACTCCCTCAGAACATTCAAGTCTATACATTGTCCATCTTCTTAGTGTCTCATGCAGCGTCAACACAGTAAGTGTGTACATTGCATTGGCTAAGTCTGCAGCGTCAACGCAGCATGTCTATACACTGCATGGCGAGCCCAAAGTCTATACATTGCATTGGCTAAAGTCTGCACAATGTCCGTCTCATTTAGAGTCTAAGGCAATGTCTATACACTGGACTTGAAGTGTGTACATTGAGCGTCTCATTGAGCGTCTCATGAAAGTGTATACAGTGGTTCAGGCCAAGTGTGTACATCGTCCATCTTATTTGAAGTCCATACATTGCATTGCATTGGCTAAGTATGTACACCGTCCGTCTGACTTAGCGTCTTGTGCATTGAGCGAAGTTCATACATTGCAGCTCGCACATTCAGCAAGTCTATACAGTGGTTCAGGCTAAGTCTGTACATCGGACTGTGTTAGGCGAAGTATGTACAACGGACTGTTCATGCATCAACATTCAAAGTCCATACATTGGACTGTAGCATGCACGAAGCTAAGTCCATACATTGGACTGTAGCATGCATCAGTGAAGTCTGTACAGCGTCATGCATTGTTCTTCAAGTCCATACACTGCACTGTAGATTGCTCAAGGTGAAGTCTGTACATCCATCAGTGATCTTGCAAGTCTATACATCGGTAGCTTTACCGACGTTGCACTCGAAGTCTATACACTGATAGCTTTACCGTCGTTTCCCATTGGCAAGTCTATACATCGCAGTTGAGTGGAAGTCTGTACAGCCCAAGTCTGTACATTGCATCATGTGCTTCATGCAAGTCTATACATTCGGTTGTCTTGCATCGTTCATCAAGTTTGTACAGCCTTGTCTTTAGCAAGTCTGCACATCGTGAAGTCTATACATTCAGATGAACTTGAAATTTCATGACCATCAGAAGTGGCGTCACTTTTGAATCAAACGTCTAGGAAGAAGGTGTCTTTTATGTTGTGCATACTTTGATGCCATAGCCAAGTCTATTCACTCGCTAGTGTGCATATGCGTAGTCTGTACATTGCCCTCATGCATACACAAGCATCCAAGTCTGTACAGAGTCATTTGCTGGTGAGGACACACGGCGCTATCCTCGACGGAGCACCCGGCACACCGCTACCTCCTTGTGGCTCGGCGACGGCGGCACCTTCTAGTTATCTTTTCATCATCATGTTTAGGCCATGTTGGGCCTCAGTCTGGACTTGCTCAGGCCTTGTGGGCCTTGTCTTTTGGTCCCTGCGTGGACATCTTCTTGTTTAGGCACTTATTGGGCCATATAGTGGCCAATTGGGTTGCTTTGTGGGGTAATGGATCGTGTTATGGGGTCAGGGGCTTATTGGGGTTTGAAGCCCACTAAAAAAAGGGCCCATTAGGGTTAGGGGGCGGCCCCCTCCCCAGCTAGAGGAGGAGGAGGCAGCCGCCCCCCCCCCCTTCCTAGTTCTACTAGGGAAGGTGGGGGGCGCTCCCCTCTCCCTTCCCCTTTCCCCCTCTCCTCCTTTCCCCAACTCCACCCCTTCCTTATCCCACTTAGAATCCTTTCCTATTTTCTAAGCTTGCTGAATTATGGGCCGCCTTTCTCTCCTTGGAGCTGGGCGCACCCCTCCCCTTCTAGTTAGATTAGGGTTTTCCCATCCCCTATAAGTAGTTCTCACATTGTACCGATTACAGTTTACACATGAATTTGAATACAAGTGAGTATTGTGCAAAGCTTTTTGCGCCCTTCTCTCTCTCTCTCTTTCTGCTCCTGCGACGGGAGAACGGCGGGGTGTGACGCCTCAGCCCTCGGTGGACTCCGGGGTTCCCTCTTATCCTCATCTTCTTCCTCAACGGTTCGTGTTCGTGATTCCAGATTTCTGCCCGACTTGTAGCAGAGCTCGCGCCCCCTTCTGGACGAGTTTTGCCACGACCTATTTTCTGGAGATACGTCTGCGGATCAGCTTCGCGTCGGCGCCCAGTTTTGCATCAATCGGAGATCGGCACTGCCCGTACCGATTTTCTCCGCCGACCTGCGCCAGCACCACTTTCTCTGCTCGCCCAGCGGGGAGGCCCTGATTGCTAATTTTCCCCAGGCCTCCACGCTGCGTCTTTTGCGCTGGTTTCTTCAGGGTTCGTAGATCTCCGAGTCAACTTTCCAACGCCGCCGACGGCGTCGCATTTCGACATCGTCACCATCCGTGGCGGTCGATCTCGTGGGGTTGCGCCAGCGCATCTGCCCAGTCCGCCCAGCGAACCAGCCCCGACTTTCAGCGACTCCTGCGGCTCGCACCGGCGTCGTCTGCCAGCGCCATTTGGCCGAGGGCGACCTCTGGCAATCAGCTGTCACCACCAACCGGCCCGGACTTGTTCGGGCACCAGAAGGCCGATTTCCAGATTTTACCGACGGCGTGCGCAGTTCTGTGTCCACAGAACCTGATCTGACTTTCAGCAGCGCCCACGGTCACCACCGGCGGATCCAGCGCGCCCCCTTTGGCCGGAGCGTTCCTCCATCAGTCAGCGACGCGTCCTCTCTGACGGTGCTTCAAACGGGCGTCGTATCAGCCCGTGAGACCCCCTCCGCTCAGGCGCGCGCGACACCGGTTTCGGCAGCGTTGCACCCGAACCTCCTCGCGGCCAACCCGTCACCGAGTGCGGCCCGTCAACCCGTGTCCGGCAGTCCCGAACGTATTGGTTGTAGCCTTTTACCTCCCTGCGAGGAGTGGGCCACTATTGGGTTGTATTTTATTGATCTCTGGTGTATCGGGGTTGTTGGTTCACGGCCGGGGTTCCTTCCCCACGCCTAGGCGTGGAGGTACGCGCTCCGACTCTCCTCCTTTTGCTTGCTCTTTTAGTATGTGATTGATTATGCCGCGTGAGAGAAGGTAGGCGTCTAGCCACTTTTTACCATCACCGCGGATCGTGAGTGAGAGCATCCATCCCTAGCACTAGTCGAGCACCGAGCTAGGACTCGACTCCCCTTGTCTTTGGAGGTCGACTATACGCCTAGACACGTGCGCTTCCCTCCTTGGGACGGCCGAGGTCGGAGTTTCTGTTGAGAGACGTCCCTCATTCTGTGGGATATCACGGTGGTCAGCCACTTGGCGACCCTTGAGCGTGCTACTGCTGGCCTGAGTTAGAGTCTTTTGTGAGTCTTAGTCCGTGTCGGTCCCCGTCCCGCGTCAAATTTGGTATCAGAGCTTAGGGAACCAGTTTGTTCTAACAAATTGGGGTCTTAGGTCATTTGAGTCTTTAGGTTGTCTAGGGTGCATTGAGTCTCTTAGTTCATCTAGGTAACGTACCATTGCATTGTCATTTTAGGTTTGTGTCTAGTTAGAGTTTTACCCTTATCTCGTTGAGTCTTGCATGTCCAGCTTCCCGCCAGCCCCATGGCGATTCCTCGAGCCCATGCATCGTCATCCCTGTTGGCCCGATTCGATGCTCTTATGGTACGACCCCTAAGTGTCGCCCCTACCACTCAGTCGTCGGGAGACCCGATCCCTATACCGATGACCGAGTCATTCCAGCGCCCTGTCATGTCCACTGCCATCCTACCGAATGGGATGCATACGGAGATCGACTTCATCAGTAGGGTGTCGTCTAACTGTGTCTCACAAGACATTATTGAGTCACTCTCTAAGACTGGGGAGATTGTTCTCCGCGATGGTTTAGCTTTTATCGAGTTTCAACGGTGGTTTGGCCCCGTTAAATATTTCGATGGCGCTTGGTGCAAGATCAGCACACTTGCTGGTCCATGCATCATTTTAGGGCGAACTTGGTTGGAGGAAAGAAGTGCGACCATCGACCTGGATAGGAGGACCTGCACCTTACACCCATCTCACCTTCCCGGTGAGTTTGTCTTCCATGACGGCGTTACGCCGACCACCTCCATGTCATCACCTGGGTTTGTTCCAGTGAGTTACGAGGCTGAACAGGGGTTGATTGAGGAGTACCTAACTGAGGTTGAGGAGTTAGGGAGTGATCCCCTCCACATCATAGAGGACTCCGTTTCCACTCCCGAGAGAGAGGCTTCACCCTTAGACCCTCATATAGAGACATTCTTACCTTCCGAGGGTGAACTGGTCATTGGTGAGTCTTTAGCTAGCTGGCTAAGGGAGGGTCCACTTCTAGATGTCTCCATTCCTTGCTATACACCCATGGGACCAGCCCTCCCAATAATACCCCTTAACTCCTTTCACACCACTTTTCGGTCCTTCTGCTTTCTTGAAAATGTGAAGGACTTCCTTAGGAGTTTAGATTATCAATGGGAGTTGACTTATATGTTGACCTTAGGGTCTGACCAACCCTATAGTCATAGCTTTACACTCCCTGCTTTGGGGTCTATTACCTCGGTCTACACCATAGGACATATCACATCCGAGGTCCTTTTATTATTTCCCATACCCGTGGAGGTTGATTTTGTCCCCGCTTATGGTTTCACGGTCCCGAGGGAGGAACCTTGCCTTCCTTGCCTTCCTCATGAGCCTCTTGCCCTATACATGAGAGTGCCTGAAGGTGATTATCTGCACCTGGGCGAATGTCGCACATGGGCAAGTATAGTGAAGGGACCTGTCGGGAGGGGTCATCATTTCTTTGACCCTTTCGATCCCCTCCCTAGTGAGCCTCTCGACCCATATTCTTTTCCCCACCTTGTCGAGGAGGTCCACTATCATACACCACCTAGGCCTTCTAGTCAACACCTCACCTTACCGGCATCCAGATGCCCGAGCTTAGGAGGCCAGGGACACATGTCTCTTCCCCATGTTTCTTCATGTCCACCATCATATAGGGGTTTGTCTCATATAGGGAATGTCATGAGTGAGTTTGGGCAATTTAGTCCCCATGAGTCTACCACATTCCGTAGGACACCCATGCATGATAGATACAACTTTGGTTGTCCTGGTCCTCCCCGTGTTGTCCAGTCATGTAGGCGTCTTAGACATGCTGGGTCTATGTTTGGATGCCCTGGGCCACCACTGCATTCACATAGGTATGAGTCAACACAGCTAGTTCGGAGTCTGCATCATCACCACCTAGAGGCCAGCAACGCACGTTACAAGGAGTTAGCTGACGCGCACAGACGCACACGTGAGTTCCGCGAGGGAGAGTACGTCATGGTCCGGGTTAGACCGGAACGGTTTCCTTCGGGAGCCGTAAAGAAGCTCCAAGACCGCGGTGCAGGACCATTCAGAGTGTTGAGGCGTATTGGGTCGAACGCGTATGAGATCGAGCTACCAGACGACTACGGGATCAGTTCGACGTTCAATGTCTCTGATCTGGTAGCTTATCGGGATCCCGCGGTGATACCCAGTGAGTTATTTGGGCCTGACCCTCCTGTTGTGAGTGATACACCTACTGAGAGTCCACCTCCTCCAGCCCCATTACAAAAACGCGAGCATATAGATTGCATACTGGATGAGCAGGTGACTACTACCAGGAGCGGAGCCTACCAACGCTTCTTAGTGCGTTGGAGAGGGCGCCCCGAGTCGGACAACACCTGGATTACACGTGGAGAGCTGGAGCGGATCGATCCGGACCTGCTGGAGCGGTACCTCAGCGACCGTGACCCTTACTCGACGGGGTCGAGTTCTTCCCACCCGGGGAGAATTGGTGAGGACACACGGCGCTATCCTCGACGGAGCACCCGGCACACCGCTACCTCCTTGTGGCTCGGCGACGGCGGCACCTTCTAGTTATCTTTTCATCATCATGTTTAGGCCATGTTGGGCCTCAGTCTGGACTTGCTCAGGCCTTGTGGGCCTTGTCTTTTGGTCCCTGCGTGGACATCTTCTTGTTTAGGCACTTATTGGGCCATATAGTGGCCAATTGGGTTGCTTTGTGGGGTAATGGATCGTGTTATGGGGTCAGGGGCTTATTGGGGTTTGAAGCCCACTAAAAAAGGGCCCATTAGGGTTAGGGGGCGGCCCCCTCCCCAGCTAGAGGAGGAGGAGGCAGCCGCCCCCCCCCCCCTTCCTAGTTCTACTAGGGAAGGTGGGGGGCGCTCCCCTCTCCCTTCCCCTTTCCCCCTCTCCTCCTTTCCCCAACTCCACCCCTTCCTTATCCCACTTAGAATCCTTTCCTATTTTCTAAGCTTGCTGAATTATGGGCCGCCTTTCTCTCCTTGGAGCTGGGCGCACCCCTCCCCTTCTAGTTAGATTAGGGTTTTCCCATCCCCTATAAGTAGTTCTCACATTGTACCGATTACAGTTTACACATGAATTTGAATACAAGTGAGTATTGTGCAAAGCTTTTTGCGCCCTTCTCTCTCTCTCTCTTTCTGCTCCTGCGACGGGAGAACGGCGGGGTGTGACGCCTCAGCCCTCGGTGGACTCCGGGGTTCCCTCTTATCCTCATCTTCTTCCTCAACGGTTCGTGTGCGTGATTCCAGATTTCTGCCCCGACTTGTAGCAGAGCTCGCGCCCCCTTCTTGGACGAGTTTTGCCACGATCTATTTTCTGGAGATACGTCTGCGGATCAGCTTCGCGTCGGCGCCGTTTTGCATCAATCGGGATCGGCACTGCCCGTACCGATTTTCTCCGCCGACCTGCGCCAGCACCACTTTCTCTGCTCGCCCAGCGGGGAGGCCCTGATTGCGAATTTTCCCCAGGCCTCCACGCTGCGTCTTTTGCCCTGGTTTCTTCAGGGTTCGTGGATCTCCGAGTTAACTTTCCAACGCCGCCGACGGCGTTGCGTTTCGACATCGTCACCGTCCGTGGCGGTCGATCTCGTGGGGTTGCGCCAGCGCATCTGCCCAGTCCGCCCAGCGAACCAGCCCCGACTTTCAGCGACTCCTGCGGCTCGCACCGGCGTCGTCTGCCAGCGCCATTTGGCCGAGGGCGACCTCTGCCAATCAGCTGTCACCACCAACCGGCCCGGACTTGTTCGGGCACCAGAAGGCCGATTTCCAGATTTTACCGACGGCGTGCGCAGTTCTGTGTCCACAGAACCTGATCTGACTTTCAGCAGCGCCCACGGTCACCACCGGCGGATCCAGCGCGCCCCCTTTGGCCGGAGCGTTCCTCCATCAGTCAGCGACGCGTCCTCTCTGACGGTGCTTCAAACGGGCGTCGTATCAGCCCGTGAGACCCCCTCCGCTCAGGCGCGCGCGACACCGGTTTCGGCAGCGTTGCACCCGAACCTCCTCGCGGCCAACCCGTCACCGAGTGCGGCCCGTCAACCCGTGTCCGGCAGTCCCGAACGTATTGGTTGTAGCCTTTTACCTCCCTGCGAGGAGTGGGCCACTATTGGGTTGTATTTTATTGATCTCTGGTGTATCGGGGTTGTTGGTTCACGGCCGGGGTTCCTTCCCCACGCCTAGGCGTGGAGGTACGCGCTCCGACTCTCCTCCTTTTGCTTGCTCTTTTAGTATGTGATTGATTATGCCGCGTGAGAGAAGGTAGGCGTCTAGCCACTTTTTGCCATCACCGCGGATCGTGAGTGAGAGCATCCATCCCTAGCACTAGTCGAGCACCGAGCTAGGACTCGACTCCCCTTGTCTTTGGAGGTCGACTATACGCCTAGACACGTGCGCTTCCCTCCTTGGGACGGCCGAGGTCGGAGTTTCTGTTGAGAGACGTCCCTCATTCTGTGGGATATCACGGTGGTCAGCCACTTGGCGACCCTTGAGCGTGCTACTGCTGGCCTGAGTTAGAGTCTTTTGTGAGTCTTAGTCCGTGTCGGTCCCCGTCCCGCGTCAAATTTGGTATCAGAGCTTAGGGAACCAGTTTGTTCTAACAAATTGGGGTCTTAGGTCATTTGAGTCTTTAGGTTGTCTAGGGTGCATTGAGTCTCTTAGTTCATCTAGGTAACGTACCATTGCATTGTCATTTTAGGTTTGTGTCTAGTTAGAGTTTTACCCTTATCTCGTTGAGTCTTGCATGTCCAGCTTCCCGCCAGCCCCATGGCGATTCCTCGAGCCCATGCATCGTCATCCCTATTGGCCCGATTCGATGCTCTTATGGTACGACCCCTAAGTGTCGCCCCTACCACTCAGTCGTCGGGAGACCCGATCCCTATACCGATGACCGAGTCATTCCAGCGCCCTGTCATGTCCACTGCCATCCTACCTAATGGGATGCATACGGAGATCGACTTCATCAGTAGGGTGTCGTCTAACTGTGTCTCACAAGACATTGTTGAGTCACTCTCTAAGACTGGGGAGATTGTTCTCCGTGATGGTTTAGCTTTTATCGAGTTTCAACGGTGGTTTGGCCCCGTTAAATATTTCGATGGCGCTTGGTGCAAGATCAGCACACTTGCTGGTCCATGCATCATTTTAGGGCGAACTTGGTTGGAGGAAAGAAGTGCGACCATCGACCTGGATAGGAGGACCTGCACCTTACACCCATCTCACCTTCCCGGTGAGTTTGTCTTCCATGACGGCGTTACGCCGACCACCTCCATGTCATCACCTGGGTTTGTTCCAGTGAGTTACGAGGCTGAACAGGAGTTGATTGAGGAGTACCTAACTGAGGTTGAGGAGTTAGGGAGTGATCCCCTCCACATCATAGAGGACTCCGTTTCCCCTCCCGAGAGAGAGGCTTCACCCTTAGACCCTCATATAGAGACATTCTTACCTTCCGAGGGTGAACTGGTCATTGGTGAGTCTTTAGCTAGCTGGCTAAGGGAGGGTCCACTTCTAGATGTCTCCATTCCTTGCTATACACCCATGGACCAGCCCTCCCAATAATACCCCTTAACTCCTTTCACACCACTTTTCGGTCCTTCTGCTTTCTTGAAAATGTGAAGACTTCCTTAGGAGTTTAGATTATCAATGGGAGTTGACTTATATGTTGACCTTAGGGTCTGACCAACCCTATAGTCATAGCTTTACACTCCCTGCTTTGGGGTCTATTACCTCGGTCTACACCATAGGACATATCACATCCGAGGTCCTTTTATTATTTCCCATACCCGTGGAGGTTGATTTTGTCCCCGCTTATGGTTTCACGGTCCCGAGGGAGGAACCTTGCCTTCCTTGCCTTCCTCATGAGCCTCTTGCCCTATACATGAGAGTGCCTGAAGGTGATTATCTGCACCTGGGCGAATGTCGCACATGGGCAAGTATAGTGAAGGGACCTGTCGGGAGGGGTCATCATTTCTTTGACCCTTTCGATCCCCTCCCTAGTGAGCCTCTCGACCCATATTCTTTTCCCCACCTTGTCGAGGAGGTCCACTATCATACACCACCTAGGCCTTCTAGTCAACACCTCACCTTACCGGCATCCAGATGCCCGAGCTTAGGAGGCCAGGGACACATGTCTCTTCCCCATGTTTCTTCATGTCCACCATCATATAGGGGTTTGTCTCATATAGGGAATGTCATGAGTGAGTTTGGGCAATTTAGTCCCCATGAGTCTACCACATTCCGTAGGACACCCATGCATGATAGATACAACTTTGGTTGTCCTGGTCCTCCCCGTGTTGTCCAGTCATGTAGGCGTCTTAGACATGCTGGGTCTATGTTTGGATGCCCTGGGCCACCACTGCATTCACATAGGTATGAGTCAACACAGCTAGTTCGGAGTCTGCATCATCACCACCTAGAGGCCAGCAACGCACGTTACAAGGAGTTAGCTGACGCGCACAGACGCACACGTGAGTTCCGCGAGGGAGAGTACGTCATGGTCCGGGTTAGACCGGAACGGTTTCCTTCGGGAGCCGTAAAGAAGCTCCAAGACCGCGGTGCAGGACCATTCAGAGTGTTGAGGCGTATTGGGTCGAACGCGTATGAGATCGAGCTACCAGACGACTACGGGATCAGTTCGACGTTCAATGTCTCTGATCTGGTAGCTTATCGGGATCCCGCGGTGATACCCAGTGAGTTATTTGGGCCTGACCCTCCTGTTGTGAGTGATACACCTACTGAGAGTCCACCTCCTCCAGCCCCATTACAAAAACGCGAGCATATAGATTGCATACTGGATGAGCAGGTGACTACTACCAGGAGCGGAGCCTACCAACGCTTCTTAGTGCGTTGGAGAGGGCGCCCCGAGTCGGACAACACCTGGATTACACGTGGAGAGCTGGAGCGGATCGATCCGGACCTGCTGGAGCGGTACCTCAGCGACCGTGACCCTTACTCGACGGGGTCGAGTTCTTCCCACCCGGGGAGAATTGGTGAGGACACACGGCGCTATCCTCGACGGAGCACCCGGCACACCGCTACCTCCTTGTGGCTCGGCGACGGCGGCACCTTCTAGTTATCTTTTCATCATCATGTTTAGGCCATGTTGGGCCTCAGTCTGGACTTGCTCAGGCCTTGTGGGCCTTGTCTTTTGGTCCCTGCGTGGACATCTTCTTGTTTAGGCACTTATTGGGCCATATAGTGGCCAATTGGGTTGCTTTGTGGGGTAATGGATCGTGTTATGGGGTCAGGGGCTTATTGGGGTTTGAAGCCCACTAAAAAAGGGCCCATTAGGGTTAGGGGGCGGCCCCCTCCCCAGCTAGAGGAGGAGGAGGCAGCCGCCCCCCCCCCCCCTTCCTAGTTCTACTAGGGAAGGTGGGGGGCGCTCCCCTCTCCCTTCCCCTTTCCCCCTCTCCTCCTTTCCCCAACTCCACCCCTTCCTTATCCCACTTAGAATCCTTTCCTATTTTCTAAGCTTGCTGAATTATGGGCCGCCTTTCTCTCCTTGGAGCTGGGCGCACCCCTCCCCTTCTAGTTAGATTAGGGTTTTCCCATCCCCTATAAGTAGTTCTCACATTGTACCGATTACAGTTTACACATGAATTTGAATACAAGTGAGTATTGTGCAAAGCTTTTTGCGCCCTTCTCTCTCTCTCTCTTTCTGCTCCTGCGACGGGAGAACGGCGGGGTGTGACGCCTCAGCCCTCGGTGGACTCCGGGGTTCCCTCTTATCCTCATCTTCTTCCTCAACGGTTCGTGTTCGTGATTCCAGATTTCTGCCCCGACTTGTAGCAGAGCTCGCGCCCCCTTCTGGACGAGTTTTGCCACGACCTATTTTCTGGAGATACGTCTGCGGATCAGCTTCGCGTCGGCGCCCGTTTTGCATCAATCGGGATCGGCACTGCCCGTACCGATTTTCTCCGCCGACCTGCGCCAGCACCACTTTCTCTGCTCGCCCAGCGGGGAGGCCCTGATTGCGAATTTTCCCCAGGCCTCCACGCTGCGTCTTTTGCCTGGTTTCTTCAGGGTTCGTAGATCTCCGAGTAACTTTCCAACGCCGCCGACGGCGTCGCGTTTCGACATCGTCACCGTCCGTGGCGGTCGATCTCGTGGGGTTGCGCCAGCGCGTCTGCCCAGTCCGCCCAGCGAACCAGCCCCGACTTTCAGCGACTCCTGCGGCTCGCACCGGCGTCGTCTGCCAGCGCCATTTGGCCGAGGGCGACCTCTGCCAATCAGCTGTCACCACCAACCGGCCCGGACTTGTTCGGGCACCAGAAGGCCGATTTCCAGATTTTACCGACGGCGTGCGCAGTTCTGTGTCCACAGAACCTGATCTGACTTTCAGCAGCGCCCACGGTCACCACCGGCGGATCCAGCGCGCCCCCTTTGGCCGGAGCGTTCCTCCATCAGTCAGCGACGCGTCCTCTCTGACGGTGCTTCAAACGGGCGTCGTATCAGCCCGTGAGACCCCCTCCGCTCAGGCGCGCGCGACACCGGTTTCGGCAGCGTTGCACCCGAACCTCCTCGCGGCCAACCCGTCACCGAGTGCGGCCCGTCAACCCGTGTCCGGCAGTCCCGAACGTATTGGTTGTAGCCTTTTACCTCCCTGCGAGGAGTGGGCCACTATTGGGTTGTATTTTATTGATCTCTGGTGTATCGGGGTTGTTGGTTCACGGCCGGGGTTCCTTCCCCACGCCTAGGCGTGGAGGTACGCGCTCCGACTCTCCTCCTTTTGCTTGCTCTTTTAGTATGTGATTGATTATGCCGCGTGAGAGAAGGTAGGCGTCTAGCCACTTTTTACCATCACCGCGGATCGTGAGTGAGAGCATCCATCCCTAGCACTAGTCGAGCACCGAGCTAGGACTCGACTCCCCTTGTCTTTGGAGGTCGACTATACGCCTAGACACGTGCGCTTCCCTCCTTGGGACGGCCGAGGTCGGAGTTTCTGTTGAGAGACGTCCCTCATTCTGTGGGATATCACGGTGGTCAGCCACTTGGCGACCCTTGAGCGTGCTACTGCTGGCCTGAGTTAGAGTCTTTTGTGAGTCTTAGTCCGTGTCGGTCCCCGTCCCGCGTCATTTGCATTCCTACATATCCAAGTCTGTACAGAGTCATTTGCATTCCTACATATCCAAGTCTATATAGCCAGTGTCTGCGTTGCATTGCATGCATCATGTTTGAAGTCTATACATTGAGCTGAAGGATGCCTAAGTCTATACGTTGGCTACTAAATGTTATGTAGAGTCTGTACATTGCATTCGACGAGTTCACAAAGTCCATGCAGTGAAGTCCATACATCGTCTGTTGTCTGTCCAAGTCGTTACATTGCCTAAGTATGTACAGCCGTTGCTTTCTTATATGAAGTCTACACATTGGGCAGAGTCTGTACATTGCATTCGAGTTCACAAAGTCTGTACAGGGTTCTATACTTACAACTGATGATCTGATATTCTGTCTGACAGGGATTCTTTACAGAGATTGGTGACTTGGCTCGCGATCCAAGGAGGACGAGGTGCTGTGATGGTGACACGTGGAAGTAGCCCATCCCAGGATGCTGCCATGTGGATGAAATGTCCTCGGTTCTGACGAATTCTATGGGCAGGAAATGTGGAAGCCATGCGCCCTTATCCAGTCTGATGTTGTATTTATATAAGTCTTCGTCTTTAGATGAAGGCTGATCGATCAAGTGGCAAAGTATATACAGTGAGGCTGAAAGACTGAAGCAGCAGAGAGCCACTGATCCACAGTGAGAAGAAAAATAGAGAAGAAGAAAAAGAGAGAAGAGAAGATCGAGAGAGATGAGTTGAGAGAGCTTGATTGAGAGAGTGAGATTGTGAGAGTTTTGTTTGAAAGGTTGTATCTCAGTCTCTTGGTTCAGAAACCAGAGCTGAGCTTTGCTCATTCGAGCTACATTCCCATTTGGGCTTTCCATTTTCGTTTTGCTTCTGTCTTTAAATTTCCGAACACTTGTTTCTTCAAGCTGTGAGTCAGCTGTTAGCAGAGGTGCTACCTCTGGACGGGTAAGCTGTAAACCCCAGCAGTTGCAGTGGAGGATTCCACTGGACAGGTGAAGTTGTAATCTTCAGCAGGCGAGACTTGTCTCGGACAGCAAGCTGTGTTGCTCAGCGGTTTGTAGGCCAAGCTGTAGTGCCCAGCAGACGCAAGCTGTAATGCGCAGCAGTAAGCCATACTCTATTGAGTGTGGGGTGGACGTAGGTCTTTGACCGAACCACCTAAAAATCTTGGGTGCCTTGTGCTTGTGTGTTTGTCTATGAACTGTGTGCAATTGGATTTCTTACTCAGCTTCATAGTTTGATTCGCTTTTGTTCAAATCTAATATTCGGGTTAGTGATTCAGTAGTTCTGCCTATATTCCGCTTTAGAACCTCTTACTGGTTTTTAATTAGGCAGTAGATCTATTCACCCCCCTCTAGATCCACACTTTGTGGAGATAGACTGCGTCCATCTAACATAACACCCACCCCTTGCCATTCTCTATATAAGCCTATGTATAGTGTCATTAGAGATTAATGAAGAAATTATGTGAAAATTACTTGAAGCAAGAAGGGTGTGCCCTCTCTCCTCTCTCCCTCTGATTTTCCTTCTCCATCCTCTGCAATTCTAGAGTGGTTATCCCTTCTATCTCCCCCCCTCTACTTCTGGAATTCATCTCTGGTGCCGCCGCAGCCGTTCATGCCGCCATCGAGCTGCCGCGAAGCCATCTCCAAGGTGCTGTCCAAGGCTCTGTCCTGCTAGACAGAGGTCCACTACGAGAATTTCTGCTCTCCACCCTGACATCTTCTGGAGCTGAAATTTTCAGAGTGTGTTCTTATCTTGATTCCCCATCTCCACAAAAACTTCACGTCCAAAATCTTTTTTTGCTATTTTTACATTTTCGGCCTTCAAGTCCTCCCAGATCTGTCAGCTTTCTGTTCTCTGGGACATTTAGCCTGAGTTTCCAATCTTCGGACCACTCTTTGATTTTTCCAGGAGCTCCCAAATTTACTGGACGTTCTGTCGACCTTCCTCTCCATCCCAAATTTTTTGTGGAATTTCCACATGCCTCCATCTATTTTTAGAAATTCCATCTTCTTCCTAAAATCTGTTCAGTCCCTACTGTCTAGATCCGACCATAGTCCAGTATAAAATCTTCAGAAAATTCAATTCTCCACAAAACCTTTCCTAAAAAATATTCCGTCTTCCTTGTTCAATTCTATACAACTTTGAAGAAGAGCTCAAGATCTGAATTGGAAGTCTCCTTTACGGTCAACGCTGGTTCTCAGTCAGATCTTAGTTTTCCTGATCAGATCTGAGACTGAGTATAGCAAGCTTCAAAAATCAGCCATCCGAAATACCGCTCTGGTGAATTTTTTTGAGTCCCACAGGGTCGAAGGACTTTGAGAGAGCTTTCCAAAGATACCTCTTGTGCGTCGATCCGACGTCGGGAGTGATCGCAGCGACAGATCTCGCCGGGTCGCGCGCCTGAAAACAGAAACAACAGATCCGTGGGCACCTTTTCCGACCGGTGACGATCGGAGTCGCCCGGCCTCCGGCCGGCGAACCAACATTGGGCTTTACCCTGCAGTGTATAGACTTTGCTACCCAAATCATGAACAGTTCAAGCCACAGTTCAATGTATGAACTTTGCAAGTGCACTGGCTGTACAGACTTCAAGACTAATGTATGAAGCAAAGCAAGAGCTCTTTCAAAATAATTCCAATGCGTCAACGCATTGAGTCCACTGCATCGACGCACCAGTTGACACATTTTATAGACCAGCTCTGGGACAGACCAGTGAGTTGACGCAATGATCCCATGCGTCAACGCATCATGCAATACTCATGCAAACTCATGCATTCAATGCTGTATATCAGACACAGTCCTATGCAATCATATCAGCAGCCGTATTCAAAACACAATATCATAATACACTGACTGTGTTGCAATCATCAAAACAAATCAGCATGCTATCATCAAAACACAATGCACATGCTTGTGCCTAAGAGGCACAACACTTATGAGCTGTCCCCTAATGAGGAGGTCTGGACCAAGTAGGAGATAAGGAGGTCTACACTGAATTGGAGTGCCATAAACGCCATCTAGTGCTCTCTGCACCCTACAGAATTCTCCCGCGTATCTGCCTGCAAATCAGCTAAGGAGATGTGGGATGCACTGGAAGTCATTCATGAAGGGATCTCAAGTCAGAGAGCAGAAGGCTAATCTCCTTGTGTCAGAATACGAAGCATTCAAGATGAAGCCGAACGAGACCATCAGTGAAATGTATGCTCGGTTGATAATCATTACCAATGGTCTCAGAGGTCTCGGGAAACCTCAGACAGAATATGATGTAGTGAGGAAGATACTGCGCTCCCTGACTCATGCTTGGCATACGAAAGCTACAGTGATGGAGGAGTCAAGGGACTTGCGAAATACAAGAGCTGATAAGCTAGTTGGCTCGCTGATGGCATATGAGATTAATATGCCAAGAATAGAAGAAGCTGAAAGGAAGAAGAAGCCTATAGCGCTGAAGGCTGGTTCCAGCAAATCCAGCTCCAGCAGTTCATCATCAGAGGAGACCCTGAATGAAGAAGATATAACTCATTCTGAGATGGCCATGATGACCAGAGAGTTCAGGAGATTTCTCAGGAAAGGAGCAGGACGATTCAGCCAAAAGAAGTACAGTGGCGGCCGAAGGGACAAAAGGTATAAACACAACCCTGCAAAGAAAACTGAAACTAACATTTGTTATCAATGCAGGAAACCAGGCCATCTGAAAGCTGACTGTCCAGATAATCAGAAATACAAGGACAAGTCAAAGAGAAGGAACATGAAAGGGAAAGCAATGGTGAGTACCTGGAGTGATGAAGATGAAGGTTCCTTCAGTAGCAGCTCAGACAGTGAAGCCGAATCTGAGAAGCCCATTTACCTTATGGCAACAAGCTCCGAAGACAGAGAGGAGGACTCAGATGAGGTAATCACTAGATTTGAAAATTTCACTATTACTGATTGGGTAGATGCCTACCATGACATAGCTGATAGAGCTGATGATATTAGAAAGGAAAACATGCATCTTAGAAGAAAGATTAACTCCATGCAAGAAGATACAACTCTAATTGATAAAATTACATGCTTAGAATCTGAGAATAGTAAGCTGAAACTCACATGCTCTAAAATTGAAGAAATCAAGCAAGAGCTAAAAATTTCTAAGGAAGAAAATGTGAGGTTAGACAATGAAATTGATGCATAGAAACTGAAAATTCAAAAATCTGAAAGTGAGATAAAAATTATTTCTGAAAAATATGAAGCTGTCCTCAATGTAAATAATGAATTGAAAAGGTCTATTGATGAAATTCAGAAAGACAATGAGGATAAGTTGAGAACCATTGAGAAAATGACCCAAGGATCTGAAAACTTAAATGCTTTATTGGGGTCGAAGGTTAATTTCAGGAGAGAGGGCCTAGGATTTAACTCTAGTGCAACTAGGAGCTTTGGAATGAAAACTATTTCCTTTGTTGCACAAAAGGAGAGAGGACCTCTGATTAACATGAATTCTAATAATGCTGTGAACACAAATGTGAATCTGAAACAGCCCACTGCAGAGGAGAAGGGCAAACAGAAAATTGGTGAGCCTAGTAGAATTGGCACTTCCAAACCTAACTCTAGTGCCCAACCCAAGGTTAGGGGTCAGCCTGCTCACACAAACAAACCCCATGTCAATGCCCAAAAGTCTTCACCACCCCCATCACAGAAAAAGACCCAACAAAAACCTGTGAACAGGTCAGCAGGGTCAAGGGTGCAGGGAAGACAAAATGCTTTCAGGAGTCAGCCCAACAAATTTAATCCACCTAGAGTTCAGTCCTACTACCCCACACAGTCAACCTATCCTAATGGGTTTGGGTGGACTAGAACTCAAGGGATGCATACAGGGTATGTTCATCAACCTACACAATTTTACAGACCCTATGTCAGAAATTGGGATAATGGGTATGGTAGTCGGATACCTAGGAATTTCTAATCATTCAGCCAGCCCAAATATCACTTTGACCAAAACCTTATGAATGCAACCTGGCCGAAGCAGTGGCATAACAACAACAATTTTGTGAATAATTCTGTTGGTGCTAATAAGAAGAAAAACAACAAAAATAAGAGAAAGAATAACAGAAGGAAAACTGCAAAATCCACTGAACAAAGTTCTTTTAAACAAATGTGGATTCTGAAAAGTCTGCTTTCTTGCTTTGCTTCTATTTCATCTGTTCTGGAGCCCAATCAGTCTTGGGTTCCGAACCTCTCTACCTAATTGTGTGTGCAGGTATGCCTGGCAGCCAAGAGCAACTTGTGGTACCTGGACAGTGGCTGCTCCAGGCATATGACAGGAGACAAGGCCAAGTTCTGCATGTTGACTGAGAAACTAGGAGGCCTTGTCACCTTTGGAAGCAACACAAAGGGTAGGATTATTGGATCATGTAAGGTAGGTAAGTGTTCTACCTGCTGCATTGATGATGTTATGCTGGTTGAAGGGTTAGCTTATAATTTACTTAGTATCAGCCAGTTGTGTGATAAAGGATATAAAGTTTTATTTGATTCTCAATGCTGCAAGGTTTTTGAACCTGATTCTGAAATTGTCAAATTTTCTAGAAAAAGAATAAATAATACATACATGATAGATTTAGATGATATTCAACATTCTAACCTATGCCTTACTACTAGTAGAGAAGACTTAGCATTTTTATGGCATCGTAGGTTAGGTCATGCTAGTTATACTGTTTTGCATAAACTGAATAAGCATGGCATGGTCAGAGGACTTCCTGAAGTTTCCTTCAAGAAAGAAAATAAAATCTGTGATGCATGCACTCAGTCAAAGATAACTAGAAAGTCATTCAAGTCTAGAACAGAAAATCTGTCTTCTAAACCCTATGAGCTGATACATATGGACCTTTTTGGGCCAACCAGATCTGTCAGCTTATCAGGGAGGAAGTATGGGTTTGTCATGGTAGATGACTTTTCTAGGTATACTTGGGTTTATTTTTTATCTCATAAGAGTGATGCATTCTCAGAATTTCAGGAGTTCTATGTTAAAATAAATCAGAAAATTGAAAATATCTTGACTGATCATGGAGGTGAGTTTGAAAACTCAGTTTGATGAATTCTGCAGGTCAAATGGAATTAACCATAGGTACTCCTCACCAAGGACACCTGAGCAGAATGGAGTAGTGGAGAGAAGGAACAAAACCCTAGTGGAGATGGGTCGTACACTCTTGGTTGAAGGTGGTCTACCAAGGAAGTTTTGGGCTGAAGCAGTAAATACTGCATGTTATGTAATTAACAGAGCCATGGTAAGATCTTCTACCCAGAAAACACCTTATGAGATCTTAAAGGGTAAGAAACCTTCTATTGCTCATTTCAAAGTTTTTGGCTGTAAATGTTTCATTCATATAAATGATAAAAGAGACCTTGACAAATTTGAACCTAAAGGTGAACCAGGAATCTTTCTTGGTTATTTTGAAAATACCCGAGCATATAGAGTGTATAATCTGAATTCCAAAACTGTTGAAGAATCTCCACATATAGTTTTTGATGAATTCTTGGTAAATTCTAATGTTGGTCAATGCAGGAATGAAGAAAATTGTGATATTCTGAAGGAAGGAAATTCTGCAGACTAATCCGAAAATGAGGAAGGAAATGAAGAGCCTAATGAAGAAGAGCCTACAGCTCAGTGGGAGGTAAATGAAACTCATGGTGATGAAATTGTTAACATTAGATATCTTAAAGATCATCTAGTAGATAATGTGATTGGAAATCTGCATGATCCCCTTAGGACTAGAGGCCACTTGAGAATTCAAAATGAATTGAATGCTTATGCTTTTGTTTCAAATGTTGAACCCAAGTCCATTGACTGTGCTCTCAAAGATGTGCATTGGATTAATGCCATACATGAGGAGCTCAATCAATTTGACAAGAATAAGGTGTGGCATTTGATTCCACCTCCTGATCATGAAACAGTCATAGGGACTAAATGGGTGTTCAGAAATAAAACTGATGAATCAGGGAATGTCATTAAAAATAAAGCTAGACTTGTAGCTCAGGGGTATAATCAGGAATTTGGTATAGACTTTGAAGAGTCTTTTGCCCCTGTAGCCAGGTTAGAAGCAATCAGAATATTGTTGGCTTATGCATGTTCCCTAGGAATAAATCTTCAGCAGATGGATGTGAAATCTACATTTTTAAATGGGGAAATTAGTGAGGATGTCTATGTGAGGTAGCCTCCTGGGTTTGAATGCTTAGACTTCCCCAATCATGTTTATAAACTCAAAAAGGCTCTCTATGGTTTAAAGCAAGCTCCTAGAGCTTGGTATGATAGGTTGAGCAAATTCCTCACTGACAAGAACTTCACAAGAGGTGTAGTTGATCAAACATTGTTTACCAAGGTGAGTCATTCAGATATTCTTATCATTCAAATTTATGTGGATGACATTATGTTTGGGTCAACTAACCCCAAATTGTGTGAGGAATTCTCTCAGATAATGACTAATGAGTTTGAAGTGAGCTCAATGGGTGAGCTCAAATTGTTTCTTGGACTGCAGGTTATACAAACAAAGGATGGAACTTTTATCTCTCAGTCTAAATACATAAAGAATTTATTGAAGAAGTACAAAATGGACAACCTCAAGGAAATAGCTGCTCCAATGGGTACCTCAACCAGTTTGGATGAAGATCCTAAAGGTAAACCAGTGGATCAAAGGCTATATAGAGGTATGATCGGATCCCTTCTATATCTTATAGCATCTAGGCCTGATATTTAATTTTCAGTGTGTTTATGCTCTAGATTTCAAGCTAGTCCTAAAGAATCACATCTTAAAGCTGTGAAAAGGATTTTTAGGTATTTACTAGGCACCCAAGAGCTAGGTCTATGGTATCCTGTTAGGTGTGAGTTAAAACTTCTAGCCTACACTGATGCAGACTATGCTGGGTGTCGAGTAGATAGAAAAAGCACTAGTGGCTATTGTCAATTCCTTGGTGGCTGTCTAGTATCTTGGGCATCTAAGAAGCAACACACTGTAGCTTTGTCTACAGCTGAAGCTGAATATGTTGCTGCATGTAATTGTGCTGCCCAAATACTATGGATCAAGCACCAACTGGATGATTATCAGATAAAATTGGGATGTATTCCAATGTTATGTGATAATACTAGTGCTATATGCCTTGCTAAAAATCATGTTCATCATTCTAGGACTAAGCATATAGAGATAAAACACCATTTTCTGAAAGATGTTGTAAATAAAAATGAAATTGAAATGAACTTCATTGAAACTGAAAAATAAATTACTGATATTTTTACTAAGTCTCTTGGGAATGAAAGGTTCCAATTTCTTAGAAGAGAACTTGGCTTGTGTAAATTTCAGCATGATGAATAATTTTTTTAGCTGCTTTGAATAAAATTTCTGATTTGGACTTGCATCTGATAGCTTGCATAAAACTCTGTGATTATTGAATGTTAGACTAGACCATGCATGCATGACATATTTTTTCATGACATATTTTTTTATGACATATTATTCATTGCATATCATAACAGTTGGTATCTAATTATTGCCATTCATTTGCAAAACTGCATGCATATAGATAGGGGGAGTATTATTAGAAATTCAGAGTGGTCATCAACTTTCTTGAATTCATTCATTCTTTGGCCCTGAATGAGTTGAATCTGACATATGGCAATATGTTAGTCAGTTCTGATTCCTAAGCAATAGAAAACGGACTTCTTCAGTTATAAGAATTTCAATTGCTTAAAGACTGACTTAATGGTTTAAATTTTATAATTTTTGGAGTTTAAAGATTGCAATCAGTAAATAAGAAAGCTGAAAATTGATAAAACTCTCAACCCTTTTCTTATTTCATGTCAGACAAAGCTACTTATATCTGAAATCTGAAAACTCATCTGAAATCATGTTAGAGAAGCCTATCATGTGTATTGTTCTTAAACAAGTCATTCTGAAACAAATAAAGGACAGCTAAGAAAGATATTGAAAAATATTGAAAATCAATTGAAAAATAACATTGGCAGAGTAATGACTGGTAAATCACTAAGAAACTGAGTGATCCATCAAAGAAGTGGACAACACTCAAGTCATGAGGTGTATCAGCTATCTCTGTATAAAATGATCAAAACAGTATGTTGGTTTCACTGAGTACCTGGGGGTAACTGGCATCTGATAAACGTGTACCCTCACATAAAAAGGTGTAAATCAGTTTTATTGTGTTTGATCATAGGCAAAATTGTCTATGATGTTGAGTATCTAGGGGTATTGGCGTCTGATAAACGTATACCCTTACGCAAAAAGGCAAATGGTACCTGAATGCCCTAAATGAACTCATATTGAAAATGCTGTTCTTTCACAAGAAATTTCTTGGATGTCAATTTTTTTATTTTCAATACATGACCTGGTATCTCTTAATCATTTTTCCTGAGTCTATGAAAGTAAGATATATTGAAACTGAATCTCTCACGCAAATGTGTTTCTGGTTTATTATTTTATCATGCACAGAAAACTTATTCATTGATTGTAGTGCATGAACTCAAAATTTTATAGTCTTTAAACCAGATTTCTATCTGAAAGTAGTTTATAACTTCATATGACTGAAGACTCTGTGCTTTAGAATGCTTATTCCTGAACTACTTGTTCAGAATGCCAGTCAGATGATATCTCTTGTACTCACTTTCCCTCCTCTTTGTTGATGGCAAAGCGGGAGAATATTGTATGAATTCTGAATTCATTCCAAGGGAAGTGTATGCATTATGTTATGGCAAAGGGGGAGATTTTGTTAGCAGGGAGTTGCTTACATTTTGTAGCATGCATGCATAGCATCATGACAATCTGAATAACAAATCATGTCTCTCATCATCTGTATGACAAGTAACTGCTATTCTATATGATAGGGGGTTGTCATCATCAAAAAGGGGGAGATTGTTGTGACTCCTCTGTGTTGATGATGTTGACATATGCTTTATTTCATTGGCAACACCTTGTTTTGATTGATTGGCAACTGTTTATATTTTGATGAAATTATTTTATCAGATTGTCTGTGTGTTCTATGCATTTTCACAATTCTACACATTGCACACACACACAAGTCTACACACTCAGCATAATCTATACATCGTGTTGTGTTTGTGCATTGTTGAGAACATAAGTCAATACATCCATGCACAGTCTGGACAGTAGTGGGTCGACCCCCTTCCTAGATGGGTCGACTCCCTCAGAACATTCAAGTCTATACACTGTCCATCTTCTTAGTGTCTCATGCAGCGTCAACGCAGTAAGTGTGTACATTGCATTGGCTAAGTCTGCAGCGTCAACGTAGCATGTCTATACACTGCATGGCGAGCCCAAAGTCTATACATTGCATTGGCTAAAGTCTGCACAACGTCCGTCTCATTTAGAGTCTAAGGCAATGTCTATACACTGGACTTGAAGTGTGTACATTGAGCGTCTCATTGAGCGTCTCATGAAAGTCTATACAGTGGTTCAAGCCAAGTGTGTACATCGTCCGTCTTGTTTGAAGTCCATACATTGCATTGCATTGGCTAAGTATGTACACTATCCGTCTGACTTAGCGTCTTGTGCATTGAGCGAAGTCCATACATTGCAGCTCGCACATTCAGCAAGTCTATACAGTGGTTCAGGCTAACTCTGTACATCGGACTGTGTTAGGTGAAGTATGTACAACGGACTGTTCATGCATCAACATTCAAAGTCCATACATTGGACTGTAGCATGCACGAAGCTAAGTCCATACATTGGACTGTAGCATGCATCAGTGAAGTCTGTACAGCGTCATGCATTGTTCTTCAAGTCCATACACTGCACTGTAGATTGCTCAATGTGAAGTCTGTACATCCATCAGTGATCTTGCAAGTCTATACATCTGTAGCTTTACCGACGTTGCACTCGAAGTCTATACACTGATAGCTTTACCGTCGTTTCCCATTGGCAAGTCTATACATCGCAGTTGAGTGGAAGTCTGTACAGCCCAAGTCTGTACATTGCATCATGTGCTTCATGCAAGTCTATACATTCGGTTGTCTTGCATCGTTCATCAAGTTTGTACAGCCTTGTCTTTAGCAAGTCTGCACATCGTGAAGTCTATACATTCGGATGAACTTGAAATTTGATGACCATCAGAAGTGGCGTCACTTTTGAATCAAACGTCTAGGAAGAAGGTGTCTTTTATGTTGTGCATACTTTGATGCCATAGCCAAGTCTATTCACTCGCTAGTGTGCATATGCGTAGTCTGTACATTGCCCTCATGCATACACAAGCATCCAAGTCTGTACAGAGTCATTTGCATTCCTACATATCCAAGTCTGTACAGAGTCATTTGCATTCCTACATATCCAAGTCTATATAGCCAGTGTCTGCGTTGCATTGCATGCATCATGTTTGAAGTCTATACATTGAGCTGAAGGATGCCTAAGTCTATACGTTGGCTACTAAATGTTATGTAGAGTCTGTACATTGCATTCGACGAGTTCACAAAGTCCATACAGTGAAGTCCATACATCGTCTGTTGTCTGTCCAAGTCGTTACATTGCCTAAGTATGTACAGCCGTTGCTTTCTTATATGAAGTCTACACATTGGGCAGAGTCTGTACATTGCATTCGAGTTCACAAAGTCTGTACAGGGTTCTATACTTACAACTGATGATCTGATATTCTGTCTGACAGGGATTCTTTACAGAGATTGGTGACTTGGCTCGCGATCCAAGGAGGACGAGGTGCTGTGATGGTGACACGTGGAAGTAGCCCATCCCAGGATGCTGCCATGTGGATGAAATGTCCTCGGTTCTGACGAATTCTATGGGCAGGAAATGTGGAAGCCATGCGCCCTTATCCAGTCTGCTGTTGTATTTATATAAGTCTTCGTCTTCAGATGAAGGCTGATCGATCAAGTGGCAAAGTATATACAGTGAGGCTGAAAGACTGAAGCAGCAGAGAGCCACTGATCCACAGTGAGAAGAAAAATAGAGAAGAAGAAAAAGAGAGAAGAGAAGATCGAGAGAGATGAGTTGAGAGAGCTTGATTGAGAGAGTGAGATTGTGAGAGTTTTGTTTGAAAGGTTGTATCTCAGTCTCTTGGTTCAGAAACCAGAGCTGAGCTTTGCTCATTCGAGCTACATTCCCATTTGGGCTTTCCATTTTCGTTTTGCTTCTGTCTTTAAATTTCCGAACACTTGTTTCTTCAAGCTGTGAGTCAGCTGTTAGCAGAGGTGCTACCTCTGGACGGGTAAGCTGTAAACCCCAGCAGTTGCAGTGGAGGATTCCACTGGACAGGTGAAGTTGTAATCTTCAGCAGGCGAGACTTGTCTCGGACAGCAAGCTGTGTTGCTCAGCGGTTTGTAGGCCAAGCTGTAGTGCCCAGCAGACGCAAGCTGTAATGCGCAGCAGTAAGCCATACTCTATTGAGTGTGGGGTGGACGTAGGTCTTTGACCGAACCACCTAAAAATCTTGGGTGCCTTGTGCTTGTGTGTTTGTCTATGAACTGTGTGCAATTGGATTTCTTACTCAGCTTCATAGTTTGATTCGCTTTTGTTCAAATCTAATATTCGGGTTAGTGATTCAGTAGTTCTGCCTATATTCCGCTTTAGAACCTCTTACTGGTTTTTAATTAGGCAGTAGATCTATTCACCCCCCTCTAGATCCACACTTTGTGGAGATAGACTGCGTCCATCTAACATAACACCCACCCCTTGCCATTCTCTATATAAGCCTATGTATAGTGTCATTAGAGATTAATGAAGAAATTATGTGAAAATTACTTGAAGCAAGAAGGGTGTGCCCTCTCTCCTCTCTCCCTCTGATTTTCCTTCTCCATCCTCTGCAATTCTAGAGTGGTTATCCCTTCTATCTCCCCCCCCTCTACTTCTGGAATTCATCTCTGGTGCCGCCGCAGCCGTTCATGCCGCCATCGAGCTGCCGCGAAGCCATCTCCAAGGTGCTGTCCAAGGCTCTGTCCTGCTGGACAGAGGTCCACTACGAGAATTTCTGCTCTCCACCCTGACATCTTCTGGAGCTGAAATTTTCAGAGTGTGTTCTTATCTTGATTCCCCATCTCCACAAAAACTTCACGTCCAAAATCTTTTTTTGCTATTTTTACATTTTCGGCCTTCAAGTCCTCCCAGATCTGTCAGCTTTCTGTTCTCTGGGACATTTAGCCTGAGTTTCCAATCTTCGACCACTCTTTGATTTTTCCAGGAGCTCCCAAATTTACTGGACGTTCTGTCGACCTTCCTCTCCATCCCAAATTTTTTGTGGAATTTCCACATGCCTCCATCTATTTTTAGAAATTCCATCTTCTTCCTAAAATCTGTTCAGTCCCTGCTGTCCAGATCCGACCATAGTCCAGTATAAAATCTCCAGAAAATTCAATTCTCTACAAAACCTTTCCTAAAAAATATTCCCGTCTTCCTTGTTCAATTCTATACAACTTTGAAGAAGAGCTCAAGATCTGAATTGGAAGTCTCCTTTACGGTCAACGCTGGTTCTCAGTCAGATCTTAGTTTTCCTGATCAGATCTGAGACTGAGTATAGCAAGCTTCAAAAATCGGCCATCCGAAATACTGCTCTGGTGAATTTTTTTGAGTCCCACAGGGTCAAAGGACTTCGAGAGAGCTTTCCAAAGATACCTCTTGTGCATCGATCCGACGTCGGGAGTGATCGCAGCGACAGATCTCGCCGGGTCGCGCGCCTGAAAACAGAAACAACAGATCCGTGGGCACCTTTTCCGACCGGTGACGATCGGAGCTGCCCGACCTCCGGCCGGTGAACCAACACACCGCCATCCCAGGAAGCGCTTCCCCAGGCGTCCCCACTACAGTGGTGCCACCCCGGTCCCACACGGCCCCATCGACCAGCGCGTGGGCCCCACAACCAGCAGCATACGCCGTCCAAACTGTGCCGACGGGGTGATCAACTGCAGCCCGTCAACCCGAGATCGGTCCTCCCGGGCCCACTTGTGTAGCCCGTTACCTCCCTGCGTGGAGTGGGTGATATTTCATTGCTGTAATCTAACTCATTGTTGTTATCGGGAGTTACTGAATTCGGCCGGGATCGTCTTCCCCACGCCGAGAGCATGGAGGTATCGTATTCGCTCCTTGCTTGGCACCTTGCTATTTTCGTATATATTTCTTTATGCCGCTGCTAGAGAGCATGATAGGGTAATTAGCTCACTTCATATTATTACATTACCGCTGCTGCGAGAGAGAGCGAGACCGTCCCGTGACCCGATCCGGGCACAAGAGAGAATTGACCACCCTAGCTCTTGCCGGTTTCTCAACCGCGCACGTCCGACGCTTCCCTCGAAAAGGGACGATCGCGAGCTTGTTTAGAGTCCGAGGGTTGCATTCCTAATTGGAGTCGAGTCCGTGGTCCGTCCCGCATCACCGCCCGTAACAACCAACACTACGATCCTGAACCAGTGAGTCACAAGCCCACCAGGCTTCCGCTGCGCACTATGATCCATGCGTACAGCCACAAATTCTCGAAAACACCGCCCAACCGGCACTCATCCTTTCAGAAAAGTGCCAACACCCTTACACGACAAGGGAATGGGCACAACTTCTCACACACAACCACCTTGCCAAAACACGGATCACGTCTCGCACGGACTTCATGGCACACGAAGGCCAACCAATCCGAACACACTGCAATACGACGAACCTTAGGCAAACACAATCTCTCCAACCAAAGGAGAGATCGACACTCCTCTAACCAACGGAAGAACTCCACGCTTGACCTGATCTTGAATCTCGCGCACGCTGGAAACAGCACCATCCAGCCCCAAGGAAAGTCATCGCTTCCATCAAGTCAGCGCCTCCGACATACTCGACGAGTGTCACATCGGACCACGATCACAGCATCTGTCGATGCACCACCACTGTAATTCCTCAAACTGCAACACACCGCTCCAAGAGCCGCAACACGAGCCATAACGACAACCGTCAACGCTCATCCTCGAGTCCCGAAACTCACCGCGGAACCTTCACGTCTCAACTCAAATCTAAGGCGAACACCACCCATCCGCACGTAAGAGCGTAGGAGCAAGACTTATTGGGACACCACAGCCACAATCTTACCTCGAAATCCGTAGAACAATCGAGACCGACACGTCATTTCTGACGCCACAGAGCGCGACAAGAACACCAGGCTCGACGAGATAACAGTTCACTGAGAAGATCCTCCGCTTGCCTGAGCACACTTCTCGGTCAGAACACCCACTCTGCCACCTTAAACTACGACCTGAACACCTCAGGAGCTGGACAAACCTCAAGCTGGAGTGGCCAAAACTGACAGCAGCTCTCTCAGAGCACGCTCACGGCCACTTAACCACGAACAATCCTCGCCAGCCACCTGACCACGTTGTAGACACCTCGAACGCAGCACCGCGAGCTCACGCCTGCCAGCAACCTCTGCCAAACGCAGCACAACCAGGGCCACCACCGATGAGAGAGAAGGCTCTCGACCTTGATCCGTAGACCCCATACTGGCACGAAAGCCGTGAACAGCAGCCACCCTCACAGCACCATGTGGCGCACTCAAGCTCTCAAGCGAGAAACAAAGCAGGAAAATATGCACAAAACCCTAAGCCAGCTGCCGACTGTACTGGACCTTATGGACTCTGATCACTACAATATTTCGAATTCCTATGTACGTCCACTACCACCACTCTAATACCAGCTGTAACGACCCGAGAATCCGATTACTGGAAAGGCCCGATAATCTTAGACTCGAACCGCTACCCACGAGCCGGGAGGGCTCGGAAGGGCTAAAAGGAGTGTGGAGGCACAAAGAAATAGGGAAAAAAGCACGATAATGCAACAATTAACAGAAATAAATAAACAACTACTGTTACAATAGAGTCCAGTCCAACAAAAAGTATAGTCTAAAGTAGTAAAGCATACCACATGCCGAGTGAACACTCGACCCGGTGAGCTGGTAACTGAGAACCTCTGTACCGCACCCTCGAACCTCGAGGAAGAATCACCACACTTGAAAAGCAGGGAATGAGTCTCCAAAATAGAGACTCAGTAGGGATCCCACGGAAACCCAACCGGAAACAATGGCGGTAGCAGAAAGGAAAGCTACAAGGACAGTAGGAACAGCGAACCGGTGGCCGGTCAAAAACTCGGCACTACAGCTACTCCTACTATACCAGAAACACACCCCGATCTCACGGTCAGGGGCTACCGAACCACACTAGTACCACTTACCGAAGTAAAAACTCACGGCAACCACGCCGTAGAGGCCTGTCTCCCGGGACACTGCCAACCTGGACACGCTGTCCAATGTGCGACCCCGACCATCCGATCGCGGACGCCGCACCAATAAGACGCAACCTCGGTAAAGCCACTAGCACTAGTCTCACGGCACGAAAACCGACACACGTGCCACGGTGAAACAACCGGAACTCAACGGTCGACACGATCGAAAACTCGAAGGTCGAAGTCACGGAAACTGACAGTCTGTCACTCCTGACTCGACAGGAGTACCTCCCACTAGAAGCAAGGCCGAATGCGTCCACTGACGTCTTAGTCCGCGCCTCAGGTATCTCCCTCCGGCCCAGCGAGAACTGAGACACCGTACAAGTAACCACAAACATGTGACTAGTTGGGGTCACGCCCGTCGGTGTGGGTCCAACCGCCCCCAACCACGTGTGCACACACAGACCATGCGTCCTAGGTCTGGCCTCTGACTGGTTTTCCCCTGGAGCCGGACTCTGGCTACCGACGAGGGGCCCAACGGAAACCAGTCTAAAAACCGTCCTCAGGGTATGCCCGTACACCTACTCCCAGGTGAGACCAGCACACGCGTACTGGTGGGCTATGACTAGTGGAGGGTCACTGAAGGAGTAGACTCTCAAGTCAACGGAAAATAATGTCCGAACCCGACGAAGTACGGGGACCGTCCCACGTACCAGCACCGTCGCACGGTGACCACAGTCGGAGAAGAAACGGGACTCACAGTCCGCGGGCCACGCACCTGGCCACGCAAAAATGCCAAAACATGGTTCCCAAGGTAGCTCATATGCCGCCAAACCGAATCCCTTTCTCAGGGACAAGCGGGAACCCTCCATCCCCAGGCTGGGCAACTGGACTCGCGGTCCAAGGCCTCACACATGGCCCACGTGGAAAGCACAGAAGCACGATTCCCAGGGCAACGCACAAGCTGCCACGCCGATAACTGGACTCATAGTCCAAGGCCAACACATGGCCCACTCGGGAATCATCTTCCAGGAAAACTCACGGCATGCGGGGGAGACCCCACCGCATACACACCGATACACGGTGACACGGTCAAGCGTAACACAAAAGCCCGACACGCGAGAAGTCACCCAGACTCTCAAACCCCTGGGCACGCTAAACGAAGTAGCACGGTCCTCCCGACACCCTCAAAACACGGACACAGAATCCCACTGGTGTCTGGGGCACTCACAAGACCGCAAGTCGACCACTGGGTCACGACCGGGTAGACTAGGGACCAACACAACACGAAACGATCGCGGAGAACACGAAAACTCACCTCGGCACCACACAGAGCCTGACGGTCTAACCTTGGGCCGTCACGGTCTGTAACGGTCCAAGTCTTGACCATCATAACCACTCTGATGCACCAACAAAGGGCCGTCAGATGCTCGGTGTAAACCTGTTGTGACGCGCTAGTCCTGGTGCGTCACGGTCTATGACGCGTCAGCCCTGGTGCGTCACCATCTCTAACACACCCAACCCAATGCGTTAGAAGACTAGAGAAAACAGGCTGTGACGCACACCTCTAGGGGCGTCACAGTCTCTGACGGTCCTACCCAGGCGCGTCAGAAAATGGGCTGCGTCAACTCTGACGGTCCCATGAAGGGGCGTCACAAGGCTCTGATGGTCCTACCTAGGCGCGTCAGGGACTCGTGATCCCAACAGTCCGAAAACACGAAAACGGACATAGCGGTCGAGCCCAGGCACGTCACACTCTCTGGCGGTTCATCGTAAGACCGCCAGAGCGACCGACGCCTGCCGACACTACAGGACCCTGCGACGCACCCACCCTGGGGCGTCACAGCATGTGACGGTCACTGGAAGGACCGTCACACCCATCCGAGAGTGAAACTACGGGAAACGACCCAAAAATCCGATCCACGCCCCGATCACCCCCGGGTGATGGGGAAACGAAGGGAAATCCATCCCCAAGCTGTAACGACCCGAGAATCTGATTACATGGCTGTGACGCGCCAAGCCAGGTGTGTCACATGCCTTGACCCCCAACGGTCAAAAACTAACGGTCAGCAGCCAACGGTCGAACGCCCCTGACGGTCCAACCTAGGTGCGTCACAGCCCACAGACCCCACTTGGCTGCACTCAGGGCTGTAACGCACCCATCTGGGCGCGTTACATAGTGTGACGGTCACTGGAAGGACCGGCACACCCGCCCGAGGGCAAAACGACGGGAAATGCCCAAAAAAAATTGGCCACGCCCCCATGCCTCCACCGGAGAGGGGGAAATCAAAGGGGAAGACCCCTGGGGACCCCTAGCATGATTCTAGGCCATCAAAACGTGAAATCATGCATCAAATCCATAGATCAGGCGAGCTCTCCCCAAATCATGGAAAACCCCAAACCCGCAAGGAATCCCATCTCTCGGCCTCCCCTCGGCCTACAAATCGTGGGAAAGGAAGGCTAGAGGCTAGGGAACGTCACCCTACCTCAATTGCGTCCCGAGACGCGCCGGATCGACCACGAATCGTGAAGAATGCTCGAAAACCCTCATTCTTCCTTGAGCTCCCACGGTCAACGTACGCCTCCACGATCACCTCATCGTCGCCGTCGTCACCACGCCGTCGCCCACAGCCGTCTGCAGTCGGAGGGGCTCGCCGCGGTCTCGCCAGACGAAGAAGAGAGGGAGAGAGGGCGTCGCACGGTGGGGGAGAAAGGAGGAAGAAGAAGAAGAAGAGGGTGGGAAAGAGAGAGAAAAAAGGGGGGTATTTATAGGAAAATCTGGAAATTCCAGAAAATACCAAAAAATAGAAAATTACATTTCCGCGATCCTCGGAACGCACCGATCGCAACGGTACCACTCTCGCCTAGGTGAACGACCCGGTTCACCCGCAACGAGGTTCCGAAGGAATTATCGAAACACACACCGGTAATCGAAAAACACGCGCGAAAAAGCCACGGAACGCTTCCGGGCCTCCGAAACAACTTCGGATCGCACCGATCCAAACACAAAAGATGTCCGAAACAAAATTTTGGACACAACGGAGTTGGACACTCCGAGAAACTAGATCCGGGACCCATGAAAAAGGATCTGAAAGGTCTAGGATATTACAGTCCTCCCCCCTTAAGGAATTTCGTCCTCAAAATTGAGGACAACCCAAGGGGGAAGAAGAGGAAGACTCACTCGAACATGTAAGGGAACTGCTGACGCATCTCGTCCTCACGCTCCCAAAAAGCCTCACCACCAGAGCGCCGCTGTCACACCACCTTAACCAAGGGGATGACCTTGTTCTGCAGGCGCTGCTCTCGCCTATCCTCCACACGGATCGAAAACTCTGGGAGAGAAAGATCTGGAGTCACCTCGGGCCAAATAGAATCTTCGAGCACATGAGAGTCATCGGGCATATACTTCCGCAACATCGAGACGTGGAACACGTCATGCACCGACGCCAACTCAGGGGGTAACTGTAACCGATAAGCAACCTCACCGATGCACTCTATAATCACAAAAGGGCCAATATAGCGGGACTCAGCTTCCCACGCCGTCCAAAGCACATCACCCCCTTCATCGGAGAAACTCTCAAGAACACGCGATCGCCCACGGTGAACTCGAGGGGCTGCCGCCTACGGCCAGCATAACTCTTCTGCCGACTCTGGGCTACCAACATGTTCCGACGGACCAGGTGCATAACATCCACACACTACTGCACCAGCTCCGGTCCCGTCAAAACACGCTCACCTACCTCAAACCAATCAAGTGGAGTACGACACGGACGCCCATACAAAGCCTCATAAGGAGCCATGCCGATGCTCGAATGATAGCTGTTGTTGTAGGCAAACTCCACCGACGGTAGGTGGTGAATCCAACTCCCCTGCCACTCCAGACAGCAGGATCTCAACATGTCCTCCAAAGTCTGAATGGTCCTCTCTGACTGACCATTTGACTGAGGATGATACGCCGAGCTAAAAGCCAAATCCGTGCCAAGCGCTCGCTGGAAACTCCCCCAGAATCCAGAAGTGAAGCGCGGATCCCGATCCGACACAATGGAAATGGGAATCCCATGCAACGGGACGATCCGCTCCACATAAAGACGAGCCAACCTGGACACGCTCCAGCTGACTTTGACCGGTAACAACCGAGTCACCTTCATCAGCCTATCTACCAGCAACCAAATATTGCCCTGACCGCTCTGAGTCCTCGGCAATCCCACCACGAAATCTGTGGTCACGTGGTCCCACTTCCACGTAGGAACATCCAAGTGCTGGAGAGTACCTGCCGGTCGCTGATGCTCTGCCTTCACCTGCTGATAGGTCAGGCACCTGGCCACAAATTCGGCAACATCTCTCTTCATGCCAGGCCACCAGAACTGCCTCCGCAAGTTCCGATACATCTTCATCGCACCCGGGTGCGGTGTACCTGCTCCCATGCGCCTCGCGTAACACCGCATGACGAACCTGTCCCTCAGCTGGGACGTACAGCCTACCACGGAATCTTACGGCTCCATCCTCGCTGAGCTCCACATCAGCCAAAGCCAAAATCTGGGGCAACTCAGGGTCCGCATGCTGAGCCTCTCTCACTTGACGGCGGATAGCAGGCGTGATAGTTAGATACGCAAGCACCGCCAACCTTGGCTCCTGGGGAATCCTGAGCCTGAACGAAACTTCGGGCACTTGTTCCCAGAGCCTCCACTTCCTCAACATCAAGGCACTGACCGCGACCTTCCGACTCAAAGCATCGGCGACGACATTCATTCTGCCCGGCTGATAAGATAGTGTGAAGTCATAATCCTTCATAAACTCCATCCATCGCCTCTGCTTGAGGTTAAGGTCCCTCTGCGAGAATACATACCTCAAACTCTGATGGTCAGTGAACACCTCGAACCTCTCACCGTACAGATAATGCCTCCAGATCTTCAGCGTGAAGATCACAGCCGCCAACTCCAGGTCATGGGTAGGATAGTTCTCCTCGTGGGGCTTTAGCTGTCGAGAGGCATAAGCCACCACTCTACCATGCTGCATCAACACAGCACCCAATCCGACCCCCGAAGCATCTGTACACACCACAAAGCCTCCCGATCCAGAAGGTAAAACCAACACCGGAGCCGAGGTGAGCAACCTCTTCAGTTCCCTGAAACTCTGCTCACACTCCTCAGACTAGACGAAAGGCACATCCTTCCGCGTGAGTCCAGTCATCGGGGCCGCAATGCGAGAAAAATCCTGGATAAACCGCTGATAATAGCCCGCAAGCCCCAAGAAACTCTGGATCTCCGTCACAGACCTCAGCCTCGGCCACTGCATTACTGCCTCGACCTTGGCGGGGTCCACAGAAATGCCATCACCAGAAATCACGTGCCCCAAAAAGTGCACCTCACGAAGCCAGAATTCGCACTTACTGAGCTTCGCATACAACTGGTGATCTCGCAACGTCTGCAGCACCACACCTAAATGGTACGCATGCTCCTCCGTAAACCGTGAATAAACAAGGATGTCGTCCACAAATATGACCATGAACTGGTCTAAATACGGACGAAACACCCTCTGCATCAAGTCCATGAAGGCTGTGGGGACATTGGTAAGCCCGAACGGCATCACCAAGAACTCATAATGCCCGTACCTCGTACTGAATGCAGTTTTCTCCACGTCAGACTCGCGAATCCTCAGCTGATAGTAACCGGACCGCAAATCAATCCGCGAGAACACTCGCGCAGACTGAAGTTGGTCGAACAAATCATCAATCCGCGGCAACGGATACTTGTTCTTAATGGTCAGCTCATTCAGCTGCCGGTAGTCAATGCACAACCGCAAGCTACCGTCCTTCTTCTTCACAAACAACACGGGCGCACCCCAAGGGGAAAAGCTAGGATGAATGTACCCCTTGGCCAGCAGCTCCTGCAACTGCGCCCTCAACTCCCTCAACTCAGCGGGGGCCATACGGTAGGGAGCCTTCGCCAAGGTCCCGTACCAGGCACAACCTCGATCACGAAATCAATATCCCGCTGGGGAGGCAATCCAGGTAAGTCCTCCGAAAAAACATCGGGGAACTCGCACACCACCAGGATGTCCTCGACATCCAGCTCCATCCGGTCAGTCACAACCACGGAGGCGAGAAAACCCTAACAACCTGCATCAAGCAACCGACGAGCTCGAATCGCAGAAATAAGAAAGCGGGAAGAGGAAGATCTGATACCTTGGAAATAGAAGGTGGGTCCGTGAAGTCGCCGGAAATAAACCCTCTTCGAGCCGCAATCCACCAACGCATGATGTGCCTCGAGCCAATCCATGCCCAAAATCACATCAAAGTCCTGAAGCGGCAACGCATAGAGCCTAGCCGGCAAACTACACCCTTCCACCCACACAGGAACCTCATCAAAGCAATATGGAGTGATCATAAAATCATCCGAAGGTAACTCTACTGTCAAATCACAAGACAACTGGGTCACCGGCTCCTCAATACTCAGCGCGAAATCCTCCGAAACAAACGAGTGAGATGCACTAGAATCGAACAAAACCCGAGCCGCACAACCCAAAATCTGAACGGTACCTTCCACGAGCTGCGACGCCACTGCCTCTGCCCTGGTCATGTGCGTGATCTGGCCTCGAGCTCTCTGCCTGCCTCCCACACTAGCTGACCTGGGTAGTGGCAGATACTGTCCCTGCTGCTGCTGCCTCTGCTGCTGGGGAACCTGCTGCTGCTCAGGAAACTGATGCTGATGCTGCCTCTGAGGACAGTCACGCGCCATGTGCCCTGGCTGGTCACACCGAAAACAAACAATCGGCGCCGTGCACTGCCTGCCTGGGTGATGCTCACTACACCGTGGACACGGTCCTCACGATCCACCCACTGATCCCTGACGTTGAAACGGGACCGACTGATGTACACTGCCCGATGATGCCTGCCCATGATCCTTGTGCTTCTTATGGAAACCTTTCTTAAGGAACTTCTTGACCTTTGAGCCAAAAGACACAGATCCTGTCACCGACGCTGCCAGTGCCGGCGCTCCTGAACCGCCCGACGCATGCTGAAAAGAACCCTGCTGCTGGGTAATCAACTGTTGGCTGCGACCCAACAAAGACTGCCCCTGGCTAATCGATCCTCGAGTCCTCTGCATATCCATCTCCAAAGAAGCCGCAACACGAGACGTTGTCTCCAGATCAGTGGCCGCATTCGCCATCAAATGGTGCCTCAGCTCCTGCCTCAAGCCCTGTACGAACTGTGCGATCTTCACCCTCTCATGCTCCATGATATGAGGTGCATACCGACCCAGTTCAACAAATCGGGCCCTATACTGCAACACGGACATGTCGCCATGAACCAGCTCCAGAAACTGACGCATCCGCTGCGTAGCAATATACTCTGGACAGTAGGTACGCTCGAAAGCACTGACAAAGTCGCCCCACGCAATCTGCTCAAGTGGACGAAGCTAGAAAGATGTCTTCCACTTGGAAGACCACCACTCCCGAGTCGTACCCTGCAACTGGCTGGAGGCCAACATCACCCTGTCCTCCGTAGTAGTCTGCGCGGAACTGAACACCCGCTCCATCTCATCGAGCCAACTCCGAGCCAAATCAGGGTCTGGCTGACCGCCGTAATAAGGGGGATGAAACTGCATGAAATCCTTCACTGCTCGGCCTAGCCCACCCCTGGTCGACGAGCCCTCACCAGCCTCTCCACCAAACTGCTGAGACATAAGCTGGTACATGCCACGGAAGAAAACCTCGGCCCCAGGAAACCTCACAGTATCCACTGCCTCGGCGGCCCCCGGTGGCGCTCTACTATGCTCCTCCTGATCTCGCTGAACCCCCTGCTGGATCTCATGACCTCCAGCTGACTGTCCCTGCTAAGAACGAGTGCTCCGCCTCGGCGCCATGCTCCCTCCTGAAGCAAAAGACAGAAAACACGGAAACAGCAAGGTTAAGAAAAACACACGATGCCCGATGCCAGCGTCAACTGTACATCATCGCTGTGGACTAGTGGACCACTGCAATTACTTATGATTCTCGTATAATCCCACAACCGCTGCTCTGATACCAGCTGTAACGACCCGAGAATCTGATTACCGGGAAGGCCCGATAACCCGAGACTCGTACCGTCACCCACGAGCCCGAAGACTTGGAAGGGTTAAAGGAATGGTGCGGAGACTACACAAGTATCACAAATAATTGCAGAAATAAACAGTTATATTATTAAGCAGGAAATAAATTAACAGTTTACAGGATACATGGTCCACAAGATAACAATAAAATAATAACAGCAGTAATCCACAACTAGTACAGAGGCAAGAAAGAAAAGTACAGCTACACGGGGCATACCCCGGCTCTGACCTCTGGCACTAACGATGGGCACCTGAACCACGTTGAGCCTCAGACGCGCTCCCCTGAGGCCGCGACTCACCTGAAACACGGTGAAAACAAGTAGGGAATGAGTCTCGAGACAAGACTCGGTAGGGATCACTCTAACCCTACCTCACAAACGGAGAAACCACTACGCTAGCAGTAAGCGAGTACCTCGGAGAGGGAACCCTACTGTCAACAAAACTCTAATCTTCCGGCACGAAAACCAACACGCGTGCCACGGAGGAACAACCGGAACACCACGGCTAACACGACAAAACCCGAAGGTCAAAGTCTCAACGACTGACGGTCTGTCACTACCGACTCGACAGGAGTACCTCCCACTAGAAGCAAGACCGGATGCGTCCACTGACGACTTAGTCCGCGTCTCAGGTGTCTCCCTCCGGCCCAGCGGGAACTGAGACACCGTACAAGTAACCACAAATAAGTGACTAGCTGGGGTCGCACCCGTCGGCGTGGGTCCAACCGCCCTCAACCACGTGTGCACACACAGACCGTGCGTTCCTGGTCTGGCCCTCTGACTGGTTTTCCCCTCAGCCAGACTCTGGCTGGTAGACGTGGGGCCCGACGAAAACTGGTCCACAAACCATCTCTAAGGGTAGCCTCTCCACCACTCCCTGGTGGGACCACTCGCGTGTAAGCAGGCTACGACTAGTGGAGGGTCACTACGGAGTAGACTCTCAAGTCAACGGAAAACAACGTCCGCATCTGACGACGTACGGGGACCGCCCCACGTACCAGCACCGTCGCACGGTGACCACGGTCGGAACAGAAACGGGGTTGCAAACCACCCGGGGCAACCCAGAGCCTGATGGTCTACTCTAGATGCGTCATAGGCTCTGACGGTCTAGACAGGACCGTCACAATCACTTGACGGCCCAACGCAGGGGCGTCACACGCTCGTTGCAAAACAGGGCGTAACGCACCTACCATGGTGCGTTATAGTCTGTGACGCGCCTACCCTGGTGCATCACAAGACAACTGAGAATATTTGTGATGCGTGCCACACGGTGTGTCACAGCGTGTAACGGACCAACCCTGGTGCGTTACAACGTGGGAATGCGTCTGCTCTCACGCACCCACATAGGGGCGTCACATGGCTGTGACGCACCAAGCCAGGTACGTCACATGCCTTGACCCCCAACGGTCAAAAACCAACGGTCAGTAGCCAACGGTCGAACGCCCCTGACGGTCCAACCTAGGTGCGTCACAGCACCGTGGCGGTCTATCGTGGGACCGTCACAGCCCACAGACCCCACTTGGCTGCACTCAGGGCTATAACGCACCCATCTGGGTGCGTTACATAGTGTGACAGTCACTGGAAGGACCGTCACACCCACCCGAGGGCAAAACGACGGGAAATGCCCAAAAAAACTGGCCACACCCCCATGCCTCCACCGGAGAGGGGAAAATCAAAGGGGAAGACCCCTGGGGACCCCTAGCATGATTCTAGGCCATCAAAACGTAAAATCATGCATCAAATCCATAGATCGGGCGAGCTCTCCCCAAATCATGGAAAACCCCAAACCCGCAAGGAATCCCATCTCTCGGCCTCCCCTCGGCCTACAAATCGCGGGAAAGGAAGGCTCGAGGCTAGGGAACGTCACTTTACCTCAATTGCGTCCCGAGACGCGCCGGATCGACCACTAATCGTGAAGAATGCTCAAAAACCCTCGTTCTTCCTTGAGCTCTCACGGTCAACGTACGCCTCCACGATCACCTCGCCGTCGCCGTCGTCACCACGCCGTCGCCCACAGCCGTCTGCAGCCGGAGGGGCGCGCCGCGGTCTCGTCGGACGAAGAAAAGAGGGAGAGAGGGCGTCGCACGGTGGGGGAGAAAGGAGGAAGAAGAAGAAGAAGAGGGTGGGGAAGAGAGAGAAAAAGGGGGGTATTTATATGAAAATCTGGAAATTCTGGAAAATACCAAAAAATAGAAAATTACATTTCCGCGATCCTCGGAACGCACCGATCGCAACGGTACCACTCTCGACTAGGTGAACGACCCGGTTCACCCGCAACGAGATTCCGGAGGAATTACCGAAACACACACCGGTAATCGAAAAACACGCGTGGAAAAGTCGCGAAATGCTTCCGGGCCTCCGAAACAACTCCGGATCGCACCAATCCGAACACAAAATATGCCCGAAACGAAATTTCGGACACAACGGATCCGAACACTCCGAGAAACCAGATCCGGGACCCATGAAAAAGGATCCGAAAGGTCCGGGATATTACACAAGCCCCTAGGCATGCATCTAAACCCCTGGATCGGCCAAAAACGCCGTAAAACGAGAGATCTGGCTCACTCCCCCAAAACATGGATTTTCCCCAAAATGCGAAAATAAACCCGCTCGGCTCACCACAGCCTACGAAACTCGCAGGAAAGAAAGAGCACGAGCTGGGGGTTCATCTCCCTACCTCCACCGAAGATTTCGCGCCCCGAGCTCGCCGATCCGCGAAGAAAATGACATTGAAGCCTGGCCGTTCCATGAACCCGCGACCGAGCTACACCGCACCTCCACCGCCTCGATCCTCATCCATCCTCGCCCGTGCCTCACCCGCGCCGTCCCCACCTCACCCGTACTCCACCCCGTCGACCGCCGGAGAGAGAGGGAGAGGGGAGAGAGCGTGAGAAGAGAGAGGGAGAGAAGAGAGAAATGAGAGGGGAGAGAGAGAAAAAGGGAGGGGGTTTATATAGAAAATCCAAAAATTCCAAAAAATACAAAAAAATAGGAAAATACACCCCCACGATCCTCGGAACACGCTGATCACCGTGGTAATGTCCCGGCGTTGGAGAACGCAACTGTTCACCCTATACGGGGTTCCGAAGGTCGGACAGACGAAAAACACGCGTAAAACCCAAAACGTAACCCGGAACCCACAAAGGTGCTCCGAAAATTACAAAAAATTACCGGCGTGCCCCTCACAACACCACGGACCCAAGGAAACTCACGGGCACACCACCAGTGGGTCCGACCACCCGGTAAAAATAGTCCGAAGCTCGATCGGACACAATCTGAAATCCATAAAAAAGACGATCCGAGACCCACGGATTCAGATCCGAAAAACTCGAGGCATTACAGTTCAGCAGTATGCTGATGTGGTTCGCTTGATCAGGCAGAAAATGTTGACAGCTCAGAGTCGACAGAAAAGCTATGCAGATCAGCGCAGGCGACCATTGCGATTTGAGCCTGGAGATATGATGTTTGTAAAAATATCTCCGATGAAATGCGTTATGAGGTTTGGAAAGCGTGGAAAGCTTAGTCCCCGTTATATTGGTCAGTTTCCTATTCTGGAACGTATGGGCCAAGTGACTTATCGTCTTCAATTGTCGATGGCGATGCAAGCAATCCACGATGTATTTCATGTGTCCTAGCTGAGGAAATATGTCCCTGATGCATCTCACGTGCTCAATGATTCAGTTTGGCCTAAAGTGACTGCAAATTTATCCACACCAGAGTATCTGCTCAGAATTGAAGATCGTCGAGAGCAACGATTGAGAACTATGGTAATCCCTCTGGTCAAGGTTGTCTGGCAGCGTCACTCTGGTAATGAGGCTACATGGGAACGTGAGGACGAAATGCGTCAGTAATTTCCTTTCTTTTTCGAATAAGGTATAATTCTTTCAGTTTGCTCCTTGTTCTTCCTTTTAAATTTCGAGGATGAAATTTTTATTAGGACGGAGGGACTGTAAGGCCCGTTCTTTAATGGATCTTTACCGGCATTAAAATGTATTTTAATCCATGACGTTAGAAGATTTTTAGGGATTTATTGGGCCTAGTTAGTGGGCTTTGTGCATATATATATAAGAGTTTTAGAAATTAAATGGGGTATTTGCATAATTTTGCTGAACTTAAGGTTTTCTAGCAATTAGAGTTTTTTTTTGAAAAAAAAATATATGCATCGGATGTTTTTCTTGAGAGGGGAGAACCGAGGGTTCTCTCTCTCTCTCCCTTTACCCTTTTCGCCCCCCCCCCCTTTCGAAACCGCAGGCGACCGAGCGCCCGCGAACCCGCAGGCACCCGCGAACGGCAACCCCCCCCCCCTCTCGCCCTTCCTCTCCTTCTCGGCGTGCGGCAACCCAAGGCCAGCAGAGGCGCCGGAGCATCGTCGGTGGCCCTGGATGGGTGAAGATCGCGGCGGAGGTGCGAACCCGCGAACCGGCGACCCCCATTCCCTTTTCTTCTTCTCGGCGCGCGCGACGACCCGACGGCCTCGGGGGAGGAGCCGGCGGCCTCGGCGGCGAGCTGGCAAGGAGGGGAGCACGGCGGCGGCGTCGTGGGGCTGGACACGGCGCGTGGAGGCGGGATCCCGCGGAAGACGACGCGGCTCTCTCCCTCCCCCTTCTCACGACGGAATCGGCGTCCTCGGCTAGGAATCGGGAAGGGGGCGGCCTTCTTCCCGTGCTTGGACCGACGGAAGCTTCCCCACGATGCGAGGAACGCGGAGACGTCAACCAGGGTTGAACCGCGGAGTGAAGTAACGACCGGGAAAAGGCGAACCGCGGCGACCCTCAGCTTTCTAGCGGTCGGAACGGAGGTTTCATCACGATTGAGGTAGGGGGATCGATGCCCTAGCTCGTTAGATCGTTTCTAATGCCCTGCCCATTGTCTTTATGTTTTAAACGGCATGCCCATCGTCTTTATGTTTTAAACGGCATGCCCATCGTCTTTATGTTTTTGAAGAATGCTCATCGTCTTTATATGTTTGAAGCATGTCCATCGTCGTTATGTTTTTGGAGCATGCCCATCGTTGCTGAGTTCATAGACGATAAACTGCCGTATCCCATCGTTGCTGAGTTCATAGATGATAAATTGTCGTATTAAGATGGTGGAATGGCAGGAAATAGGTTAAAAGTCATGATTCCCGTCGATTTAGGTCGACCGGGAGGGGGGTCCGGTTAAGATTCCCGTGGATTCGGTTCTCCGGTAAGGACCATGTTTAGATTGTTTCAGATTTTGTAATGGTCCGCCATAAACCGTCTATTGACCCAAGCGGCTGACATCTCGACCGCGTAAAAATTTTAAATCTGAATGACGGTAGAAACTTCACGGCCAGTCCGTTTAGCAGCACGCAGCGGTTCGTTGTTCGACCGCCTAAGACTATGGCGGCGCTAGTTCAACCGCTTATTCTGTAAATTATGCGTGTTCGTTTAAATTATGCATTTAATATTGCATCTTCGCCATGCTTAAGTTGTTTTATAGACTGGGGCGGTTTTCTTTCAACCGTTTAATCCCGACAGATTTCAAATCTTAGCATATTCAATTATTTATGCATTCAATCATTGAATAGTTGCCATTTCAACATATTCAATTATTTATGCATTTCATTATGGAATAATTTGCCATGTTTAATTGTTATCATAAATTATGGCATGTTTTTAGATCCCAATAGAATTATATTCTCTTTCCTAGTGATGAAACCACCAGTCGTAGCCCGACGACTTTTAGTGTTGATCCCACCCGGGAGAGGTGGCGGGGTATCCCAGCTTATAGTTTTTAAGCTAGTTCCATGGGCCCCGGTCCAACCGTAGCGTCCTACGGAGGGGAATACTAGCTAGAGACATGGCTCTAGGCAACGAGCCAGTGTGTGCATACATGGTCAGAGGCTTGGACTGACATTGACGAGTGTTACTCTAACTAGTTACTTCTTTCTGGTACTGTTACGCGTCTCGCTTGCGATAATCAAGCTTGCGTAGATGATTGACATGCAGTGTAAGCCGTCAGTGGACGCATCTGGTTTCTTTTTGTGGTGGATCTCCTCTCCTTCTCTTTCTTGTCACTTGGGAATAATTGAGTTATTTTCTATTCGTAGATTTCGAGTACTCGCATTTGAATTAAATTGGCTTATTAGTTAGCTGTTCATAAACTGTTTAGTTAGTTTTACAGCTTTATTAAATTGTCATTCATTTATGCCAATGTATGCTTTACTGATTTCCATTAGTTAGTTGCGAAGTAGGGATCCGCGTGAACCCTACTGAGTCTCTGTTGTGAGACTCACCCCTTCCTTTTTTAGGTGAGGCGGAGCAACAGGCTGCAGGATTCCCACGTGCTTTTGGCGAAAAGTCTTAGAGCCAGCAGTGGTCTGTCAGTGGTCGGTTAGTAGTCAGTCTATTTTTTTTTCTTCTTTTGGCCGGGGCATGCCCCATGTTGTTATTTATTTTGACCTTTGTACATTGTGGGACTTGTGATATATGGATCTGGACTACTTGTACAAATTTTACCACTTTGATATATTTAATTGCTTCCGTTTAAAGTTCAAATGAATGCTTTAGTTAATGTTGCGCGTATAATTTCTATTCGCTATGCATCCCCTCGACAAACACTCACTAACCCTTACGGGGTCTCATCAGCCTCTTGGGTGGCCTTCCCGAGCTCTTGGTATCGGTAAATCGATGATATCGGTTTATCGGTATCCAGATCTCCTGGGTCGTCACAGTTGGTATCAGAGCGGTGTTGAGGATTTGTATAAGGAATTGAAATTGCATGAGTTCAGAACAAGTCCATGTGTACCCCTATTGCTCGCTTACGTTGTTTTCTATGATGACTTATGGTATTCTGTTGTTTTTATGTTTCTGTTTAGTTCAAAATGATGCCTCGTAGAAGGGCACGTGTGTCGAGGGAAGGAAGTGGTACTTCTCCTCCGGCTAATGTGCCACCGCCAATTCAAGTTGATCCTGCTCTTCTAGCTGATTTGCCTCCAGGTGGCCGTGGTAGGGCACTGACAGAATTTTTACTGTTCTACCCACCGACTTATGAAGGACAGGCAGATCCTGATGCGGCTAGAGTATGGATTGAAGCAACCGAACGTGTATTCCGTTCCATGGAGTGCACGGAGGATGAAAAAGTCATGCTGGCCACATTCCAACTTCAGGGAGCAGCACTCTCGTGGTGGACCACGGAGTGGGAGGTTGCTTTCAGATCCCGTCCACTTCGTCAGATTACTTGGCAGGAGTTTGTCACATCGTTCGAGCTTGCATACGGTCCAGTATATTTGAGAATAGCCAAAGTGCATGAGTTTATGGACTTGGCTCAAGGCGATATGACAGTCTTGCAGTATCGAAATAAGTTTGTGGAATTGGGTCATTACGCCCCTCAGATTCTTGCTGATGAAAACCTGAAAACTAGGCATTTCTTGTCTGGGCAGAGGCTGGAACTGAGACAGCCCATGATTGCAACCTGGGTGGCTGAGATGGATTTGGCATATCAAGCGGCTGCGGCATTAGAACTTGATATTATAAGAGCTCAAGGGCGGACCCAGGTTGAGCTCGTACATCAGATTGTGCAGCGTCAGCAAGCTAATTGCCAGCCGAGTGTGCCGTTTCAGCAAGTCAGTCAGCCGTCTATGGCAGGAGTTCCATCTGATGTACCTGCTACTAGTGGTACTTCTTTCTTTAAACCCAAGTTCAAGAAATTTAAGAAGTTTAAGAAGCGCTATGGCTGTCAAGCATCTTCGGGTACCGCGCAGCAGCAATCAGCACCTTCTTTTCCGCAGCGTCAAGACTCAGCTGTTTGTCAACCAAAATCGTGTCCGAGATGTGGTGGGAGCCACCGAGGCAAGCCTTGTTTGCTGCTGGTGATTTGTTTTCGTTGTGATCAACTGGGGCATGTGGTTCGAGATTATCCTCTGAGGCTGAAACTGGTGCAGTTCTCTCAACCACAGCTGTCGCAGTTCAGACCTCCTCCTCCACCATATAACTTGTCCTGAAATAGCTGTGGCATCTCATCTCGTGGAAGGTACGATTATGATTTATGATCTTGCAGCTCGTGTTCTATTTGATTCAAGTGCTTCTCACTCATTTATTTCTGAAGACTTTATTGCCTATATTGAGGAGCTGACTTTTGAAACGACTTGTGAGTTACTTGTTAAACTACCTTCTGGAGATTTCATGTTCACACCTCTCTGTCTCGAAGAGACTCCTATTGTGATGGGCAATCATCAGTTGCCAGCTAGATTGTATACTTTGCAGCTGGTTGATTATGACATTATTATGGGCATAGATCGGTTAGAGCAATTGGGAGCTGTGGTTGAAAAAGATATAGTCTCAGCCACAGGATCTGATTTTAAGACAACTGAATCAGGTGACCACCAAGAATAAGTATCCTCTACCAAGGATCGAGGATTTGCTTGATTAATTGCAGTCTGCTACTATCTTTCCTCGGATTGATTTCCGATCAATCTGATGTGGAAAAGACTGCGTTTAGCACGCGTTGTAGTCATTTTGAGTTTTGGTTATGTCGTTTAGGCTGACCAATGCTCCCGGATGTGGCGTGTGGTTTACCCTTATCTAACCCAGTTCATGGTGATCTTTGCCTATAACATTCTTGTTTATTTTGCCCCTCAGGAAGAGCATGTGTAAGACCTCAGGATCATTTTACGAACTCTATGCAAAATCTAGTAAATGTGAGTTTTGGCTTCGGGAAGTGCATTTTCTCGGCCATGTGATTTCTAGTGACGGAGTTGCAGTTGATCCAGCTAAGATTGAGGCTATTCTTCAATGGCAGAGACCGAGAACTGTGACAGAGATCAAAAGTTTTTTGGGTCTTGCTGGTTATTATCGAAGATTCATTCAAGACCTTGCACGGATTGACGCGCCGATGACTATACTGACACGTAAAGATGTACCTTTTATCTGGTCAGATCAATGTGGATAGAGCTTTAACGAATTGGAAAAAAAGCTCCTCACTTCTTCTCCAGTGCTGGTGTTACCTTCTGGCTCGGGTGGATTCATGATTTGCACGGATGCTTCTCGAGTAGGTTTGGGTGCAGTACTTATGCAACATGGTAAAGTCATAGCTTATGCATCCCGATAATTAAAACAGCATGAAGAGAATTATCCGACTCATGATTTAGAGCTTGTCGCGGTGATCTTTGCACTGAAAATCTGGAGACACTACTTGTATGGTGAGAAATTTGAGATCTTTACTGATCATCAAAACTTGCAGTATGTGTTCTCTCAAAAAGATTTGAATCTTCGGTAGCGCAGATGGATGGAATACATGAAAGACTATGATTTCACTCTCTCCTATCAGCCAGGAGAAATGAATGTTGTGGCTGATGCTCTGAGCAGGAAAGTGCAAATTAGTCATTTGCTTGTTCATGAATGGAAATTGTGGGAACAGTTTCCTAGTGAAACTTTCAGTGTGGACATTCCTTCTGATCCGATGGTAGCTGCATGTGCTAGTCTTGTGATGACTCCAACTATTTATCTGCATATCAAGGAAGCTCAGCAGGTAGATTCTGATTTATCCCGCATTATAATGATGCATGATGTTGAATGTGATGATGAGCTGGTTGTCAGCTTCCGTGGAAGGCTGTATGTTCCAGCTTTTGATGAGTTAAGGAATGCCATCTTCCGTGAAGCCCATGGATCCCGTTATGCTACTCACCCCGGCACTACCAAGATGTATCAAAATCTGAAAAGGCAGTTCTGGTGGCTAGGAATGAAAAAGGATGTGACTGCATTTGTGTCTAAATGTTTGACATGCCAACAGGTTAAAGCCGAGCATCAAAAACCTGGAGAAATGCTTCAACCTTTAGAAATTTCGATATGGAAATGGGATCATGTCACGACAGATTTTTGTTGTGGGTTTACCTCGGACTTCACAAGGCTTCGATGGAATCTGGCTGTTAATAGATCGATTAACTAAGACAGCGAGATTGTTACCGATCAAGGTGACATCAAATGTTCAGAAATTGGCCGAGCTTTATGTTCAAAAGATTGTGCCATTGCATGGAATTCCAATATCAAATCTGTCAGATCGCGACCCACGGTTTACTTCTGGTTTCTTGCATAGTTTTTAAAAAGCGTTGGGCACAGAGTTAGCTTTTAGTTCAGCTTATCATCCGCAGTCAGATGGTCAATCAGAAAGGACTATTCAGACTTTAGAAGATATGCTGAGATCGTATTGCCAAGATTGGCAGGGTTCGTGGAGTCAGCATTTGCCACTTGTGGAATTTACTTATAATAACAACTATCACTCCAGCATTGGCATGGCACCGTATGAGGCTTTGTATGGGCCTCCTTGTCGTACACCTTTGAACTGGTTTGAGGCCGGTGACAGATTGTTGATAGGGCCCGATATGGTTCAGCAGTATGCTGATGTGGTTCGCTTGATCAGGCAGAAATTGTTGACAGCTCAGAGTCGACAGAAAAGTTATGCAGATCAGCGCAGCCGACCATTGCGATTTGAGCCTGGAGATATGGTGTTTGTAAAAATATCTTCGATGAAAGGCGTTATGAGGTTTGGAAAGCGTGGAAAGCTTAGTCTCCGTTATATTGGTTTGTTTCCTATTCTGGAACCTGTGGGCCAAGTGGCTTATCGTCTTCAATTGTCGATGGCGATGCAAGCAATCCACGATGTATTTCATGTGTCCTAGCCAAGGAAATATGTCCATGATGCATCTCACGTGCTCAATGATTCAGTTTGGCCTAAAGTGACTGCAAATTTATCCACACCAGAGTATCTGCTCAGAATTGAAGATCGTCGAGAGCAACGATTGAGAACTAAGGTAATCCCTCTGGTTAAGGTTGTCAGGCAGCGTCACCCTGGTAATGAGGCTACATGGGAACGTGAGGATGAAATGCGTCAGCAATTTCCTTTCTTGTTCGAATAAGGTATAATTCTTTTAGTTTGCTCCTTGTTCTTCCTTTTAAATTTCGAGGACGAAATTTTTATTAGGAGGGAGGGACTGTAAGACCCGTTCTTTAACGGATCTTTACCGGCATTAAAATGTATTTTAATCCATGAATTTAGGAGATTTTTATGAATTTATTGGGCCTAGTTAGTGGGCTTTGTGCATATATATAAGAGTTTTAGAAATTAAATGGGGCATTTGCATAATTTTACTTAACTTAAGGTTTTCTAGCAATTAGAGGTTTTTTTTGAAAAAAAAAATATATGCATCGGAGGTTTTTCCTGAGAGGAGAGAATCGAGGGTTCTCTCTCTCTCTCCCTTTACCCTTTTCGCCCCCCCCCCTTTCGAAACCGCAGGTGACCGAGGGCCCGCGAACCCGCAGGCACCCGCGAACAGCAACCCCACCTCTCGCCCTTCCTCTCCATCTCGGCGCGTGGCGACCCAAGGTCGGCGGAGGCACCGGAGCGTCGCCGGCAGGCTTGGATGGGTGAAGATCGCGGCGGAGGTGCGAACCCGCGAACCGGCGACCCCCTTTCCCTTTTCTTCTTCTCGGCGCTCTCGACGACCCGACGGCCTCGGCGGAGGAGCCGGTGGCCTCACCGGCGAGCTGGCAAGGAGGGGAGCACGGCGGCGTAGTCGTGGGGCCGGACACGGCGTGCGGAGGTGGGATCCTGCAGAAGACGGCGCGGCTCTCTCCCTCCCCCTTCTCATTACATAATCGGCGTCCTCGGCTAGGAATCCGGAAGGGGGCGGCCTTCTTCCCGTGCTAGGACCGACGGAAGCTTCCCCACGACGCGAGGAACGCGGAGATGTCAACCCGGGTGGAACCGCGGAGTGAAGTAACGGCTGGGAAAAGGTGAACCGCGGCGACCCTCGGCTTGCTAGCGGTCGGAACGGAGGTTTCGTCACGATTGAGGTAGGGGGATCGATGCCCTAGCTCGTTAGATCATTTTTAATGCCCTACCCATTGTCTTTATGTTTTAAACGGCATGCCCTTCATCTTTATGTTTTTAAAGCATGCCCATCGTCCTTATGTTTTTGGAGCATGCCCATCGTTGCTGAGTTCATAGAGGATAAACTGTCGTATCCCATCGTTGCTGAGTTCATAGATGATAAATTGTCGTATTAAGATGATGGAATGGCAGAGAATAGGTTAAAAGTCATGATTCCCGTCGATTTAGGTCGACCGGGAGGGGGGTCCAGTTAAGATGCCCATGGATTCTGTTGTCCGGTAAGGACCATGTTTAGATTATTTTAGATTTTGTAATGGTCCGCCATAAACCCTCTATTGACCCGAGCGGCTGACATCTCGACCGCGTAAATATTTTAAATCTGAATGACGGTAGAAACTTCACGGCCAGTCCGTTTAGCAGCACGCAGCGGTTCGTTGTTTGACCGCCTAAGACTATGGCGCGCTAGTTCAACCGCTTGTTCCGCAAAATATGCGCGTTCGTTTAAATTATGCATTTAATATTGCATCTTCGCCATGCTTATGTTGTTTTATAGACTGGGGCAGTTTTCTTTCAACCGTTTAATCCTGACAGATTTCAATTCTTAGCATATTCAATTATTTATGCATTCAATCATTGAATAGTTGCCATTTCAGCATATTCAATTATTTATGCATTTAATTATGGAATAATTTGCCATGTTTAATTATTATCATAAATTATGGCATGTTTTTAGATCCCAATAGAATTATATTCTCTTTCCTAGTGATAGAACCACCAGTCGTAGCCCGACAACTTTTAGTGTTGATCCCACCCGGGAGAGGTGGCGGAGTATCCCAGCTTACAGTTTTTAAACTAGTTCCGTGGGCCCCGGTCCAACCGTAGTGTCCTACGGAGGGGAATACTAGCTAGAGGCATGGCTCTAGGCAACGAGCCAGTGTGTGCATACGTGGTCAGAGGCTTGGATTGACATTGACGAGTGTTACTCTGACTAGTTACTTGTTTCTGGTACTGTTACGCGTCTCGCTTGCTATGATCAAGCTTGCGTAGATGCTTGAGACGCAGTGTAAGCCATCAGTGGACGCATCTGGTTTCTTCTTGTGGTGGATCTCCTATCCTTCTCTTTCTTGTCACTTGGGAATGATTGAGTTATTATCTATTGGTAGATTTCGAGTACTCGCATTTGAATTAAATTGGCTTATTAGTTAGCTGTTCATAAACTGTTTAGTTAGTTTTACAGCTTTATTAAATTGTCATTCATTTATGCCAATGCATGCTTTATTACTTTTCTTTAGTTAGTTACGAAGTAGGGATCCGCGTGAACCCTACTGAGTCTCTGTTATGAGACTCACCCCTTCCTTTTTCAGGTGAGGCGGAGCAACAGGCTGCAGGATTCCCACATGCTTTTGGCGAAAAGTCTTAGAACCAGCAGTGGTCTGTCAATGGTCGGTTAGTAGTCAGTCTGTCTTTTTTTCTTCTTTTGGTCGGGGCATGCCCCGTGTAGTTATTTATTTTGACCTTTGTACAGTGTGGGACTTGTGATATATGGATCTAGACTACTTGTATAAATTTTACCACTCTGATATATTTAATTACTTCCGTTTAAAGTTCAAATGAATGCTTTAATTAATGTTGCGCGTCTAATTTCTATTCGTCATGCATCCCCTCGATAAATACTCACTAACCCTTACGGGGCCTCATCAGCCTCTTGGGTGGCCTCCCCGAGCTCTTGGTATTGATAAACCGATGATATCGGTTTATCGGTATCCGGATCTCCTGGGTCGTCACAGTACGTTTTTCTTTCTGTTGGACTGTACTTATCTTTCCTTTGGACTAGACTCTGGTATAATTGTTAAGTTTAATTGTTAATTAAAAAGTAATTTTCTTTCTGCTACTTTAGCAAATCTGATTAATGAAATACTATTACTTACTGTTATATCTGCGACTTCAATGTACACACAACAATCCTTTTATCCTTTCGGAGCTTTTATCGCTCTTGGGAGGCTTCACGGGTTCCAAGTGGTATCGGGTCTACTCGGTAGTCCTATCGGGTATATTCGGTATCCGAAATCCGGGTCGTCACACTTGGCATGCTGGCCGCCCGTTGAATTGGGCATCCCTGGCCCTTAGGGGTCCATCCCAAGCTAGCCAAATCCCCGGAAAGGTGAGGTCCCACTTCGGACCCTCTCTACCATCGCCGATCCGTCTACGGATCCGAGTGTGCGCTTCATGGGTGAGTCTACTAGAGTGGGTTTGCCGATCCGTTACTTGTTTACGAGTATAGGTCCAAGGTGCATCGGTCTAGTGGCTATCATCCCATAGGCCGTGTCACATCATAGACAGAGCTGGTCCAATAGCGCAAATAGCAGTGCCGAAGGCCGTGTTAGCGGAAAACCCGAGAGTCCGAACTAAGGACACGGACGGTGTCGGAATTGTCCGGTCAGCGGCCCAAATGCTTCCCCAATACTTCTCATGCTGGTCTCACAGGGCCACGACGAGATGAAAGTTCAAGTTGACTCTCGAAGCTAGTCTGACATCCACAAGCCGAGGCCCGGCTTAACGAACACGTTAGGGGGATAAACTGGCACGCCCTTTGAACCGGCGCGCCCCTTGAACTAACGCGCACATGGCTATGTGCTAATCTGGCGCGCTCTTTGATCCCCCGTGCCGGATTAGGATTGGCAGTCCTGCTTGGCCTATAAGAAGGCCCATTGGCGAACAAAAGAGAAAAGAGAGGGGAAGGAAAAGAATAGAAGAGAGTCGCATGCAAAAGGCGTGAAAAGAACAGAGAGAGAGGAGACTTGGGAAAGAAGAAAGGAGTTGAGTAGAGTGATCTACCGTTCGCCACCAGAGAGAAGAGCCTTAGAGCGAGAGAAGGGAGCGATATTTCGATACTCTATTTCTGTGGAAAATATTAGAGGTGGGTGTGTGGAATGCTATCTCAGTTCATCTTCTAACCCCACCCCTCTATCAGTATTTCTCATGCGCCTTGTAATGAAACGGGTGATGATATGAGCCCACATTTTGTTTTATTTCCTCTTAGTTTGAGCCTTTGGCTATTTTCTTTCCCCGTCATCTTCCGATGTGAAAGAATGTAATGGGATGGTCTCGTGCGGCAACGCCGGGCCGAATGCAATATATGTATTTTCCTTCTTTTGAACATGTCTTAATCTGTATCTGAATACCTCTCTGGCTTTGCAGCGTTTATTTCCGTGTCTAATACTTGGTTTCTTTGATTGATATCGAGCATGCCCTGGGGTAACCCAGGGCTACATTAACGATTACCCCTCTCCTCGGGATCCTCTTCCAGTGTGGTAGCTATGTTGAATGCACCATGTGCTCGTCGTTGGTTTCACCGCAGGAGATTTACATGTGTGTGCATCTCCGTTTCTTTTTATGGGAGTAGCTTCCCTACCATCTCTCCATTCGCAGTCATGAATTGGAGAGAACAGGGTCATCCCCACAGTCTCGGTGTGAGGCCTATGGTTGTGACCATTCTCCTATACGGCACCCGCCAGTCGTTCGAGCGTTTGTCTCACATCCTCTGTGGCTCCCTGGCTCATATTAACTTTCTTCCATGACCAGCCTACCATTGGCAGTGTCGTGGATGAATGGTATCGTACTGTGACTTCTTTGCCCCAAACAGGGTGGGGGAAGGTTTAGTTAATACGATATGTTCCCCATCTCAGTTCACGGGCGAAATTGGAGGTTTAATGTGAAGGTTTGCTCCGTTTCGATTGTCAAGACTTACTGACCGAGGAGGGGGAATATCCCCATCGAGCGTTCATGTCGTTTCTTTCTGAATCACCACTGGGTTACAGGGTCCCGTCCGTCTGTGACGCGGAGTCCTGCAAGCTACCTATGGTGAATATTAATAGGTCTTTTGACCTAACATCATATCCACATTCCCCAGGGAATGGCGGTGGCTGTGGGTAAGAGACCTCTTGTAGGCTAGTCCTTGAGATTTTCCCCCATTTTAGCTGTCCTTGTTGATCCATATCTCTGGCCCATGGAGTATTGGTGCCCCTCGTAGGCTAGTCCTCGGGGTTTCCATCCATCTGGGTCTGCCGGTCACCGTTTGGAATTCCCGGCTTTAAGGAGCGTACCCTAGTTTCTATGGGACTATCTCCGCTTTCCCCCCACAACCCTCTGGGTATAGGGAGGTGCTGCCAAATTTTTGGTTGAGCACTTAGTCTGGATTTGTGATGGAACCTCAGTTCTGGAGACTGCAAGTTTGCTGAGGATCGTGCTTGAGTAGGAATCTCCCACGAGTCTTGATCTGCAGAGCAACTAAAATTTGAATCTACTCATTGATCAACCTTAACCAATCTGTAGGACAATTAAACCTGAACTCACTCAAAGAATAAATCTTTAATCAGCATCAAAAGGGTTGAACAAAACTGCATTAAAGCTTAACGGTTCAGAAAATTAAACTCCACCCTCAAAATCGGCGCGGTCCTAATCCGGCGCGCCCCAAAACGGCGTGATAGCCACAAACCCGTCGTTGAAAAGCCGTGCCACAATTTTAAAATATTCGCACTCACTCACTTTTAAAAATTGGAAAATCAAGTATAGTGGTAAGTGGAGTCGATCTCACGAGGAGGAAATAACATTTTGGAATAACTTGGAAAAATATCTTTATACTTTGAAAAGTCAAGTTTTGAGTGAGATTAATCTAAGGAAAAATAAATTGCATGAAAATAAACCCACTAAAGAATATGAGAGGAGTAAAGAAAAGAACTTAGCAGAGATAGAAAGAGGAACTAAGACAACCACAATTTACAAAGATGAACTTTTATTAAGATGGAAGTGAAAAGTACACTCTATGAAAATAAAAATTACAACTCATAAAATAAAGAAAAGGGGAAAGAATATAGCCAAGATGAAGATGAAGATCGCCGTCTAATCGTCGTGCCGAGCCTTGGAGTGGATCGCCCCGCCGTGGAGATGAACGCCGCCAAAAGGACCAATGGAAGAGAATCTCCGCCTTGAGATGTTTGGATGAAAATAGAGGAGGGAGAGATAGATAGAAAAGGAAGGGAGCTAAAAAAATAGTAAAACAG